>OY728125.1:819933542-821183542 GCA_963277665.1 Viscum album | reverse complement strand
CAAGGATAAAGGAATTGACGAAGGTGAATTAGAATATTATGGGGATATACAACACCGAATTATCTATGAGAAAGATGTTTTAGAGGCCTCATATACAGCCTCTGATGAGTTGAGTTCCTCTAATATACCTCCCCATCATTTTCACTAATCAAAAACCCCATTTACTCAATAAACTGTGAAGATATTACTAAACATATGATCATATTTGGTCTCCTTGAAGCATACTGTGTTCCATGAATTGTCTATTTTTCCTAGGGTCAACCCTCAACTATAAATTATAATTCCCTATATTCTCATAAGGATGGACTTCCAAGGTATGTCAAGTAATCATTACATCTCCTAGAATCCATTTTATATTATTCTAACAAATTTATGTCTAGAATCAGTTAACATTTTGGATAATTCCTCAGAAATAAGTGATCTCAATTCATTGACTAACTAAGAGGAATTACTTTTGGTTGAGGCTAGTGAAAATTAATATAGGTATAAATATGAGTACTAAAAAATAACATGTCATTTTGAGAATCCATAAAATTCAAGGTAAATATTTAGTAACCTTTAATAATATTAAAATATGAATTGTATGGATGAAACTGATGTTTTCATGGGGATGATGATGGATGTCGATTCTAGGAACACCTCCACACTTTATGAGGGAATTATATATAAAAGGGACTTATGAATTCCTCCCATTTTCACTTAATAAATTACAAATGTTTTACTAATATAGTGTTGGGGATAGTTTATAAGGTCTTTGGTAAGGAAAATGGTGATAGACTGACGGATATTTAAGGTATGAATGTATGGGCCTTACTATTGATTGAAACAACTCAGTTAGATTCGAGAATGGTATAACCCATTTTTTATTGATATACTGGTGTTAATTATATATAATTACAACATTCACACTATATATTTAATTTTTATTCATCTAGGACACTAAAATTTGGTTGAAATGCAAAAAAAAAATTTGTTTTTTCTATAAGGGAGGTTGGAGAAACTAAAATTAAATATAATAAAGAGATTAGAGAGCACACCAACTTATCAATTTCTCATGAAATTAGGTGGTGATGGTATTTTCATAAACCAATAAATCAATGATGTATATTCTCAGTAACAAAAAAAAATTCCCTAGATTGATCCCATATGAGAGCAAAAACATATTTCTTGTAAGGTACATTCTCCCTGGGGTTCCCTCTATAGTGAATCAATTTCCATATTATAAAATCATTTTATAAGTGGTAGTATATTTAGATATACAAATTTATTATTAACTATTATGGTTAAATAGGTTCTCTTATAATTTTTAGAAAGAACTAATCAGGAATAATTCTCTCTCAGAGTTGAATGGAAATATGGGACAAATTAAACAACGTGTACGCTAATGTTTTGGTTGTTTCTACTATTAAGATAATAATTTAGTATCCTAGTAAATTATATACTTTTAGGATAAAATGAAAATATTCATGAAATCTACTTAGTTCTAGAGCCTTAATCCATCTTATAGAGCTTTTGGGGAATGTCGCACATGTGTCAAGTCAACAAGAGGATATGTGGTCTCAAACTCAGTCTAGGTTTATTGAATAAATTTTTAAAATTTAATGGACATGTAGAAAAATATAAAATATTAAACAAGTGATGTTAGAGGTTACCTAATGGGTAGTGAATGTTAGAAAATACCATGCAGATCTGATAATACATGTGGCATAGTTAAGGACATGGGCAGAATCAAATGATGTTGGGCTGGAAAAACTACAGTGGTAGACTAATTTCTACAATAATACATAGTTCTAGTTAGAATATAAAGAAGTAAGATTCATATATTTATAAAATGGTTCATTTATGTACATATTTTAAATATATGATCCACTTTTATGAGTATTTTTCTTCTCTTTTCATATTCCCATACAGGCACCCACTAATATTTGAAGGTGGTGGACAGAGACAACACCAGGTAAATACAGTTTAAATGACATTCCACCCTCTCTATTTCATCAATTGTGGTACTTCCTGATCCTATATATTTGAATTCATTTAGATAAATAGATAAATTCATAGAAAATAACCTCTAAGATAAATTAATCCCCATGAATAAAAGTAATGATAGGGTTTTTTGCAAATGATGATTAAAATACTTCGGATTTAAGGGAATAAATTTTTATGAATGATTTAGTCATTAAAAGTTTATTTTCACTTTCACCATCATAATAAACTATTTTTATTAAATCATATATCATATTGTAATTCAATATCGTCTTATATGTGAATACTTAAATGAGTATTGGAAACTCATGTATAGATATTCTTTCACAATAAACCTAGGCTGATATATCTTGAGAGAGAAGTTGGATGAAATAAGTTTCCTCAAATATATCTCACTCGAGTATTGGAAAATCATGTACACATATTCTTTTATAATCTCTTCAAGTGTGGTTTCATAACCCAAACGAAATATTCTTATTTCTCTCGTCCATTCCACTACAATATGTATATGAAGAAAAAAAATTCCCTTGATTTTCCCTATATATACTAAACATATAAATTTACTTTTTTAAGAGACCATATGTGGTCCCACGTTATTTTTCTTTAATTAATTAACACACCTTAACTTTCACATAATCATATTAATTAAGGTAATATCTATGTGAAGACATTATTTTTTATTCGACCACCCTTTAAGGGGTTTTCACATGATAAATTTTTTGTATCGTTTATTTTTTAGTTTATGGTACACAATATTATAATAGTCAAAAACTAAAATTTAATTTTCATAAAAATTATCCAAAATAAGAACTCTAATTTAAAGCTTATAACACTTTGATAAAATTATGTATAAAGGCACAACCCTAAAACATTACAAAATATTCAGTTTTAAGTCATTAATTAATTTTATTATATTCAAACATATCTTTTTATGTATATAATTATAGAAAATGTTTTCATAAATCATACATAGGAAATCCATATTTTTTAGTGTGTGAACAACTATAAGGTATCCATTTTCTCACAATATAAAACAATTAAAATCAAACTATTTTTTGTGATATATCTTTACTAAACTGAACTTGAATTATTATTTGGTATCACCCTTCCATATTCCCATTAAAATCATTTTAAAATTTTGGATTAGAAAAGAAATATTTTTAAGTTACATAAAAATATACTCATTAGTCCATTATAAAACCATGATTTAATAAAATAGTGTTTTCTTATAACACAATGATATTGGAGCTCAAATATTCATCTTTCTAACGCCAAAAAAAACATATTCACTACCCAAGAATTTTAATAAAACATATTATAATAATATATAATGTTTAAATAATAATCATGAGTCTAATTTATAAATCATGAGAACAATTTACAATTTTTCCTAAAAACATTTCTTCCTACCCAAAATGTGTTTGATCGTTCCTTCAAAACAGAACATAATTAGAATTCCTTTTGAAATAAAAATATCTCAATGAGAACTCATTTTTATGAATAGAAAATATGTGTAAAGATATCATAATCATAGAAACATTTAAGAAACATTATAATTTTAAAAATTAATATGGTCACCCTCCAAAATAATTCTCTGAAAAAAATAACCCTTACCCATTGCATTGGAATGTTTTATCAAGATTACCATAATCAATATTATATCCGGATCAACCATAATTTTAAACAATTTTCATGGACTGTAACATTTCTGAAACACATAAAAAAAAATTTACATTATAAAACTTTTAAAATTATAATTTTGAATCCATTAGGAAAACATTATTAGATATAGATATATCCCTTTCCATTAAAACACAAAATTAAAACTTAAAATAACCAGAAAGAAAGGGATGGAGGGTTTTTAATTTAATAAAACATGACATATTATAAAGGATTCCAAACATTTTGATATTTTTATCATGGTGGTAGAATCCTCTAACACCAATAATTTAAAAATAGAACATTACATTTTCCTTTTTGACAGAAATTTTAAATCTTCTTTATAATATATGTAAAAATATCCCTTTATAAAACAATTGATAAAAGAAAATAGAGATATAATTAACTTTATAAATGATCTAAATCCATAAAAAATTCCTAAACGAATTTTAAGAATACACACATGAATTAAAATTATATAGAAAATAATTCTTTACAACATTTAAAACAAGGTTTGAAAGTAAGGTGTCCCTTACATCACGTCTGGATCACCACATATGTTATTTATCTTTATGAATAATATAATGATGTTATTTTCATAACAAACATTTCCATATTCATTACATTATCATTATCCATTTTATATAACTTATGATAATTTTTTATTTATTCACTTCATCAGCTATTTTTATATGTGACATTTTGAGGATGTTAGGTTCCTAATCCAAAAACAAATTATCTTGAATGATCATGGTCAAAGAGTTCATTATCTAATCATTTCCAGAATAATAATAATGAACGTATCATAATTTTTATTCAAATAAAAAATAATTTTATTATGATCCATGAAAGTCATATTAGATAAATAAATCACATCACCTCAAGGATGTGGTAATTCACACGAAAGCAATAATGACATTATCATTTTAAAATATATATAAGGGTATGAAAATTGATAGTACATTATTTTTATATAATGATAATATTTTCATGAAAAGGTATATGCATAAAATTCATCATTATAAGAATCCTAGATAATTGATGATAGAAAATGAAATACATCACTTTGTTGAGGTGAAAATCCACACATACGCATGTGAAATGTTTTCATTTCCCATAGGGTGGAAAGGGAAAAAATGGGTTATAACATAATAATAATAAAAACAATTTACTACATGGAGGATACATATTTTCTTATTTTATCATGGTTAGTGTGGATTTAAAGGATGTATAAGAAGAAATAAACATGAAATTGGTCCATTAGGACTTCTACCTTCTCCATGGATAACCTATTTAGCTTACATATTTATCCTTATTAGTTTGGTCATTTGGTTATAATAATACCTATAAGACATTGGTAGTGAAGTTGGGGTTAAAGTTTTGTAATTCATTTCGAACTACAGTAATAAAAGTTTATGGGGAGGAGGGCAGATGAGGTGATCTTTTATAAATGAGGGGTGGGGCACACATGGAATTACTTAAAGTATAAAATTAATATAAATTTTGTTACAAGGAAAAGTAGAAGAAAAATTTATTTATAATAATTTATTTGGGTGATCTAGATAACAATCAATAAATGACATTTTGAAAATTTTAGGTGATATTTTCACCCTTATCTCTTAGTTTCGACCTCTAGATTTCCCTATTGAAGATTATCATGGTCCAAATATTTTTAATCTATATGTGTCAAGTACGTGTATATAAAATGAAAAATGGTACATATATATGCCATGGTTGATATTCCAGGACATGTACAACTCACATTGGAAAAGTTACTCTTTTCAAGAATTTTTAATCTTTGTAATGAAATATTGTTTATTATAAAATATCATTACTTAAATTGATGGGATGATTATTTTAGTTTGACATTAATGTCATCAAAATAATAATATAATTAAAAGATAAACATTCCAAAAATCCAAAATATGGTGAAGTGACATTTAAAATTCTTGTGAAAATATTAATCACAAAATATATATTACTTTTTGATTTTTGAAAATCATTCACATGATTTGCATACATCACTTAAAACCAATATGTTGGAATTATATAGTATTTAAGGTACATTTAACATCACTAAAAATATGAAATACATTACCGTGATCAAAATATCATTTATATGTTAAAATTAAAATTTATAATCTACCATA
Source organism: Viscum album (assembly GCA_963277665.1). Lineage (NCBI taxonomy): Eukaryota > Viridiplantae > Streptophyta > Magnoliopsida > Santalales > Viscaceae > Viscum > Viscum album. Next base: position 821,177,750 of record OY728125.1, on the reverse strand, counting down.
AATCCTTTTTATCTCTATATAAAAAATAGTAGTGATTGAAACAATGTGAGTGACATATTCTTTTTCTTTTTTACTGAAAAAAATTTTATGGTAACTAATAAATATAAATGGATTGAAATTTCCACATTTTTTAAACATTTTTTTCTTGGTATAAAAACACCTCCCTTAATTAAAAACATGTTTTATCAACATTTTTTCTCAAATAACATTATTTTTTACCTTAATTATCCAATTTACCCATACTCATGAGAAAACTATTTTATAAGGATGTTATTTATAATGATAAAAAGCGATATATTCAAAAAAATTGGACATCCAGATTCAAAATAGAAAATCTATTTTAATGATTTAATTTCTATACATTGCATAAATTAATTTCAAATACAAAACACAAAATGCAACTAAAAAATTTTTCCTGGATGATTGTGTTTTCAAGCCCAAAAATGAACTTATACCAAGATTAGGTATCATGAAGATTATAATATAATTAATTTAAATATATATAATTAAATGAGGATTATATTACCTTAAGATCATAATGGAATATAAATTTTTTTATTAAGTGAAAATATAAAAACAATCTTACAAACAAAATAGTATTTCTCAGTATTCACTAAATAAATTTAATACAAATCGAAAAATATCAAGATAAGATTAATTTGATTCTTTTATTTAAAAAAAGAAATTCATTTCATTCAAATTAAAATATCTAAATTTTGAATATTTTCCTTTGAATAAATCCTCTTAAAAAAGAATATAATGAGTATAAAATTATTTCCATTTCAATTGAAAGAACAATTATAAATATTATAATAAATATAACATTATACAATCTAATTCATTATTAATAATAAGTAATAGATTATTTTTTTAAAATTAACTATATTTTAAAATTAATCCCCTATTGAAAATTAAATCATCATAATTGTGTCGTTTGTCAAATAAAAGGGAGTTTATAAATGTTAAAACCAATATAAAATAATATTAAATCCATTCCCAAGGATAAAAGATTAAATCAAAAACCAAATAATTCTTATTAAATTCTAATTAAAACACTCTTAAAGGATATACATAGTTTTGGAAAATAAAAATGAAACTACAGAAGTATCAAGAAATAAAAGTTAGGATTTTATAACAATTTAATGGACACCCATATTTGAAAAGAAACACATATCTCAAGTAATTTAATTTGATAAAAAACCCTTATAACTAAGAAAATTAGTTCCCCAAAAAAATATGAATATTGTAAAATAATTGGTTATGTGAAATTATATTTTTAAAAAGTATTCAAATAATATATTTCATGACATGATTCAATAATGTTGATTAAACATGGTGAGTGAACAATAAATCCTAATGGGTGGAGAAGAGGCCATTAATTAATCTTAATTCATTGTATTATAAAAAAATATTTATAAGTAAGTGAAAATATATCATACCATAAATTCATATATTAGGGTCTTATTTTTTTGTTTAAATCCCCTTTATCATTTATCATGTTGTTCATGTCTCTAAAAAGGGAAATAATCAAGTCTTTTTTATATTTCCCTTGTTGAATGGGATGGATGAGTAAACATTTTGAAATAAAATAATAGATGTATCATGATCTAAAAAACAATTAGAGAAATTAAAATGTGATAGATGGATTAAATAGCTTCTTTTCTGCGTTTTTTATATTCAGAAATATTTCAAAATCATTTGACCAATGTTTTCCTATGATAGTGATTATTAAATAACATTTATGTCATAACAATTTTGGATGAGATCATTTTTCTTCTACCTTGTAAAATGATCTTTAATATTCTAAAAATATCATCATTAAAACATGAAATGATTTAATTCATTTTACAATGAAAATATCTTTGTGAGTAAACATAAAGCCTATAGAAATTCCATAAAATATTAACCTTAAATCCTTTATACCTAATATTATTATCCTATTAAATCCATTCTCAATAAAGAAAATTACTTATCTTAAACCTTCTATCCCATATATATCATAAGAGACTAATAATTTATAATCTAAATCCAAAATATTTACCCCTGAAGTGTTAAATATTTTAATTATAGACTTATAAAAACATTATAACCTATAAATTTATCTATTAATTCTCATCGTTAGAAACTATAATGACCCATCACTAAAACATTACATAATCATGAGTTTTAAATCAATATTTTATTTTTATAGACTCCTAAATAAATTTTCATTATTTGAATGTTAGGGTATTAGGTCATGACTCTAATAAAAAAGCCATGTTTTTTATAGGGGAAACTTCTACTCAGTATCAATTTTCATTCAATATAAATTTTTGAAAATAAAATAAATTTTCTTTTTATGAATAATATTCATAAAATTCAACTTTAATATTATTAATTATCCATAAACACCATTTATATCATTTATAAACATGTTATATGATTAATAAGTTTAGTAATGTATATAATAAAAGAAACTAATTAGTCTAATTTAGAAACATGAGATCATAAAATAGAGTTTTATTTTGACATAATAAATTTTTCCCATAAATAATCATTTTAAAAACACATGAAATCATCATCTATAAGGGATCAGATCCATGTAGTCAGATAATTTGAATGTTCTTAAATCCCTTGGAGCATGTAATTGTTTTAGTGGGACTGTACAGGTATTTGTATTGCAAATACTAGAAGCTGGGATAATTTATCGTGTAAAAGATGTTTTTATGATGTACATATGTTTTAAATTAATAGTATATTTTATGGCCTCAAGGGTTTTGTGGGGTGTGTTTTATGGTGTGTCGAAATTATGTCATAATCATTAAATTTATGATATTAATTAAATATAGGAATTCTGGTTTTAGGAGAGGTTTTTTCAATGTAACATATTGTTTGACATCATTACAATGTAAAAGAGGGGTTTATGTCATAAATTTTCCCAAGGGAGTGAATTTCAAAACAAACATCACCCTCCACTTGACTCAAACCTTACACTTTATTCCCATATCTATATATGGATAATGATAGCTTTAAAGTTGATTTATGAGTCCTTCAAAAGAGATCTATTCCAAGATTTCGCTGGTGGGTTCATGAAAATCTGATTTTACTTCTCCATCGTTCTTTTAATTGTCATTGATCTAATACATTTTACATTTTCTTATCATTTAATGGAGGTTTATTGTTTATGGTCTCAATAGATTTTTTTTTGTTTTCATGGTTGTGGAGTAGTGTCTTTAGAGGGATGTGACCTTCTAATGGGAGAGAATACCAAGATCTATGACACTAGGTTGGTCCCATGGGATGAACATTGATGTTCTCAATATAAGGGATTCTTTACATCTCTTTATTTACATGAAATAATAAATTTAATATACATTAATATTTTGTTTCAAATTAAAATTAACCTAATAATTTTTTAATTATAATAAATATGAAATTAGTTAGTGCATGCATGTTCATATTTGATACTCTGATAATTATTTTCCACATGATTTTATAGATATTGTGTTATCTTTTATATGTTTGTATACCATGTTGTTATTTATGGTTTATAATAATTATCTCATTGAAAAATGGTAATTAATGTGAATCTATATTTTATTAATTGGTCAGATAAATAATTAATTAAGAGTCATGTTAGAATTAATTTATTGTTCCTTATAATTTGATGATAAACAAATTGATACAATGTGCATGTATAATTGAAATTCTTTTCATATATGTTAATAGAATTGGATAAATAACCTGAAGCATTACATGGGTTTATTTGTATATATAAAAAGTCAAGTTAATTGAGATTTTATATTTTATTGGTTTTATGAAAAAGGGTTTATGCTAGATAGAATTTTTAAGAAATGTTTTATCTTTATATAGCTAATGTTTTAGGATACCATTTATTGAGACCCTTGATTAATGAATCTGTTAACTAAGGATGGAATAAAATTGGTTTTTTGATAAATATAATGAGTGGTTCCAAGTGTTTACATTGTTTATAAATGATGTATTCCTTAGGATGGGGGGTCATGATTGTTCATTTTTATGTGAAGTTTGAATGTATTTTTTTGGGCCTAGATTTCTCGATTGATTGTGTTTATTATTAAAGGATTTTGAGGTGATCTGGATGGGAGATTTTTCATGTGATGTGTTACATGCATGGGATGGTTGAGCTTGGGATGGATAATGTGATATGATATAGGGAGGCCCATAGGATGTGGCAGCATTTGATGTATGTGAATGCGAGATGCATTGAGACATGCATGGCGGTTTCAGGGATGGAAATGGAGATGATGGAAGAGGTTCAAACTCATATTACCCATTGTTATGATGAAATCACAATGATTTATTGTAGTGAATATATGTGGGGTTGATTGATTATCAACATTACATTCCCAACTACGTGAGGGAGTTTGATTTTATTGGTTCCATATATTGATTCTATATTTGGATATTTTCATATAGTAACGCAATGTGATTTTATACGCCACCACACCCATGTTTGTTATGGGTACTAACAACTAGTATACTCTATGAGGGTCTTTTCCCCAACATCCTGGTTCAAAGAAGGATGGTTGACTTCCACCTCTAGCCTCTCACTCTTCTCTTTGTATTTTATGTGTTGGAGTGAACAGAGGTCGGTTTCACAATATATGTGTGTAAAAGAATATTATTGATTGTGTTTGTTTTAGAAAATGTATTAATATATATAATATCTATATGATTATTATAAGAATGATGTGCATAATATATTGGGTCTTGATGTACCTTACTCATTTTATGGGATATAGTTCCATGGGGTATAATATCTAATGTATGATACATGTTTCTGTGGGATTGCAAGAACCTAGTTTTTCAAATGTGGTATAGATCCTTTAAATTTTAGTTTAAACCTTAAATTTATACTTATCTGAATTACCATGTGAATGAGGAATATTTCAGGAGTTTTCGGGGATAGTATCGAGCTTGGATCCCTAAATATTGGATAAAATATGTGGGGATCATGGATTATTTAAACCATGCACCTGAGGCTGCATAGTTTGGGTAAATCATGCAAGATGCTGAATAAGGTCTTAAAAGGAGTGTATGGTATGGGGATGGTTTTACCAATACATGTTCCAATCCCACACACATATTAGAACAAAGGTATTACGTGTGTACAGTCGGTGTATGGTTTAGACAAACCATGCAACTAAACCATGCACCCATATAAAATTAAGTGAACATTCAATTTCCAAAAACCATATTTAAAAATTTAATCCCCCTTCATCCTTCATTTCATTCACATATACCTCTTTATTCATTGAGATCACATTCTTCTATATAATCTATTATTTTTTTAGCTTCTTCATCCATACTCTGGTTCTTGAACTCTATTTTGTGTTGGATATCTAGTTGTATGTTCTTTTATCCTCTTACTTTTTTCATAATTTATCATGTTTTATGGAATAAAAAATCTTTTTTAGATAGTATGAAAAATTTTCAGTACATTTTTATTTTATTCATTTTTTTCACTGTATACTGAGTTAAATACAAACAATGGATATGGAGGGTACTACACATCTAAGGTGGGTGGTCTAGTTATTTTTAACTTAAGTATCATCATTTTTATTATGTGTTATTTTTTCACACATTGGACCTTCTATTAGTAACCTAATAAATGTCAACTTAATTAAATTAAATGATAACTACTTTCTTAGGGTATTCCAATAAACCTAATTTCTTGAATCGGAAGATGAATACCCCAATCCAAGAAACCCCATAGGGTGTGTTGATTCTAAAGGCCATGATCATAATCCCTTAGAACTATATTTAACCAAAACTTATGGTGTGTTATGTTGAGACTTAAAGATAAAATTTATTTTAAATTGAAACAAAGTAAAATGGTATTCTATTTAAAAAGGTCCTTTATTTTCTTGTTATAGATTTATCTATATTTATAACATGAATTGGGAAAATAAACATCAGTAAATTGTAAGGGTATGGGTTAAATACTATCCATGAACATCCCACATTCCATGTTGAGGGTGATACAATGATTTTATTTTTGAATTCCTCATATGGTATCATAGAGGATAATGAATAGAAATTTTTAATGAATTTTTACATATTCGTAGTTGTGCACGGTTTCTTATGTAAAACACCATTAATGGGCTCACCGAATGGATGGTTTTATATTACCTATAAGCGATAAATGCTTGCACAATGGATTATAATGGAAGAGATCAGAGGGAAATGATATTATACCATGACATGAGTGATACCTGGTTCTCTATGTTCTATATCATGGACAAGTTCATATGGTTATTCCTTATATCATGTCATGAGTTATACATGGGTTACATATAAAGAATGGATTGGATGAACTTCTATGATGATGAGTATTTATATAGTATACCTAGAGTGATACCTATGTTCTGGATATGAAAGGACATCGATAAGCATTGATATTTTAATTAATTAATTAAATTAATGTGTCTTCCAGGTCATATAACATATTTGGATTGAGTCTATTCATTACATACTTAATATCAAAATTACACTTCTTATCATATTCTGTGAGTTATATGGGACCAATCATGATTATTCATGGATGCCTTAGGAATACACCTTTGGTCCTAGATAATTTTATATATCTTAATATATACACATGTATGTTCGTACATATATGATATATATACATATATACATAATTAAGAATATATATATATAAACATAGAGGAAGACATTTTTTATATGGTATTCCATCTTAGAAGGATATAGGTAGTATAAATCAGCTCTTCCATTAGAAACATGAACCAATGTGTTTACTTTATTTAATGTTATCAATTTATTATTACATTCACGTGGGACATTTTATATAAATATATTGGATTATTCCAGACAACTTTTTTGGGGTTGTACTGGGTATATCTCATGACATGTTCAGGCCAATATTTTCTTTCAAAACCGACCTTACGGATGCATGTACGGACAAAGGGAAGAATCCATATTTGGATGTCTAATTTATGGTACTAGTATGGCCTACAGTTGAAGTGGGAAAAATTTATTCTTCTGATGTTATTGGAAATAGATTTTGAAGTTTTATCATTTTTTATAGTGTGTTGTGTATCCATGTTTATCTACTTTCTTTTAATATCATTTTGTATAAAAACAGTCATGACTTTATTTTGTATACAATAATTATAAATCTTATACCTGTTTATTATATTTGGATGACTTATGCTTCTTCAGTTTATTTATGACACTGTTCTTGTGGTTATATATTATTTTTTACTATTGTTATAAACTAAATTCCTGATGGTATAGTCTCCCCACCGTACCATCATAGACCTTCACTACTAGTTTGTAGCCTATGGAATATGGGGAGGTATACTTGAGGCCATGTATTCATCCAGGTTCAGTTACTTATGAGCGAACCAGATCTAAGACGTCATAATGTTATATTAGAGCCACATATAATTTTGTATTATGATTTTTGTTATTAGATATGATACTAAGAATGTGCCAAAATTTGTTATTTAGATTATTTATGGGATTTTTTGACCCGTATAAAGGGAAAATCCAAATTACATAGGATGAGATATTTCTATTTTATTTGTATCATATTAATACATTATTATTTTCACCATTCGATGACACACATGATTTTTGGAATTATTATTCTTATTATTAGGATGGATTTTTATTTTATTTTCCATGGTAGTGAAATATAGAATCATTCGATGCATAATGGGAGGCCCCTAAATAATTCACATTTCATACATATTTCATTTCATATTTATATTATTATGTACATTTCCTCTAGCATATCACTGGTTCCTTGACAATTATAATTAAAAATGATCTAAAATTTCATTCATGGATTGAATAATTGGGATTATTAAAATCATCGTATCTCCTTAAATGATTTTTTCCCATATATATTGTAGGTGGTATCATTGTTAACCATTTATTCAATGTTTTACCAATGGAGCACTGGCCATGTTGGCTGGAATTTTAGTTGATTTAGATTACATGAATTCTAATTGTAAATAATAAATTGTGTACTTCTGAAAATTTGGAATAGTGATTCTTCTAATCTGATCATTTTATAAAACCTATTACATCCTAATAATAGACTTATGGTTTTGGACACAGTTACATGATGTGTCAATTACATCATAAAAATCTTATACCTTTATAACATGGGACTCGTTACTCATCTAATTGAACTATGATACATGTTCATGTATAAATGCGTGTGAAATTAAATTTACTTATTTTCTCAAATAAAATGGTAACTATTAAATAAGGCTACCAATTGAAATTTGAATGGTGTTTCTATTTATTCATTTCAATTAAATGTCCATGTACCGAGACCTCTTCTATGTGACGTGATACCTTGACAATGACCAAACAATAGTAGTGGGTAGTAGAGAGTGTATTTTATTATCCTTTTTCAACCGATATGTCACTTAGAACCATCATTAAAAGTATGAAGATGGGTTGAATCATATATAGGAATTCTATGTTCTAATTCTTTTCATGTATCTTGAGATATAATCTATTATCAATTTATTTTTAGTGACAAGTGTTTGGCCTTGTCGAGATATAAAACCTTGAAGGCCTTGGGTCATATGCTATGAATGTGGAAATTACCATACTCAAAAGGTGGTGGGCCTTGAGATACCAATATTACTTCTTGTAGTTCCACATAAGGCACCACCTCATGCTGCTATGGAGGCATTATTTCTCAGTTTAAGAGGGATTCAGGTGATTATTACAGTCTATACAAGGATCCCCAGAATCTTCCCCTTCTATGGAAGAGTTGACCCAAGAGTTCCAACAATAGCACCCTCCTTCCCTTTTAGGTGAATTTGGTCCTTAGGATGTTAATTCATGGATAGAGGACATGTTATAGATTATAGATCATTTATATATTCCTAAAAATATTATGTTCATGATGTCAACATATAAGATTCATGATTCATCAACAAGTTCGTTGGACATTGTTACCTAGGCCAATTATCATTGGGGTATGGCCTAGGAAAATCTTCATATAGACTTTTAGGGTTCCTTATTTCCTCAATGGTTGATAGAAGACTATTCTAGATATTTTATTCACATATAAATGGTGGTTACATCTCATAATGAGTATTCAACTCATTTCACCATGATTCATAACTTATCACCGATACTTTCTAGTGATGAGTTGAATATAGTGAGGTTTTTTTGAGGATGGTATTGATTTTTACATATGATCACAGGTGAATTAATTTTGGTTAAAAAGTATTTTGGAGATAGTGAAATAGGACCACATCATTAATAATAACCATACATAAGAAGATGGTGCACACCAGGGAGATTCTTTAATAACATTGGGAAGTGGTTCATCAAATAGAAGGAAACATCACTTAGAGTATACTTCTGTGGAAGATGGTATTCAGATGGAACACAAGGACAGTTATGTGGTGTGTCACTAATGTGGTAAGACTTCCCTTAAGAATCAAAAAAACAAAGAACACAATTGAGTGTTGAGCTTGTTGAAAATTGAATCATCTTCATCTTTTTTGTGGAATTTTCCCTCTTGTTCCTCTTGGGATGGGATCTGTACCGACTCTACTTTCAAGTGAAGAAATCCACATCATATAGTAAGCTAGAATTCTGTCATCAAGTTAGGCTGATTTGGTACACATACCTTGGAAATCACTTCTAGTGACCTGAAACACTAAAAAAGTGAGTCCACTTAGGGTATCCTGGTTTTAGTTCAGGGTCGTGGATCTAGCCAACTATATAGAGTACAACCTATACTAGAGAAGTAGAGTAGTGTACCTTCCATTTTTAGAGTTACTATTACTATATACTCAAATTCAGTTTATGGTTTTTTAATAATTTCACTTAAAATATCTTTATGTCGTGGAAATTAGGGAAACTATGCGGCTAGATATAGAGTGATTCTATGGTGTAGTGACTCTTGAAACACTGTTAGGGAACTGATTAGAGAGTGTACTCCTGTTCAAAGAGTCCCCCTTGAGATATTGGTGTATAGATTTTTATGTAATATATTATTCTTAAATATGAAAGGATTTTTCATTATACTATGGATGGAATATTTATTCTATGTCATTCTCAAGTTCATTATTATAATCGAATGATGTCCTTTACATCACCCAACGGTGGTACTTATATTCATAATGAAAATTGGGATGTCTAGGGTAGTCTGGATGGAAGGGATAATCATGGGATACATGTAGTGATACCCCATATTTCAATCCTATTTATGATAAATTATGAAATGAAACAAATATATTTCCCTCCATTTTTTGAACATTTCATGTACTATTAACTGGATGAATTTTCATGGTTTCCTCATATGAAATAGGTATAGTTCACTGTTTGTTTACTGATAGGAGTAGCACCAGTTCCCATTCCGCATTCAATAATGGCACCTACTATTCCTCAGGAACATAATAAGAAACTAGGGTACATGGAAGATATGGGTTTTATATGACCTAGTACTTTACCATAGAGATCACCCATCCTTTTTTCAAAGAAATTATATGAAACCCTAAGGCTTTTTGGGGATTACCACATGTTGAATTAGCTTACAATACATAATTAGTAACCACTACCTCGTATAGAAAATCTATTTGGTATTCTATATAGAGCTCGAGTTTTATCAATGATTGAATTATGGTCAGGTTATCACAAGGTGTGTATGATACCATCAAGCCTTCTAAATACAAAATTCCAAAGTAAATACAGATTTTACAAGTATTCGATCATATTGTTTGGTCTAACGAACGTGCACACCATTTTTATGGATTCTATGAATCAGTTTTTCCACCCATATCTATATTCATTGGTGTCAGTCTTCATAGATTTCATATATTTTTTCTCATAGTAGACACGACCATGGACACCATCTTGAGATCATGTCAAATAAATTGAGAGAGAATTATTTTTATATTAATCCCACAAAATAAATCTTTTGGATTGATACTTTTCAATACCTAGGTTATGTTACCTTTGATGTAGGAGTATTAGTCGACTAGTAGAAGGTGATAGGTGTAGTTTCTAGGGAGACACAAAAGAACATGTTTTAATTACATAGTTTCTTGGGTCTAACTAGATATTGTAGTTGTTTTATTCATAACTATTCATACCTAGTTGTTCCTATTACAGTATCCACTAAAAATGGTGTTATTCTTTTAATATTTAAATCGTATAAATTATCCTTTCAAAAGTTTAAATAAATATTGAATGAAGAACAAATACTAATCATTTCAAAGCTAGTAATAATTTGTACGTTTTAGGGTGATGCATCAAGTATCAAGAAAGGTGTTATCCGGATGTAGGATGAACGAGTTGTGTCTTATTGGGCTTGTTGGTTGATGCTTGACGAGAATTATCACTTGATTCCTGACCTTGAGTAAGCATTTTTTGTTCATTTCATGCATTTTTAAGGGAAATACATTCATAGAGAGTGGTTTTTATTGTATAAATATCACAAAAACCTCATGTAAATCTTATTATATAGTTAATTGAATGTCATGATGTGTAGATCTGTGGAATACCTAAAATCATTCATCTTTGACAATTATTATACTCATATGAATTTAAATACTATTAATGAAGCTCTATGTCGAAAGAATCATACACATGAAATTATGTAGGCTAGTAGTGAGTGGCAGTTCATATCGCTCTTTTCTAAAATGTACTTTGATTTACATAAGCATCATGGTAATTCAAGAGTATGATTCAGATATTATTGGACCTACTTCAAAAACGTGTCCTTCACTTTAGAGGTTCTTGAGAGAAATGCATACCTCTTTCCAAATCATCTTAAATTAATATCTTCCAAGAAACTATACTGATGGATTCTAATGAGGCCCTATATGGTAGTACATGTTGTTTACCCTATTTCTTATTAGAGGTAGGAGAGGAAACACTGATGGGGCCTCATCTAATTTAGGAAACATCATATTATATACAGAATCATAAAAATTAAAAGGATACATCAAATTCTAGGTAGAAGTATTATTCTAATCATCATTGATAACATCTTTAGTTTAAGGTAAGTTATTGGTCCTTCATATGTGTTTCGCTGATGTTGGTTCATAAAATGATTCAGATAAATGGTAAGTTATAACCTCATTATGTAAGGACTTTCAATATCATAAAGAGACTTGAAAGGGTATCACATAAAACTATTCTTTATAGGTATCCAGAAATACACAAAATCATACAAAATTTGCATCTTCACATTCTCATTCTGACTCATCTTATACCTTCATTCTGATATGTTCGGGTTATGTATTTATCCTTCTTTTGTGGTACACCTGATACCAGCCATTGATCATAGCATGAATTATATTAAAGTTAGGTTAGTATCTCTAGGTTTTGTTATAAGGTAGAACATGCATGGAATGGAAAATAAATATTAACAAGAGGTTGATGCATGTGATCAGAAGCTGGAACTATTCTCATATGTTGATTGAATACTTTTGGAAGCTAAACTCAGGGAATATTTTTTTCATTGAGGGGAGATTTTAAGATAAATATTTTTTTCATGAGGTTTGGATCATTTAAATATTAGTTGAAATTATTCTATTATACTTATTGATGTTCCTAACTGAATGATGATTGTTTTAGGAGTAACTCAGGCTTACTCCGAGATTTGAACCCTAAATCAAATGAAAATAGTTGGGTTGCAAGGCTTATTTAAATTTTTATCCATATGATTTAAATTTTCGGAAACCAGGTAGGGTACAACACCGATTCAATATAAGTGCACACATGATGGGAAATATTTTCCCAAATTGTGAACTTAACCCATGCAATTCCTACCAGTTTGGTAGTAAGTGTAAACTGTTTGTTCATGGTTTCGGAAAACCATGAAATCCTTAAAAAATGGGTAAAATTACAATTTTTCAATAACTTGTTAAATCATTTAACCCACTTTTCTCCTTACTTTAATGTATATTATCATAATTTTTCATTAGGATTTCCTTCCTCCTTCAAACATATGATTGGATCTATCTTCTCTATCAGGAAACTAAATCTTCAGTCTTTGGTTGTTTCAGAAAGGTAATGATAATACCTTCTATCCTCTTCCTTATATTCCCCATTTATCAAAATTGTATAAAATGATTTATCAATGATGTATTATATACCCTATTTTCATGGATGTTTTATATTTCTTCATTCACTATCATTCTCTATCATTATAGAGTGAATTAAAATTTTGACAACAGATGAATAGAGTATCACCCATATAAGGTTGGTAGTCTATTTATTTTTCTATAACGTATTGATGTTTACATTATTCAATGTTCTTTCAAATGTTGTACATTCCACAATCACATCTTAAATATATTGATAACACTTTTCTAAGGTTATTTCTAGAAACCTAAATTCTACTATCAAAGGATGACCACCTCAATGAAAGGAGCACCATTTAGTGTGTGGTGTCTAAAATTCATGAGACTTATGCTTTGTATCTAAACAGAACAACCACCTAATTTTTGTTGAGTGTGCCTTGTAAATAAAATCTAATATAATTTGAACAAAATGAAAAAAAAATAGTCCATGTACATAGAAACGTTTTTTTCTCTTTATATCATCACTTATACTTATTAAATGAATTGGTCAAATCAACATATAATATTTTTTTGTATGGTTTTAATACTAACTATAACCATCCCTCATGCCTTACTGAGAGTGATATAATTGTTCCTATTCAGAATTTATTAGGCAGGATTTTCATGTATAATAACTAGAAGTTTATGGTTAATAAAAACATGTCGGGAGTGATACATGAGTTCTTATATAGAACACCATTGATGGGCTTATTGGGCTGATTCTCTAATATGACCCATGAGCGATACCTAGTTCCCAAGTGGATTAACATTAGTGGATTAAATGGAAATGTTATTGAACCATTATTTGGGAAATAAATGGCTATCTATGTTGTATATCATGGATGTGATTAGAGGATTATTCCTTATAAGATACCATGAATGATACTTGTATTCCTTATATGAAACACCTTGGACAAACTCCAGTGATAAGAAGTTTTCATATAGTTTATGCAGAGCGATACCTACTTTTCTTAAATAGAACACCTTTTAAAGGATTAGGATGCTAATAAATTAATTGATTTGTTACATCGTCCAATTTAATGAATATAATTGTAGTTTTTCTTTGCCTTATATACATAACAACCTAAATACACTTCCTTGTTAACATATTCGACAAGGTATATGTTACCTTTCATTATTATGGATGGATGCCTTTGGTATACACCTCTGGTCCTAGATAATATTAAATATCTATATATATGAACATATATTTTCTTGTTTATATTATTTATAAATCTACATACAAATTTCGGTGTTTTTATTTGTATACACAGAGTGGAATCCAATCAGAGACATTCCAACTTAGGCCGAAGTAGGAATTATCGATCAAGTGTCCCATAGGGAACCTAAAACTGAGGGATTTATTTTATATACTATTATACATTAATTATTACTATAACACATCAATTTAAAAATCATAGAATGGAGAGTTCTAGAAACTTTTGGTGGGTTCCTACTGTGTATATCACACACCCTAGCTCTATAATATTTAGGTACTAGAATACACTTTTTGAATACAACTATACCCTAATTAAATCATCTATAATTAGATTCCTTATTTACTTTACTAGGATGTATTGTGGGAGAAGGGAAATGATCTTATTCTAATGATGTTATTGGATATATATATTTTGGTTTGTTTTAGTTTTTTATAGCATTTTGTATCCACCTGCTCCTATATTTCCTTATATTCCTATCTAGTATATCATTAAGTATTGACATCATTTTCTAAATGATATTGATTTTTCTTCTGCCTATTTATTATATCTAGATGAATTATGCTTCTACAGTTCATTTATAGTACTTTTTTTATTTTCTTATATTAATTTTGTTTTTCTACACTCTGATCATGAGGGTATTGTCGCCCCATCATACCATCAAAGACTCTCGCTCTTAGTCAAAAATATCTACTGTATAGTGAGGTGATCTTGATTCCATTTATCTAATATGTTTTAGTTAGATATTTGATAACTAAGTCTTGGACATCATAGAACTAGCTTAAGTTTAGATACAGATGGATCAGGATACAAGATGATAGGGTAGAGTAGAAAACTAGTGGGGAAGCGGTAGTAGGGTATCTTTGTTGTCGATATTTTATTATATTCCCTCCAATATTTGTAACATGGTGAGAGTTTCCCATGGTAGGAATGGAACGTAGAATACATGTTTAAATGATTAGTTATTTTCATGGTTGTTCACAGTTTTTATCATGATTTATATATCTTTTCCATGAGAGGATCCAGGGGGGTCCTACATAGAACACTATTATCGACATCCCCCATATATATAAAACTTTTAGGATAGTACAATCTTTTTGGATATCAGGAAAGATATTAATTTCTTGAGGTTTTGAACAAGTTGTGTTGGATTCATGGTCAATTCCATCTTTAACACTTCTTACTTTTTTATTCCAATCGATTTTTTATAAATTTATGAAATTGAATTAATGCACTTGGTATTTATTTCATATATATTTATGAGAAGGTGTTGGATATTTCATCAATCTTATATACCTCTTCTGAATGTTCACATAGAGGTTAATGTCTCTAATTTGTGTATTTACTATACCCTTAATTCTATTCACCAACTATAGTCTACAGGAAGACGGACTCTGGCAGTCACAACCTCCCTTATCTCATTGTTGGCCTAGGATGGAAAATTTTTTGGGGATGGTAAATTATAGAGAAAATGAATAGGTTTAGGTTAATGGATAGGATGGAGTTTAGAGTAACGCATATGGGAGACTACTTGTGTAGGTAGTAAAATGGTGTCAAGAAAGGTTGGTATGCAACATGAACAAGAGAAATCATCTCAGACATAGGTATTTTGGACCCTGTGTGATTTGATGTATAGAGCTTTACATTTATTGATCTAAATAATTATTGTGATAGTGGTTTTCGGTTAGAATCCATGAAAAGGATCATGCATCATTATTCATTGTGATTATGTTTAAAATTAGTAGAACTGAAGATATATTATACCATAAATGAAATAAATTGATAAATAATTTAATTATTATTTTTTATTCCATATTCTTGGATTAGTATTATGATTTTTTTTCTTTATTCATTGATGGATAAATGTCGATATCCTTATCAAGTTCACACCGAAGATGTTTCATAGGATTTTCCAATATATCTTCATAGAATGGTAGATGATGAGGATAAAACAAGGAGGAGGAAATCTCATGACCATTAGTTATCGATTTTTTTATAACTAAGAGGGATTTATTTTAGACTCACTCATAGAAGTCAGTTTATAGGAAGTGGTGATCATTTTTAGTTTGATATGTGATCAGAAGGACCACTTTTTTCGTACCTTTGATGATACTGCATGGGTAGCAAAAAAATTTGGGATCTTATTTCCCAAAAAACAAAAGTAGTTGGCAGTCTCATTGAAGAATTTCATGGAAATTTTTTGAGAATAGTTTCTATCAGAAAACATGAAAGAGGATCATCTCTATGATCAACTTACCCTGTAACAAGGGTGTTCCACTGTGTGTGGGTTTGGGATCTATATTAATATTCTTCTATGAAATGAATCATATATGTTTCCAAATGAGATGGCTCTAGAAAAAAATTTTGAGAAGGATTTATGTCCAAAGATGCTTCTCTATATCACATCATTCATGTTGCTGACATATCATGATGTGCTGGTAAAGGAGTAGGTCACTGAGAGGTTGTTGGTTAGAGGTGGGTCATCAATATATCTATGTAATCATTATTCCTATTGAAGAATTTATATGGACTAGGGTTTCAAATTTCCTAGATATAAGATATTTCAATTAAACATTAGTTAGTCCCATCACTAATCATCTCACTTCTATATGATTAGCACCCATCAGTCCTTTTACAAGTGATCAAATGTGTGTTTTTCTTATTTAGGTTGAGGTATTTAGTGGTGAGGTATCCTCACAATTCTGACTAGTCAGCATTCACTCAAAGTCACACATCAAGTTCTTTAATTGACGTAGTTTCAAAGCATCATCAGGGTACTCTAGTTTTTGATTAACATGGAGGATGTGGTTTTATTATAAGAAATGCCTAAGATGACCCTTGTCCTTAGAGAAAAGAGTGAAGCTATGTAGGTGGTCATTAGTAGGTTCATAGAGGGTTTATATCAGGTTATACTCTAGTTTATTCAATAGAGTTTTCAGCACCATGCATACAAGAATCACTTGAGGTACACCTTTCTCATTGGATACAAGGTCTCATACTTTTCCTGATTCAGGATCCATGCGCCCCTTCATATCACGTTCCTATATCCATTCTTGGTTACTTGAGGTGTAGATGCATGAAGTTCCCTTGATATTGACTATACTAGTTCAAGGTCAAGCTAACTTGTATTAATTATGGTGAAATTTTGATATAATTTTATATTAGAACAACTATTTGGAAGATGTCCTGTGTTTACAAATTAATCCATATCAAATAATCCTTATCATGGATTGGATTTATTCAATGTCGGCTATCATGTATTTATTTGGAAGGAAGTTTGTGTTTTATGATGCTGAAGGATAAATAATATTGTTCATTGGTGAGAGAGACCATCAGGGGTTTCATAGGTGTCTTCCATACTTATCATCTATGATGTCTAAGAAGAATTGTATTTATTCATAGGTTCATCCATCAGTGTTTCTTAGTGTTTTGTAAGAGTACCCTGATGTCTTTACTAAAAGGGTTGTAACATCACCCCCTTGATGGTATATCTAGTTTTAGATAGAGCTACAACATACTATGTATCATATATAAATGACTCTATAGAAGACGGTTCTGAATTTGTTTTGAAAGAACCATGTATAGCTAATGATTTTTATCATTTGTGTTTTGTTTGGCTAAGTGTGTCGCCCGGGGGTTCATCCGTAATTCTGTTGAAGAAGGTTGATGCTAGTTTGCATCTTTTAATTGATTATCATTGCTTAAATCATGGGAGTTTGATAAACTAATATTCCCTACCACATATTAATTATTATTTTGTATATTTAAATGGATAAAGTTAAATCATGAAAATTTATTTATGGTCAAGGTATCATAAGATACATGTGAAGGATGAGGATACTCTAAAGATATCTTTTTCATTTCATCATCAGCATTATGATTTCAATGTTATTTCATTTTGAGTGATGAATGATCCATCCATGTTCATAGGGAAAATGAAAATAGTGTTAAAGGCGTTAATAAATAATTTTTTTTTCTTAAATTATCAAAATCATTGTGTGCTCCACATTTTTTAGGGGCATCTAGAGTATATGTGTTTCTTTTGTAAAATTATTCATTTTCAGTAGTTTTCGGGAAAGTTGTTAAAGTGTGATTTATGGGCATGTGAATTTTATTTCATGGGTATGAATTTTCTTAATAGGTAGTAGTTGTGGGCCATTCAAAGATAGAGGAAGTAATTTCTTGGGCATCCCACAAAATAGAGGCAGAATTACAGAGCTTCCATGGTCTCACAGTCTATTATAGGACGTTCATAGAAGATTTATCTTAGGTAGAAACTCTTATTATAGCCTTATCCAGTAAGTATATGGTGATATTTTGGACTGAATAGTTTCAATTTTCTTTCAATTTCCTGATGTATAATTTAGTCAGCACTCTATTTCATTACATTCCAGTAGAGGGAGTTTAGTTTGAGTTTTTTTATGATGTATCACATCTTGTTTTAGGGTATGTTCTAATATAATAGATATTTATTACATATTTTTCACCTCAGTAGTTACATCCCTATTAGTATAATTATTCCATTCATGATCTATATTTTTGAATAAGTAGTGTTTGACTTTATGTTTTGGAATCATTACCTCATTAGTGAGTGTTTTTGGGGTTTTTACTGAAAATAAGAGCTTGAGGTATGTCATCTACTAGTGTAACTTGAACTTGGGATGGTAATAGTTGATGGAATTCATACAAGATTAGGATTTAAAAATTTTCTATACACTAGGAAAGGGAAATGGTATAGATGATGTGATTAGAATTAGTTCACATATTGATGTTGTTCTTGAATCTTGAGGTTCTTCTTAGTGATGCATCTAGATGTAGGAGACATTAGGGAAGAGATTTATTTTTACAGATGATAGTGATACCATATTTTATATAGAAGGTGGAGGAATCCTAGCTATTAGATTATTAGTTGGACATATAGAGACACCAATTTTTCTTTGGTGATTCCCTATATGTTTGGTCAATGGATGAGAAACATTGGTCATTGTTACAAGGAGGATTTATATCTCCTCGATGATTCATCATATGGTTCCCTCTGAGTTAAATATCTCACCTTTTGTAGTATATACATGAATGATTAATAATTATAAATTTTTGAAAGGTCTGTTATGGTGGCATGGTTAGAAGTTTTTAGTTTTTGAGTTTGTATCTAATGTTTTGTTCTACCAGATGTTTATGGTCAAGAATAATATACTCAGTGGTTTTTACATTCTTCAATATTCTCCCTTGTAAAAGTGGTTGGACATCTCAATGAACTTTTTTACTAATTTAACTCAACAACAGTGAGCCTATGATGTTATATGGGTGATAGTGTATCATTCAATGAAATCATCTCAGATTATATTGATTAGGAAATTGATATTAATAGAGTTTTTTTAAATTAGTATCTATAGAATGTTTATAGACTCCATGGAGTTACATGTATGACTATCTCTGATCGTGATCGTTGTTTTATCTCTAGGGTGTGGAGAGGTATTCAACAATTTTTTTATCTCAGTTATTAATTAGAACCAATATTCATCTGTAGTTCAATTTTTAGAGAGAGTGAACTATGCATAATATTAAATACATGATGAATTATTGTTTCATGGATTTTGGAGGTTCTTGGATGAGGCACCAGCCTTTGGTTGAGTTTTGTTACAACAATAGTTTCCACTCTACCATTTTAATGGATTTGTTTGAATATTTTGATGGTTACAATTTCTTTCATAATTGTGCATGATTAGGCTCTAGTATTCTTCAAATATTATTTAGCAACTGTAATAGAATATGATAGATGTAGTCCAGGTAATTCGTGAGAGGATAAAAGTACGACGGGGTCATTAGAAATCGTATATAAATCATAGGATGATACCTATGGGGTTTTATGATGGAGATAATGACTAGTTTAAAGTGTCTTCTCATGGGAAAGGATTAGTCAATGGAGTAAGCTTTGTGTGTATCAGATAAAACTTCCACAATAGATGATATGGATATGTGATTATATCACCATTCAAAGCTCTATTATTAACATCATGATGACTCTCACTTCATCAATCGTGTAACTAATAATTTTGATGATGATGCGATCATCGAGGAGAATCCATTGGAAAATAAGACTGCCTGTAAAAGGTGATGTGTGGGAATTCTATTACCTTGGTTCATGTATTTTGGAAACACAATGGTTGGGAAGAGGGTACCTCAGAACATTGGACATGGATACTCACTAAGTACCCTAATATATTCACCATTAATTTGTTCTCTTCTTTTCATTATTTTTATTATTGTATACCCTTTTTTGATTTATGAAATTGTTTTATCTTTTTTTCATGGACCTTCTATTAGTGATAGGTATCTACCACGTGAGATTGTTTTAGATATGGTTGTTATAGATATGTAGTTTTTCACTTTTTTCCCCTAATGAGGTTATTTTTCTATTTTTATGGTGTGATCATTGATATTTACGTCATTAAGTGTCTATTTATTCAACCCTTTTCATTTTCTCTACAGGTTTAATTTTTGATTTGAGAAGATGATAATTGTTTGAGAGGAATCAAAAAAAGAAGGGTCGGGATCCATTTAGTCTGACAATTTGAACATTTCTATTTCCTATGGTCCTCATAGGAGGATTAGTGGGGCATTAGATGTGTCTTTATTCTAAAAACTATAAATGGTGAGAATTTGAGGTTTAAAATAGGGGTTTACTATGAAAGTGTGTTTTAAGGTGTAAGTGAATCTTACAACCTGAAATATTTTATAGATTTTGCTTTTCATTCCATGGAGATTACCTCATAAACATGAAATTTAAAATATGAATTAAATATAAGCCTTTCAGTTTTAAGTGATTCATTTTTTTAGTGGAACCTGATATTCGATGTGTTTTTAATGTAAATGAGGGGATTACATCATTAATATCTCATGGGAATTTATTTCTATACCATAGAGTTCCCTCCAATTGACTCAAATCCTATGTTTTCCTCCCTGAGTTCCAGGTTTCCAGTGATGTTTTTTCAAGGTGAAAAAGGAGTCCATCAATGGGGTTCAATTCCGAGATTCCAATATTGGATCAGCAGCAGTCTAAGGTTAGTTCTATATAGTTATATTTGGTTTTTTTATGTATTTACTCTCTAGTTTTCTTACCATGGGATGATGTTTTCCTCTCTGTTATAAAAATGGGGTTTTTTGTGTTTATGGAGCATCATCTTGGGAGGTTGTAATCTTCGTGTAGGATAAATTGACCTGGATCTGAAACATTGGTTTGTTCTACTGTAAATAATGTTCAATCCTTCATGGTAGGTGGTAGGGGATTTGTTGATTCTATAAATTAATATTAAATTTTACATTGATCATTTATATCCCTCTATATGATAACTAAATTCACCAAATATTGATATAACGAGATTGAATATGAAATTTTTTGTGATCCCATGTTGATTTTTTATATTGTGATAATAATTTTCCACATTATTTTCAAGATATTATGTTATCCATTATATGATTTTAAGAGATGTTTTTATGTTTGGTTTAGCATGTTTATTTTTTTGAATATGGTAATGAATTTGAAATTGGTAAATATTAATAGGTTAGATAATGAATTAGAGAATATACATGTTCAAATTAATATGGTGTTCCCTGTAGTTTGATGATTTTCAAATTGGTGCAATTATGATGTTTAATTGAATATTTTCTTCAATATTTTAAAAGAATTAAATAAAGAACCAGAATCATTGTAATTATTATTGATGATATATATATAAATACATGTTAATTGTATGTTTTTCTTCTCACAGATGGATGAAAAAGTTTTTATGATGGAGAGAATGTTTAATCAAATTTTATACCTCTATATTTAGGGCCATTGGTTTCCCATATTTTTAACCTATGAATAATGAATTAATTAATTTAATATGGAATGAAATTTTTGGTTTGGTAAATATAATTCTTATGGTTTTGAAATTACCAATGTTCATAATGGCTGGATGCATTTTGTTATGGGTTATGAGAGCCTATTTTTTGTGAATGATGAATCCCTTATTTTTAGGGCTTATACTTCAATATTGGAAATGACTGTTCATCTTTAATGTCTAATCTATTAGGGAAGTGATCATTTCCATGTGATGTGTTATGATTTAGATTTGGATTATACCGGGATCTATAATGTTATATGGGGGTAGGCTCGGATGATGTGGCAACTGTTCAGACCTGTGACGGTGAGAAGCATTAGGACACGAAAGTGGGTATCAAGGATGACAATGTAGATGATGGAATGATTTGAATATAGTCATAACCACTAATTCAATTAAATATATATGTTTTCTTATAATAAGTATTTTTAATAGTTGATGGTTGAGCTTCTTATTTATCTTTATTCCTTTCCTCACTGCTGGAAGCAGTTGGATCTACATGGTTGCATATCTTGATGGTAGCTTACGATATTTTTGTAGAGTTCAAAGAATTATGGAATGGTGTTAATATTTTCCAGTAAATTTATTATCCCATGGATTTGGTGTTGGTTGAATGAAAATGTGAGATTAATCTTGAGAAAATATAGATTCGATTTGGATTAGGCCTCGATGGATTGGACTAAGATTTTATAGACCATATTGTTGATGGTTAATTAATAGACAATTAATTAATAATCAAAAATTTCGTTGTTAAATAAAAAGGGAAATTTAATATATCGATTTTACTTCTAAAAGTGCTTATAGTATATCTAGTCTTATTTGGGTAAACCTATAGCCTAAGTGATGTTAATTGCTGTTGACTCTAATACTTGGTTGTTCTCATTGTCTTGTTTTGAGAAATATTATATCATGTATATTCAATTATTTCAAAATATACCCCCAATGTTGGTTATGATGACTAACACCCTTTAGACTCTCTGAGGATGTTTTCCCCAACATACTAGAGGGATTATGGATGGATAGCTACCCCCTCGGGACCCTCTCTTTTTGTTCATAGTTCATGTACTGTTATATAAGGAGGTATGTTGCACCATATATTTTTATGCATATAGATGAGATGTATTTTGGTTATTTCACACACATTTATGTACATATAAATTAACCAAATGATTATTAGATGAATTATATGTATATATTGTGATGGATAAATGAACATTACTCTGGTTATTGGATGTAATAACTTTATGTAAAATAGTCGATGTATAATACAAATAACACCGGTAGTGGTGGATCTCGAAAACTACTTGTTTAAAAAATGGAGATATGATATGAGATTGTTTTATGACGGGATGTGAGAGGCTCATATTTTGATACATAGCTAATGTTTCTGTGGGTTTTCATCCTTTTGGATACAAATGAAATAGGACATGCGATGTTGGGGAAGAGCGTTAAACAAATAAGGAAGTGATATATGGAAAACCTTGTAGTAGATATAATACTATATTATCCATTGTATGAATCATGTAGTGATAGTTTTCCATGGATAGTATGGGAATATAGTATACTTTTCTAGGTGATGAGTTTGTTACATTTTTATTAAATATTCTTTAGTATTATTTCTTTATGTTTTTCATGAGACGATATGGGGATGATCGTACTTAGTATATTATTATTCTCACCTCACATATATAAAAACTATTATTCAAGTCATCAGTATCAAGTTTAAGATAATGATGGATATTATAAGCTCATGGTTTCTCAGAAGCTATTTCGGCTTAATGCTAACTATTATCTTTATGTTTTTATAATGAAACTAATTGTATTAACGTGGTATTTTTTTCATATATATGTTAGATAATGAGTTGAATTTTGAATCTATATTTTCTAATCATTTTTTATGTTCTATTATAGTTCAAATCTGGTTATTTATTTACCCTCACTTATAGTCTACAACTCGAGGCCTCACATCTCTCATTTCTAGCATAGGAGGTGTAAAATTTGGGGGTTGGGTTCATGATAGCATCACGACCCCATTATTTTTATAAAATAAATTATAGGAAAAAATTATAAATCATAATCATTTGGGTTAAATATTTCGCATGATAATACTTGAAAAAGTTTATTAAAATACCTTTTTATCCTAAAAGGTCATAATAATTACTTCAAAATAAAATATCACCAGCTTACAATTTGAAATCAAATTACTTCCATGAAAAATCATTAGAAATCATTAAAAAATTTTATTTGTGACTTGGAAAATAATATTCATGTAACCATTATAGGATCCCTTACAAGTGTAATAACTAATATCGTCAACTTCTAAATAAATTCTATAGAGAATATAACCATTACCCAATGAACTGGCGAGCTATATCAAACTTACTCATCATCAGATCTATATCAACCTCACCTGTAATTATGAACAATTCCCAAGGACTATAATCAAATGAGACACATAAAATAATTCATTTTCAGTATCTAAATTGTAAAAATATCCTCTTAAAATCATAAATAAAAAATTAGAAACAAATATACACTTTTTCATTAAAACCAAATTGTTAGAACTAAAATACCAAAAAATAGAGCTTTTTATTTGAAGAAAACATGAATGATTATAAAGGAAACAGAATAATTAACAATGGTTACAGTGGATGGAGAATAGGTTAATTCCATAAATCATAAAATAGAATATTTTATTTACCTTTCATAATTAAAGTCAAAACATTCAGTGTAAAATATGTAAAAACATTCCTTTCAAAAACCATTAAACTAAACAAAAACGATTTGTATAAATATGATAATAATTTATTTTATTAGAAAAATCTCATTTTTATTCTCTTATTATTATCCATTTTATTTCATTTATTGTTTTTTTATTTAGTAGCTTCATTATCTATTTTTATGTCACAATGTTTGAGAACATTTGGTTCATAATCATTGAACGGCTTTAGTAGGATGAACATGGCCAAGGTGTATATTTTTGCATAATATCTATAATAATATTTCATATATTATCCAAAAAATATATATATTGAAATCAATTTTATAACCTTCCATTAAGGGAATAAAGGATAAACTAATAACCTTTCCTTTTGGATACGGTAATCCCTATATAAGAATTAACAATGTTATCATTTCCTAATGATTGGAAGGGTCAGAAAATAGATAATATATTAGATTTTAAGAATTATAATAATTTAATGAATATCATGTAAATATATATACATGAATTGAATTAATAATTATAAAATTCTATAAGAGGTGGCCGTGGAAAATGAAACACATTACTTCCTGGACGTGGTAATCACAATTAAGCACAAGTGGTGTTGTAATTCAATATAAAGCTAAAAAAGAGATAAAAGGTGATTGTATAATTATCATAATAACAATTAAATATATGGAATATACTGATGGTATTATTTTATCACATTTCATGAATATGATAAGGAGGTAGAAGAATATATAAACTTCAAATAGGTCGGCTAGTACATATACCATCTCCTTGGATAAACTCTTTGGATTACACGTTAATGCTTATAGTTTTGATATTTTTGTTAGAAAAGGACCTGTAAAATATGTTGAGTGAATTTATAGGTGAAATTAGGTAGAACTTGGGTGAGCTAGAGTTCCCAATTGGTTTGACTAAGATAGGAGTGGAAGTTCCCTTTTATAAGTGAGAGGAGGGGCGCTCGGGAAATTATTATAAGAATTAAATTAATATAAATTATCATTCTGGGAAAATGAAACAAATTTTATATATTTAGAATATAGGATTATTATTAGACCAAATAATCTAATTAAATAAAGAAAATTACATGTTTTGATGATGGTTTCACCATTATCTCTTAGTTTTATCACCATATTAACCCTTTTGATCATTACCACAATATCAATGTTTTTTTTAATAAATATATCAACAAATTTTCCATAAAATTAAAAGTGACCCATAAATGGAACATGGATGATATTATAAAAGATTTCCCATTCACATGGAAAAATATTAAATTTTATGATTTATAAAACATTTTAAAAAACATTTTTTATTCTTGTATATCATTAAGGTCATTTTTTGGTTTTATTCATTTAATTTGAATTTAATTTCATAAATATAACAATTAAATTAGAATATAATCTTTTCAAAAATACCTAATATGTTATATCGATATTTAAAATTAATGGGACAATATAAATATCCAACAAAATTATTTTATATTTTTTAGAATCATCTACATGATATTTATACTTATTGCACAATCAATGTGTAGGTGTTACGTAAGAATTTCATAACATAATTTCATCAATAAAGATTAAAAATTAATTACCATTATAAAAATTCCTATTAACTTTAAAATATTCATTTAGAACCAGACCGAATTTCGTTTTATCTTAAAAATAAATTTAGAGAAATTAGAAGAAATAGAGTAAAAATTTGGTATTTTTCCCTTTATTTAAAAGTATATTTATTTAATAATAAATTGAAGGTAGAAAAATATTTTCAAATTAAAAAAAATTACATTCATGGATGTAAAAAACTAATCCACTAAAATAAATCAAATTACTAGGGTGATTTTTCACCCTTGTAGTAATATTTTTTTCTTTATTACTTCAATTACCTTTATGAGGTGACAAATAATTACTACGGTTATTATTCATTATGAAAAAAATAAAATACAAGTATATATATAATTTTAAACTCCAAATTCAAAATACGGAATCTATTATTCATGATTAAATTTATAAATTCATTAGAAAATAATTTAAGGAAACATAGAAAATAGAAAAAATAATTGTTTCTGGAGAAATGTATTTGTAGCCCAAACATGAACTTATACCAAAATCTAGTATAATGATTTGGAATATGTAACTAGTATATATATTTATATTTATAAGAGACTTATATTACTTTATGATCAAATGGTAATTTGAAATTTCTTTATTTAATGAAAATTAAAGACAATATTATAAAAAATTCAGTTTTTTTTATTTTCACTAAATATGAATATTTTCAAAAACAATACAAATATTTAACCCAAAAATAAGATTTATATGATAATTTTATAAATTAAGCTCATATTTTGAAATCAAAAATTTGAAAATTTATAAACTTATCTTATAAATAAAAACATATAATAAATGATAATGAATTTAATTAGAATAAATATATTTTTTTGGTTGAAAAATTATTTAGTATACTTATAATGAATATAATTATATAACTTTTAAGTCATTAATATTAATAATTCATGAAATTAACTTATAATGAGCTTTACATATGTAGTCATCGTAAATCTATAGGTTTAAGTTCAAGAAACTTTCACTCAATTTGTTATTGAATTTTAATGTCATAGGTATTTGACTAAAATACTTTCTATATGTTTATGGTTGTAAACAATTTCCAAAATAATGTTCTATATGGTTATGGTGAAATATATTTTACCAAAATATCACATAATAATATTAATTTTGTATATCCCTCATTGTGATGAGTTATTTAAATTTAAGGTTACATCGATTTGGATGAAATAGAATTCTCGTTTTAAGGTTTTAGAATTTGAAATGTGGGTCAACTAAAGTAACCTGATTTTGAGTTTGTGGGACACTTATGTAAAGAACCCTTTATACAGTAACAAAATATGAGATTTTTTAGTGTTACATTGGCCTATTAAAAATTAATAATCCAAAATATGGAATGTTTTAGGAATTTCACCACCCTTTGGAAATGAATGCATCATACTAGGGGAAATATTAGTGAAAATATGTTAATGCCCACAAGATATTAAATTTGGGAATTATTACATATCCTAATGTGACTAGAATCAGTAAACATAAAGTTCAAAGGAATAAATCGCTATGAATATTTTATTTTTTCACTAAAAAGAATAAAAGTGTTACATTTTAGTTAAGGGTTGTCGGAAAATACTTAAAATGAATTCGTAAAAGTTTAAAATCAAAAATGGTGTATTAATAATTGAATTTACAACTACACGCTAGATCAATGATATCTAAGTCACTAAATATCAGTAGATTAAAAGAATAAATATAATAATAGTACTAGATAATGGGCTTATGAGTATATCTTTCCCATGCATAATAATAAAGGAAACCATTCTACTCCAGTTCACGGTTATTGGAGGAAACCAAATGAAAATAGATTTATCCCACATTCTCTTACAGGATTTAGAAAATATCATATCACATATCCACTTATAATTAGTGATTTTTACATCAATATGTATCCTATAATTATAGTAATCAATCAACTAATGGTTCTATAAAATGTAGTTGTTGTGAAAATCTGGATCCCGTGGTGGAGGGAATGAAATTATTCCAATAGGTACCTTGATGAGATAGAATTTTTGAATATTGATGTAAAATAATTATTCCTCATCACAATGGAGCAATATAAAATGTAGGGGACATTTTATCTATAAAAAGGACCCCTTAAATAAACTGATTCATATTTATATGACCATGAATTAGTTGATTCTTACATACTTAAATCTCTTTCATAATGGAACTAAGTCGTATGGAATAGACTACCCCAAGAAATTTAATGGTCACGAAAATTGAATGTGTCCAACGTAGTTTTAAATTTTTTTAATTAGGACCTTAAATTATGTATTCCAATGTCATGTGATAAGGACCTTATGTCACGTGATTTATATACATTCTAAAATGACAATATGTTATCAATTGTAATGTCAAACATCAATAAAATTATGCCTTATAGTTTATAATCTAGTTATTGTGAATTTATTCGTTTATTTTAATTTTTTCTAGCGATTAATGTTTTTCACAATATATGTAAAATACCTTTTGATTAACCATACATTGGTGGGAGGTGTGATATGATCTCCATCATTGGTAATCAAGAAGTATAATTAATAAGAGGAATATTTATATATAATGTAAGTTCCCTCTATTTGGAGTCTAATTTTAGATGATTCTTAATTGGGATTATTATCGAATTTATATCCCTAAATAATTATACTATAATTAATAATCTAATATAATTAATTTTATTTCAATATTAATACATTTTATATATCAATATATGAAGCTACTATAGAGTCTTCTCATCAATACCTCGAAACTAATTATGTCATATTTAATTTTGGTAATCTTCACTCAACTGGTAATATAAGTGAGCCCTATGTAATGGTATTTTAACATCATTTAGTATGGTATTATTCATCCCATTCACTAGGACTTATGGGACTCCTTTTAATAGGTCTGATTAGGAGTTTAAAACACCCATAATGAGTCAAGAATCATCTTTTCAATGCCTTTGAAATTTTTTCAACAATTTCATATTGGAAATTTGATAAAGTTTCTTGAATGCTTCTGTTATCCTATTTCCAGTTACATGATGGTGGAAATAGTCGTTCGACAATATTATGATCTTCCCATACAATTTATATAACTCATGCAAAATAAATTTCATTCCATTATCTTAGAGGATAGAATGAGTAATTCCAAATCTTTTAAGGATGTTTGAATTTTTGAATATAATCACATATTTGGTCATACTTTTAATTATTTTCTTTACATCCAGAAATTTAAATAACATTTATATGATGATGAAGATAATAATATATTTTTCATCCATCACTAAAGGATAAGGGCTTATGACATGTATACCTCATGGGAAAAATGATTTTGTGTAATTTTTCACATATAGTAACTATGAGGTTTTTTGAATGCAATTGGCATGAATCTAACATGTGTGAAGTCACTTTATAAACTCAACACAATATTGAATCATTTAAGTGTATAAGTATCTGACACTTCTTACATGGTGTCCTTTATTATCCCCCATATTATTTTCACTACATGTTCCCATGAATACCTCATATCTTGCTTATGGGATCTCCCCAACATGGAAGTATCAAAGGAGGATTCCACAAAAACACCACCTATAAAGCATTATGGAATAACCTGGATCATTATGGAGGATAAATTTAATTGTTTGTCTGTGAATTTTTTTCCTTTTCATTTGATCCTATGTAAGATCAATGCATTTGAAGAAATAAATTATTAGTGAAATCAAATCTGTTTCTTGATCATCTTAAGAAGGATGAAACTATCATAATTGTGGTGGATTGGTGTTGATTTGTCTACTCCATTGAATTATTACCTTGATAAATAATACAATACCATTTTTTCTATTTATAGACAACTATTTCATGTTAGTCTAGGTATATCAGTGATATTGATAAGTTAGATCCTGAATTCATAGGGTTCTTTTATAATCTTCGAATATAATTTATTAGAAAATAATTTGAGACGATTTCCCTTATTTCACAAGTATGATTAATGAGAGGATTAGTATCATATTTCTCTATATAATATTATCCATTATCTAGGTTTATGACCCAATACGAGTAAACCTTGACATTGAAATGGGTGATCGGGACAAGTTAGTAATGCACTAGACCCATAATGATTTACCTGTAATCAACATCATTATTGGTTTATACCACTAAGAGAACGTTTGAATAGAGGAACAATGAATTTTTTGGGGATGTAAAAAACAATACCCAACCTACACCTATTTAAATTATGGTCTATAATTTTTCATCCACTTTGGCTCTCAGAAGCATCATTAAATTGAATAACCATAGTTTGGTAAGAATCATCAACAGAGAAAACCTATACATTGAAAAAATATATGTCTAAAATGTAATTCAACCGATGAAGGATGGGAAGATAGGAAATACACATGTATCCTCCCTTTAGATTCCATCTGTTATATATAGATAATTTTAAACTATTATAGAATTATTTCTTAAAACAATGGATTCCTAGTCAACAAAAAAGGATTGATCATTAATTTTAATATATAAATATGGTGGACCAGTTCAACTTCAGAATTTTTTTGTAATAACATAAATATTTTATCATAAGTATCAATAAAATAAATTTTTTCTTTAATATGTTATGTCTACTCTAATTTTCTAGGATTGAGTGTATTTTTAGATGAATGTTATTCATCTACCTTCATCAACCACTTACACTAAGAGTGAACCATGACATCATCTAGAGATAACATATAAGGGATAATATTTTGGGTTTCAATGGAATTCATTAACACTTAATGAATGAAAATATTTTACATCAGTATATCAAAATCATTTTTGAAATATTTATCCCATTCATATAAATGCTTTTATTTATAACTTTTGAAAATTTAGAGCATTTTCTTATGAGGATTAAAAGAAATTCCATTTTTTATTAGGGCACCTCTAAAGGTTTCACAATTTTTTGAATATTTAAAGGAGGTTTTTCAATAAAGGTTTTAGTCATTTAAGGGTATACCTTGGAACCAACATGGTCTTTGAAAACCCCAATGAATTTAATATGGGTGACTAAAAATGTGTATTATAGTAGGTTTTTATTTAGGTTGTTCCTTCATAATCTAGTGAACACCAATGTAACCCTAGTAAATTTGTCACATTTCCTATGAGAAGTAACCAAAAAAACATCAACATTGTACTCTGTGGTTTTCCTATGGGGATTAGAGACTTGATGTATCACCCATTGATATAATTCCATGATATTCTTTAAAATGAATGGAATTACTTGATAATTATACATACTATGTGGTTATAGAAAATCCATGTCAATAAGGATTTTCATATAACCAAAATATTCATTTATAAATGAGAGTAACTTGAAACTAATTTTAAAATAAATCAATAATTCCATTATCAGGACTAGGAATTAACCTTTCAAACAATCAGGGTTGTGGTTTTGAAATATAATATAGACATGGAATTTTATATTTTATATTTTTTGAAATGAGAATAATACTGTCAACCAATTTTGGTATTCAAATACTCATATTAAATGATAATCGATTATATTATCCAACTCAACTTGAATTATTGTATTATATGATGAATTTATGCATATTTTAGATAATTTTTTCCATTATATTTATATTTTGGACTCCAGGGATTCATAGAACCTTTTGTATCTAATCCAAGTATATCTGTATAATTCCAAGCTAATATATCACAATGTTCCATATGAAATGAAATATATTTCTCATATTTCCAATTAAACATTGACTCACTGATTAATGTAGGGTGTCGGTTCTTGACAATACCAAGATTCACCAGTATAAGTTCATTTTTAGTTATTTGGAAACATTCTTTAAAGGTGGTTAGGGAATCATTTTTCCCTCGTTAAAGATAGGGTTAATAAAAGATTGGTATTCCATTTTATCATTATGGGGTTTCTTTTATGTTCTCTTAATTAGGAGAATTATTACTAGGGGGTTTCTGTTAGGTTCTGATGGAGGTTTTTTCTCCACTAAAATTACCATATAGGAAAATTCATAGATTTCCAAGTCTTGAATATTATACTAAGAGGTTGTTTTATGTCAACAAAATGTTTATACTATATTGATTACACATTAATTTTCTCTTCCTTTTGATAGATTCTTGTCATATGTGGCTCAATATTCATGGGGTGAATGGGTTGAATTTATCTTTATGTTATAGTATATGGTCCAATGATCACATAAATTTATGATTTATTGTAAAAGGGATTATTTTTAAGGAAATATTTATTTTTTAGGATCACAAAAAAATTTACTATCAATGGATTTTCCTCCTGAGTGTGGTGGTTGGGAAATAGGATGTTTTCTCCAACACTAATCCATAGATTGGTAGGGGTGGCTATAAATTTATTTGAAGCTATTACATTCACTATTTCCCCATTTTTATACTTTCTATCCCATTTTTAATACTTATAATCCATAAATCACGATCCTCATGTATCAAATGGAGTATTATCAATACAAAGAACTTCTATTTAGCCATTTAGGGATGAATTTGGGAATTATTTTTATGATCATATCCTTGTTTCATACATATGGATTCGTAGTCAAATAAGTATAGTAATAAATGTTGTGTATTGACTAGTGATCATGAATTCAATCAAAAACTATCTTACTATATTAGGGTCCTATCATTATCTTTCCCAAGGGATTAAATTCACTCTTGGTATACCCCCAAGACTATTAGTCTAGATGGAGTAAAGTATACCTCCTTATAATTTACACATATAGGGGTTTTATATACCATTGTAAAATGTTAAATAGATCTTATATTTTGAATTAAATCATGATATTATTTTCAAAAAGATCATCATTATATTATAGGCATCAACTATAACCATCTTGGTCTTCAACTCTTAAGGATTTGTAATGGATTCAATACAGTCGACACTAATTTTCATGATTGGAAAAGAGTATTCAATGTTGAGAAATATACAGGAATTATATATAGTTTATTCTGACTACCTTATTTTTATATCAGTGCCAAGTTATTTTACCATGTAAATGTATATAAATTTGGAGTACCACAACTTTTATCGATTAAGAAGAATATTTTCTTCAATATCAAGGTGATAGTTTGATAAGTGCACTACTTCTAGAAGAACTGTAGTCTACTGAGATTCAATATTTTCCCATAAATGATTATCCAACAAAATTCATAACTAGGTTAATGGTAGTTTAATAGGATTTTAATATTATTGGATTTATCTACCACCATTTTGTCTAATCATTATACTAAAAAATTATTTTGGTATATATAACATGGAAAACATTTTCATTGTTTGGGGAAAGAATCCTTGGAATACCATACTTATTTCTAACTCAACCTAATCCTTAGATTCCTCTGGAATAATAATAATCAAGTATGTATAATTTTTCTTCACCCTCGAAAAATTGTTTCAACTAAATGAAATTGGATGAATCATATTTTGCATATTTGTTTCGAGGGAGTTTCATTTGATGGGGCCACTCTAATCCTATCATTTTTGGGGAAATTAAATTAAATGCGGTTTTGACTGGTTTTGGAACACTTGAGATTCATAACTCTTGTTTCATGGAACACTAGTGATCATAGTGATAATTTTGAGATGAATTAAAATATTATTTTATAGACATTTAGGTTGCAAGGTAAATTATGGTCAGAGGTAGTAGGTTCTGTCATACCCTGGTAAAACCAGGTTCATTATTATCAATTTTCCATGTATTCTAATTGTAAAATTTCTATAAATTCATACTTTATAATTCATTCCATTCTCGCACATTGTCCAAATGTATGGAAAACATGTTCTTCAAGAGTGATATTAAATTATAAAATGTTACCTCACCAACATTGACCAATTTATAGTGTATATCTAATGATCGCTAATAAATCCCAGAATTCTTACAATGTTTATCAATTTTAACACCAAAATTAATTTAATTAAATGGTAATTAATTAATTTTTAATACATCTTTTAATCTAAAACTAATTTATTGAATAGATATAATGATTATTTTCACTTTTCTATTCATTTTCTGATAAAATGGGAACACGTACATTTTTTTGAGTTTTGGAATTTAATTATTGAAAGGTTTTAAATTTTGATTTTCAATGTTAAAATCATTATGATTTTGACATGAATGAAGTATATACTAAGAATTTTGACTTTTCATGTTTTCTAGTCCATGAATGAAAATGAAAAAGATAATAATCATTTCATATGACTTCAGTCAAATTATATAACTTCTCTAGATATTTTCTAAGACTTATTTAATTTCACGTCTTTAGAGTTTGCCAAATTTTTGAAAAATATTGGATAATAGGACTTCTTGGTGGTATCATATAACTTGTTAATCCATTTTTAAGGATTCTGGAAGTTTCATATGACTTCCCATTATCGATTATCGAAAAATGTAAAAGGGCATATGATTTTGTAAGAACATCACAAGATAGTAAGACATTTCAACTTTGTCAAAAATTCTGTGCAATATGGATTTTGTATAACTTCCGAATTATTCATAAGACTTTGTCCTTAAATCATATGAATTCATATTTTTTAATATTGGAACATTTCCAAATTTAGAAGATATATATTGTACTATGTTGTAAATCGTGAAGAATTTGGTTGATGAACTACCGAATAAATCAAGGCTGGTATATCAAAAACCTATCATGTAAAAACTAAAACAATGAGATCATTGATGATATTAAATACTTGCGGACAACATGAGGCAATATGAACACTATAAATACCAATTAAAATAATGGATTATAATTTTTTTCCTATGTTTGATGAACATAACAAAAAAACTATGATAGAGAATTTCTTTCAATGGTTTTTCAGTTTTCTCCTCTATATGATTTAATTTGAAGGGAGAATCAATGTATCTTTGTGCTGAATCTATTAGTGAAAATTTCATCACATTTAATGTTCTAATTGTTTTTTTCACATAAAAATATCTTAGCCACATCAAGTTAAATCTTATTTCCTCTCCACTACATAAGGGTTATCAATGGGATCTGGTGCATTAATTCTATTGTGATCACATGTAGGTGATCAATGGATATATGTAATTTTTATGATAATAATGAAAAAGATTTGTAAGAGTACCTAAGTCCCTTCATAAAGTTCATGAATATTTCTCGAATGATACATCAATATACTAATTTAGTTCTAAATTTTATATAAGTGTGCCATTAGAAGATATCTAATGGTTATAAAGCTTATAAATCTACTGTATCAAGGTATTCACATGTTTCCCAAGGGATAATTCGAGGTAGTCAAAGTCCTATTAAAGGGTAATTGTAATGTCTCAATGTCAATTCCAAGTTATAATACCACTAAAAAATATACACATAAGGACTCAAATGATGTCTATTACGTAACAAAGGGGATGAAATTTTTAATTCCCAAAATGAAAAACCTATAAAAATATATCAATATTCTTATGGTCTTACCAAATTATCCAAGGTCTCTCATGAATGTCCCACGTAGTAATTATCAAGAAAATAATAAATAAGGTGATCAATGGATGAACATGAATAATTATGATGATTCAAGAGATATTACTTCTGATGAAATCACGCCATCGAACTTAGAATGTGGAATCTATCAATGGAAAGAAATATTGGCACTAAAAACAAGGTGATTTTCAAATTGAAGGATACCCAAAAGGAAGCCGAAATAGTAAATTTAAATTTCAAGGGTCTTGAATCATTTAAATTGAATAATGTTCTCTCAATTATAATATAAAATTTGGAATATTCACTAAAGGGAGAGAATTTGTGGATCGATAGAGTCCATCCTACTGAATTTCATCCTTCATTTTTCACTTTTTTAATATCTTCTGTTTTGTAAAACTCGACCATAAATATAAAAATAAATAAGAATATATCCATTCATTTTTTATGAATTTTGGTAAATAATTATATATATTTACATCTAGATTTATCTAGAAATTATCTTGATTCTCATAGATAATAGACAGATTTCATTTTTCATTACAATCAAATTATTGTTACCTTATTCAATAGTTAACACGCATATGAAACCTAGGAATTATTAATCAACTCAAGTAATTAGTGTTGGTATGACTCAAGGGTTAAATGAGATATCTTATCACTAATAATGGAAACATTGGGGAATATAGTGATCATTGTAGTTTCATATTCAAGTTGAATTAGATAGATAAGCATAGTCGGTGAGGTTTATATGTTTTTTAGGGAAAGATAAAAATAACTAATCCATATAATTAATTAATAAAAGATTTAAAATATAATATGTGGTTAGAAAAATATTTTTAAAGATAGATCTAAAACAAATCCACCTTCATTATAAATTAAATTTCACCCCTAGTTTCACTAAAAGAAATCATAAAGAAGATAAAATCCCAATAGAAACAATATAATCAATGTAGAAAACATGTGTCCCACTACTACAAATATTTTACATCAAAAAAAATTTAAATATGATCCCCATTATATAAACATAATAAAACTAGTTTCACTGACAAAAAGTCCAGAATGTGTTTTTACATTTTAGTCACTTAATATGATTTTGACAAATGAAAGGACCTGTTCAGATCACCTCATCAATTTTTTAATGTTTTTAAAATAACTATTTATGTAATAATCAAGAACATTAAAATCATTGAATAAGTGGGGATATATTTTTTATGATCACATTAAAATAATCTCCATCATCTTATTATTTTTTCAAATAGCACTACCCCAGTAAGTAAGAATATAAATAATTATTTTGATCAACTAAATATTACATTGGGTGGGATTTATGAGGACGACTTTCATAATAATGACTAGATAATAAAAATAAAAAATTAATAATATTATGATCTTAACTAGTGAGTTTAAATTATTTCATAGATATCCTAATTTATTTGGAGAGGATACCAATTGAAATTTAAAATAATTTAGAGATATATACAATAAATTCAAGCCCAGAGGAGTCCCTGAGACTCATATTAGTAGGAAGGTCCTTCCATTATCCCATGAAGGATCCAAAAAATAGTGTTTATATAACCTATATAGTGTAGAGGTTACTAAATGCAATGAATTTTAGAATGATTTACTTTAAACATTCAACCATATGTCTAGTATAACAAAACTAACAAAGAATATCTATGAGATAAATCATTTAAGTGGGGAAATCTATTTGAATTTTCAGATAGATTCAAGCGGTTTTCATTGTCATTCCCACATCAAAATTTCTATAACCATGATTTCCTAGTATTATTTTTCCAAGGGTTAATGAAAAATAATCAGAACCTATTGCTTGATTCATCTAGTGGAGAACTAATTGAAAAGTCACATGCTGAAGTTAGAAATAGTATAGAAATGATCCCACAAAATTATCAATAATTTGGTACATGATCCTTAATTATAGAAGAGAACAAGTTAATGTGTTATAAAACTTGTATAATTAAAAATAAAATTGAAGAACTAACCAAACTTTCAAGAGAGTTTTAAATAAAAAGTGTCCGGGTATTCTTAGCTTCCATATCACCTAAATTATTACTACTTTCCCATTCCACATGCAACTTTGTTAATGGATTCCATAAAGTGGAATAGTTTTTTATTACATATACTATTTTTAATACAAAAATTAATGAACTAAGAGTTAAGGATTCAATTAAAATAGAAAAATAAAAATATTATTTGTAAAATTTTAAGATATGAGGCTACCTTCCAATTATTTTATCGACATCCTTTTTATCCCCTTCCATTTTAAATGAATTCACTTCAAACATCTAAAAGATAAAAACAAGTATAAATCAAGAAACATCCATGAAATACCTACTGAAATAGTATTTGGAGTCTCAAACAAAACAATGATCTACCCTCGATAATCACATATAAAAATGGAATGAGATAAATGAATAGTTTATCTTGATCGTCTCTACCTTCAACAATTTTCTAAATCATGTATTAAGAAAATTCAACGCATAATCATTTATTAACCCTAAATTATATACTAGTTCAATTTATTTAAATAGTGGAAATGGGTGTGAAGATTAGTGAACTAAAAACACTAAAATTTATTTTGGAAATGAACATCCAATGAAAACAATAGAATCTACCAATGAGAAAAAACAAGAAGAGGAATTTATTTTAGAGTTAGAACTTCTGATTAATTATAATGGTAATCCTAGGATTAATTACTAATAACCAACCAACCTCCCATATCTATAATAATAAAACCCAAAAAAACCACTTGATAAAAATTAAAAAAATGGGTCTAGGATACTTTTTTGTGAGTCGAGATCAGCATCCCTTTCTGAATGTTCATCCTCAAAATCTAAGGGTATCAATGATTTCTTAAAGAGGTGTGCACAAAGAATTGGAAATTTTAAGGAAATGAAAAGGTTAGTTTAGGAATAAATGTTTCAACTCTAATAACCCCAAAATTACATAGTAAATTTTAATAGAATATTAAATACACTATATTTTTTTTCTAAAACAGTGATCCATTTATGTAAAAAATTGTATGATTTGTGAGAATAAATTAATTTCATGCCATACTATATATTTTATTCCCTATAGATAGAAGAGTTCAAGAAAACTATGGTGGTGGTAAAACATGAAAAATAAACCATTTCTTATCTCATTATTGTTCTATATAATGTAATGGTATTAGTGAAAGGACTATTGTTCTCTAATAACATTTACATTATGAGCATGGAAGAATAAAGAGGTAAATTTTATTACCCTATCATCCTAGGTTGAACATTTTTTAAAATATTTAAAGCCATAGGAGATGTCAATGAAAGAACAAATTCAATTTAATTAAGTGAGGATACAATGAACATTATAATTTTTCACTCAATGAAATACTCCCATGATGAAAAATATTTTTTATAATAAACCAATCTCATGAATCCCGATCATTGTAAAAAATTAACTTAAATGTATGATTAGTTAATCTAATTAGTTTAAAAATGGTAAATAATAGTATTTAATAATAATAAAATTTTTTTAAAATGAGTTAAATTTTGAAATAAATCTACATATTAAAAAATATTTAGAACTGAGTGATAGATTTATTTAATTATTTACTCTAATATTACAAAAAATTATATGTATTACTTGGGTATGTTAGAAACATCTAGAATATAGAGTAGAAACCATCTTATTAACACTCCATAAACATGGGATAAAAATATTTTCCACTAAATTAAAATTTCTTTTTCTTGATTAAAATGAAAATTTGTTTACAATAATTTAAATATATATATATATATAACCTAATCATGTACATCTACCTCTAGAGATTTTAAAAAAATTCCAAGGAAATCTACTGGTTATTAGGATAAATTACATGAGTTATTCCATCAACCTATAATAAATATAAGTTCATAAAACGTGAGTCAAAACTAGTAAGATATCTTGAAATAAGGATCAATCAAAACCTCATTGAAGTTTCAAAAAAATTATTTTTATATACTTATAGGAGCTGGAACCATGTATCCTATCGTAAACTCATGAAGGGTGTGTCACATTAATATTTTTCCCAAGAAAAATGGATTCACCATTATGGAAAATGAGATTAAAGCTTTAGTTCCTCCTATGATCCATAATAGATAAAGGAATTGTTTTGATTATTTGAGATTAAATTAAGTTCCCTGAAGGGACCATTTTTTTATCCTTATTGACGACCATATTTTAGAATGGATAGTTAATAAAGGAAACTAATATTTTTTATTAATTATCTATGTATTTCTAGTTTCCCCTAACCCCATAAGTCCTCGATAAAACAATATTCACATATCCATTTGGTGTGTTTTATTACTAAAGGATACCATTTGGTCTTCCCCATTCCTTGGGTAAATTTTAACAAAGAATAGTACATATATTTTAAAGCCTAATTGAGAGATTCATGGACGTATTTTATAATGATATTACTTTTTATGAAACATATTTTCAAACCACTCTATAGAACCTATAAGTTTATCTAATGAAATGAATTGAGAATAAATTAGTTTTAATTGTTTAAAATTTCCATTACAAGGTGGGAAAATTAAATGTGTTTTATCACATAGTTTACAAATATGGGACTAAAATAGAGAAGTTTAATATTTAAATTATTTCAACACTACCTTACCCCACCACTATTAGACACATAATATCATTCTAATCTTTTGATTAATTTTATAAGGGGTATTTTAATGATTCAAAATTTCATTAGCCCTTATTAATTATCTGAAAAAAGGAGATTTATTCTCCATTTTATGGTTCAAATAGATATTATTCTGAATAATATAAATATATATTGAACAACGCCCCTATAATATATCCACCGGCCCAGAACACCCATATTGAAGTGAGGAGTGATGTATTAAAAAAGTAATTGGAGAAGGGTTGTCCCATAAGTTTTATGGGCACTCACATGGGACATCCTATATGTAATAGATCAAAAAAACCGAACAAATAAATGAAACAAAAATAAAAAAAGAGTTTTTTCAAATTTTATTACATTAGAGAAATATGATATATATCTATATGGGAGTATTTGCAACTATTTTTTCTAAGAATGTGGCACGCAGTTATTTTTTCAAGAGAGATGATCCAAAACCAAGATTAGTAAAATGTAAACTTCTTTTATAATAATTCAAAATATAAATAAATAAAAATAGTGGATATGATAATTTGTTTACAAACCACATGAGTAAGGTCTCCCACACTATTGATGTTAATATGCCAACTAAAATAGACCTGGAATAATTCTTCTTAAGTTATCAGTTGTATAGATTCTCCAATGTACCCTGTTATGTTTAAAGGGTGAGTTTTATGGTCACATAAAAGGTACCCGTCTTCTTTTAAAAGATTAAAACTATGAAATTGAATGTTGAATAAAAATATTATGTTAAGGAGGATTCATATTTATTAAGTATATATATTTTACAAGTGATTTGGATATGTATCTTTATGGAATAATTTAAATATGTACTAATATTTTGTCACATGCTTGCACATGGTGTAATTTTATTGAAGTTACAGAATATTTAGAGATGTTTTGAAAGCTGGTATTTTTGCCTTCAATTTTTAAATACCCACATGTTTTTGCAGTGTATGTAATAACTAAAAATTAAGTGTTAGAGTTTCTAAAATATAAGAATTAATCAAACAACCGTTTATTATATTATGAAATTTATAATGTATAGGGTTACATTCCATGCATCTATTAATTATTTATTTAGGATTTTCATATATACTACTAGTAGTATATTATATTTAAGTGTTGGTTAAAGAAAAATAAATCTGAAATTATGGTATAATGGATCTTATTATGTTTTGGAGATCAAACATTTCTTATAATTTTAGAGTTCATTGAGTCATAATTTGTGTCCAAGGAACACATTTTTGCAACAGGAACCCGTAATAACATAAGAAAAATTATGGAGTGCACTATATGAACTATACTAACTACCACCTCCAAAACAAGTGGTAGGTTGAGGCCTCCAATACGAAAATACTGATTATTTTACCAAATACAATATAACCTAACCAAAAGTACTGGAGTGAAAATATTTAGGTCTCACTATGCTAATATGGGACTTCTTTAAAAACCCCATAAAAATACCTCTATATATGATTATTTATAGAAATAATTATTACTTGCCTGTTAAGATATAGAAAAAATGATACTTGGATACAAAAAGGTAAGTCAATAGTTTAGAAAATCAGGAGAAAAATGAATCTCACAATAATAAAAAACAAGAAGGTAAAAGGGAATATAATGTTAACTCCTGCCTATATACTGAAAAATCCAGATCCT
Source organism: Viscum album (assembly GCA_963277665.1). Lineage (NCBI taxonomy): Eukaryota > Viridiplantae > Streptophyta > Magnoliopsida > Santalales > Viscaceae > Viscum > Viscum album. The sequence goes on along the minus strand of OY728125.1, from coordinate 821,135,435 downwards.
CAGATAATAGACACATTCAAGAAATAATACTTAAAGTGTGAAAAAAAGTGATGTTTTTCTATTTAAGGAAGATCTCCATCATGGAAAGCCTCAATCCAAACAAACTGGCCAATTCATATATAATAGTACATTTTCATTTGGTCCTGTTGAAATCAAATGAGATGAATCACTTCATCCCTTCATGGTGAACATAAAGAAGATGAAACATTTTCATGAGGATTTTTGGAAGAAACCAATGGAATTTTTTAAGATCCTACCTATTTAATTTGAATGATTACATACCATAATTTATTTATCCATCACACAAGTGTATGTATTTTTTATTTCGGTTATGTTATTCATTAAAATTCAGGGAAAAATTCATGGGAAGTGATTTCAATGATAATTTTATGAAAGATTAAAAGTAATTTATGATACCTATTTCTATTTATAAGTTATTATTAAATGCAAGAAATTGAATCTATATGATCCAAAATCTATTTTGTGAATTTTTTAAAAATGTAAATTATACTTTTTGTATCTAGTATTAGTGTTTTTAGAAATAAAAACATGTGCTTCAATGTTTTATTAAATAGAATAAAGTATTATACTAGTCTAGAAGGATTTCATTTTTTATATATATTGTTGAAATTAGATAATTTATGCGTGATTTTCACTACTCTATTAATGGATATTTTGCTTTAAATTATGTAAATGGGCTATCAATAGAAAATTTCATGGTGGAATCAAAAAAATAACCATAGAAAACTGGACTTGAGAACCATAGCATAAATGACCCATACATGGTAATATATTAACTCATTAGGGAGCCTCCTAGAAATATAATTAGATATTTCCTTTTAAATGGTATAAACCATGATTATGGGAACAGATTTATAAGACTTACTAAATCCAAAAAAGAACATTTTTGTCTATTCTATAAGTCAAATAAGTATTAGGGAGACCTAAGATCTATCTACCCAAGAATTTATTTTATGTCTTGACTATTAGAATTTTTTTAAATAATACGTGTTACCTTTGGATAATTTAGTCCATGTTTTACTGGCACACATCTAAAAATTTCTCTTGGAAATTCTAGCTAGGAACAATTGAACAAATGTTTATTGTAAATGGGGAAAATTTATTTACATGGATATGAACATGGATGAATTAAGTAATGATTATATATCTGAATTTCATTTTAGAAGTATCAAGGAAGCCTAAAAACATTGGTAAATGAATCTTTTTGGGAGATATAATTTGGGAAGTTATAATTGATAAAATAATTATTCCCCTATGATCTATTAGGTTTAGAAATCAAGACCTAGGAATTTCATTAAATTTAAATGAGTAAATTGTAGTAACATCATGGACAAGTCATGGTATTTTCATGAAATGAATATCATCATGCTTTCTTTATTCTTTGACTTGTGCATTTAAGTGTATGTAACATAATGTTTTTTATATTATAAATGGAATTTGATGTATTGATTGGGAGTGAAATTGTGTAAGTTTGGGGGAGTGATAAGGGAAAATATTTCCCAAAATTTGTACTGTTTTTCAATGTTATTTAACCCCCTAAAAGTATTAAAACCTAGGTAATTATTTCATTTTTTCCTCTATAAATCTATAATTAATTGATATATAGACTAAATTATGTTTTTAAATTTTCTATTCATTTTTTGGATTAAATAAAATTTCATACATTAATATTTAGGGTTTGGAAATTATATTTATAAAGGGTATTAAGACTAATTTTTATTGTTATAAATCATTATGGATTTAAATTTAATAAATATAACATTTAGAATTTCTTTTATTTCTACAGGAACTAGGGTAAAAATGATAAAGAGAAAGACAATTTCTTATAAATTTATTCATTTAATATGACTTTTATAGATATTTAATTATAATTCCTAAATAAAATATGACTTATAAGTTAGAAATAAAATTGAAAAATGCAGACTTATAGGAATTCTATGTGGTTTCATATGATATCCTCTGTTATTTCATAAAACATCAATCATTTTTAATGACTTCCCCATCACGATTGTTAAAAAATAGTAACTGGAACAATATTTAGTAAGAATTTCCATGTAACATATTATTTTGGTAGATGGGTTGTTTGAAGATGGTGAGACGGGAGGCGAACCGAGCGACGGCGCGGAGTGATGGCACCTGCTAGGGTTTTCTACCGAGATGGTGCTTCCGCACTTCCTTGGATTCAATCGCCTCGACATGCGAACGGTGGGAAAGGATCCGGTTCCGAGCGGTATTTCCTCTGCGCCGAGTTCCGATTTCAGAAAGCCAGCCACTTCCTCTTTTGATTTGCTCGCGTCGGCTGGTGTTGTTGTCTCCTCCGGCGAGCGACGGTCTTCTGGGAAGGATGCGGACCCGAGCAGCTTCAAAAAACTGGAGGATTCCTCTGCTGATGTCGCATCGGCTGGTGGCGCGAAGGTCTCCTCTTGTGAGACTGTTTTGCTGAGATCGGAGGATGGTGCGGCGAGGGTGGACCGGTTGAATCGCGTCGTTGTGAAACCTCCGCCCTGCAAATCCCTTAACCAGTGTGCTTGGGATTCTTCGAGGACCATGGTAAAGGATGTTTTGAAGATTTCTTCTTCTGATGTCAATATTGGTCAGTTTCAGGAATCTGTGAGGGTTCCTTCTGGTGCTGCATCATGTGGTCAGCGTTCCTTTGTTTATGTGATGAAGGATTCTTTATCGGATCAGAAAAAGATTGAGAATTCCTGCTTTAGAAGGATTCTCCGAAAGGGATCTTTGGCTCACGTTGAGGCGAACCCCGGTGTGATTGCTGAAAGGTTGGAATTGGGTGAGAATTCATTGATTGCTCGCATTGTTCTTCCTAAAGGTGCGCAACCCTGGAAATGTGAAGATTTATTCCGTAGAATTTCGATGTTGTGGGGCTTTGCTAGCTGGAAATGTGTCTCCCTTGGGCGGGGATTCTTTCACTGTTTGTTTCCATCGGTGGATCTCAAGATTAGGGAATGGATTTCTGGTTCCATGTTTTTAAAACCGGGATGGCTTCATCTGCACGAATGGTCACTTGACTTTAATGTCTCGAATGAAAAAAATGTCTTCGCTCAGGTATGGGTGCATCTTCATGGTCTTAATTGGGCTCTTTGGCATCCAGAGATCCTGCATGATATTCGAACGGCAATTGGAACTCCCATCCACCTTGATAAGGAAACAACTGATGTCAGATTTGGGCACTTCGCTAGAATGTTGGTGGAAGTTGATCTCAGATCCACTCTCATTGATACGGTAACTCTTTCTATTCTGTCTGATCAAATTCTAATTGATGTTGAATGTGAAAAGAAACCTCTTTTCTGCACTAAATTCATGACTGTGGGGAACTCTTTGGAGTTGTGTCGTAAAAACAACTCTTGAAAGGAGTGTGGGATGCGAGGACACCCCTCCAATCTCTGTTGAAAAAAGGATACTTTGAAAGAATCGTCCTCTCCAAAGCATGTCATCAAGGACAGCGACCCTCCTATGAAGGCAGCCCCTGATGTGCCGACTCCTGCAAAGGGAAAAGAGTTGATTGTTGATTCTACTCCGACAAGATCTTATAGCGGCCCTTCTAGAGATCATGAGGTTATCACTTCTGATAATTTGATCCCTGACTCTCACCAGGTTGATGTCTCTAATCAGGGTGATGTGGAACTACATGTTGATTATCATCATGAAATCCAGAAGCAATTTCAGATATCTGAGTTACCTGAGAAATGGGGGAACATTTCTGAAGATGAACAGGGGAGGGTGCGTACCCCGATTAGGGTCTCGGGCAATGGTGACAAGCCAAAGACTACTGAAGGTGAGGGTCCTCCCCTTAAGATTCCACAACCCTCCTCCTCTGCATCTGAGAAAGGAAGGGCAGAGGAATCCACTCCTAGAGTTGGGGACCTAACCCTCTGAAAAGGGGGTGCCTCTCATGTTGAGACCAAGGGAAGAGGTATGGATGCAAATACGATATTATATAGTGATATTGTCCGAGGAGAAAAGAAAAGAGGCTCTGACAATGAGGGTGTCAGATCTTCCCCTGTTTCAAGGAAACCAAGGAAGGACTACTCTGCAGTTCTGAGGACCGTGACCACTAGGGCATCTGCCAAGAAGGAGATTGAGAAGCTATCGAAGGAGCAGCTGGACAAACGTAAGTTCTATAAGAAGTTTCTTAAACAATACGAGACCCAATCAGAATGGGAATCAGCTGATGCTGATGACACGATCGGGTATGGGGTGGTGACTATGAATGTTTTGACTTGTAATCTCTCTCTCTCTTCCTTCTCCTGTTTCTGCACTTTTATTTTATTAATAAATTTGGGGGTCCAAGCTTGCTTGGATCGGACTTTCTGGTATTATTTTGGTAGATTATAAAAAATCCAAGACATGTGGACTATATATGAGTTCAATTATAATTATAAGACATCATTAGGCCATCATATGAATTCACCTGAAATCATATTAGTTCGTCACATTTACAAATTTTGAATAGAACATAATATGACTTCCCAAATCCTCAAAAATTCAAGTGGTTAACTCCCAACTGAATCAAGGCCAGTACATCTATTGGATTTCACATGAAGGCTTGAACATCAAGACCAAAGGTGATATTAAGGAAATGTGACCCACCATAGGTAGTATCTACATTGAATGATCTAAATTCGTGAAATAAAGAGATATAATGGATTAAATTCAATGAATTAAAAAATAATTGGTTTCAATAATGATGGTCACTAATTATTTAATTTATTCCCTATAAAAAACCTAGTTAGATGAGGGACTCATTGTCTCATAGTTTTGTGGTTACGGTTACAAAAGTCGATACACAGAATATGGTCTATGAATTATTCCACTCAAATCGCTAAGATGCCTTTTGGTAAGGGAGGAGGTCCTTATCCAATGTAAGGGTTATCAATGGAGATATATATAAGTGAATAGAATATTTCATGGGCTATGTTAGGGTATCCAAGGCACTGTGTAAAGGTCATCCATATTTCTAGACCACTACATTTAAGTACTCTTATGGTTCTAAAGGTTAAGTAATGGTATAACTAAGAGTTTTATAATGGATTTCCTAATGGAGAATGTAGTAATTGGGGGTACTATAGTACCTTTTTCAAGGTATTTACATGATTCTAAATAGATCTATTTAGGTAATAAAATATAATCTAATGATTAATAGGAAAGTCTAATGGAAATGTAAAAGTATAATTTTTCTAAATGCACTATAAAAATTTACACAAAAGTAGATATATAACAGGTGTTTATTTATTATGAAGATGAATTATGAAATTTACAATATGTAAAACCCATAAAAAATCAATTCTCATTCTCTTAGTCTTCCCAAATGGGGAAAGGATTATTCATAGAAACCTACAGGTTGATCATCTAAATGAATGTTTAGAAAGTGATCTGGGTAAAAATAAAAATGATGAGGAAGATTAAAGAATTGTTCCCCATGAAGAAATAACACATGTGGACTGAGTATATTATTGTAATAGAAGGAATGTGAGATGGGAACTGAAAACAAATAATATTTCAAAAGAATAGGATTCTCCCAAAGAATGGTAAATTGAAGATTCCACTCACAAGGTACTTAGAGTTAATGAAACAAAAAGATTCCACTTGATTATTCTATAAGGAGATTATTTTTTCACTTAATAAATAGAATATGTATAACATAGAGTTGTTTTTGCAAAATTTCTTACATTATTTTCATTTTCTACAATTTCATTGATGATGGAAGACTACACCATTATGGGTTGAGCTACTGATAATCTTATCATCCCATGATGATAAACTCTAATCATTAATTATAAATACATTCTATTGAATTCCATGGATGTTATATTTATTTTATTATATAGTATATGATTTTCATTATCTTTTCATTTAAAATAATCTTACCATATTGACGTATTTTCAATCACATACCACCTAAGAAGTCATCACTATATATGAGAGGGATAACTAGTTGATCCAATGGTGATGAATGATATTGTATCACGATTCTAGGAATACTTAATAAATAATTTGATAATAGTATTTTTTTTCAATCTAAAATAATTAAGAGTGGGTGTTTAGTGAGGTTTGATTAATTTAGGGGAATTAAAGGGGTAATTAATCTGAAAAATGATCCAACATAAAAGCGACTCAATGATCCTAGGTTATAAAAATATTTTGAAAACTAAATATAAAACCATTTCATATACATTCACAACCAAATTTAATAACTCTCTTCAAAGACAAAATCCATAAAACATGTTAATGTTACTCTATAAATAATATCCTCTCCATAAAAAACCTGGGTCCCTCTACTAAAATATTAATTTAGGAATAAAATTTTATTTTATAGGATCCCGCAATAATAATCTCATCAAAATCCTCAAATAAAATTCTTTCCTAAATAGTCTTCGTTGAATATGATGGAAAGGGAAGTAATTAGGATGATTTTCAACACCCCTAATTAGGATTAACAATCATAGTATAGGTGATTAAGTCGTGTTCCATGGATTATATCCTTATATAAATAAATTTATTAGGATAAAAAGATTATATTCTTTTCTTTCGATCAATAAATTATTAGTTCTTTTATACTACATGTGCATATTCTTACTTTGATTTAGGATATTCATACTATTATAATTAATGTTGTTGTAAAATTGGTTGTTTTACATGTTACCAAACTATCATGGGATATGGGAATGTAAAAACTATTTTAATGATGTATAAAATGAGATCATATCTCTTTTCATCCCTCTTATTCTTTTCTAGTTGTTCTGGATATGATTTTGACCTGGTTTGATAATTTTTTTTTAAAGAATGGTTTTTATATCTTAGAATTCCTAAAATCATCTATGATTTTCCTATAGGATTAATATAGTTATTAACATATATTATAAATAATCAATAAATATTTTGAGTAGTTATCACTTAGGAAATTGCATCCTAAAAGAGTACATCATAATATTTAATTTGGAGATAACTTTAATGACAATATCTTTCGCAATTTTCCAACAGTTGTAGATGGTACTGATATTCATTATCCTTGAAATTGATTTGAAAAAAATATAATAATTGAAAGTAGTGGTCTGTATAACCCGACATTGATTCAGATGGAATGTTTTTATACTATGGGAAATTCGATCCAGATAGTATCAAGATTAATTATCTGAAATTTGTATCCTTATTCTACTCATATGGTCTTTGAGATGATGTCACATAGAGAGGTGAAATGAGTGAGACATTTCTTAGGGTACCCATTTATTATTAACAGATAAAAATATCGAGTTATTGATGTTTAGTGGTGGAGGGGTAAAATCAACAAATTTCTAAAGTTTTCCTTTCCTTATATTGAATAAGACATCACTCCTCTTTCATTACATATAACTGGTTGGTGATGACATCATACATTTTAATTTGATCACATTTTTAAACTTTACATTAGGCACTCCTAGGTTGATTTTCTTGAGTAGAAATCAGAATATAATTTAGTGGAGAAAAATCCACTTGATCTATATAATAAAAACATAACTGACTATGTGGGAATTATCTATAGGCTATTTTTGGTTATAAATCCACCATTTTCATGTGATAAGTCCCTTCCACGCGAGGATTTTTTCCTATATTATGGGGATTGTTGTCTTATATACTTTAATTAGTGTTTGGGTAATCTCCATAGGAAATATTCACATTGATTACCTAAACTATTTTAATTTCAAATTTATAATGGAAAAACATATTTTCATTGTTTTTAATTTTTTAATTTATCAATTAATCCCAAAAAAATTCAACAAAATTTCAACAAATTTATTTTATAGTAATATTTTTAAAATTATTTCAAACATAACCTAAAATGTTTTTTTCAATGACCATTACTACTCTTGTATTAATTGATTAAATGGAAATACATAATTCATGTGTTTAGATGTCTTATATAAATAATTCTGGACTTGAATGAATATATTGAATATAGGTTAATAATTTTATGAAGTTCATATATAAGGGGAGATCTAAGAAATCACCTTTAATTGAATTAAAAAGGAAATATACACTTATGTATAAAGCATCACCGATGAAAAATGAATTCAGGATGAGAAGTTGAAGATGAAAAACATAAAAAGTCTACACATCAACATTCCTAACATGGATATAGAAAAATTGTTTCCTAATCCTTTGGGATAAAACAATCGATACATTTGAGTAACCAATAGATCCAGTAGAATGTAAAGTTTTTCATGCTATAAGGGAGATACACAAAGGTTTACATGATAAAAGGGAGGTATGTTATGTATAATGGTATATGAATATAATTATTTGATGGTATTCAAATAAAAATACTAATTAAGCTTTTCCCGTAAGGTTTTACACTATACTATAAAGAAGAATAAAACATTAGATCGTGGATAATATTTTCATTCTGCAAAGGGAGTAGTTTGAGGAGTAGTTCAAGAAAACCAGTTTATTACACCGTAGTGAACATGTTCAAGTTTTCATTTTGGACAAATTACTGAAATCAATATTTCATAAAAGGGTCAAATATTTAAGTGTGACTCTATTAGGAACATCAATATGTAATAGTCAACCCCTTTTCCACTACACCCACCTAATAACCCAGTAATCAATTGAGTTTGATTATTTCAATCCTTAATAATTAATAAATATATACTAGTTTTTTAATTAAGTACATTAATTGATTTATGAGTTAAGAATGAAAAAATTTCATGGAAAATATTTTAAGTTACAAAAAAAGATTTTGAGAATATTACAAAGAATTAAAATATGGACAAAAATATCGAAGTCCACTTCTATGTGGAAGATTCATCTCTCTCATATTGTATTTTTGGAACTTAACCCCATGAATGTGTTGAATCTTAATGTAACCCTACTATGATATTTAAATGTTTTTCCTCCCCCTTTGTTTAGAGATTCCTAGTTCACACTGCATTCCCTTTATTCTAAGCCATGAAATAGTGTAGGGTTGAGTTCTTTTCTTCATTGAATAATTTATTTCTACATTTTATTAAATAAGTAGTTTTTTTCTGTATCTCTCCCTCTCATATATCATTTTAAATTTTTCCCGCATCACCTCTCTCTTATAGCCACTATGGATAGTGTTAGAACAAAGAAGGGATCTCATGGGAGGTTTTATATGAGTTTCAAGATCACTAACCATCAATTAATAATTTCTAAATAATGTATAATAATAAATTGGGTGTTTCAAGGTTTGATGTTGAGGTTTTTTATATCTAAATGATATTATCCACAATTTTATTTAATTATAAAATGACAAATAAATTCAGACCCATATCCCAATTTTCACTTTATGTGATGGAGTTCGATTGGTTTAGAGTTGAAAATTCATAAGACGTAGAGGAGACATGGAATGTGTCACATTATTGATTGTGGTATGTTCATCTGTCATGTCTATTAGATGAGGTGGTATTTTATGTGTTGAAGAGATCTCCAGTTTTTGGTCCCAAGTAAGGTGAGTTCCCTTAGAGATTGGCTAATCAGGATATATCTATTTTTCATTCAACCCACCCAAAAAATCAAGTTCAACAATTAACAGAAAAACTCCCTCTCCCAACCAACATCATGAAATAAAAAAAATAAAATAATTGATAATAGAAGATTTCTTTTATCCACGGATCAAAGAAAAAAAAAGTTGAATTAAATGGTAATGTCTGAATTCACCAAAAATACTAAGAAAGCGTGTTGGTTTACACCTTGTAATATCCACACTAAAACTCCAGCTTTATAACCTTTAATAATTAAATGAGGAACTCACCATGATCCACCACTCAATGAAATCACTACTCTTCTATGTGGTGTATCATGATTTATAAAACCACAAGAATTTATACAACATATGTGGTGTCTCAATCAGTTCTACATCTAGAAACATATTGGGAGACATTCTCATAGAGAACCTTCTTCTCATTCTCCTAACATTATGTTGATGGCATGAAATTTTCATCTTCTTCTTTTTTTCTAGTACACTATAAAATACCACCATTATTAGTTTACATTTAATTTTTTACCATATTGTCTCCTTCATAAAATAAAATCCAAAAAATATTTTGATACTTCTTTTATTCAAATTTTTCTTCATCAAAACCCCGACAGGTAGTTTTGTGTTATGAATTTTAAAAAGGTCATATAAACATTTAAAAATAATTTTTGTTCATTCTCAATGAAAAAATATGGATATAAACATACCACAGAATAAATTATACTTCACCCTCATGCCTTTAATTTTCTTCATAATTTATTTTTTATTTGTCATAATTTGAAATTATTCATTTTGGTGTGATGTTTAGTCAAATAAAATATCCCCCAAATCTATAAAAATGTTTCATTTAGATAAATGCAATAAAATGGATTCATTCTCCCTATAACTATAAAAAATATATTAACCATCATAGTGTTATTAAACTATCAATAATATTTTATACTTGATAAAAAAATCATAACTTGGGAATGGATAATGTTTTTAGTAAAAATATCAAAGGGGGGACCCTTACATATCATACATTTAATCACGAAAACCCTTGAATATCACCAAGAACTTATTCAAAACACTTATAAATTTTTCAAAGGAAAGTACCCTTTAGAACAAGTTAGGTTACTCTAATTCATTCATTTATATAAATTAAATATATTCTGATGGCTCTTATGTATCACCACTTTAATGTATAAATGTATTTTATATATCAAAAAAGGTTTTATTTACAAGTTATTGTGTTCATTACTTCCATTTAAATTTTTAACTCATTCTTAAAATTTTTATATTACGTATCATGGTAATCACATTTACGTATCTTAGTTGTGGTTATGGAGGCCCATATGTATTATCTCCTTCTTAAATTTATACACCTAGGGAACTTATTCCGTAAATTTTATTTAATTTTATTTTTAGTTAGTCTCGGTTTCACTTAGATATATATATAGAAACTATTCCAAGACTTTATTGGTCTTATTTTCCATTTCAATTCCCTATACTTATATACATAGGGACATTTTTCAGTTAATTTTCATATTTCTATACCAACATCATGCTTACCTTTTTTATAGTGTATTGGTTACCCAATTGTATGATACATGGAAAAATACCTAGAATTATCTGCATCCTAAAATTTATTTATAATTCTATCCATATTAACTCAAAAAACTTCTAGATTTTATAATATCTATCCTTAAATACTTTTCAAAGAATATTTTATGTTCTACCAATTTTCTTGTTAATAAATAAAACCCCAAAAAACTCCAATGTAATTATTACTAACAATTTTACACTTTTGATTTGTTATATACTCTTGGATCATTAATTAATAACATCATTATCTAAATGTTTTAAAACATACTAGATGTGATGATTAAACATTATTTCCTTAATATATTTCTTTAATTATTTATTAATATTCAAATATAAGTTCAAATTAGTCAAACTCGAAGTGTGAAACTAGAGTTAAATGAAAAATTCCAAACAAATTCAAATTTTTTGAACTCTGTGCTCTTAAAAATATCTAAAGAAATGCATTCCCTCTGATTAAAAAATATAATACCCTCCACCTTTCAAAAAAATTATTTTTTTATATGACCCAATTTAAAAATGTTAATTAACACTTCCATCTGTCTATATGTAAAATCATTGACAACATCTCCAAGGATATGTATAGAAATTTTCCCCCCTTTATAAATGATCCCAAATAGAACTTTTATTATTGTTTAAAATATAGTATAATAAATATAAGAATGAAATTTGAGAAGGTCATAAAACATTTCCATAAAGAGATAATATCATGGGGGTGTGGGGGAACTTATCCAAACTATCATGTTGGAACGAAAGAGATAGACTTCAAGATCCAATTGATGACTCTCAAAATCAACCTTCTATAATTCGATAATCATGATATATAGAATATAATTTTTTGTTTAAATTACCTCACATAATAAAATCCATTTTGAATTCTTTTTTTAGTAAATTTTAATTTATCTAAATAAGTTTTCCCTTGAATGGTGGACATTGTACTTACGAAGACTAATAGCACTCAAGTTTTCACATTGTTATAATAGGATATTTAACATCCACAACAACATCTTCAATATTTTTCTTCATCCACATTAATAGACTAAATACTTGAGTATCCTTGATATATTTGGATTCCACAATTATTATCCCAGAGATATATAAATTTATCATATAAAATGAAACACTCAATGTCGACTTGTGATAATCCATTAAACCTACCTAATCTGTATATGTGAATATCAAAAACGAACACTATTAGTCATAATTATAATTTATATAAAAACCCAACATTTAATTTATATTATGAGTATTTTAGTAACTTTTATTTTTTGATTTCCATAGGATAGATTTGGTGCCATTCCAATTGATAGGTGTAATACATAATATCGTTTCGTACTTTTATTAACTAAAAAGGCTCCCAATACTCTACATATACTCTGTGATATTGAACACTTTTCCACTATCATGTTTGTAACTAAAAAGAAGTTCTATATACATTTATATAGAATACATGAAATAATAATCACTCAAATAATCTAAGTCATGTGTTAGAAAACAATTATATTTTTAATTAAAAATACACCCATAGGATTCACATGTGCCTCAGGACTTCTAAAAATATGAGTGGTGTGTATTCTTTAAAAAATATAAATCTAGTAAAGTGGTGTCTATAAAATCCCACTATGAGTAATCAGTGTGTTTCTTCCATTTATAATGAAAATGGTTCTAAAAAATATAAGTCCCGTTTGTGAAGGTATTTTAGAAACTTCTAAACCTAGAAAAGAAACTTCTATAAGGGAACCTGATATCTTCTGTGTTAGTTCATTTTTAAAGTTCCAATTTTGCGATCCTTGGATCCAAAGTAGACTAATAGATCAAAATTTAAGATTATTTGGAGAAGGTATTTTTCATGAATTTATTTTCATGTCCACATTTGTTCCCTATTTCATGCATATCTATCTCTGTGAAAGATAAAAATTAGTTTTACCCACCATTTATTCCCTTTCTTATATGATATACTATCATGAACCCTAGATTCTGACACCCTACTATCACACTCCCCAACGTATTCTCACTTGTAAACCTTTCCCTTTAGGCCACATCACATGCACTCCATACATTATGTGAGATCTATGTGACCAATCAAACATAGTAACCAGAGGTATTTATCTCTATACTTCAGCACCCATTTAGGGATTTTACTTCGAATAGAATCTCATTCCTCTAATGATTCTCACAAAAGACAGACTAAGAGAACCTATGGACATGGAGTCTCTGCATGTATGTTGAAGCCTTCCATGGACATGAAAAGGTGATCTTTAAGTCAAAACCAATCAAGAGGGGATAGAGGTCCATGATGAGGCCCAACTAACTATAGTTTAACAATATGAATTTGAGGAATTGAGCACTTGAACACCTTGACAACCAACCACCTAGGCACCATCCACCTAAGTGGAAAATAACCCAGGCACTAACAACCTAGAAATGGAAAACAAGTAAGAGATTACTAGGAGGAAAAAACTATTTAGTGGAACACTCGACTTTTGGGATACATGAATGATAGGACATCTGAGTGCCATGAAACATAGGGGAAAATTCTCATAGGACTAAATATTATGGATCCCATTCACCAAAGCATCCATACCTGGGAACCCATTATGGCCATGTCCCACACTCTGGTTCCAATTCAACCAGGTCTTATTCCTAGGGGATACTTTTCCTAGATCTCATACATGGGTGGAAATTTCTCCTTAGTTCATACTTCTTTTAAACTTACCCTAAGCCTCTATATGATGGTTTTAATTCACCATAGTCCCCTAAAATGGTGATAACTCACCTAGCTCACTAGTGAGGTTACCATCTTTGACAAGTCCCCCTAAATGGGTACCCTTCCCTATCATATATTCCTTGAGTTTAGATTCACATATTATTTTCCTCAGATTCCTTTAGTTTAGATACTTCTCTTGGTTTCCTCATATGCCTTGATTTTATATTTTTCCTCTTGTTTCCATTAAAATCCTTGAGTCAGGATCCCTCTCATGGTTTCCCAAAAACCACCTTCAACTGAGTCACCGAACATATAGAACACATATGGTTCACCCAGGCATAAGAACTGACTCTTCCCTAGTAGGTTATATTCCCCATGGGTCATGTTTCCTTTCCACATTTATTTACTAATAAATAGTGAGGTATATGACATTATATTGGTCCTCCTATTAGGTGTAAGTACCAATCATAACCTATTATATTTAGCTTCTAACAAATAGAGTGAACCAAAAAGGTTTCCCTATAGATAATACCCAGTAAATATCTTTATTTTACCCCTTTCTCATGGAAGATATCCTTACCACAAGATTCTTATCTTAATTATGAAACTCAAACAATGTGGTTCATGATTCTTATTAACTAGGATATGTAGGAAACCTCCATGAGGATCATACCAAATGTCTGAACACAATTAATATCCCCAATACCCCTCAATAGGTTGTATCTCTGAAATATTATGGTCCATATTATATGATGACCCTAAAAATTCAACATCCCTTTGTGATGAGTATAAGATACCATATGAGATTATTATAGTATCACTCACCATTTCTTATGTGATAAGAATAAAACTACCCACCAAACCATTTATTTTATAACAATAATAATACACTCTAATTCCATAAAATTAGGAATAAATAATGGTCTCCAATTAGGTATAGGTCACAATCATGAATCTACAATATAATTAATAACAGATACCATAAACCAGAAAGGTCCTCTTATATAAAATTACAACATAAATAATTGTTTGGCATACTTATATTAATATTACATTCCATATTACATTAAGCTACTTGGAAGAGGTTAAGGATTCACTCTCCTAAAAGGTAAAATTATAGTTTTTTCAAATCATCATAAACGATATGATGTGTCCCATTAAGGTTCACTAAACCATGTTTGTTTCAATTATATTTATATGGATATACAAGAAGCCCCTATCATTTCCCCAAGCTCAAATCCACCAAATATTCTACCTCATTATACATGATCTTCATGTCTCCCTATATGGATATAAAATCCAAAGTTCCTATCTATAAGAATTTAAACTATCGAGTGTCCAAATGCATGCATCAAATCAGAGATAGTATAATTATAATATACAGTTTCTTCTTAAATACATGTTGATATTTAACTAATTTCTTAAGGGTGGCTATAATATTTCAGGGAATGATCGATGAATGGGTATTTATTCATTAATATAGTTCCATATTAAGAGTTAATTAACCATAAAATGGGTAACATGAGACTAGCCATTCATCTTCTCAACCAATCTGAAATCCAAATTTTCAACCTTAATATCCCACAGACCACATTCTTTTTGAAATCATGTCCACACCAACTCAAAATAAATTTGTGTGGAGGGGGTCATAACTATTCTACCAAAAAAAATTATTTATGTATCCAAGGGTGTTTTCAATTTATTACAATCTTCCTTTCATTATATCTTGATTATTTATTTGTAATAATTTTTTGGGAATGGAATTTTTCTACCCTTTATTAAGGTTTGTATAAACTAAGAAAAATGGATAACTAACCAATCATCTAATTCCTAAATTTTCACTTAAAATACACTAAAATTATAAACATTATCCATTATATAATCCAACCAAATTTGTTCCATCCATATTAATAAGAAAAAAATTACTTATCATTTTATTTGATTATATAAAGGTTGTAAAAAAATATGAATCTTTAGAAATGAGGCATTTTCATGTATTTAAAATGCCTATAATACCAATCTCTTATATTATTCTTTAGTCTATATATTGACATTATAAACTAGTAAAATTTCCTACCCTATTCATCTATAAGAAATCCATCTTCCCTCTTGATGTACACTTCTTTTTAAAGGTCTCAATTAATAAATGGTGACTCTATATATATGTGGTACATCATGAGTCTTCTTTGTATCAGGATTTCCAAATAAATTTTAATTATTTCTATTTGGGATATGGGAATAAATATCTAATCAAAATCAATCTCTATCATTTTTTGAAATTCATTACACAGAAATTAGTATTTTTTCTTATTCATATTTCTATCTTCATTTTGTATTTTCATAACTCTAATTTGTTTTTGAATAAATTATAATCTACCAACAATTAAAAAATTTCCCATATTTTATTTCATTCAATTTGGTCAAAATATTAAATGATTACATTAACCTAACTAATATATTTTTAATCCTCTTAAAAAATTAGTCTATACGTGAGGGAAAAAATATTTTTTTTAGATTTTTCATCCTCCATGTTTGTACTAGAACTATTAGATCCCCATCAATATATCTCTAACTAATTTCAACCATGTATCTTTCCTTTTTAAAGATACTAAACCTGATAATTTTTAATCATCGTTGATTTACTTTTCGAAGTCTCTATAGACTTGTGTTTTCCCCATTAGCGCCAAACATAGACATCTCTTTCTCAAAAAGAATCTATGAATCATAATGAAATCTACACACATGTTTGAAAAAACCCCTTCATATTCAACAATAGTGAAGCCTTATCTTTCAATTATTTTCCTAATAATTTTTCATATAATTGTTATTCTTTGATCTTGGATGAGTATCTAATAAAAAATTATTCATCCCCAAGTGTAGATAAATAACCTCAGAGAACCGAGAGATAATACTTACTACTATTACATTAGTATGATTACATGAAATCCAATCATGAAGGACTGATCAGTTTAATAGTCTTGTTAAACCTGATACATCCCTGAGTCTTTTATTAAAAGTTAATACAATAATTATAACATAATGTTTTCCCATGTATAACGTTATTAGATATAGTATATATTTTGATATCATTCATATTATGCTTCTATGATTCCTAGGGAATGGAAACCAAATAAGGGTAAGATGACAATCTCAATAAGGGGAAAGTGTAGCATAAAAATTAATAAATCAATAAAAATAATTATAATAGATTGGAAAATAACAGAACATATATTCCAATAAATATAAAATATATGAAGGAATTTCAAAAACATTATGTTATGGTAATAACTATAAATGAATTCCATTCAAATAAATAGGTAAAACAAAACCAACATCGAAAGGTGTGAAATTGAAATACATTATATTTTAACAATAAAATCAGAATGGAATGAATCCATACATATGTCTATAAAAAATATCATGGATAAATAATAACTAAATCCAATGGATGGAAATTATTAATTCTTGGATGTTATGTCTAAGGAACATGAAAAACTATACTATCAACATCTATCCTAATGATAGTTTAAGACAATGGGTATAAACCCATCTATTATTCTTGAAAATTGACTTGAAGTGTTCATTTCCAACTAATTTCATCTGATGAGACTACTTATGAGTAAAGGTGATTTCATTATTTAGTCCCTAACCCATAGGTATTAACTTGATGGTCCCCAAACAATATTTTTGATGTCCCAAGCAATCCTCATATCGATTAAACAACATTCCTTATCAAATAATCTTAGTGAATAAAGGATATTTATTTATAAATATTTCCACAAATAATCAAATAACATAAAAAATTAAACACCACATGTAAAAAGGCATACGGTTCAAGAAATAATAATTTCCATGAAATATTATATGGATATTTTGGTAAAATTCAATGTTAAATGGTCATAAGAAATTTTATATTTCAAGGTGACTAAAAGGAATCAAGAAATTGATTGTGGATACTATACCTATCCAAATAAATCATAAACCATATAGAGGAATAATAAATATGAAATTAATATAACATATCCAGATTTTAGTAAAAATAAATAGTTGTTTTCATTTATGAATATAAATACTTTAAAAATGTATTTTTAAAAAAATATTAATGAAAATGTCATTTTTTTATATTTTTGTGGAAAATCCTTTTATTTTAAAGTCACCTTTGAAAACATTTTATTTAAAAAATATCCATTTAAACACGAAAGTTAATCCTTGATGAAATGACGGTTTGTAAATCTGTACATGTCATTCATGGTAAAAATAACATTTTTTCCCATGGTAAAAAGGTTAAAAATCCTCTATTTAAAAATATAAAAGAAGTTACATTGAAATAATTGGTAATAGAAAAAATGGGTAAAATGTATTTAATAAATAATTTTTTAAATTATAGAAACATTTTTGAAATTTTTTTATAAAACATTCCTTTTATAAAAAAACTGGTTATCTGACTGAAGAGAGAAACTAAGTCATGTTTTCATAAAAATATTTTCAAAAACATTTTAAGTTCCAAAAATAGAAAATGGTTATATTACTTAAAAAATTTCATTAAGAACCAAAGGGGAAGAAAAGGAATGGTTTATTATAAAATGATAAAATAATTTTCTATAATGTAAATTCAAGTATTAAATGCCTTGAATTAAATGAGATTGTAAAATAAACCCCTGAAAAGATAAAAATGTTAAAGTGAGATTCAATCAAGGAGTATATTATTTGTTTTTATAGTATATACACACACGGAAAGTGGAAATATATAAATAGATAGTTGAATTAATTATACACAAAATAATAGAATATTAATGTCGTTGAGGATGTAATATAACCAAATGAGAAGAAATTGGGTTATGATATTCATTTACACTCTGTAAATTTTAACTCAAAACCTCATGGATGAAATAATTAAAATTTGAATTTAAAATATCATGATGAATCAATGAATCATTGTTTTTTTTAAAAAGAGGAAATATGTATCCCATATATAAGAAATTAGGATACCAAAAAAGATATTTTCGACCGCACCTATTTTGATAATCCCAATCATGCTTTAATATGTTTTGATAATCTTTATGTGTGATTATAATTCTATATATATATATATATATAAGCTGAATATAAAAATAATTGTTGGAATATGTCAATCAATGCTTATCTATTTTTTTTAAAGGTTGGGGCCGAAGCCTCATTTTTATTATTAAAGCAAAGCAAAGACCTCTTTAACTAGGTAGAGGGAGACCCATTATATAGCTTGCAGGCCCAGTGGGTATTTAGCACATTACATAGCCTGTAAGCCCAAATTATAGGCCCAATACCCATTCTATGAATAGTATTGCTATAGTACCCGTGTTGATACAGTGTCGCACAGTACCCGCCGCCACAACAGTTCCCCTTACGCCGCTACAGTACCCCTGCCGCCACTATAGTGTCATCATTGCAACAGTATCTCGGCTGCTATAGTAGTGCTACAGTGCTGCAACAGTAACCTGTGCCCCATGGGTTTTGAACCCCCGTTTTTCATGTAGAATTATGGGGTGCTTATCTATGTTTAATCATAATTTGAGATAATTCTAACTCAATATGGATATGTTTTACATAGACCAGATAAGTGTTAAGTCATCGATAAGCAAAGGTCACCGATATAAAGAGTTACCAGTATGCAAAAGTCTACCAGTAGGCACATTTCACTGATAGATCTAGTCTACCAATACAGATGAGTAACTGGTATGAAGTCCACTAATACAACATCCACCGATACAGACAGCTACCGATAGAAGCAGAGCTACCAATAGAGCAAGTCGACCGGTGTGCATAAGTCCACCGATATGCACTTAATCACTGGTACAAAATGGAGCTACTGATATGCACAGGATACTGATACAAAAGTCTACCGATACGAGCTACCATTACACCAGAGCTACCGTTAGAGTAATTCTACCAGTATAAGCAAGTCTACCACTATAAAGTTCACCAGAGCTACCGCATTTAACATCCCAGGTAAATAAATAATATGACATTTTCATATTTATTAATATTTGTGAATAGAATATCAATATTACTTTAAAGGGGATTCTATGTTCGATGGTGTACCCAACACGCAACAATGAGTTTCTTTGAAATCATACATTGCACACTAATAATATAATAATATTATTTTAAATGGTAGTTAACGCCTAGCAATTGTAATGGAGGGAATGAACAGAACTCACTAAAAAATTATTATATATGTTTTTCTAATATTTTTACTTTTATCCAGTAAATGTTAGAAGCTTAATATGTGAATGAATCCAATTTTAAGCATAAATATTCTAATATTCTTTAAAAGGTCAATTAACCACCTTTTGATGGAGAACCCTTTTTAAATACACTTCTTGACAGTTTTATATGTTATATTTGACAAAATAAAATCCTTCTTTAGAATAAAGACATGAAAATTTACTTTTTGTAAATTTTTGTTATTTTTCTGATAAAGTTCAATTTTTTATGAATAATAAAAATGTTGTATTTTAATTCAAACCCTCCTTTTAGTATTATTTATTTAAATGGTCAGATTATATTTTTAACTGGTTTTAAAGTTTAATTAAAATACATTTTTACCATTTAATCAAATGGTGGTCATTTGAATTAATTTCACTTTAAAATTGGACATAAACAGGTGTCAATCTTTTAATAGATATTGTTTCTAAAAAACATGCTATTTCTTTTGACCGTGAGAATTGATTATAAAATTAATAAATGAAACTTATATGTTTTTAATTTGTTAAAATTGTTATCATTTTTGAATTTGGAATATCAAATATAGCTGAGGTTGATTTTTTTGTATTTTTCTGACAAATGTTCGTTTTTAATGAATAGTGAAAATACTGCATTTTAAATAAAAACCGCTTTTTCATCCAATTTATTTATATATTTAGATTATTATTTTAATTGGTTTTAAGTTTTAATTTAATTTTTTTTTATCATTTAATACAATTGTGGTCATTGGATGTAATTTCACTTTTAAATTGGATGTAAAAACGAATCAATCATTTGATAGATTTTACTTCTTAAAAACCAGTCTTTAGTTTTGACAACGGGAATTATTTTAAATTAATTACTTCACTTTCTATGTTTGGAATTTGATAAAAAAAATTCCATATTTGGAATCAGAAGGTCCAAATTATGTAATTAGGATGCTTTTCTTTTCGGACATTATGAATAGTAACGACGGTAATTATCATTAATTATTGTGTTTAATTAGTAATCGGGAAGTTAAGGGTAATAAAATAATATCATAAAAATATAAGATGACCCCAAAATGTTTCCTAATGATATTGGTGGTGTCATGGAAGACCATGGGATTCATTTTTCCAACCTTGGGACCCCATGGAAACACTTTAGTGAGAAAGTGACCTTTAATCATATTTTTTTAAAGAAAGGAAAATGTAACCAAAGTATATAACACCTAAGTAAAAAAAATTAATTTTTTCTAAAAAAATGATCTATTAGACTATAAATATTCATTGTAAATATAAAATTATTTCCTACATGATGGTAATTGTTTTATAATTTTCAGACGTTAAATAAATAATTTTATTTATGACATCGTGATGATGCAGTGATTACCTCATTATTGAACGATTTAAATAAAATGAAAAGATAAGGTAAAATATAAGGCTTACACTTGTCTAAAAACAATTAGATGGGTGGATTTTGAACCCTTATAACCTTATCCTCTATATACATCATTGTGGGACCTTTAAAATCCGAAAAGCATTTTAAAATAAAGTAACATGTTATAACATTCCAAGAGTGCCCCTCCCCCCTCTTATAAAAGGCCCCCAGCTCTACCCATTTACACACACCTCTAAAGCCTTTGTCTCGAAAAAAATCTGATATTTTTATCTCTACAAATCGCTATATTCATCTTAGAAGCCTTACCTTAGGCATAAATCTCTTCAAGAAACCATTTTGGTTCAAACTAAAGGAAGTTACCCGATTTAAAGGTAATTTCTTCTCTTATGTTCTTTTGTTTTATTCTGCTTCTCCAACCCCTTAAACTCTTTTAATTCATTTCATTTGTAACAACACCAGTATATTAGATATACTATGATGTTTTTATGAGAAGTATTCGAGCTAAACTTACCCACACATCTGTCTAATGGTTAAAGAATATATTATTTCCATGGTGGCGAATTACTCCCTTACAAAACGATGATTGTTCTATCTTATCCTACCACCACTCATGGTGGCCATTATGATGGCACAATTATTTTTTATGATATATATTATATTTATTTTCTCTATATGCTTCTATATTTTATATTTAAAACATGCCTTTATGCTCTGCATGTTGTGCAAATACGATAATTTCATTTGAGAAAATGTGGACTACCGCCCCCTAAAGTGATATGACTCGTTCATGCAATACATGGATTGTATAAAGAATGAAATTAATGAACTTATGTGACTTATATAACATATTTATTATACTGGAATTATAATATATATATATCTCTCTCTAATTTAGTTTTAATTCCATTAATGTGATAAGAAAAAGAAAGTAGCGTTCATGAGTACGTACGTCCTACCATCTCCATGAACGGTGAATTTTATTTATTTTTATCTCAAAATGTTATAGAATAGTATAAAATTAATATATACAAGATATATATGATATTTAAATCATTAATACTATTCTGTAGATTATTTACTTATAACTACTTGGACAATTATTTTCAAACAGGATCATTTTTGACTCATGTACCGAACATCAACAAAAATGTCTGATATGAACTCACATAATTAACTAATAATTATAACATTATAATATGTGATATGAATTGAATAATAAACTTTAAAAAATTTAATTAATCAATTATAAATTTACCAAAGTTTATTATTCAGGAATATAAAGAAACGAATAAGACAGGTTGGACTTGAGGAAAGTGATCCTACCTCTCTCTTTCATTTTAAGTACTCTCTTTTATGTAATTTATTTTAAGCTAATATTTCTTTTGTTTTGGGATGATATTTTATATTATTAATACTGTAATTTTTATTTTCATATTATAAGAGACCCTATTTTATCTCATAAATCTATTTTTGGATGTTTTAAGTGGCGTCGTTAGGCTGCCGAGTTTTCATAAGTGATTTTTCATCTCACTTTTATTCTCGTGAGATTTATGCTACATTTTCCACCATTTACTTTGAGTGGTGTATATACTGACCATTATTCTAATCTCTGTGTAATATAATTTCGTTTATGTTTATTTACATCAATGTTGTATAGTCCTTCTTTCATGGGGTGTATGTTTTGAATGTTACCCAAATCGGTAAGGGAACCTTCCACCCTCCTCTTTTTAAAAGACTTCTTTTTGTAATGTCTTTTAATTTACATATTATTATGTCGGGATATGTTCTCCTATATCCTTATTGATGTAAATTTTATGTATATGTGATTAGATGCCATTTTCTCTATCATCAAATCATTTTCTGAATTTTAATGTGACGTCGTTAGCCTGTCGAATATTTGTAAGGGAACTTCTTAACCCAATTTCAATTATTTGGGTTAAACCTATACTTCTTTATTATGTCATGATATGAATATGTTTGAATGAACCCTGATTGTTTTACACTTAATATCCACTTATATTGTGTGTATTTATATTTGTCACACAAAATTACATAATTGATTTATCCTTAATCTAAGGATACGGTCTTTGTAAGGGACTTCGTCTCAATTTCCTTTCATTGAGACATATTTTGTTTTATAAAAAACTTTATTTTATATGGTGTGTAAAACCCTTTTGACTTTTCATTTCATTTGAAGGGAATCTTTCCTCTATGAAGTGTTTTACTAAATGACAAAAAGGAATGTTTCTTTTTTTAACGTATGGGGTGACAACGACCTTTCCACCACCGCGAGTATTATTTGATATTTAGCATCCTTAAAAATTCATAATGTTTTTAAAAGAAAAATAAATACCATATACTCTTTTATGTATTTTGGTATTGAAATTGGTTTTGATAATTTCCTAATTATATCAATGTGTTTTATTGATTGAAATGTGGAAATTTTATATTTCCTTTATGTATGTTTTTTGTGATATGATTATGTTATGGTTATTGGGAATTATTTATGAAGACAGGTGGTTCCATGATAAAATAATGGCGTTTTATCTCATGATATCTCTCCAATGCATTGGGTAACATGAAAGAGTTAAACTCTAAGGTTTCTCTAAAGAGATTTAGGAAATATACTGTGATGGGTATTCTAAACATAACCATGACAGTTTCTCCCTATGTAAGAATGTTATGAATGCCTCAAGTTACCTTTACGTCTTATGATTTCTTTGAGATATTCATAAATATTATGATTTCATGAGGTATGTTAAATTGCTTATGTTTTATGAGTAAAGTTTGATTTCATTGATTCTTATGTATACATGGACTAATGTTTTCATTCCATATTTCTATATCTCTAACTGAACTTTTTATGCTCATCCCAAGTTTTTGAAATGTTTTCCACAAGAATTAAAGATGAATTGGGTGAAGGATGGGATCGAGTAAATACATGCTATCTAAAACATGGAACTATACATGTTCCTTTTTAAGAGTTTTTATTTTGTGAAAAAAAGGAAACTGAGAAGGAGTGTCCACTTTGTAATCTTTTGAGATGTAATAGTTATGTCCTAATTCTCTAAAACTCTAAACCCGAAATGATCCTCAATGTGTATTCTTGTAATAACTCAAGATTAAGTAATGTTTAAGGTTGGGGCCTTATACCATAATCCATGCCTACCAATAAAAGTTCAGTGATACAATGATCCACTGACTAATACAAAGATCTACCGTTACAAGGAGTAACAACCACCGATACAAGCTCACTGTTATAAGGAGCTACCGATTGAAAACCAGTCACTGTTTCCCTAAACTATATTTCTATTTTTTTTATTTATAAATGGTAATATTTGATGATTTTAATGAAAATAATGTTATTTAATTATAGTTTTCGGCATGTCCGGGTACCGTACCTCGTACCTGTAAAAAGGAAACCATTCCCATTACCGGAGCTGGAAGCTATAAAAGGAAGGACAAAGGTCGTGAAACAGGAATGCGAAATAAGGGATGAAGAGTGCCAAAAAGTGGTGCATACACACAAGAAAGGCTACATCCATACTTGAAGAAAACTGGATATACACGAAGCCATTCATTCTAGAAGAGAACACAAGCTGCACCTTAGCCAAGGAGAACGACAACAAGCTCTTCATACACTCAATCGGATCAAACTGAACATGAAGAAAACGACCCACTGTTTTTCAAACAGAGACCGGAGAAGGACTTAGAAGTAATCCTTATCAATCAAAGGAGTCTACAGCTGCACTTTACATCACTAGATCATTCTAAAACTCATATCTACTCTCTTAGTGATTCTTTTATTTACAATTTAAGCAGTGTGCATACTATGTATATTTTATACACACACTGTCTCCTGTGATAAACTAGAGGATTTATAAATCCTCACACAGACCTTATATAACTCTCTTGTTTCCCACTGTGGATATTGGTAGAGGTCAAGTAGGACCCAGATAGTCAGTGTGCTGTTCTTTTTTTCCCACGAAGAACAGTGGTAGAGGTCATAGTACCTGGACAGCCTCTGTACTATTGTTTACCCCGATCCCGGGTGTGGATCAAAATTTATATAAATATTTTGAGAGGACTGTGTCTCGGCTTGAGAATGAACCTCATGTTCTAAAAATGTTATACTTACTTATTTTTTTTTAGCTTATATTGAACATTCCGCTGTTAATTACTTTGAAATATAAAATTATTTTATAGTTTATGTGATAGTTAATCTAGAAAGTGTTTGTAACTATTGTAAATAAGTAGATTAGTTTCAAAATATAATTTAATCTTCTGATTAAATTAACTGAGACCTAATCAATCAATTTATAACCTAATCAAACCCTTATGGTTTTACAAATTCACTACAGTTTAACTTAGTTTTTAATTGGGGGATTTTAATAGAAATATTTTTAACAGAAATTTTTAATTGGAACTCAATTCACCCCCCCCCCCCCTCCCTCTTTAGTATCCACTCCGACTAACATTTGGTATCAAAATATTATTATTTATAAAGGACTGTTGAATACTCTATTTTTCAACTGTGATTTTAGTTGTATCCTAAAGATCATATATTTCTGTTTGTTCTAAATTTTATCTCTTTAAATATATTTCTTAAAAT
The DNA here is from genome assembly GCA_963277665.1 of Viscum album. Classification (NCBI taxonomy): domain Eukaryota; kingdom Viridiplantae; phylum Streptophyta; class Magnoliopsida; order Santalales; family Viscaceae; genus Viscum; species Viscum album. The sequence goes on along the minus strand of OY728125.1, from coordinate 821,109,419 downwards.
CTGATTATGGATAATATACTAGAAGGTACTGCTACTAGAAGACCACCATTCTTTAATGGTACAAATTATGCCCAGTGGAAACTGAAAATGAAGATTCATTTAGAAAGTATGGGATTTGAAATCTGGACTGCTATAGAGACTCAATATAAAATTACAAAAACTAATAAAACCACTTTGGATGAACCTACTAAAACTATTTATAATAATAACTATAAATAAATGAATGCTTTATACTATGCTTTAGGTGATGGGGAATTTAATCGCATATCTGCTTGAAAAATTGCCTACGAAATTTGGGATACCAAGGGTGTTTCTCATGAAGGAACAACCAATTTTAAAGAAATGCGACTAAACACCCACACTATTATGTATGATAATTTTAAAATGAAGTCTAATGAACCTATCTATGACATGTATCTCAGGTTCAATGAGATTTTCAACACTATGAGCTCACTTGGAAAGGTTGTTCCAGTAATGGAACAGATTATGAGGATATTAATATGTTTACCAAAAAATGGAGAGGCACATCTGTTTCAATTAGAGAATCATGTGATATAAGTTCACTAACTGTTAAGTAATTAATTGGTAAGATTATGATGTATGAAGAAGAACTTAAGGTAAACAAGGAAGAAGATGATGAACTAAAAAGGAAGTCAGTAGCATTTAAGTCTAGTTCCTCAAAGAGAAAGGATAAGGAGAAAGTTCACATACCTACTGAAATCTCAACAAGTGAAGGTTCAGATTCTGACAGTGATCTAGAGATGTCTCAGATAGGCTGGAGATTGAAGAAGTTCTATATGAAGAATAAATTCTTCAGAAAATAAAACTGCAAAGATAAATATTACAAAAAAGGTCAATGAGAGAAATATTGGAAGAAGTCTGATAAGAGTGATGAGATTGTATGTTATGAGTGAAAAAGGAAGGGACGCATTAAGGATGACTGTCCAAAGTTAAAGTTCAAAAAAAATATGACTAAAAGGAAAATAAGTACAAGAAATCAACGAAAGAAACTTTGAGTGCTTCATAAGACACTTCAAGTGACTCTAATTCTACTAAGGATGAATACTCTCACTAGGCTAACATGTGTTTTATGACAAACACATATGAGGTAACACTGAACACTCCTACTTTGAATTCATATTATTCTGGAGTTGATAATGATTATGATTCAGAAAACATGATAAGTGAAGAGTTGTTTCAATATTTTAATATTCTAGAAGAAACTTGTAATGAGCTTAAGGACAAGTATAAAACCTTAAAAAATAGCATTTTTTAACCAGCTCTGTTAAATCTTCCCTTGATATAGAGAAAATTAATAATACTCAATTACTTAAGTAAAATACTAAACTGAAATTGTCTAACGAGAAACTGAGGAAGGACATAGAAAAGTTCACTAACGGAAAAGATACACTTACATAAATGTTAGGTAAACAAGCGGCACCAAAATATACCACTGGTATAGGCTATCATCTTAGAAAGATGCAGATTACTTGAAATAGTTTTATTCATAAATATATAAAGAATGCTGCTAGTTCTAGTTCTGGAAATTAATATGCTTCAACCCGTTATTCACATTTCTACAGATAAAATAATGTTTATCTTTAAAAATCTATTGATTCATAAGATTATATAAGACCCATGAGAAAAATCTGGGTACCTAAGGCTTTTCTCTCTAACCTATCTGGACCCAAGAAAATCTGGGTACCAAAATCATATTCCTTTTAAACTTATTTTGTAGGAAAATTGCTTGAAAAGTTCCCATAATAAGGTATGGTACTTGGAAAGTGGATGTTCAAGATGTATGACTGAATATTACTCTTGCTTAAACATTTTAATGAAGGTTGTTGGAGGCTATATCACCTTTGGTGATAACTCTAGAGGAAAAATCATCAGCCTAGGCCAGATTGGTAACATTGATTCAGTTTTAATTTCCAAAGTTTTATTTGTTAATGGACTTAAATATAATCTATTAAGTATTTCTCCCTTGTGTGATGATGGTTTCAATGTTAAATTTTAAAATGATTCTTGTAATGTTTTTAATTATAAAAATGGTTTAGTATTTTCTTCTTTGAGAAATTAAAATATTTATGCAGTTGATTTGAATTCTTTATCTAATCAAAACATTACTTTTTTAAAATCTTTTCATAAAGAGTCTTGGATATGGCACAGAAGATTATAACATTGAAACATTTATTCACTTAGAAATCTGAATAGGAAAAACTTAGTTAGAGACCTTCCTAATCTTAAATTACCAACTGAAAATGTCTGTAATCCCTGTCAAAAAGGAAAGAAACATAATTATTCTTTTAAATCAAATAAATAAGTTTCAAATTCTCAACCTCTCTAGTTGGTTCACATGGATTTGTTTGGACCTTCTATAGTTTCTAGTTTAAATGGGAAGCACTATGTCTATGTCTTAGTAGATGACTATCCTAGATATACATGGGTATACTTTTTAGCTCACAAAAGTGAAGCTAGTTTTTAATTTATTAAATATTCAATGTTTGTAGAAAAACTTAGTGGACAAAAGATTAAGACCCTAAGAAGTGATCAGGGTCATGAGTTTGAATCTTACTGCTCACACAATGGATATAATCACAACTTTTCTTCCCCTAGAACCCCCTAGCAGAATGGTGTAGTAGAAAGAAGAAATAGAACCCTTCAAAAAATTGTAAGAACTGTGCTAATTGAATATAACCTACCTATTTACTTTTGGGCTGATGTTGTAAATATAGCTTGTTATATTATTAATAGAGTCTTGATCTGACATTTTTTAAGAATACCCCTTATGAGCTGTGGGATAATAGGAAACCTAAAGTTAGTTACTTCAGTGTCTTTGGTTGCAAAGTATTTATTCTCAATACTAAAGATAATGTAGACAAATTTGCATCTAAGAGTGATGAAGGAATTTTTCTTGGTTATTCATTAACTAGAAAATCCTATAGAGTCTTTAATAAAAAACCAAATGTGTGGAAGAATCTGTTCACATCATGTTTGATGAAACTGATCCACATGAACACAAATCTTCCATTGAAAATCTTGAAGAATACTTGTCTGTTCTGGACATTAATGATAAAATCAATGAACCTGTTATAAAGACATCCAGTTCTGGAAACTTTCCATAACCTGCTTCTGTTGAACTAGAACCTACAGATGAACCAGAAATTTCTAGTCCCACCTTTACTAGATCAATTATGATTCTAAAGAATCATCCTTTAGATGTTGTTGTTGGTAATCTTGATATAGGGACACAGACTAGATCCTCTCTATGAAATCAGGTTAAACATCAAACCCTTGTTTCACACTTAGAACCTAAAAATGTCAACGATGCAATCAGTGATGAATTTTGGGTAATGGATATGAAAGAAGAATTAAATCAATTTCAAACAAACAAAGTCTGGGAATTATTTGATAGACATAAGGACACTTTGACCATAGGCACTAAATGGGTTTTCAGAAAAAAAGTTGATGAGTCTAGAAACATAGATAGAAACAAAGCAAGGCTAGTTGCACAAGGTTATAGTCAAGAGGACGGAATAGACAATGAGGAAACCTTTTCCCCTATATATAGATTAGAAGCTATAAGGATCCTACTCGCCTATGCTACTCATATGATTTTCAAGTTATATCAAACAGATGTTAAAAGTTCTTTTCTAAATGGTTTTATAATTGTAGATTTTTTTTGAAGAACCACTTGGATTTACTAATCCTCATTTTCCAAATTGATTTTTCAAGCTATCTAAAGCTTTATATGGTTTAAAACAAGCTCCATGACCTTGGTATGATAGACTTGGTAATTTTATTATTTCAAAAGGTTTTACAAAAGGCACTGTTGATCCAACTCTCTTTATTAAAAGAATTTCTAATGATGTTTTGATAGTACAAATCTATGTTGATGATATTATTTTCAGATCTTCTAAAAATACATTATGTGTTGATTTTTCATAGAGTATGCAAAATGAATTAGAAATGTGTTTAATGGGAGAACTCAAATATTTTCTTAGATTTTGAGTTTTTCAAAATGATAATGGTATTATTTTCAATCAAAGTAAATATACAAAGATCTTTTAAAATGTTTTGGTTTGGATTGTATTAAGGAATGTGATACACCTATGAGTATTGTTTGAAAGTTGGATGCTAATGAAACTGGAAAACCAGTTGATCAAACCAATTATAGAGGTATGATTGGAAGTCTAGTTTACCTTACTGCTAGTCGACCAGAAATTATGTTTAGTGTGTGCATGTGTGCAATATTTAAAGCTAATCCAAAAAATCCCATTTTCTTTCTGTCAAAAAAAATTCAAAAATCTTAAACACACTAAAAATTTAGGTTTGTTTTATATAAAAAGAAAATCTTTGGAATTAATGAGTCATTCATATGCCGACTTTTCTGGTTGCAAGTTGGACAGAAAAAGCACATCTGGAACATGTCATTTGTTGGGAATATCCTTATTATTTTGGTGTAGCAAGAAGCTGAATTCGGTTGCATTGTCTACTATTGATGTAGAGTATATAGCTGCTCATAGTTGTTGTGCACAAATTCTTTTGATGAAACACACTATTTTGGAATATGGATAACAATTTAGACATGTATCTATTAACTGCGATAACACTAGTGCAATTAACATTTCAAAGAACCCTGTATCTCCCTATAGGACAAAACACATTGATGTAAGGAACCATTTTTTAAGAAATCATTACCAAAAATGTGATATTAATCTTTAATTTATAGGTATTGAACATCAATTAGCCGAAATTTTCACCAATCCTTTAATTTAGGATAGGCTAAGCTACATTAGACATGAGTTAGGAATGATAGATCACCGTTAGAAACCTCACCGTTACAAACCTCATCGTTAGAAACCTCATTGTTAGAAACCTCACTGTTAGAAAACTCACCATTATAAACCTCACAGTTAGAAACCTCACTGTTATACCTCAACGGTATGCACCTCACAGTTATACCTCACTGGTATGGACCTCACTATTATACCTACCTGGTATGGACCTCACTGTTATACCTCACCGGTATGGACCTCATCATTAGTGGTCTTCACTATTAGATAAACCACACTGTTAGGAATTCTAACTACTACATATTACCAATGGGTCTCCTTGTTTTCAATGTTTTTAATCATTAGCCACCATAATCTGTATCATTTATACTTTATTTATTCTTTTTCAATTATCTATTTTACGATTCCTAAATGATAAAACACAAGTCTTAATATCTCTCGATCCACCTCGAGCCCCTTACCTTCGAACCACTCTCAAACCTTAGAACCCTAAGCCTAGAGATTCAATGGAAAGAGTAAAGAGACCTCCAATCAGTGGAAAAGAAGATGAACTGTGTGTTAAGAGACTCAAAGGCGAGTCTATTAGTTTAATTGAAGTGAAGAAACCCGCAAATTCACATCTTGTTCAAAGGGAGATAGTAGTTGAAAGGGAGTTATGTGTAAAATGGCTAATGTCAAGTAAATTGTTAGTTCTTGAAGTTCTGGAAGCTCAAGAATGGATATAATCCTTCTCGAACAACAATGTACCCTACTATTTGAAGCTAGTAAAGTATTTCTATGAGTATGCTCGGTTTGAGAAATCAAAAGTCTAGAATAGGATGGTATCTTTTGTGAATTGAAAAGAGATAGCTTTTTCTTCTATTCATTGGGATGAATGACTAAAGGTTCCACACGAAGGTGTTTTTGTATATTTCTCAAAATCAGTTCCTCTTAACAGTAATATCTTTTAAGTATGAAACTGCTTTAGAAGAGCTAACAGGAGATGGAACTCCAAGAAAAGTAGTGGCTGCAGAAATGAATAGAGATAATCGGCTGCTGTTTAAGTTCATTCTGCATGTTTTAATTCCAAGGAGAGGAGATTTTGCAAATCTTAAATACCAGGATATTTACTTGATGCATCTGTTGAGACATAGTGTTATGATAAATTTGTGCAGGCTGTTAATGGTTCAGATTGAGGATATGACCAGGACAAAGTCAAAAACCAATGCATTATTCTTTTCTAAGTTGATTTCGATTATGATTAAAGTAAAGGGAGTAGCTGAGTCTCAAGATGAGATAGTGGTAGTAAAGAAAAACTTATGTATCATAAGCACAGTATGTAAGTACATGAAGATTAATTGCAATCCATGTAAAAGAGAGTGGGTTACGGATGATAAGAAGTTATATGATAGTTTTAATCATGTGGATCATCCTTCTAGGCCTAAGGATGTGAGGGATCTAGGTCTTGGACTTGATGAGGAGGAGCCACATTATAGTGATGATTCAGATGAGGAGGATTCCTCAGTAGCAGATGGAAGAGTTCCAGACTTTCCTCTTAGCCCAACTCCAGAAATTGTGTCATAAGAAAAGGATGTTTAGCAGAGAACAGATCAAGAAGAGGCTACTCGAGAGAATGAAGAAGAAGTTCATGAATGTGAAGCATCTATTTCTATCAACTTGAGCCTTAGTCCACTGATTGGACACTCCTTAATGCATTCTGAGGTATTGGATGATGTTGATAGACCTATACCTATTCCAGAGGAGCCTCCTGCTATTTCAGAATTTGAGATGTTTGTGAATGATTCTGATGAGGAAGACCAAGCGGGCTGAGGGTGTTATCACTGTACAAGAGAATGCACAAATTGAGGGGGAGCATCAATCTAGTCTTGGAACTGTTTTAGTGGCAAATGATATTGAAGAATGGGTAGAACACCCATGATTTGTGGTTTGTAGATTAGATTACCATGATTCAGATAATGAGGCATCTATTCGGAGACCAAAAGTCAATTATGATAGTCTGTCTGAGTTATTACTTGAAGATGTGGTAAGAAAACATGATCTGGATAAGTTAAAGTCTTATCTTAAAGCCAGTTTTGTGGAAGAAGTAAAGAGAATGGAAGCTTCACTGGTGTCTTCTATTCAAACTATTATGAATGAATCTGTAGCCAGTATAATATCTGAAAGTTCTCTTGTTGTTGTGCCTACTAATAAAATTACCAGGGATGATTTAGAATCTTTGAAGGCTGAAATGAAAGAGTTTTTAAATTCTTCTATTTTTTGAGATAAATAATTGTTTTTTTGAGGATCTTAGTATCTTGGAAAGATCATTTGAACTCTCTCTTGGGTGTTGTGTGTCATCCTATGTGGCTGAGATGATGGATGGAATCACAGCTTGCTAGAATCAAATGTCTAGATTGGGAGAGGATGTTGAATTTCTAAAGAAATCAGTTGTCTCTTTGGAATTCTATATGAGTTCTAAATCTCAAGTAGATAAGGATTTGGCCTCTGTAAAAAGGGTTTTTTGCCAGATGGTTTCAGTTTTTGAGGGATTTAAGAAGTCAGTGGAGAATAATGTTAGTACTCAGGATTCTCTTGTAATGAATCTTATCAGTGGCCTAACTAAAAGTTTCAAGGAAACTATGGCTTTTTTTATTAGTTCTCTTTCTTCCAAACCTTCAATAGATTTGGATTAGATTAGAGCTTTAATGAATGAGGATCCTGGTTTAGCTTCAACCAATGGCTCTGTGGACTCATCTATCCTAAGTCAAGTGTTGTCTACCACTAAGGATATTTGACAAATCGTTCAATGTTTTATAAAGGAGGCTACTGCTTCTCAAAAGGAAGTCAAGGAAAAAGTGGATTACTATTTTCAAAGGGTTTACACCAATCATCAGCTCAATAATCATTTCAAGCTTATGTTAGAAAACATGAGGCTACCACCAGTCAATCAAGACTTCAGGGAACAAGTACGCAAACTCAGGGAGATAACTCCATCCTTGGATAAGTTTTTGGAAAATAAAAATGAATTTTTTCTGCTATGGAGAGGGGAGGAGGAATCATTATGGATTTCAGAAATATCTTGTTGTTTTTCTTGCATGTTGATGCTCGGACAGTGATTATACCTCCAGCTTTACCTGCATCAACCTTTAATACATCTTCTACTTAGATAACTCTAACCCAATCCATCCATAGCCTTACTCCTATGATCACAGAGAAAGCTATATAGTATAGGCCAAGAACAGTTTCAATAGCTCGGCCTTCTCTGATCATTTATGGTGTTCCTAAGCCTCCACCAGACTCCCCACAGTCTGAGTCTACCTCAGATCTGTAAGGAAAATCCCATATGGACATTCAGGAGGTGCATTGATTGTTGGTTAGGACCTTGATAGGAATAATTTGTATTTCCTTTGTATTACTTTTGTATTTCAATTGTACTCTTTGACCCATGATATATATCTATGATCTTGTTTTCTTTTCTCTATTTCTCATTTCCTCTCATACATTCTTTTCAACCTTCCTTTTTGTTAATCACAAAGGGGGAGAATATGTATATAAAAGGGAGAATATAAAAGGGAAAATATGAATATATAAACTTCATGTTATAACACTTTTATACATTATTTTTATTTTCCTCTGATACCTTTCTATTTTATTTTTGATACTTTTGGTCTATAACTCTCTAAAACATTATTGATTTTGTTGGTTTATAATCCCATGAGTTGTGATTATAAAAAAGGGGGATATAGTTGACCTCACCTGTTTTGATAATCCCAATCATGCTTTAATATGTTTTGATAATCTTGATGTGTGCTTATAATTCTATATATATATATATGTGCTGAATATCAAAATAATCATTGGAATATGTCAATAAATGCTTATTTATGTTTAATCATACATTGACATAATTCCAACTCAATATGCATATGTATTTCATAGACTAGATAAGTGTTAAGCATCTGATAAGAAAAGGTCAACGATATATAGATCTACCAGTATGTACAAGTCCAACGATATGCACATGTCTCTAATAGATCTAGTCTACCGATATAGATGAGTTATTAGTATGAAGTCCACCAATACAACATCCACCGATACAGACAGCTACCGATTGAAGCAGAGCTACCGATAGAACAATTCGACCAGTGTGCATAAATCCAGTGGTATTCACATAATCACTGGTAAATAATGGAGCTACCAAGATGCACAGGCTACCGATACAAAAGTCTACTGATACGAGCTACCGTTACACCAGATCTTTCGTTAGAGTAAGTCTACCGGTATAAGAAATTCTACCGCTATGAAGTTCACCAGAGATACCAAAAGTCAAGCCTACCGATAGAAGCTCACCGATACAATGAGCCACTGACTGATACAAGGAGATGCCATTACAAGGATTAATAGCCACTGATACAAGCTCACTGTTATATGGAGCCTCCAATTGAAAACCAGTCATTGTATACCTAAACTATATTTCTCTTTGTTTATTTATCAACGAACATATTTGATGATTTTAATGCAATTAATGTTATTTAATGATAGTTTTTGGCATGTCAGGGAACCGTACCTTGTACCTGTAAAAAGGTAATCAATCCCATTACTAGATATGAAAGCTATAAAAGGAAGGACAAAGTTCGTGCAACAGGAGTGCGAAATAAGGGCTGAAGAGTGCTGAAAAGTGGTGTATACACACAAGAAAGGATACATTAATAGTGAATGAACACTGGAAAAACACGAATCCATAAATTCTAGAAGATAACATAAGCTTCAACTTATCCAAGGAGAACTACAACGATCTCTTCATACACCCAAGATGATCAAACTAAACATGAAGAAAACGACCCTCTGTTTTTCAGACAAAAACCAGAGAAGGACTCAGAAGCATTCCTGATCAGTCAAAGGAGTCCAGAGATGCACTTTAAATCCCTAGATCATTCTAAAACTCATATCTACTTTCTAAGTAATTATTTTATTTAAATTTTGAGCAGTGTGCATACTCTGTATATTTTATACACACACTATCTCCTTTGCTAAAATGGAGGATTTCTAAATCCTCACACAAACCTTCTATAACTCTCTTATATCCCACTGTGGATAGTGGTAGAGGTCAAGTAGGACCTGGACAGTCAATGTGATGTTGTTTTTTTTTCACGAAGAATTGTGGTAGAAGTTTTAGTACCTGGATAGTCTATGTACTATTTTTTCCCCGATCCAGGGTGTCGATCAAAATATCTATAAATATTTTTGAGATGACTAAGTCTCGACTTGAGACTTAACCTCTTTTTTTAAAACTTCTGTGCTTACTTATTTTGGTTTTGTTTTAAAGTTAATGTGATAGTTAATCTAGAAAGTGTTTGTAACTATTGAAAATCAGTAGATTAGTTTCAAAAGATAATTTAATCTTTTGATTAAATTAATTGAGTCCTCATCAATCTTTTCAGAACCTAATCGAACCCTTACAGTTTTACAAATTCACTACAGTTTAACTTAGTTTTTAATTGGGGGATTTTAATAGAAATATTTTTAACAAAAAAATTTAATTGGAACACAATTCACCCCCCCCCCCCTCTTGAGTATCCACTCCGACCAACAGATATTTATCATGAGAAATTTAATAATCACAAAAGGAAGTTAGATTGAAAATATAATCATTCAAAACATTCTTGAGGAGAATAATCATTAAACATTTCAAAGTGTCACATACATCTTTAAAAAAATTGAAAAATAAGACTCATTAAGTAATAAAATTAAATGAAACATATGATATCATGAGAATAAATAGATTCATGATATAACAATTCAAGGTGAATTATATAAACCATATAAAATAAACTGGGTTCATAACAACAAAAAAGTCTCCATGGAACATAAATTGAGATGAAATCCCTTACCTTGTGTTTCATTTTGTGTGAAGATATATTAAATTATTTTATATGGTTTTTATGAGTGTGAACAACTTATTACATTACCATATTAATTTTAGTAATATTATATATTATCTTCATATAATATCTTATTACCTATTTGATAACAATCTTTCATTATTTTCACTATATTATGTGTTATTTTCCAAGTTTTTTAGTATGTCTTAACTTGTTACTTCTTGTTCCTATCCTGATTAAATTATCTTCTGAATGTAAACCATAATTTAAGTATAATATATATTTATAATAATTCATGCCATTTTTGGTATGAAATTGAATGCACTGTTCTTGGAGACGGTAGGTCGTATATATGAATGAACGCTACTTTCAATTATTTATTGTATTGAAATAATAAAAATTAATTGATATATATATATTTATAATAATTAAATTATTATATATATGTCATATATGTCAAATATTTTTATTAAAACCATACTTTAAACATTCTAGGTATATTTTGAACAAATCATATCGTTTGACGGTGTGGTAGTCTACACTTCCACAAATGATGTTATCGCATTACCAAAAAATGGAGGGCATGAAGGTATGTACTATAAAATAATTAAATAAGAATAAAAAATTTATATATATTATATATATAATATATAAATATAATTTTCCTTGTAATTCCCATCCACAATATGAGGTAAAGGAAAAATGGAAAACTTCAATTTGTGAGGTGGTATTTCAACATACAAATAAATATTAACTCTGTTACCCATTTTATAGAAGTAAATGTATTTTTTGGTCGAAAACATAACATTGAAAATATCAATATCTTTATTATAAATTTTTGGTTATAAAATCATGGGATAACTATATTCTACAGGTTGGAGAATGAAAAAAAACTAAAGAGCTTGAGGAAAGGTGTTACCTCTTCTTTGGGAAACTTCTTTAGGTTTGGAACAAAGGGATTCACTTGATGGATTTATTCCCAAGTAGAGGAATCAATGATGAGGTTATTTATTTTTAGGAACTATTTGGGAAGATCATGGTCGAGATAATGTTTCATGTGATGTGTGAGGAAGTTGGAGGAGAGGTGGCCTTTAATAGTAGAGGAGGAGTGGCACTCCTGTATATTTTTGGAATGGGAATTACACCCACATTATTCCCATGTCATGTGGATCCAATAATGTTACAAATTATATAAAATAGATTATAGGCTCAAAATTTATCAGTGAAATATATTTTTGACATGCTTCAAGGTCTTTTTAGCTCTAAAAATTATAGTTTAGTCCCTTTTTAAGCTTAATTTCAACTTAATCATTCTAATTAATTTTAATTACATTAAATAATATTTTGAGTAAAAAATTTGACCATATTATATAATGTAAATTATTATTATTCAAAATAAGGAATAAATTTTTCTAAACAATAATCAAATAATTGGTATAAATTAATTTAAATTTATTCCCACAGACGAGACGTCAATGCGGGTTTTTAATGTAAAAAATGTTCAATAGTTTGATAAGTGTTTATATCCAATTTCAAAGTGAAATTGATTTTAATAACCTAGATTGGATTAATTTATAAAAATTAATCAAATTAGACAATAAATCAAATTAAAATTCTAATTTAAACTCATAAATAATTTAGATAAAAAATACGTTATGAATTAAAATTAAATATTTTTCGTTTTTCATTAAAAAATGAAAATTCTTAGAAAAGAACCAAAAAATAAGCTTAACCTAATTTTTATTTTCCTATTTAAAATATGAAGTTTATTGTGACAGATATAATCTATAAAAGTTTGACAATCATATTTAAACTATATTTCCCTTCAAAAGGCTGTGAAAGTGCATTTATAAAAATATAGGTTTTTATATGTAATATTATATTTGTTCTTATCTTATGTTAATCAAATCTATTGGATAAATTTCAAACATATTTTTTTGAATATATAAAATATTTATTTCATTAAATAATTTTACTTCGTTTTATTTATTATGATAAAACATCTTTGGGAGAATAAGAATGCTTTTCTATAGAAATATTCCCAAAATATTCAATTGGTTCTTATATTCATTTCTAATTAATTAGTAGAAAATGAATTCATTTCATATTTTTTTAAACCATTTGATTTCATTGTTTATTTAATAAATTTAATAAATACTCATTTAATCCGGAGGTAATATCTTATTATATTAAATAATAAAACATTAATAATATTTTTTTGTTTGGTAAAACATGGTCTTGCGTGTAATGAAAGTCATCAAAAAAACCATTGTCGCATGAGTTGTATTCTAAATCAGTGTCACATGTATTTGAAGATATAAAAATATTTAATTTATTTAAAATATTAAATATATTATAAATTCTCATGATATTACATTCCTTTATCTGCTTGGTGTTGCGTTCCAAATATGTTATTGAATAAAATGTTCTATTTTTAGATTTTTTGGGCGTTAGACCAAGAGATTTAGACTTGTGGTTCTTCTCCCTATATATAAAAAATAATTTAATTCAAAAACTTTAAAAGTAAATTAGTATTAGATACTTCTCACAACACATCTAATTGGTTTTCTTATCCTCATTCAAATATAAAAAACCTTGTTGAAAAAATAAACTAAATTAAAAATTTCTCCCTTCTAGTATATATATGGTAGATTTTTCTCAATGATAATTTTATGTTCTATGTTTTCTTAATCTAATTCCTCATATCAATAACATTACATATGGATGAGTCCCCACCAATAAAATTTAGTGATGTATCTCATGATATTTTAGTTATTATTTTTCCTGATTATTGAAGAATTCTATACCATTATCACCCTTGAACATAATAAACATAATCTGAACACAATAAATATTTAATCGCAGGAAATATAATTGAACATGTTTTATTTGTGAGATATTTCTATTATCCATTCTATATTATTTTAATCATGGATAAAAATATCATACAAAATGTTTTCATCCATATCATTGAGTGATATAGGTCCACACACATCAATGTGCACCAAGTCAATAAATCTCATTAACTTATTATTATTTTGACTATGAGTCTTACAAATCAATTTCCCATTTTTTAAATTATCACCCATGTTATTTATAACATGTAAGATATTGGGGATATAATTCTCCCCATCAATAATAACTATTTCTAACAATGTCATTTGTCTCAATTCAAAAATCCTATTGTTCGGTAGCACATTCCATTCATCCTTATTTATAAAAAAAGTATGATGAGGTATAAATTTAACCTTATATAGTTACATGTTATGAATATTAAACTATATCTTCATTTGATTGTTCAAGATTTAATATTTAAATTTACCTTATTCCATGAGTCACATATTTATATCTTATATGGAAAATTTTGTACAAGTGCATCAACCACCAATACATCTATTAGCCTCGTGTATTTTCCCTTTATGTTTTTATTTTTCAAAGCCAATAATCATCAAGCATTCCAAATTTCCAAAAAAAATGACATATTTTTGTCATTTTTTATTCCATTAAAATATTTTCGCCTCTCTTCAAATTTTTTGTCCATCTATATTTGAGGAACAAAATTACAACTAGATCCATCACATTCAAATTTATTTTCATGAATCTATCCTTATCAAATTGTCCATTATTGTTCTATTTTCATTTCTCTACTATAATTAGTGGTAAAAAAATATCATCTCCGAATATATCAAATAAACATAATATTTTAGTGTTTGAAACTAATTTGTTTAGCATACATGATGATTTTATCACTTATTGAGATCTCTATTTTTCCTTGTTTGGTACACCACTATGAAATCTTTATATTCAATTCATGGATTTCTGTCCATAATAATAAAAAAATATCAGTGGAAAATATATTTAGTGAAATATGTTATAATATTTTGTTATTATTTAATAGGTTGAATGAAATTAGTTTACTTGGGAAAAAAGATACTTCATATACCTTGACTTTCCAAAAAAACAACACCATATTTTTTTGTGATTTTATTTTTCTCTATTTATCCAAATGTAAATTTTTGAGTCTATTTTATGTCAATCAAAATATCCTTATCATGTGGGGGATTGTGGTTTAGTGGAAACCCCACTACTTCTTTCTTGTGATCAAAACCACAATATATTTTCCATTATTTTTAAAATTCTTCACTTTTGGGAAAAATTATTACCTACCCATAGGCACCCCATGTTTTTCAACAACTACTTTTATATCCCATTCATTCCAACATCCCTATGTTATTTATGGTGTTAGAAGTATCTCTTGGTCAATTATATGTCATCACAACTTCATTACTCCATCTTCTATATCCATGCTTCTTTTAACATGATAATACATAAACATAGAAAACATATTGGTAATTCAACATTATTATTTTATTTTCATATTGATCTCATTTTATATCTCAAAGTTTCTATAATTTGAAATTTTAATATATCCAATATTATTCTTTTTCTCAGGTTTCTTTAATTATATTTTTTGGATAAAATTATTCTAGCCACATAACACTCGATTTTTTAAAAACTGATCCCCCAAATATAAAATTCATTAGTATGATTTTATATCCAAATGTTGACTCTAATATGAAACAACACAAAAAACCCTTTGTTATATACCTAAAATGAAACCCAAAAAAAGTCATAGGGGTGTTCCCAACCCATATAGGATATCTACTAGGGTTGTCAAGTAAATGTTTTTATATAATAGAAATAATACAAATAGAAAAAAAATAGGATTTAAGGAAGGGTTCCAAGGGTAATAATGTATTGAAGTCTAATGGAATACCCTGAGAAATTTTAGCATAGTGAAATAGAATATATCTATGACTCGAGTACACCAAAATCATATTAACCATGTTACCTTTGGAAGTATGAAAATCGAATGTCATGCTTCCCTCACAGTATGAGTAAACAATATTCACCTAGTGATTAATAATGGATTTAAATGTTTTTCTAATAATTTATGTTTCATATAAATTCAAAATTTTCTTTTAATACATTAAACATAATGGAAGAATTAGAATCAACCTTTTTTAAGGAGTATTTTAGATATTGAGCCCTTGGACCATCACGAGAGCCTCATCCAATGCTGAATCTCCCTCACCAAAGATGGTAGAGATAGTCAGGATGAGAAATTATCAGGTTTAATGAACAATAATATCACCTATTATAATCCCTCGTGAAAAGAATCCATATGTATTATGTTTCTTGTCTTAATGACAAGCATTCCATTTTCCCCAAGAACCCATCCCCCATCACTATGATAATGCACACCAGTTAGGATGTTAATGGATGGTAGGTGAACCTACATAGATTTGGGAAATATTGATTCCATTTACTGTATAATGAGACAATAAATATGTTCCATAAACCTATACCATATTTTCGAAATATTAATTTTGAGCCACTTGTGATAGATGACAAGAAAAGTGTCCCATAAGACCCAATAGCCAATAGAAATGGAAATGTTATATCCCTGGGCCTATGCACGTGTCCCAACTCAGTAGACCCATCTCTACTAAAGTAAATAAACTAATTTTTTTTCTCTATGATGTGTCCCAAAAGGATGAAAAGGGTGTTTTATATGTAAATATCTCATTCGATCTTGAAGAACACATGTATCACTATTTTTGACTTGGAATTAGTGAATCATTTGAACATTGAGGTAAGGGGAATATTTATTTTTCAAGGTTTTCATTAGTGGGGATGTCTTGGATATGGATTCTAAAATTGAGAATGTTAGATTTAGAGGATATTTCATTAAAATATGATTTATTCCCCATCAAATATTGATTTTGGGTAGGATGAATCGTGTTTATAAACCCTATGAAAATCAGTTTCCCTGAGAAGGAAATTGTGATGTAACTCTAATATGATTCATCAAATAATTGAATTATGTTAAAATATTAATTATAATCATCATTACGCGTGAAATTAGTGAATTATAGGATGGAGTAGTCCCTTTTGGAAACAATCAATTGAAATTAAAATGAACTTCGTGGGAACTCAGTTTGAATTATGTTTTCTAATAAATAATAAACAAAACAAATAGTATAAATTAAATAATACATCAACATGTCCTATATTACATTATAATCCCTTGTCAAATAAAATATTTAAAAATAAATAATTTTTTAAAATAGAGTGGTGGAAATAAATTTCTATACTAGGCCATTTGATCACCCCCGGTCACCCTCCACTATAATGTAAAGATGTACAACTTTCTACCACCAAATACAATTTCTTAGGCCACCATCATTTATATCTACCCTCTATCCTTTGAAATGATTTGAGGACAATGTGGTCAGATAGATAAAATAAAAAAATAAATAAAATGAAAAACATGCCCAATGTGACTATACAAGTCACCATCCACTAATAATGCCTGAATTACCCATGGGTGGGTATAAAGGATCAAAAACTAGAAATTGTTATGATTTAAAATGTCTTGATCATAATTTATGAATGAAATACAATAAATCCACACCCCATTAAATGTTATTAATTAAAAGATCAATTATATGATTTTTTTAAATATAATTATAAAGGTTATTTAGAAACTAAATAAAAATTCTCTATATTGGGAAAAATGTTTCCTTTTTTAGTAATGAGGGTTGTGTATTTTCAATAATATATTTATTTTAAATATTTCACTGAATTAAACACTAGTTTAATGGAAACATTTCACTTAATATATGTTTAAATATTACTTATTTTTATTGAATGTATAAAAGTTGAATAAGATATTCAAGTACAATGGGAATCCATAGTTTACTAACGTTAGGCCACATCCTTGTATCCTTTACTCTATATGATCTGACCACATATAATTTTTTTATTCACAACAATATTACTAGGATAATAGTGATGTCCTAGAAGTAAACAATCAATATCATTGTCATATAATTTAACTAGTTTCTTAGCACAATCAGTAGGCTAGGGAGGGTATACCTCACCTAGTGTACTTGTCCAGGACTATCCACATTAGGGCCAAGGATTCTCATGTTCTTAAATTATTTCTTTATATCAAATAACATTTCCACAACCAAAGAAGTCCCTCTATTGAAAACCTCAATCAGTCCATGAAAAGAACTAAGGGGAATTCTCAATATCCGAAGGATAAAAAATAGTGGAATATATCAAAGTGAACTAAGTATTAATGATTTCACAAAATATATTATTAATAAAACAAGAAGTAGAAATTAAATAAAATTTCAGAATGACCCTTTTTTACATTGAAAATGAATTATAATTTAATAATAAAGAAATAAATAATGTAGTGAAGCAATGTTACAAAACTAAATATCTATAATAATCTCGTAGTTCACCCCATCCTCCCTCACCTACAATAAAAATATACATAAAAATATACAACCAAATTCCTTTACTTTAACAACATGAAGTTATAAAGACCCTTGAACTATTGAATATTACAAATTTCTATATGGATGATTTGATAAAATAAAACTAAAATAATTTAAAAACCCATATACCACTGTGTGACTATATAATTCATGATCCACAACTAATGTCTTAATTCCCCCTAGATAGGAATAAAATATCCAAAAATAGAGACTGAGAAGATTTATATAGGAATGAAAATATAGCTCACTAGGCATACCAAGTAGTTTACATCCCATGAATAATATTTAAAAAATTGATACATTACATTATATTTTAAAATATAAGTTTGAAATTATATTTGATTTCACATTTTCCTTTAACAAAATAACAATTATAATTCTTTACAAAATATGTTTTCTTTTCATGTGAGGGGTCTGTGTATTTTAATAAATCATTTGTTTTAAATATTAAATATAAGGAAAAATTTTACAATACTTAAATTTAAAAATTATTTATTTTTAATGATATCTAAAAAGGTGAATAAGAATATCAAGAATAATGTGAAATCCCCTCTAAGGTTAGGCCTCATCCTATGATCCTCATACTCAAGACGATCAAACCATATATAATGGTTCTTATGCACGAGCCTCTGTGGATGGAGAAACGAAAGTCCATTTGGTAACCCATCCATAATATCATCATATATTTTAGTTAAGGCTATATCATTTTCCACATACAAGGGAGTATTTATTATTCCCAGTGTACTGGTCCCAGTCTACCTACCTAAGTACCTAGGGTTCCCATTTTCTTTATCTCTACTTTATGTCAAACAATATTTCCATTTTCAGCTGAACCATGATCAATGAATTCCCAAAGAAACCATTTACCTTTCTTAAGAAAAGTATAAAAAAATTTAAGTACCATAGTGACATGAATATATAAATTATGATAATAATGAAAAAACAACATTTTTACAAATTTACAAATGGTCCTTTCAAATACATTTTTGAAACCATACTAAAATTCCTATTTTACAAATCAATTAGAAAACCCTCTAGAATCATCAATAATAAGGTTAATGGTCACAATTCAATTTTTTTACCCATATTCACTTACTCATATATATATATATATATAAACACACATATATCCCATTAAAAACGTCACAATTCTCATATGAATTTTTACACACACACACACACAGATATATATATATATATATGGGTACCCATGTATATGTGTAGATCTAATATATACATAGCCACAAATAGAAATAAATATATATATACATATAAAAATAATTTCTAATAACATAATATTCACATTTAAAAAACCCCACCTATTATTCATATGATCCATTTAAAATATCATTCGGTGTTTTATCAGAAACATCACAAATAATTTATTTTAAATAGATTTTTAAAATGATTCCCACTATGATAATACCTTTGAATTAAAGAAAAAAATTGCATCATTATCTTCCTTTTAATCAACCCTAGAACTTATTGATGAATATAATTGGATGTGAAAATGAAGGATTAAAAATACAATAATGAAAACATATTAAATTTAATGATAAATATAAGTAGAAACTAACATAAAGCTCACTTCCTTTGATAACTGGCACCAAAAAACACTAAAACAAGGTCCAATGAGAATCATAAACAAAACTTAACCCAAATTAATCTAATTCCACTATTAACATTAAGCCATGTGATAAATTAGACTAAAACCCCGTCATAGGGTTTTGTTTTTGGTGTGCAATAGTGAAAAAGGAGAAATGGGGAGGGGGAGAAAAGTAAGATACGGAACACATAAAAATAAGATCAAACCAGAGGATATCACACCCTAAATCGGTGGAGAAAATGGTGAGTAAGTAATTCATGGTAGTAGGTGGTATTTATAATAGGAATTCCCCTTGTGGATGGGTTGTGATGACCGTTAAATGAGGGGGACAGTAAAAGATAAAACAAAACAAAAATAATTAAAATCATTTTTCAAGAATCGGGGTATCTTGCACAGATTGGCCACATAGTTGGAAAAACTATTCACCAAACATACAAACCCCACTAAAGGGTTTATAGAACCCTACATAGTAAATATAAACAATTAACCAATATTTTTTTGTAACTATTTGTTTCACTTTATTAAATTATAGAAGAAATCATGCAATTTATGCATGGTTTACACTAACCCAGCACCAACTGTGGACCTATTACAATACTCTAGAAAGTGAAAAATTAAAAATATTATAGCCTGAAATATTGTAGAGCAATTAATAAAAGTAAAAAAATAATAATAATAATTCTATTCAAGATATAATGTGACAATTTTACCAAATATAATTCTTTTCTCCTAGAGTTCCATAAATGAAATTATTTATTTAAAAAGAAATTAGTCCCAACCTTAACACTAGGTGCACACCTTGAGAAACATAATAACACTTGTGTTTGATGAAAAAACTCATAAAAAATATTATATAAGGAAATATGACACACTAACATTTTTTATTTCACTCATTACCAAAAATAATAAAAGATTCTAATATAATTAGAAAATTTTGTATGATAATAAAAAGGGGATTACTCCATAATGATCCATCACACAACCCTAGGAACACATCAACTAAAAGAGGGCTTGTGGAATGGAATCAAATAAACCTTGATCATTGATCTTAGGTAATTATATGAAAATAAAAAAGGAACAAAAGTTTAAAATACTTATTTTTAATGGGAGTGATTATTAATGATTCATTAAACATGTCACTAACTAAAAAACACTCCTCAACCTTAAACAAATTTGTAAAAACATGGAAAAGGGTTCTTTAATTAAAAAAAAGGAAAAAGGGGCATTGTGGGTCTCTCTACAATTTTAGAATTCCTCTAATACATCAACTCTCTAAGAATAACTCTCTCTCTTTAAAGTAGATAGTGAAAAAAATCAATAAAGGAAGTATTTCATAATATTCTCACACAAAATCAAGAAATAACACTATAAACCATCTCAAATAGATATGAACAAAACCCCATATCATACAAGGAAAACCAAGTCATGTTAGGAAACAGAAAACATGTTATAATAAGTATTACATTGACTGACACCTAACTCAAAAAAACAAGAGACTAGACATGGGTGCATAAGGAGTAACCTGAAACTACACATCTAGAACACTTCCTCCCAATGTAGACAACAAGGTAAATAATATCTAACACTCATCAAAGTCACTCATTCATTAATCAAAATCATCTAATGACCATTCCCAAGACAATCAAACTGTCATTGAGAAAAAATATGGGGAAAACCAAAATAGTCTAATAATAGAATATCCCCCAGATCAATTTTTGGAATGAAAAAATACCCAAAGGGAGATCCATACACATTTATAATAGTTTTATATCTAGAAAACAAAAAAAAATATTCAATTGAAATAAACAATTCAACCATTTCATCCAGACATTTATTAGAGGTCCCAAAAAATAACAAAAAATCTAAACATAAAAAACATATTCCAAAACTATAATAAAATGAAATAATATTAAACTAATAAACATTACCAAAACACAAATATTTTCATTCTTTGTAACACCCTTTTCCATAATCCACCATTTTAAAGCCCAGAAATTTTAGGCTTAAAATTAAGAAGATATTTTATAAAATGAAGTACGCCCTAAAAAAATTCTCATTTTTAAATAAACAAAATGACCCTCAAACAGCATTAAATCATTTATAAAACTAATAAAATATCCATTTTAAAACATCCATTATTTCAGTTTTCATTTAAATCTAAAATATTTACATCCTTTAAAGAAACTAGAAATCTGATTATTAATTTGAAAAAAAATGCATTCTAACTAAAAAACTTATTTTTTTAGAAACATAAACAAATTCCTATAAAAACACAACAAAAATTATAAAAGATTCAATTAATTTAATTTAAAAACAATTTTTATGCATTAAAACCAAATCACTATTTATTAAAAAACAACCATCAAAAAAATAAATATCACATTTTTTAAATTATTTTTTATAAATCCCAAAAACTGATTTCAGTGCCTAATTGATTTTTTAAAACCCATTATTAAATTAAAACTAGTACCTAAATATTTTAAAATCATACCTTTAAAAATTAAAATAAATTCTTTCCCCAAATAAACATATTTGAAAATTTTCAACATGTATTGTTTCTATTGAATTCCTATAACCACACAACTTTGTTTAAATATTATAGAACATCCACTTGATCATCAATTTAAAACTTCCAAAAAAAAACCTTTCATAGAATAATTGACCCATTTTTAGTCACGTGATCAATATAATTTTTTTAATTACATAGTATCATCATATTTTTTTAAACTAACCCTTGGAATTTCAAAATTTCACTTCCATTATGAAATTTCCTCAAAACTGATCTAGACCCGATTGAATTTGAATAAAATTTATCGCAAAAAAAGTTACACAAACAAATAGTGGTTAAAAATTACTTGGAAACATAGATTAGAATTCCATTTATTGATCGTACCATTTCCTAGAGGGGGTTTGTTAAATCATGTACACAAAAGTCACAAGGATTTATAGGCCATGAAAGATCATTAGATTCCACCAATTAAGATTCCCTTTCACCCATAAAAATAAGTTACACTTTTAATAAATAATATAGTATTCCAATAAGTCAAAACACTATCAACATGACAAAAATATCAAATGAAATAGTGAAAATTAATATTTAAAATCCAAATTCAAACACTAATATCCCTTGGTAAAATAGGTTTCACCATAAGAGGTAGTGATCAGTCGCCCACACATGACCTACTGCCCTGGCTCTGTTGGTCCTATCTCCAATATTACATTGTTTCCTAAACAAGAAAGTGTTCTTTTATTCCATTTTTTTATGAACCCATACGAGAAGTCCCTCCATCAGATGCATGAAGTAGCCTTTGATAAGGAACATGGGGTGTTTATGATCCACATAGTAGGGCAACTACTATCGGGCATAAAGGTTAACTAAGTGTTTATTATTTTAACAACTTAATAAATATGAAGATAATAATTTAAAATTAAATAAAGTTTCAGCATGAAACTTCTATACATTAGATTCACCTGAAAAATAAAATTTGAATAAATAAATAAATAAAAGACATATTGAATCAGAACTAAATATATCCACTAATCCCTTTACTCACCCCTATTCCCCCTCCCTTATAATGAAAAAAAATAACAAAAATACACCTATAGATTCCGTTTCATCAAACAAAAATATTTATAGTCACCTTTTTTCTACAAAATTTAGTAAATCCATGTATGGGTAATGTGAAAAAAGAAAAACAAAATAAATAGAACAAAAAACAAACCTTTATGTGAATATATAACTCACTATCCACTATTAATTCTATGATTCCCCATGGTTATAATAAAAGGGAAAAAAGAATGAATGATA
Organism: Viscum album; assembly: GCA_963277665.1. NCBI lineage: Eukaryota > Viridiplantae > Streptophyta > Magnoliopsida > Santalales > Viscaceae > Viscum > Viscum album. The sequence continues at coordinate 821,085,993 of OY728125.1, read as the reverse complement.
ATATATATATATGTACGATCATATAACATAATAGGCATGTTGTTTAATCTTAACCCAATGTGTAATCAATAAATAAAAGATCCATTACATCTATGATTGAAATATAATTAAGAATATATGATTGATTCGAGGTTTTTATTTAGAAGCCAAATAAAAATTATGAGTCTCAAAAGACTTATTTTCACATGAGGATAGATATTAATTTTTAATAAAATAGTCATTTTAAGTACTAAACAAAAGGGAAAATTAGTTTATTGGAAACATTCCACATAACATAAATTTAGAAACAACTTATATTTAAATAAAGTATAAAATTTTGAATAATAATATCAAGAATAATGGGAATCCCTAGGTCACTAAGGTATTTAATCATACTTAGATCCTAATACACTTAGTGATCAAAACACATGTAACTTCACCAGTGCATGAGTCTCTAAGGATGAAAAAAGAAAATTCCTAGTGGTATCCAATCCATATCAACATCAGATCATCTATTTAGGGTTGTATCATCTTCCATATACTAGGGATCACATACCATTCTCATTGTAATTGTCCTAGTCTACCCACGAAAGTACACAATGTTTATATTTTCTTTATTTACATTTTTCAAATCACATTTCCACATTAAGTTCAACCATGATCAATTTATTCCATAAGAACACATCTACCATTCTCAGGACATGTGGGAAACATTTAATGTAATATTGTTACATGAAAATCTATATCAATATCATCATGATAAAAAGTAATTATTTAAAAAAATTCAATTGAGACTTTTAAATAAAAGTTTTAAACCATACTATTTTTTTTATTTTTTTCAATTCATTTCTAAAAAAAATTAGCAACAAGACAAGTTTAAAGACAATATATTTTTATTTTACCCATATAATATTAATCAAATATAAACATATATCTCCTTGCACAAATACAAAATTCCCATGTGAGTTTATAGAAAACTATAATTATAAATGGATTCCAATGTACATGTGTGGTGCACTGTGTTGCATTTGTTTTCAATAAGGTGTCAAGGATTGAATGAATGACAAGGAATGTCAATATGTGAAAGACAGAGGATGTGATGGTGATGGTGATGTTCTTAAGAAGGTGTTAAGGATTGAATGGATATGTAAATGACAGAGGAAGTAATGGTGATAGTGATGATTGGAGAATGACCATGGTACTAAGAAGCATGTCACTTAAGAGAATCACTAAGTGGTATAGGAGGTAATGGTTGAAACATTCTCCATACAAACCAAACGATTATAGAGCTGATCTTAAAAGTTTCAAAACTTTTATCAAGGAGATACAATCTCACAACATTATTAGAAGTCCATGCATTGTCTTCATAATGCATGAGGAGATAAAGAAGTGTCATCCACAATTACTAAGTCAATGAAGAATGAAGAAGGGTTCCATCCACAATCACTAAGTGGATGAGGAGAGAAAGGAGAACCATCCACATAAATAAGTGGATGAAGTGAAGAAGTTCCATCCATATCTACTAAGTGGAAGAGGGATGAAGTGAATGAGAACCATCCACAGCTTCTAAGTCGATGAAGTGGTTTGAAGAAGACCATACACTATCTCATAATGCATGAGGATTGGAAGATGTGTTCCATGCATAATCTATGTTTGGATCAAAGAAGAACAATGGAGATAAAGTGATTTATGATTAATTGTTGATGAAGATAGTTGAGAGGTCCTTGGGAATTCCATTCTTTCATAGAAGAAGAAGAAGAGATGTTGAAGAATATATATGGAGTTCTTAAGAAGATGAAGAGGAGAAGACGTATGGTTTGGAATTTTTGTACTTGGTTACTTTTATTTTATACAAAGTACCAACTATGTAATTTAACAAAAAATAAGCCAACCAAGGAGGCCATCTGAGGTCCCTCACCTCAAGCACTTGCGGGACTCGAGGGTCAACCGCGCTCAAGGGAAGTCCTCAAGGCCAAGGCCTCCCTGAGGCATGGTGTGGGACGTGTGTAAGCCCGCGAGTGTCACACGGTGATGAACCCGTGCAGCCTGGGCGCTAGGTGCTTGCCCAGAGGAGCAGAGTGGGCGCTAGAGCGCGCCCGCAGAGAACCAGTGTGGGGCGGCACCGGAGGGGGGAGAGGAGTATTCTGGGATGGTAGCGGCAGATCTTGTTTGTTAAAATACGCGACAAACTAGGCGCGTTTCGCTGTGGGATGAGTTTTTTGAGACGCGAAGATGATCTGGGCCATCCATCTGATCCATGTGTAATCGCAGCCGCACGATCCATCCACGATGCCATGTTCTAATCCTGACCATCCGAGATCATTTAACGACGATCCAATGGCCGAGGTGACAAACCGAGGTTGTCTTCAACCTCTGGACACCCGAGATCCACCCGACATGAACCAGCTTGTCGTCGCCCTGCTGATCCACCATGTTTGAATCCAGACCACCGTTGAAGCTCAAAACAACTTCATGGTGATCGTTTGGTCGAACCGAGACCATGCATGCAATAGACTTCTTGAATTCATGAGAAATCTCGAGCAAGAAGGTACGGCTGAGGTAAACGGAGCTGCCGAGGCCACGTGGATTCGTGCGGGATTTATGCACAAGAATCAGTTATATGATCTTGAATCCATACATGAAGATTGGATCACACGTTTGGAAAAAGGAAACACCTGAGGTATCTGGAAAATCATTAACGTTGGTTGAATGTGTTTTAAAGAACCGAATATCTTGGTTATTCAGAGAAATGAATCTCGGACGATTCATGGATGGATTTTGAATGCATTCTCTGTCTATAAAAGGAAGAGTCCAAACCGAGAAGGAGCTGCTGCCTCCCAGACATTCAAGTGCTCTTGTTTCAAAAAACAGAGCATATTTGGAGAGGAGAACCGAGCAAACACTTGCGCGAAGGAGAACCGCGCATTCCTTGCACGAAAGAAGAGGCCGAGTCGAGCCTCCCTGTGTGCTCCCTTGCGCGACAGGGAAGAAGTTGAGCCTTGCGCGCCCACTGCCCGCATTCTTGCGTGGTAGAAAGTGGTCGCGCCCTCTGTGCCCACACACTCACATGGAAGGAGGAATCCACCATGCTCCCTTTGTGCGGTAGGAATCAACTGAGCTGCGCACACTTGTGTGCCTTCTCTGTCCGCTCACTTGCGCAGCAGGAGGAAGCCATCGCGCCACCTGCATGGTAGGAGCTTCTGTGCCCAGCATGCTTGAAGGTAGGAGGTGGCCGCATAACTTGTGTGCCCTTCATTGGTGAGGTGTTTCGTGCTCAAGTGGAAGGCCAAACGTTGGTGTGTGTGTGCTAAGTGGAGAGGAAGTCTTGCACGCCCTCCTTTTAAGTGTGTGCAGGTGAAGTGAATCCCACACACCTCTAGGGTGAGTGTGTCCAAAGAAGAAGAAGTGTGGGTGAAGGTTTCATGCCAGTGCATGTCCAAGACCCTACAGGTTGTGTGTGCACAAGTGGAGTGTGCACACTTTGAAGAAGAAAAAAAGAATAAAGTGTGTGCAAGGAAACAAGAAGGCCGAAGCCTTAGTGTGTGCACAAGTGAAGGAGGCCATACCTCTTGTGTGTGCCCAAGTGAATGAAGAAGATAAATGCATATCCATGCATGTATGAATAAGTGAAGAAGTGGGTGAACACCTTGAGAAGAAAGAGAGAAGGATAAATTCACACTAAAGAACAACACACAATTTGGTGTGTGTGAGAAAGAATAAAAGAGTGTGACTCGAAGAAAAAGGTGTGTGTGCTAAAAAGAGATTACACCCTTTAAGGGTTTATCACATCAAGAAGAAAAGGGGAGTGCATGTATTCATGCATGAACATGCACACATAAATAAAGAATTAGTGTGTGTGCATTTGAGCAGTCCACGAACAAAGGTTCTTGAAGATATTTGAGATTCCATGCAAGTCATGCATGAATATTGAGAAGCCATGCAATCAGTGCATGAAGATTCAGAGATTCCATGCACTCAGTGCATGATGTTTAATTGAAGAGATACTGAATCCATACTGAAGTTAAAGAAATCATCTATCTGAGTTTTTAGTAGTTGAGAATACCAAGAAGATTGAGTGGGCATACTCAGTACAGGAACATATTTTCCAATCAAGATTCTTGAAGACATTGGCTGGGTCATCTTTAGAAGAAGGAGATAAAGCCCGAGAAAAGAAGAGGAGTCCTGATCACCACAAGTGATCAGAAGAAGTGATCAAGTCCAGCAGACCTTATCCAAGGCTGTTGAAGACTATTTAAGAGCTTCAAAAGAAGAAGAGCTACTCATGTGACTCGAGGAGCAAGGAGAAGACCCCCTGTGAGACTCAGGGTGGAGAAGTCTTTGGTGGAAGCTGAAGCAGGCCAGTGGGACTCTAGTAACACTGTGGGATGCAGTATAAAGAACCTCCTGTGGGACTCAGGAGAGATACAGTGTGAATCTGTATCGACCATTGTAATTACTAACCGAATTATAGTGGAGAAACCATGTTGGGGCGTTTAACCAACATGGCAAGGACGTAGGCCTTTGGAGCTGAACCTTGTAAATTCTTGTGTCATGTTCCTTTACATTTACTGCATCACTCGAGGAAAGGATGAGAGATACAAGAAGAGTGGATCGAGGCTTTAACAAGCCATAGAGGTTTAATTGATAATGAATAAATTAGTAAAAAGTTTTAAAGGATCACTTATTCACCCCCTCCCCCTCTCAGTGATCACACTGATCTGGGCACTCTAATATCCATAGAATGAATATATATATATATATATATTCATATACATGTCAAACAACTTTTTGATAATATAACATTTCCATTTTATACCAAAACCCCATATTAATACATATAAACAATTTAATTGTCCATTTGGGATTTATTTTCAATTGTTCCAAGAATAATTTATTTAAATTAACTTTTTGGCATGATTCCTACTATGAGAAAACATTTTAATTGAAGTGAAAATCAATATAAATTTCACTTTTCTTTTAAAAATTCCTATAACATATTTATTAATATCATTTGAAATATAAAAAAGGATTAAAAACCCACACTAGGTTCTTATATTTAAAGATGAATTCAAGGGGAAACCAACCTTGAACACATTTTCTTTGATAAAGACTGACCAAAACCACCACCATAAGGTCTAAAAATCATCACAAAAATAAAAGAAATATCAAGGAAAAAAATACCCTATAAAAATTGAGTCCAGTAAAAAAATAGACCGAAACCTAAATCATGGGTTTGTAATATGCTGTTCTGAAGGTATATATAGTAAGGGATACTAAGAGAATAAAAATTATTGGGAGAAAGAGGAGGTGAAAATTCAACATAAAGATACTACACCTAGAAGGGGGTGACATGCAAGTGTATAATCCCTTGGATGTTAGTTCATGATAACCAATATTTTATTAGGAGGAAAAATAAGAGAAAAAATATAATTAGTATAATAAAAACCATTTTTAAAATTTGGGCATCACAAATAGTGGGACAAACCATGTACCAAATATGTAAGCATCATAAGAGGGACTCGATATCCCCATATGAGAAGGCCTCAATATTAACTAAATTGTGTACCTACCCTATCTTTTACAATGTTAATCAATATATGTGATTTCATGGTTTGCACATAGTTTGTGCTAACCATGCACAAACCATGAATGTCATCCAAAACTGTACAAAATATAAAATTTGGAACTATTTAAAACTAAAATTAGATAATATAATTAAAAATTATTAAAAAAATTAAATAATAAGGAAATTCATGATCGATGTGTGACAAAGGTAGACACTTCCCTCAATTTTACTACCCTTATTATTTCCTCCCTCCAATTTCAGTTTGTATATTATAGCCAAAAAAATAATCATTGTTGTCTTTAGAGTCCTAAATCTCTTCAACTTATATTTCATCTTATATAATATCTACATGTGAATGAAATTTTCATTTTGATGGATTATTTATATGGTATCATCTTGATTTTCTTACCCATTACTAATTTATTCCATGGTTCTTTTTCCAAATAATCATCTTTAAAATTCTTCAGGCATTTGGTATCAAATTTACAAACTTTGAATCACCAAAATTATTAAGGTAGGAGAATATAATTGAATTTTATTTTAACCATTTTAAAATTTTAAGAAAGGAATGAAATCACTTCCTCAACATCTATATCCTCATGATATTCTTCCAATGTGAGTTTCTTCATTACCTTGAAATCAAACTCAAAAAAATTCCCCTTTTCCATGAACATATTGTAATTATATCTTAACTCATATGAAAATAGAAGGTTGTTATATATAATTCCAAGCCTTATAAATTTTATATTCTTGATTTAAGATAGACATTCACATTGATTATCTTTTGATTTTTAAATATTTAAAGAACCAGGCCATAACAATTACTTACAAAATAGATAAAACTAAAATAGTATCCATATACTCTGTAATATAAAGCTTTTAAATGTAAACATGATCTCTCTTTCTTGATAAAAATATACTTGACTTATTCTATTCTCTTACCCACCCTTATAACCTATGAAAACATTTTAATAACATGGTATGATAACATAAATCATAGAAAGGGATATAAAAAAGAATGAAATTTTCAGTCCAATAATATTTTTAAACCTGTGAACAAATAATAATCCTGAAAAAACATCATAGAAATAATAAATTATAAAGGTAACTTGTGGAATCCATATCTTCCATATATTTTAGCTTTCACATCTACCTGGGGAGTGACATCCATGGTTATGTTTGGAATACCTATCACAGTATATTCCCTAAATCTCTTAGGAGAAACCTTATCGTTTAACTCCATATCATTATCCAATGAATGGGAAAGCCATCATGGGATCACAAACCCTTGGTTTATTAAAAACCACCCATACGCATAAGTAATTCCTATAAACCATAATATAATCATAACATATAAAACATTCAAAAAGGATAAAATAACCTTTCTACATTACAATCACTAGATATCATTTCAAGATATTGATATAAAAAAATTATTATCAAAACCATTTTCAATACCAAAATACCAAACAAGGTAATGTGGTATATAATTTTATTTTAAAAACATTACAGCTTATAGAGGAATCCAAATACCAAATAATGGCCACGGTGACAGAATGATCATAATCGTCACATGTGACAAAAAATATTCACTGTGTTATTTATTAAAACAATTCATACAAAAAAAATTCCCTTTTAAATAAAATTTAATGAAATTAAAAATAAAATTGTTTTAATAAACACTATATAAAAGAATGTAGTTTATATTATCAAAATATGCCTCAGTGAATGGAGATTGAGACGAAGTCCCTTACCTGGAGTCTGACTCATTTCTTAAAATAGTTATATTCCAGAATAATAAATTTATGTTATTATCTTCTTTATTGAGAACCTTATTCAGGTTTATTATGATTTTTATATCACTTAAATATATGTTATAAAAATTATATAATTATTTAATTTCATGTAGGACGTTTTGTCGACATTCGGTTCATGAGTCAAAAAGGACCATGGTTTTGATGTCACCTATCCATGTGGTCAAAAGTCCATAATCTCCAAAATATTATTCATAAAATAATAATTACTTTTATATATTAATTCTACTATTTAAATAAAATCATTAATTATTTCTCTAAAAAATGAACAAAGTTATTTTCATGGAGACGGTAGGTCGTACATACGCATGAGTAAGATTTTCTTCTTTCATTGTTCCTTATAAAAATAATTTAATTATTATTTTATCTTCATAGAATAATAATATTTTTATTAATATCGTAATAAACATTTAAATATACTTATATATATCATAAAAGTGATGTGGTGAATAAAAATGATTCACATCGCTTCGTGGAGGTGATAGTTCACACATACGCATGAATGATGTTATAGTTTTAATGTGCATGGAAGGTAAGAATGAAATTAAAAAATTATAATTTTAAGAACATAAATATGTCATTGATATTTCATTTAAATTTAAATTTCATCATTATCACAAATAATTACATACAGAAATGGGTAATGAACAAAATTGGTTCATAGAGGTGATAATTAATACCTACGTACAAACAATTAATTATTTTCCAATTTGATGGAAGTAGAGGTGTATTTATGGGATGATAATGACATAATAAAGTATCACTATATTTAGTATAATAGATGTATTAATTCATCTTTGAATATGATTATTTAGAAGAAGTGGACAAATAAAAAACTGAAACACTTAAAAAATGATACTTCTTCTTCGTTTGATCACCTTTGAAGAACACCTTAACAACTCTAAGGAGGGTGTTATTAATAAAATGAGGAATCAATAATTTGGGGAAGGATTGTAGGAAGTGTTTTGGGAAGATATTTTTTGAACAAAATGGATTTGGAAGTGTGTGTATTAGAGAATATTGGGTACCTTTTTATTGGGGAGGGGAGGGTCACCCTTGGATACTCTTAGAATCTTAAATTAATATAAATTCAATTTTAGTTCCAAATGGTCCCAAAATCAATTATTTCAAGTATATTATAATTTTGGGTCAAATTTTCATCAACAAATTATAATTATATAGGTTTTTCATATTTTTTTAATACTTTTCATTTTTCTTAAACCATTATTTTATCCCTTTTTAATCTTATAGTGATATTATGTTATTTACAATTTTTTGGGTTAATGTAGTTATCAAAACATATCAAATGACCCAAATAAGTTCCAATTATAAAATTTTTGGACATATCCTAACCATGTGGATGAGTAAAAGATTTTAGGAATATAATTTCATTTAACAAAATATTTTATATTTTAAAAATACCAACAATGTCAATTTTGAAACTATTAATTAGTTGGTTTTTTAAAAACAATATCATTACATAAAGATAGGTTCGAAAAAAATCCATTAAATCATAAAACACGTTTTACAATTATCTATAAAATACTAGGATGGAATAAATTTGGTCAAAAAATATTTATTTTGATATTTATAATATCATTTACTTGATTCCTTCATTAATAAGTCTATTATTGCATCATCATTGTGTCATAATTAAATTTAGTTATTTAATTTCTAAAAATTATAAATAAAATACCATGATGTAGGAAATATTTATAGATTTATAATGAATATTTATAGTCTAATATATCACTTATATTAACACATATTTATATTTATTATGTAATAAGAGTCATGTTTAGGATATTTTTTCCTTTACTTTTAAATTTGATGTTATAAATGTCATTATCACACCCATGTGGCATACAAAGGCTAAAATTTCATCTGAAGGGTTATCTTGGTAATCCATAACTTGTAAAATAATATTATGACAAGTGTTAGGTTTATTTTATATTATTATAATATTATTTTTACCCCTATTAACCCGATTTAACCTTTAATCGTAGTAAAAAAATATTAATTTTACTATTCACCAATATTATTCGGATCCCATTAAGCCACATTTTTCATACTGATATAAACCATGTATATTAGTTTTTTAAAATTCATTTCACAGAAGTGGTAAAATTATATTTAAAATTAATCTTCTTGTTGGAATGGGAAAATGGGTCTTAAAAAAGTAAAAACCATTAAAAGATTGACATGTTTCATCATCATTTATTTATTTATAAATAAAATTGGGTGAAGGATAAAAAAGAAAAAATTCCTCTAGGGACTGAGTAAAAATCGGACAAGCCTAAGGAGGTCTGAAGTAATGTAACCCAAGGGCATCCCCCCTTATGAGATCCACACCCTCCTATTTCAAGATGTTCACATTCGAGACGCAGTATATATTGGTGTTGGGCTCGACCAAGGAGGCAAGGTGGTCCACCACTTTGTTTTCTTCATGCCACATGTGAAGCACTTTGATATTGTTATTGGGAAGAATACACAAGCACTTTATAATTGTGTAGGATATTGACCATGGGATGAAACCAACTCCCTTAAGGGAATTATACAGAATCAGGGAGTCTGTCTCCACCTCAGAGAGAATAATATTGGCATGTTGGAAAAGAGTGAGGCCAGTAAGAGTCTCCTTATCTTCTAGCTGGATAGAAGAACCACTTCCCAGTTAAGAAAAGAAGGCTATAATGATCTCACCTTTGGAGCCCCGAACAACCCCACCTCCATGGATGGTTCCCAAGAGATAGGAACCATTGGTATAAAGTTTCAAACTGCAAGTAGGATGAGTCCATCCCACCAAGAGGTGTCTGGGGACATTACTGGGAATATTGGAAAGTGGGACATTGAGAAGCAGGCACTGTAAGGAAGGATCTTCCTATCCTTCATCAAAGAGCTTGACCATATCCAGAATAAAGTTCCTGATACGCGCAATAATAGATCTACCAGATGATTGGACTCCCTCAAATTTCAGCTTATTTAGACCCTGTCAGAGACACCAGTAGGTTGAGTGGAAAACCCGAATGTGGCATGTCTTCTCTGCTCCAGAGAATCTCAAGCTGCTGAACCATATCACTAGGAAAGAGGAAACCTAAAGAGAAGAAGTCAAGAAAGTAGCCAACAGACCAAAATAAATCCAAAACTCACACGCCCAAGAACCCAAAAAAAATATGTGAGCCACAATCTCTTCCTGGTGATTCCTACAACATCATCACCTAAAGGCCAAACTGATGCCACATAATTTTATATTGTCCTATGAGGGAAATTAATTGTTTCTAATTCTCCATAAAATTAGGTTAAATATTTTTGGTATCCTCTTTTACTAAAGGGTTCATTCCAACCATTTGATGATGGTTGTGTGGCTAAGACTCATTGAAAGTCCCTGGAAGAGAAGGTTCTCGAGCAGGACGGTGTGAAGACACACCTATCTGCATCATTAGTGACAATGATGACAACAAAAAACACCTTGTAGTACTTATCAAGAACATCTAAAATGAAGTAAGTATACATCTAAGCTTCCTTGAATGTAATATATGGAACTAGACACCTCAGAAAGCCAATGGCAACCCCAACCCAGTTCTGGGGCCAAAATGATAAGTTACTTCCAATTAACAACATTGGATTAAATGATAAAAACATAATATAAATATAAATTAGAAAAAATTTAAATTATAATATAACAATACAAATAAATTAGACAAAAATGATGTTTTGAATTAAAACGAAGTATTTCTCACTATTCATTAAAATATGAATTTTATCAGAAAAAATGAAAAAATTTCAACCAAATTAAATTCAGATGTCCAACTTTCAGAAATGAAGTTTATTTTGTAATAAATACTTATAAAATGTTCAAGGATTATATTTAAAGAGGGTTCTCCATCAAAATTTTGTAAAACTATCTTTTAAAAAATAGAGTATTTTATGCATAAAATTAAATTTATTCTAATTATATGCCTTTAAATTTTATTTGATTAGTATAAAAATATATAACAAACATGTTTGAAAATAATATAGTTAGTTATATTCATTCCATCTAATACAATGGCTAGGTGAAACTTTCAGAAAGACATGATCACCTACCTCAAAACAAATATCCTTCCTCCGGTTACCTGCAAAACTCTTCTGACTGCTCTGTGTTGTCCTCATTTTTATCTGAATAAACTGAACTTGATCATCCATGTATTCTACCAATTTTGGTCCCATAAAATTCATTTCACTATCTTCATCCCAAAAATTTCGAGTTCGACACTGGTTTCTATATGATTCCTCAAATTTTTCCATCTGTAAATTGGAAAGAAAACTATAATTATAAGAAAAGTAAACCCAATAAAGATATTGATCCCAACATCCCTAATAATCCACTGAAAAATAACGTATCACGTCCTCCAAGGTATGAACTATTTGTTCTGTCTTCCCATCCAACTGGGGAAGAAAAGCTAAACTGAAATTTAATTTTATCCCCAGTGACTCTTGAAGGCCCTTCCAAAAGATATAAGTGAACCCGGGATCATGATCAGATTTAATGGAGAGAGAAATACATGTATCCTGAATAAATATCTATGATATAAATAATAAATTTGATCTAGAGGCAATATATCTTTAATAATAAATAAAATGAATAGATTTAGTCAATATATCAATAATAACCCAAATCGCATTGATATCTTCGGAAGACTTTCATAATCCCACTACAAAATCCGGGGATATATTTTCCCATTTCCACTCTTATACTGAAAAAGATAGAATCATTCCTTTTGGAAAATTGTCACTCTGCTTTCACATACTAACAAGTCAGACACTTCATAGTAAATTCAAAAATATCTCTTTTCATCCCATCCCACTAATAATACTCTAGAAGGTCTCTATACATCATACTACTACCAAGATGAACTGAAAATGGAAGACTATAGGCATTAAATAACCACACATTCTTTAATTTTTAATCACATGGAAAGCATAACCTCTTATAAAATATCAAAACACAATCTTTGTCAATGTTAAATTCTGATAACTTATCCTTTTAAAAAAATTCTAACTTTATCTACAAAAAATTGTATTTTTTATTCCAATACTTATTTTTGTCTAGTACAGATGATGTAAATACCACATGAAACAAAACATAGTAATTTTCTACACCAATAAATTACTGGAAAAATTCATCAAATCATCAACCAAAGGATCACGTTCAAAACATAGGATGGTTAATATAGCATTACTTTTCTAACTCAAAGCATCGACCCCATTGTTTTCTTTTCAAGGATGGTAATGAAACATGAAATCAAGATCCTTGATGGGTTAAAACCATCTTCTCTATCCCATGTTCTATTATTTCTATGTGAATATATACTTCAAAATTTATTTTGTCTATATATATTTCTCATTTTACTCCATACAGATGATACCTCCAATTTTTAAAAGCAAAAAATAGAATCTAATTCCAAATCATGTGTAGGGAAATGAAACGCATAATTTTTCAACAAATAAGAAGCATAAGAAATTACCAGATCACTCTTCATTTGGACACAATCGATTCTTTTCAATTAAGTGTCATTGTAGATAATGAATTCACCATTTCTGGATGGAAGTGGAAAAACTAGAGCATTTACGAATCTTCTATCCAATTTCTAAAAGCAGTCATCACATTATTTTGTCCATATGAACATAATACCTTTTCAATTTAACATAGTCAATGGGCTAGATAACCATGAAAAATTTCCACCAAACCTCTTTTAATAGATTAATAAACCAATAAAACAACAAATCTTGGTTATATTTGTTAGTCTTGGCCATTTTTGAAAAACAAAATTTGTAGGATCAACAGTTATTCCATATTTAGAAATAGTGTGACCATGGAATGAAATTTGTTATAACGAAAACTCATTCTTCGTGAATTTTCCATACAGTTCTATTTCTTTTAAGGCCTTAAAAAAATTATTAATTTAATTTCACGCTCTTCTTTACATTTAGAATATAACAAAATTTCATCAATAAACGATACCATAATGTTATCTAAGAACTCAAAGAATATTCTATTAATAAGATCCATGAATATAGTAGGTTTATTAGATAACCCAAATGGCCAAACTACAAATTCAAAATGTCCATATCTAGTAAGAAACATAGTCTTCTGAATGTCTACTTCTTTTACTTACAACAGATGGTACCCTAACCTCAATTCAACCTTCAGAAAATATTGTTCTCCCTGGACATGACTAAAAAATTACCAATATTGTAAAGACCTAGATTTTTCCATTAAAATATTTTTTATTAAATGAGAATATTACGAGTCCGCAAAAATTGGCGGTGTGTGATTTCGAGGCCTTGAGTTTCTGAAATAAATTTCTTAACTTTTTTTAGTAAGTTATGTAAAAGTGCGAGCGGGTTTATATAAATTTTCAACCAGTGATCAGAATTGAAATCTGAGGGCATCGTTGAACTCATAGCACTGATATTCTCTTAAAGAGACCTTCACCTCGACTGCAGTAGGTCAAGGGTGAAAGTTATTTTTTGTGATTTTCATGGGAGAAAATAAAATAATGTATCTTTATTTTATTTATGGAAATTTATCCACAAAATTTTGTTTCTGGTGGTGGGGACCACCTAAGCATGAGAACTCCCAATTTGAATTCAATTGTGGGCACCACCCGAGCCTTGAACTCCCTCTTTAATGAACGAGGTGACTCTTCGGTTCTTTTCCAATTAATTGTTCCAACATCAAATTAATTAATGTTCCAACATTAATTATATTAATTATTTATCTTTATTAATTTGGCATTTCACCTCTTGGTTGGGGGATTGGATGGAAAATGAGAGCTTTGAATATTTGTGAAGCAATAATCTCTCCAACGAAGAAAACATTCTCCAATGATGAACTTTGTTGAAGGATCCCTTACGAGGAATGTCTTCAATGATGAAGAACTGACATCTTTCCTTTACTCTTCTCATTATCGTCAATAAGAAATCGAGGTTGTAATTTTTGTTTATATATCCCTTACACCATTCTTGACATTCTTCTTGATTTAAGAACAATTATTTTTCTTTCTCCCATTCTAACATGGGTGGTGAAGGCCAAATGAACATGGCTCAACCTCTCTGCAAACTTTGTTCTTTTTGATGGGCTTGAATCGATGGCGACATATCGAGTCAAGTTTGGGAGTCTTTAGAATGAAGAACGGGCCACCGAGGCGCACCTGGTGACCTGAGGAACTTCACCGGCAACCTGTGTCGGTGACCAGCATCAGTGTGGCTCAGGAGCGGCAGTCGACACTCTAGTAGGCCGCATCACCGGAGAAGGGTTGTGGCTCATCAGTCGTGGAGGAGCAAGGGCGGCGGCTGAAACATGGTCGGTTGTGCGAAGGGGGCGGTGGTGCGCGTATGTGCCGTTGGGTATGAAGGAGCTGTTGCATGAGGCAACAGCAGTGAAAAAGGGTAGTCAGCTCATTTTCAGCCGCTGGTGGTGGCGCATCACATGATCGCGCCACGCGGGTGGGCTATCCATCCTGCCAGCCGAGGAACTGAGCGGGACCTGGGGTCCTGCGTGCAAGTTATCGACGCCATGTGGAGCTGGCCGGTCGGCTACCCAGCCCGAACGGCCCAGCCATTCAGTGTACCCATGGGGAAATTCTCTGTAGGATGGAAACTAGGGTGGACCCCACCACAGCACCACCCACCTACGGGCTAGCGCAGGCCTACGGGCCCCCCATCGTGGGCCGCCCTGCGGGCCGTGTCGGACCCATCGCCAGACCCGGATCGGGCCGGGTCGACCCGAATTGGGTTGTGTCGGCTGAGGCTGGGTTGAGCTGGGTCGGACTAGACCCAGACCAGGTTCAACCCCTTTTTACTCATTCAGCAATAACTTCAGATTCGGGGGTCCATTTGACGAACCGTCTACAGCGCCAGAAACCTTGGATCATATGGTCCTTTTGATATACCCCACTTTATTTTCGAATAAAGTTGGGGGTACTGTTATGTTGGATCAAACACAAATCCAACCGGTCCCCCAAGACTAAAAGGGTAATAACATACAGAACGGATGTCTAATTGACGCATCGTCTTTTGCTTTGGGACCCCTTTTACGTGGCGGTCCTTTGAGATACTTCTTAATGGGACTTCATGGAAGTTGGAGTATATACCTGTGGATTGAAAAATGAATCCTATGTGGATATGTGCTTTGGGATCCTACGTGTGTCTCTGTTCGAGGATCTCACTTATATCTGCTCTATGAATCCACATGGGACTACTCTAGGATCCTACGTGGGATTTCTGTACTAGGATCCTACCTGGGTCTGATGGTTTATGATCCTACGTGGTTCTTCCTCTCAACAGAGTAAGATGATTTATTAGTTACATCTAATCATCTTTACTGTCATACCAAAGTTATACCTGATGTGAGATGAGTGTTTATTTATGTGGTAATCATCTATGTGGCGTACCTTTGTGATTAATACCTTTGTGGTGATACCTTTGTGGTATTATTCTGTTTGGCATTACGTTTTTGGTACTTACCGTCATGGTGATACCTTTGTGGTATTCATCTATGTGGTGTAACCTTTATGGTACTTACCTTCATGGTGTTACCTTCGTGGTGTTACCTTCGTGGTGTTACCTTCGTGTTATTCTTCTCTTCATTGGATAGTTGAGCTATGGACTTTTGATTGGGCCTTTTTTTCCCTCATGATTGAGATGGGTTTACTCGACAACATAGTTATATGTATGGGTATATACCTAAGTAGGGATTTTAGTTGTTTTCATGCTTTTTGGTTTATCCTTTCTGGATTTTGTGAGACCATCGAGGGTCTCAGAGACCCTACTGAGTATCGTTATACTCACCCCTATATGGGCTAAACCCACACTTTATTGTGTTTGGTGCAGACGATGAACAACATTGATCGAGGCTAAGGGTACCAGGACAGAAGGTAGCTCAGAGTTGGAAATTAGTTGAGAAGTACTGTAGTGACGACCGTTCGAGAGCTGAACCTACCCTTTAGGTTGGATCCTTGGTGGGTGTTCATAGGAGTTGTTCCAGTTTATATGTACTTCCTAGTTTTCTTGTAATTTCTAGTTGGGCATGTATTCTGGCCCCTTTTTCTTTTTGTACACACCCTGTTTACTTTATAGTTTTACATTGTGCTAGTATCATGCTTTGTGCATAGTTGTGTGTGTTTACAAGTTATAAACAAATACCTTCCCAGTTGTTTGGAATACGCCTTTTGATTCATGTCTCTATCCCCTGACCTACGGAAGGTGATCTTGAGGTAGTCACGGCATGGGCCCTGGGGTACGGGTTGTGACAAATTGGTATAAGAGGTGTTGGTTCTACTGTAGAACATTAGACACTGATCCTTTAATGGGAATAGTGTTATTTGTTATGAGTATAGATTTCAGTTTAGGGAATACAGTGTTGGTGTGGTGGCTGACGTATCCATACACCAGTACCCTGACTTCTGATTTCTGACTCAGTGAATGAAAACACTGATTGTATTTGTGCTTTGAAAAATATTCATTGTAATCTGTTTGATTCAGATCACTAGGTATATCTTAATGACCGTAGTGCACCGGTTTCTTTTAAGGATGCCTCCAGGCAGACATCCATCTAGGGTTTTGTGTATAGTACATGATGATATCCCACCGAGCGATGAGACCTCGGTGCAGGGCCCTTTATCTGTAGAGGCACCAGCGGGGGCACCAACTATACCATTACCCATTAGGCCACCGATTCCACCAACCACAGAAGCAGAGAGTGAAAACCGCTTGAGCACATTGCACAAGATCCAGTACCAGATGCCACCTAGGTTCAGGGGAGAGATGGACCCACATGTAGCTGAGGATTTCTTGGAGGTCGTGGTGAGAGTCTTCTGACTAGTAGGGACTCCAGTTGATATCATGGTGATCCTTTCTTACAATCTTCTATATGAAATAGTAGGCAGATGGTGGAGCTTGATGCTCTAGATTTACAATGAGGTGAAATTTCTCTAGGCATACTTTGAGAGCATGTTTTGGGTAGATTTTTTCCGAGCAACCCTTTTCCCAGTGTGAATAAAGGAGGGCAGCCTGACTGTGGCTCATTACTCAGTGAGGTTCACCGACCTCTCACGCTACTCAAATGATACTATGTGAGACTCATACTTTAGGTCTCGAACCGTTGAGCGGGGACTCAAACAGTAGATCAAGGTTTTGATGATTTATCTTAGTATCCCGAAGCAGGAGGGGGTGTTAGACTCATCCCTCTTAGTGGAGTGTTTTATTGTTGAGCTGTCACTAGCAGCGAGACCCACCACTGGGAAACACGTAGTAGATTATTTTGTAGTTGGTACAAGATAGATGTCACAGAGGTCCAAGAAGACCAGACCTACCGGTGGATGACTGTAGGATTCAGGGTCGGTTTCGTAGGGCACCCAAGGCAGAGCCAGTCATGAGATAACAGGTATTGTTAAACATGCGGTGGGAATGGTCACATGGCTCATGACTACCCGTCCCGCCTTACGGATTATCACCAGACGGTCGAAGGACCACCCAGGCAGAGACTGAGGCTCGACTGAGGAGGTCTGCATGGATTAAGCGGATATGGAAGAGGATTTGGTCGTGCAGCTGGTAGTGGGTGATGATTGGAGTTGTTATCACCACCACCACCAGGTGGTGCACCCCGACAACAGGGAGTAGGTGGA
Source organism: Viscum album (assembly GCA_963277665.1). Taxonomy (NCBI): domain Eukaryota; kingdom Viridiplantae; phylum Streptophyta; class Magnoliopsida; order Santalales; family Viscaceae; genus Viscum; species Viscum album. The sequence continues at coordinate 821,067,967 of OY728125.1, read as the reverse complement.
TAGGGGTGTGCTCAACTCTAGGTAGCTGAGGTATATGACCACGGTGCTCCAGAGATGATACAAGTTATGGTCTATGTTTACTCCACCTTACCTACAGTACTTATAGACATATGTGTGAGCAATTATTTTATTTACACTGCCCTCATTCAGAGCTCGGAGAATCTGGTGCAGCCGTTGGCTCAATTTTTAAAGCTAGAGACTCCTACGGGATAGGTTCCAATGATTAAACATTGGTGTCGGTAGTGTTATCTTACTCTAGAAGGTGAGATCCTCAACTAGGATCTCCTAGTAGTGGCATCGATGCCTTACAACATCATCTTGTGTAAGGATTGGTTATCTATAGTTCATGCTCTGATCGACTGTATTAAGTGAAAAGTGTGGTGTTTCCGAACATATGGGACTAGGTTTACCTTAAATATTGAGAAGGGAGATTTTTCAGCACATTAGGGACATACCTAGAGGATAATGAAGCTGGACACTCATTAGTTGGATTTCCTTACCCTCAGAGCGGTTGATGTGGAGAGTTCGAGCTATCCTGTAGTGGTGGACTAGTAAGCGGATGTCTTCCCTAAGGATGTTTTGGTTCTATCTCCTCATAAAGATGTGTACATTTACATTGAATTTTATCCCGGGACGGCCCCAATATATACACCAGCGTATCAGATGGCTCCTGTGGCGGTTCGTGAGCTGCGGGTACAACTGGAAGACTTACAGGAGAAGGGGTTCATCTGGTAGAGTGTTTCTCCATGGGAATCCTTGATTTTGTTCACCAAGAAGGTGGATGGGAGATTGAGACATTGTTTTAACTATCAATGCATGAACCAGGTGACTATGAAGAACAATTTCCCACTTACAAGTATTTACAACCACTTTGATCAGATGAAGGGAACACGATGGTTCTTGAAGATAGACCTCAAGTCAGGCTATCACCAGATCAGAGTACGAGTTGAGCATGTGCATAAGATGACTTCCAAATGTCGGTATGGCCACTATGAGTTCTTTTATATTCCATTCGGCATGAAAAATTATCCACTAGTGTTCATGGGACTCATGAACTGGATCTTTCAACCATACCTTTATTGATTTGTAGTAGTCTTCATTGACAACCTTCTGATCTACTCATCTACGGAGGAGGAGCATGCCTATCATTTATAGGTAGTTCTGTACACACTCCTAGAGCACCATATTTATGGTAATCTCTAAAAATTATAGTTCTGGATCTGAGAGGTTCAAATTCTGAAACATGTTAGCTCGGAGACTGGATTTATGGTGGATCCAAGGAAGATTGAGGTTGTACTTGCATGGGAGCCACCCAAGAGTGTGATGGAGTTACAGAGTTTCTTGGGTTTGGACGGATACTATAGAAGATTTGTTCCAAATTTCTGTAGAGTTGTGGAACCTTTATCAACGTTTAAGAATAAGGGGAAACCCTTGGTGTGGTTAGAGAGATGCCATCGGAATTTTCAGGGGCTGAGGCAGAGGCTGACTAGTGCCCCCATCTTGAGCCTTCCGGAGGAGGGTGTTGGGTACATATTCTACTGCGACACATCAGGGACCAGGCTCAGACATTTCCTGATGAATGAGTGGGTAGTTATCGCGTATGGTTCCCAATATCTGAGACAAAAAGAGAATAACTAAGCAACCCATGACCTTGAGTCAGCAGCAATGGTCTTTTCTTTGAAGTGTGGCGACACTATCTGATGGGCGAGCATTTTACGGTCTACTCTGATCACAAGAGTTTTAGGTATATCTTCTCCCAAAAGGACCTAAACTTAAGATATATATGTTGTCTTGAGTCTCTCTAGTACTATGACTTTAAGATAGTCTGTACTCTTGGGAAGGGGAATGTTGTAGTAGATTCACTCAGTCAGAGATCTAGGATACAGCTGATAGGGTAGGCGACGGAGCAGCTAGCCGCTTTGCAGATATCCTTTGTAGATCGATATGGAGAATCTTTTCTACAATATATTTTAGTAACTACCCCACTTCTTCAGCGAGTCAGGGAGTTGCAGCATGGGGACACTGACTGCGAGGCTTGACATTCTCATATATCCACAAGATAGGCACCTGATGAATTTTCTAAATGTGGGGAGAACATCATCCTTTTCAGAGGACGTACCATGGTACTAGTTTTTCTTAGGGAGTAAGTGTTGAGAGTGTTACACACATCCTCTATAGAGTTACATCCAGAAGTGGAGAATATGTACCAAGACCTCTGACAACAGAACTGGAGGCTGGGAATGAAGAATGCAGATCTTGTCTCTCAGTGCCCCACTTGTCAGTAAGTGAAGGTGGAGCATCAGGTACCAGCTGGCTTAGTTCATCCTTTGGAGGTCCCAGAGTGGAAGTGGAGTGGGATATACATGGAATCATTTATATTAATTCCACGTAAATACAATCTTCATGATTCTATTTAGGTGATCATCAACTGACTCACCATGTCATCCCACTTCCTACCATTCCGAGAGCAGGGTTCAGTAGAGAGCCTGGGAGGCCTCTATGTGCCGGATATTGTGCGGCTACATGGAGTACACATTTCAATTATCTCCTAACCTGATGCAAGTTTCACTTACCGGCTATGGAAGGGGTTCCATGAGGCTTTCAGGATGCAGCTTCGTCTGAGAACTGCCTTCCATCCTCAGACGGATTTCCAGACTAAGCGGACCATTCAGACCCTCGAGGACATGTTGTGTGTTTTCATCCTCGACTTCAGTCATAGCTGGGAGGATCACTTTCCCTTGGGGGAGTTTTAATACAATAATATCTACCACTACACCATTGGGATGGCACATCTCGAGACTCTGAACGGCCGACCTTAAAGATTACCTTTGTCTTGGACTGGCCCAGGTAAGTCAGCACTCATGGGACCAGAGATGGTACCGGCTACCACAGATAAGGTGCAGATCATCCAAGGGCAGATGAAGATTGCACAGAGTAGGCAGAAGTCTTATTATGACAGTAGACGGAGACCTCATGAGTTTGAAGATGGTGACCACGTCTTTCTACAGGTACTACCTCGATGAGGTTTGAGGATATTTGGTCTGGGTGGAAAGTTATCAATGGGGTTCATCGGACCTTTTCAGGTTCTCAACATAGTTAACGATGTGGCTTATTGCCTATCACTTCCCCCTCAGTTGCATCGGGTTCATCACGTTTTCCACATATCCAAGCTGAGAAGATATGTGTGCGACCCATCTAATATCATCGACCATGGAGAGTTGGACATCGATGATGAGGCGATGTTTATAGAGGTTCCAGTAGAGATTGATGATCGATCAGAGCGGGTCTTTCATGGGTGGTTGATACCTCTGGTACATATTTGATGGAATCCTGGGAATCTCTAGCAGAGTATATGGGAGCGGTAGGCTCAGATACATTCTTAGTACCCCCACATGTTCCCTTAGTTTGAGTTATGGATTATGGGGATGCAAAACCCTGAGGTGGGGAGATTTTAAAGACCATATTTTTAATGTAATTGTTTTAATTATATGGGAATATTATGAGTCCGGTAAAATTGATGGCACATGATTCCGAGGCCCGGAGTTCCCGGAATGAATTTCAGAACTTATTTTTCGAACGTTCAGTAAACATGTGATCATGTTTTTGTAAATTTTGAATCAGTGCTCGGAATTGAAGTCTGAGGGCACCATTGAACTCGCAGCACTGATATTTTCTTAAGGAGACCCTCACCTCGACCGCAGTAGATCGAGGGTGAAAGTTAGTTTTTGTGATTTTCATGGGAGAAAATAAAATAAAGTATCTTTATTTTATTTATGGAATTTAATCCTCCCAATTTTGTTTTTGGTGGTGGGGACCACCAATACATGAGAACTCTGAATTTAAATTCAATGGTGGGGATCACCCGAGCCTTGTACTCCCTCTTTAATGGGGGGTGACTCTTGGGATCTTTTACAATTAATTATGCCAACATAAAATAAATTAATGTTCCAACATTAACTATATTAATTAACATAACTTTCTTAATTTTTCATTTCATCTCTTGGTTGGGGGATTTGTTGGCAATGTAGAGCTTGGGATATTTGTGAAGCAATAATCTCTCCAACTAAGAACTCTTTCTCCAATTAAGAACTCTATTGAAGGATCTCCAACGAGGAACGTATTCAATAACGACGAACTAACATTTGTCATTTCCACTCCTCACCATCATCAATAAGAAATAGAGGTAGGGATTGTTGTTTATATACCCCTTACTTCGTTCTTGATGTTCTTATTGATTTAAGAACAATTATGTCTCTTGCAATTGTTCTAATGCGGAGGGTGCAGGCCAAACGAACACAGCCCGACCTCTCCACATCCATTGTGGTTTATGATGGTCTGGAATTGATGGGGATGTCCCGGGTCAAGTGTGGGAGTCTTTGGAATGAAGAACGGACCACGGGGGTGCCCTCGGTGACCCAAGGAACGTCGCCGACAACCCGTATCGGCGACCGGCATCGGTGGGTCTTGAGAGCGGTGGCTGACAGTCTGGTTGGCCACGACAATGTCGGCAGTGCAACCTTGCCATCACAGAAGTGTTGCATCCCATAGGCCACTGTGGAGTAAGGGCGGTGGTCGGTGCACGGTCGGCCATGCTAATGGGGTTGCCGCGTGCGTCCGTGTTTCCAGGCATGTAGAGTCATGGCACGAGGCCGCTGTGGTGAAGGAGGGTTGTTGGATCGCTACTGGATATCTGTGGCGACGTGACGCGCAACCATACTGCGTGGGTGAGCTGGTCATCTGGCCATCTGATGAGTCGAGCGGGACCCGAGGTCCCGTGTGCCTGCTGTCGGCGCCACGTGGCATCGGCCATTTAGCTACCCAACACGAATAGCCCAGCCATTCGGGGTAACCAAGGGGCGCCTCCCCCTTGGATGGTGGCTTGGTCGGACCCCACCATGGGGCCCCCCCGTCGTGGGCTAGTGCAGGCCAGTGGGCCGCCCAGCGAGCAGCCCATTGCGAGACACCCAGCAGGCCGGGTCGGACCCAGTGCCAGACCCGGGAGGGGCCGGGTCGACTCGAACCAGGTCTGGTCGGCCCAGGCCAGGTCATGTCGGGTTGGTCCGACAGAGTCGGATGAGACCAGGACCAGGTTTGGCCATTTTTTCACTCTTTTGGTTATAACATGAGCTATAGGAGTCCGTTTGACGAACCTTCTATGGCATCAGAAACCTTGGATCGAGAGGTTCCTTTTGGTATAAACCACTTTAGTTTTGGATAAAGTTGGGGTATGGTTGAGTTGGATTGAACATGAATCCAACCGGGGACTCGAGACTAAAAGGCCAATAACGTACAGACCATCTATCCACTTGACGCGCAATATTTTGCATTGAGACTCCTTTTACATGTTGTTCATTTTGGATACTTCTTCGTGGGACATCCTGTTAGTTATAGTATCGAACTTTTTCTTGAAGAACAGACCCTCCTAAAATCAACTGAGCTTAGTGCATGAACCCTATGGATGGCTATAACTTGAGAAACGGATCCTATGTGGGTTTGTTCTTTGGAATTCTACGTGGGTCTGTGTTTGAGGATCCCACTTGGATCCACTCTAGGAATCCACATTTCACTACTCTTGGATCCTATGTGGGTCTTTGGTACAAGGATACTATGTGGGTTTGATGATTTAGGATCATATGTGGGTCTGCCTCTCAACAGGGTAAGATGATTTATTAGTTACATATAATCATCCTTACCGCCATAAATAAGTTATACCTAATGTGATCTGAGTCTTTACCTATGTGGTAATCATTTGTGTGGCATTCCTTTGTGATGCATACCTTTGTGGTGATACATTTTGGGTATTCTTCTATGCGGTGTTACCTTTGTGGTACTTACCTTCATGGTGATATGTTTGTGGTATTCTTCGGTGTAGTGTTACCTTTTTTTACTTATCTTCATGGTGTTACCTTAGTGGTATTCTTTACATCATGGGACAGTTGAGCTTTAGGATTTTGAGTTGGTCCTTGTGTTTCCTCATGATTGAGAGTGGTTTACTCGACAACTTAGGTATATGTATGGGCATATACCTAAGTAGTGTTGTCAGTTGTTTTCATGCTTTTTGGTTTATCCTTTGTGGAATTTGAGATTCATTCAAGGGTCTCGGGGTCCCTAATGAGTATCGTTATACTCATCCCTGCACGGGCTATGCCCGCACCTTGTTGTGTTTGGTGCAGATGATAGAGATCATTGATCAAGGCTGAGGGTACTAGGGCTGGAGGTAGCTCAATGGTGGAGATTAGACAAGGCGTACCATAGTGACGAACATTTGAGAGTTATACCTACCCTTCATGTAGGATCCTTGGAGGGTTTTCAAAGGAGTTGTTTCAATTTACTTTTACCTCTTAGTTTTTTTTTAATCTCCAATTAGGATTGTATTCAGGACCCTTTTTCTTGTTGTAAACACCTTGTTTACAATATAGTTTTACTTTGTGCTTGTATCCGGCTTTGTTCATAGTTTTTTGAGTTTACAGGTTATAAAGGAAAATCCTTCCCAGTTTTAGGTAATATGACTTTTGGGGCTAGTCTCCATCCCCTGGCCTATAGAAGGAAGGCGTGGGGTAGTCACGGCACGGGCCCTAGGGGACGGGTCGTGACAGATATGAGGCAAAAGATACATTTTCTTAATAGTTATGTTATTCAAGAATCTGTAATTAATGAAAAATATCATTGAACCATATTTATTTTTAACAAATATGATATGATCACCCCATGGTGATGTTCTAGATTGAATGGAACCTTTGTCTAATAACTCTGTTAGTTTCTTCTTTAACTTCAAAAGTTCAATCTGAACCATTCGATAAAGGGGTTGTGAAATTTTATTCGCATCAAGAATGAATTAAGTAGTAAATTTTACTTCCTGGTTAGGTATATTACAAAGAAACTCCTAAAAATAACATCATGATAATCATTTACCCTGGTCACATCATTAATATGAACATTTCCTTTGTTTTCAATAATTTTGGAAAGGTAACATTCATTTCCATATTTTAATAGTTTCTTAGCATCATGATGTGTTATCAATGGTAAGGGAACATTCTTATACACCAACTAAAAGTATTTATAGAAATAAAATTATTGTTCTCAATAGTCGATCTTAGCATGGTAAACAAAAATCCAATCCATACCCAGAATAACATAAAACTCTACTAGAGGCAAAACAATATGTTTTGTATGTAGATTCCTTCCACATAAAAGATAGGAAGATTATTATAATTTATTTTTGCCTTTACATCTCCCCCATTTGTTTTTACTACAATTTTTTAATTCATAACTTGAGTTATAATTTCTAATTTACTAGAAAATTTCTCATAAATGAATGATTATGTAGACCCTAAAATAAAAAAAAATGGCATAATTTGAATAAAAACAATTTACCTGATACCACTTCATTTTATGTCCAAACATCATCTAAATTAGTTCCAAAGGATTTCACCACACCTTCTTACTTATAGTCTGGATGCTTCCCTTAATTTGAGTTCTTCATTAGACACTCATTTTCATAATGACCCATCTCATTGCACTTATATCATTTTACTAACTATAAATCATATTTTCTTCTTACCACTTTAATTATATTTCTTTAGTGTAATTACACACCTTATGTCCCATCTTACCATATCATAATCACTTTCTATAATTCAAAGGAAATTTCCTAATGTTATTTTTATGACAATTTTCAAAAACTGTAATCGTAATTTTCTTACCCTCGTGCTTTTTTAAAAATACTTGTCTTTCACATGCCACATTGACCACTTATTATGTTGTGTTTCAAAGAACACATGATCATTGGAAAACTCTATTTCCACCTTTTCCACATATAAAAAATGGTTTTCATAACATTGGAACTCATGATAATCCAACTTCATTTGATGCATTGGTTTTTATAATGAGTAAAAATTATTGATTTTATTATCAAGATCTCTGATGTAATTTTTAGCATAACATGCCAGTCGAGTGAGTTTTTCTTCATAAAATAACAATAAGTCATATTATTTACTCAATTTCATGATTTTTTTGCATCCTAAGTCAAACCACATTAGGTAAATATTTTCAAAGAAATGTACCTTTAAATCAATTCCAATCTAGAGCATTAAGCTCCTCACTATCACTAATATTATTAACTATCGACCACCACTGATTGGATTCACCTTTAAAATACTAAATATAAAGACTAAAAATTTTATTTTCTAAACACCCCATGACATAAAACAAATTTTATAGTACCTTAATCCATCCTTCATCTAGCACGCGGTCAGATGATCCTTTGAATGATGGTGGATGCTGCCTCATGAAATGATCCACTACTGACATGTTCCTCTACGGTTTATCTGGATGGTCTCATGTATGGATACCAAAACCATTTATATCCTAAGTCAACTACACCATAATTGAAACAAGTTATTTAGTTTAGATTTTGACCATATCAGGTTGTTGATTTAGATGGTTTTTCCTCTTGATTTCAAACAAGCATATCCTCTATGTTTCCTCAGTGGGAAACCATTTTGAAAAAACATATCTTTGATGAATCAATTTGGAAATAATTAAATTCTATACCATATCAATTTGACCAAAAAGAAAAAGTATTTTTAGATACTCTATTAACAATATTCTAACCCCTAAATTTATCTGAACTGACCTTTAATACCAACCATAGGGCCCCAGCCTTAAACATTGCATAATCGTGACTTAGGTCATTAATTCACATTGTGGATCTTTTCAGGTTTATATTTTTATAGAATTTGGATATAATTATTACAGACAATGTGAATAAAACTAAATGAGTATAAATTTATTGTATAATATAAAACATTTAAAAGTAAACATGATTTCTATTTCTTGAGAATAATATTCCAAACTTCTTCATTTCTCTAACCCATCCTCAAACCCTATGAAAACATCTCAATAACTTTTTGTAAGGACAAAAAACTCAGTAACGGATATAAAATGAGGTAACAAAATGTTAGTACATGAATATTTATAAACCCATGAAATCATAAGAATCCTAAGAAACAATATATAAATCATAAATCATAAAGGTAACTTGTGTAAATCAATATCAAATGTACATTGTAACTTTCACAGCTACAAAAGGAGTAACATTCATGGTTATGATTGGAATACCCATCAAAGTATATTCCCTAAATCTCTTAGGAGAACCATTTTTTTGAACTCCATCTCATTTCCCAATGCATTGTAGAGATATCATGGGCTCACCCACCCTCATTTTATTATGGAACCACCCATACATATAAGTAATGACTAAGAAACATAACATAATCTTATCAATAAAACATAGATTACGGAAAAATAACATTTTTACATTACAATACTAAGATACCATTTCAAGATATTTTTATAATCAATTCATTATCAAAACCATTTTCAATACCAAAATACCTAAAAAGGGAATATGGTTTTTATTTTTCTTTTAAAGACATTATGACTTGTAGAGGAATAAAAATACTAAAAAATGGTCAAGACAGCTGAAAGGTCATTATTGCCGCATATGAAAAAAAACATTCATTTTTCCATTAAGTAAAATACTTCATATAAAAAATATTATTTTGAAAATCATGGAATGAAATTAAAATTTAAAGGAGTTCAATATACATCGTATAAAAGAATTTGGTGTATATTATAAAAATATGTCTCAATGAAAGGAGATTGAGATGAAGCCCCTTACATTGAGTTCTACTTTTCATTTACAATAATTATAGTTATGAATAAAAAAAGAAGGTTAATTTATACATACTTGATAACATTTTTCAAGTTTACAAGTACTTTTATATCACTTATTACCATGGTATAAAAATTACAAAATTATATAACTTCATATCGGATGTTTTGTCGATATTCGGTAATTGAGTCAAAAATGAACATGGTTTGGATGACACTAGTCCATGTGGTCATAATTACATCATCTCCAGAATAGTATTCATTAAATAATCATCACTATTATATATTAATCATAAATTTATAAATAAATCCATTATTTATGATTATGAAAAATGAACAACATTATATTAATATGGAAGGTAGGTCGTACGTACACATGATTAATGTTTTAATTTTTCATTGATCATTATGATAATAAGGAAATTATTATTTTAACATTATATAATGATAATAAATTTCTTATCATTATAATAATAATTTAAATATATTATATATATCATACATGTAAGGTGGTGAATAAAAAAATTCACATCGTTTTGTGGAGGTGATAGTTCAGATGTACGCATGAACGATGTTTTTGTTTTTATGTGCATGGAGGGTAAGAAAATAATTGAAATATTATTCTTTTAAAATGATAAATATGTCATGAATATCACATATGAATATTAATTCCATTATTATAACTAGTCTTAATAGAAGGTAATGTAAAAGGAACAAAATAGTTTCATGTAGGTGATAACTCACATGTAGGCACAAAGGATTAATTTCTTTACAATTTCATTGAAGTAGAGATGGATTTAAGAGATGATATTAACATAATAACATCTCAATATATTGAGTATATTGGGGTTTTTATTTCATTTTATATGAATAATATTTAGAGGAACTGTAAAAATAAATAAAATAGAAACACTTAAAAAAACGATACCTCTTCTTTGGTTGATCACCTTTAAAGAACACCTGAACACCTACAAGGTGGGTGTTTGATAAGTATAAGTGTTATATATATTTTTATGTCACTTTTCCATTGTTTTTCATTCATATTCTGGATAATGCATGTGGTTTTAGAGACCCAAAGCTTATCGTGCATTAACATTTCATTACTTTTGCGGAATACTTAGTACATAACAAAAAACACACACACAAGGATCGTAATAGTTTAGTTTCTTTGGAAACTCGGAACGTAATCTTCTAATCGTGGTGAAAGATCTCCAATATCTCCCATAAAGATCTTCCTTTTTTTTTACCTAAAACTTTTCTTTATATCCTGGGGAAAATAAAACATAAAAGGGTGAGGTCAACTGCTCAGTAAGGGTAAACAAAAGAAAAATCAATCACATCATATTTATAAGAACATAACTTTTGGAAATCTTATCCTGTAAAAGAGAGAGCATAATTTCATAACATGGGATAAATCATAGTAGTGAAATGAAATCCCAATAATCATAACTTAAAACATTAAACTTTTTGGCATATACACATAATCATAGAGAATCATTTCTTGTTAGTCAAGACTCATTGTCAAGACTATCTTAGTGGACAGAGTCCCTTTCTGAACCGAGTCACCCTCATTCCAGTCCTGTTTCACTGAACCGGTATAACCTACCATTCCAGAAATGTCTATCTCATGAGATATAAAATCTTTACCCAATTCATTGGAGGGAGATATAGGTCCCACCCATCTCATAATGATACCATTCTTATGTGTGCCACAAAATCATAAATCATACATCATTGCATAACCCATGTAATACAAATGGGAATCTTAAACATCATGACATCATAAAACAATTCATACAAGATAAAGAAATTCATAAAAATAATTACATCACAATATGATCAAATAAATGTAATAATAGGGATAAAAATAGAACCATTTATTATCTTAGATGGAAAATAATTTTGATAAAACACTTGAACTCCATTCTTGAGGAAAATATCCTTTCTTCTTCAAAAACATTTTTCCTTTCATAACATGTCATACGACTTTAAAATAAAATAAGTTGATTAAAAATAGACATGAAAACTTATAAAGTAATATTCTTGGAAATAATTCTTTAAAAATCCATTCATGCCGTATAAGTTAAAAAAACATTCTTCGTACTTTTGTCGGAAAAGTCAAAAAGTACCTCGTACGAAAAAAACAACAAAATATTCCTTTCATATTCTTTACTAAAAACTCACCGAAGGGTAAAATTGGATTTAAACTATTGTAAGTGGATGGAAACAATATTACATATTGAGGGAACATGGATTTGGATGATAAAATGCACCCCAGTAAATGCCAAAGTATAAACAATCTCGGATAAAAGTGAGATTGTGATATTTCCCTTACCTTAGGTCCGATTTGCTTCGTAAGTGTCCTAACCTCCTGTGTAATGATTTAAATAATGTCATTGACTTATTACAGAATCATATTCATTGTTATGATATCATATGTGGTTCACTTATGACTTTATATTACCCGTTCTTTTGTAAATTTCATGTTAAAGAGCGTTTTGGGTAAAATTGTTTCATTTGTCGTCCGTGTTTTGACTTGTAATTATTCATATGATTACTTAGATCATGATTAATTAATTACAGAATATAAAACATGATTTATATATATATATTCAGAATAAAAATATATATAATAAATCAGTAAATGGAAAGAAATACACCGTTCATGGAGACGGTAGTCCGTACATACGCATGAACGCTGTTTTCGTTTCCTTATTGAATTGAATGGAATTAAGTAGATGACATACATATAAATATAAATAATTCCAGTATCATTATTATGTCATATATTTCATTAGAACTTATTATATATACTTTATAATCATTCATGAATGGTTAATCATTGAGAATGAATCTCATCGCGTCATGGAGACGGTAGTCCGTACGTACGCACGAGCGATGATATCGTTCCCATGGTCGTGGAATTGTGTTGAAGTGTTTGTATACTATTTCAGTATCAATATAACTTTATAATAATCATATATAGTTACTCATTACACCATTATACTCATCCATTTAAGGTGGTGGCGGAAAATAGATTACACCACGGCGTGGAGACGGTATTCCGTACGTACGCACGTGCGGTGATTTCCTTTTTCCGTAGGATGGATAGAAGGTTAATTAGAGTTGTTTCAAATTTATAATAACATATCAGTATATAATAAATACTGATGTTATTACTTTATCATGAAACAACTAAATAAGAAGAAGTTGAAGAAGAAAGAAGTTGAAAAGATCGGTAATGGATATTACCTCTTCTTTGGAACGCCTCTTTGAATCCTCCACTTAGGAAACTAAGATTGGTCTTTGAAGAAGACCAGGACATCTATGATTATTCTAGGGAAGTGGAGAAGGGATTTTTTTAGGGGTTGGCCGAGCTTGAGTGCTCAAATTGGTGTGAGGAGGAGGGGAAGGAGGTGCCCTTTTATAAGGGAGGAGAGGGGCACCTTAGGAATATCTCAAAATATTATTTTATATTAAAGTCAAAATCGGTTTATAATGGTTAAAAAGGGTCTTATTTCGAAGCTAATGTGGTGATGGGTCGAAATACTATCAACCAATAGGATTTAGAAAAGTTTATGGTATTATTTTAACCTTATCAATTAGATTTAACTCTAAGTTAAATAATTTAACTTTTACTGTGTCTTTTTGTTTTCTTTCACTATATGGTTAATACACTTACTATAACATGCCAAAAGAAGCCCAAATTGTTTATTATTAATATATATATCCTTATCTAAGTCATTGTGCCGAACCTTAGATTTTTAGGAATAAAATAACAATTAATAATATAATATTTGATTTAAAAACTATTTTGTGTCAATTTTGACACTATTTGATATATGATTTTTGTGAAAGTAATAACAGAATTATATGTTCGAACCAAGTTGATTAAATCAACACTAATATATCATAGTAACCTAGAAAATTATTGGTATTCATAAAAAGTCTCAAATTACATTTATTTTGGTGTTTATAACATCAATTATGTCAATATTTCATTAATAAGATAATTACTGCATCATCATTGTGTCATAAATAAATTAAATTATTTAATGTCTAACAATTATAAATAAAATACCATTATGTAGGAAATCATTTTATATTTCTAATGAATATTTATAGTCGAATTTATCTTATGTATAACCCAATATTAAAAATGATTACTTATTAAACTTTGATTTTCACTATTTTAACCCTTCTTTAAATAAATTAATAATAAATGTCCTAATCTAATCCAAGTGGGGCTAAATGATAATATTTTATACTTAAGGTTGTTTTTGGTCGAGATAAACTTGTCAAATAGAATTAGTACATGTGTTAGGGTAATATTAATATCATTCTTACCCTTAATTACCCTATTTACTTTTAACCGTGGTAAATAAAAGTAAAAAGTTACTATTCACCAAAAATTATTTTCATCTCATTGAACCACATTTTACTTACTGACATCAACTGTGTCTCTCGGATTTTTGAAATTCCATTCACAGAAGCGGTAAAATTAAGTTTTATGAAAAATTCAGTTTTTTTAACTACCACTTAGTAGTTTCACTATTCATCAAAAATTGATGTTTTTCAGAAAAATGCCAAAATTTCATCCTAAGCTATATTTCATATTCCAAATTCAAAAATGAAGTCTATTTTACCAAATTCATAACATAGAAGTTGCATTAATTAATTTTATAATTAAATCCCGCTGTTAAAACAAATAGCGTGTTTTTAAGAAACAATATCTATCAAAAGATTGACACTTGTTTATGTCTGGTTTAAATGTGAAATTACATCCAATGAACAACATTGTATTAAATTGTAAAAATATATTCTAAATATACATTAAAACCACTCAAATTAATAATTTATCACTATTAATTATTTCGATTGAAAAAGTTGTTTTTAACTAAAATTTAGTAATTTTCACTATTCATCAAAATATGAAAGTTATCCGAAAATTACCAAAATTTCACCCTAAGCTAATTTCGATATTACGAATCCAAAAATGAATTCCATTTTGAAAAATAAAATTTACAAAATTTCAAAAAGTGGTTATTACTATTCATAACGGCTAGTTTTAATAATATTTTAATAGCATATCGTTGTTTAGTGAAACTCATTATTGCGTACTATACACGCTATCGAGGAAGTTCGTGATTGCGTGTAATACAAGGAAAGTCAAGGATGCATGTTGTGCAAGCTTATTTTGGTTTAGCGTACAAAACAAGACATTAGTGAAATTAAAAAGAATCTTTTTCATAAAATCTTGGGCTGTTACATTCTACCCCCCTTAAAATGGATTTCGCCCTCGAAATTATTCGGGGTTATAAATGGTTTACTATTCGAAAGTATTTTTTTTAATAGAAACCCACAACGTAAAAAGGATTACCAAAACCAATCTTTAAAATAAAGTATGAAACTTAACGGTTACCCAAATAAACTAATCACTGGGTTTCCACATAGGTGAAAATATGGAAATGGAAGAAAAATCTAACCATCATGTTCTGATGGAGAGTGGTAGAGAACATGGCTATGGAAAAGCCAACAATCACAAATCCATAAATTTGTGAAGATCTAAGGTACCATCTGATTAATCAGATATAAGAGCACTAGGACAACATTTTTGGTTTTCAAGATCATTTCCCTAAAGTTTAAGAATTTGAATTAGAATAAATACTTACTTTATTTTCGTACAATCTCACTGTTGTTTGTGCCTTGAACAATTTCCACTTCATCTCTTAAATAAATGAAGTTTGATTTTTTATTCGTGAAGTGTTAGCAGATCATGTGATAGAATGACGGGTCATTCCATCTGTCACAAACAAAAGGTTAAAAAAGGTTATTAAATATATATAAGTCATTCTATAGTGAGATTAGTAATATATGGTACCTAAAATGGACTTATACTTCATATATCATACTGCTTAATAAAATATAACTAGTTTCTACTAACCAGGGACTTCCTGTAGGCCAGTGGTAGGGGATAAAGGTCACTCGCACTTCGGTTGTGGGTTCGATTTCCACATCCTTGTCCGACGCGATGGGCTGTCGCCCGTCCTACAAGTTGTCCTTTTTATAAAACTATATTACTATAACATCCCATAAATAATATCGAAAAAAAACTTCTATCCTTAAACAATACTAACTTATGTCCAACATAATCCATTCTAATCTTTAGTTTTATCCATAATACTACAGTCCACTCTCATAACATAGTGAAAACGATTACCAGAGATTTAATACCATCGTTGATCCCCATATATCATAAAATATGTTTTGTTGGTCACATTCCAAACATTCAAAGGCCTTAATCATGTATTCTCTTGAATACCTTAGTGAAAACATGAATGCAGTTAAAAGTTAACACTTTCCACATACCAAAATCCTCAAAATTCTATATACTCAAACAATGATATCACTTAGTCCTTATATCAATCATGAGCTCAGGAATACTGTTAAATATTTCATTTTCTCGTTTTCCCTTCATTATGCGCATATCATCTTATTTCCAAAAATATCTCAATTACTTTTAATACCACATTAGACCAATACATAAATATTCCAATACTTTATGATACAACATTATTTTGGAATCTCATTACATAAACACTTAATCATTCCACCACATCGTTATCATATTCAACATCGCCAATGGTGATCGCATGTGACTTTCCTTTGCCCTTTTCCTTCAGTGGTTGCTCATGTTGATCATCACTAACCCTTGGATTAGGGCATTTATTAGCATAATGCCCCATTTCCTTGCACTTGAAGCATTGAAGTGTTGGTGGTGAGTTCTCTGTAGTGTTTGCTTTATTCACATCATTAGAAACCCTTTTTCCATTACTTCGACACTTAGCTGCTCGATGACCTTCTTTTCCACACTTAAAACATTTTCTAGTCCCTTTAAGACAATCTCCACCATGCTTCTTTCCACACTTTGTGCATAAGGAAACATTCATCTTCTTTTCACCATTATTCTAAGATTTCTCCTTGAACTCCATCTTTCGTTTCTTGTCTAAACCATGAGATGGATATGTAACACCAACTTCCATTTCTACCTTGATAGCACAACGCACAATTTCTTCATAGCTACTAAAGTCTCTTATAGCTAATTCCCTTCGAAGACTTGGTTTTAATCCACTGAAAAATCGATCAACTTTACTTTCAGGTTGGATGATAATGCCAGATTCATACCTTTCAAGTCTTGTAAAATTCGCTTCGTATATACCGACAGATTCATCATCCTTCTGTTTCAGCTCAAGAAACTCCTTTTCCAACTTCGTTCGAAGAATATGAGGGAAATACTTACTGAAAAAATGTTCTTGAACTCGTCCCATTCCATGGACTCAATTTCATCTCTTGGCCTCATATTCTTGAAAGGATTCCACCATTGATCAGCTTCACCTTCCAAACGATATACTGCTAAGATGACTTTATCATGTTCAGAACATTGAAGAACTGAAAATATCTTTTCATTGGTACTGATCCATTGTTCAGCAACAAGTAGATCGGAAGACCCACTAAAAGAAGGTGGACGTTGCCTCATGAAGGACTCAATAGAATATTGTTCCCTTCTATGCTCATTTGGATGTCCAGAATGATTCATATCTTGTGTAAGTATAGAAATAAGATTTTTCACTCCATCTCCCATAACATTTGTTTGTTCAGGAGGACAATCATTGCATTGTCCATTGCATTGATCAACACGGTTCCTTTGGGTTCCAGCCATCGTCTAAAACCCAAAAAGAATAGTGTGAGAGGAAAAAATCATGCTAGGGAAAACAACATTATAAATGGGGAGTATCCTCAATATCTAACTTCTTAGGTTAAATTCTATGATCGATACCATAGTTCTAGGACTGTTTCTTATACGTATACTTATCCTTAGGGACATCCCTAGACATACCTTAGAAATATCTCTAGGGATCTCACTAACGTTTTCGCATCCTAGTTTCCAAAGGTTGACTAAACCTTTCCTCTGATGCCAACTGTAGAGACCTGAAGCTTATCGTACATGAACATTTCATTACTTTTGCGGAATACTTAGTACATAACAAAAAGCACACACACAAGGATCGTAATAGTTTAGTGTCTTTGGAAACTCGGAACGTAATCTTCTAATTGTGGTGAAAGATCTCCAATATATCCCATAAGGATATTCCTTTTTTTTACCTAAAACCTTTCTTTATATCCTGGGGAAAAGAAAACATAAAAGGGTGAGCTCAAATGCTCAGTAAGGGTAAAAAAAAGAAAAATCAATCACATCATATTTATAAGAACATAACTTTTGGAAATCTTCTCCTGCAAAAGAGAGAGCATAATTTCATAACATGGGATAAATCATAGTAGTGAAATGAAATCCCAATAATCATAAATTAAAACATGAAACTTTGTGGCACGCACACATAATCATAGAGAATCATTTCTTGTTAGTCAAGACTCATTGTCAAGACTATCTTAGTGGACAGAGTCCCTTTCTGAACCGAGTCACCCTCGTTCCAGTCCTGTTTCACTGAACCGGTATAACTTACCGTTCCAGCCATGTCTATCTCATGAGATATAAAATCTTTACCCAATGCATTGTAGGGAGATATAGGTCCCACCCATCTCATAATGATACCATTATTATGTGTGCCACAAAATCATAAATCATACATCATTGCATAACCCATGTAATACAAATGGGAATCTTAAACATCATGACATCATAAAGCAATTCATACAAGATAAAGTAATTCATAAAAATAATTCCATCACAACATGATCAAATAAATGTAATAATAAGGATAAAAACAGAACCATTTATTATCTTAGATGGAAAATAATTTTGATAAAACACTTGAACTCCATTCTTGAGGAAAATGTCCTTTCTTCTTCAAAAACATTTTTCCTTTCATAACATGTCATACAACTTTAAAATAAAAGAAGTTGATTAAAAATAAACTTTAAAACATATAAAGTAATATTCTTGGAAATAATGTTTTAAAAATCCATTCATGCCGTATAAGTTAAAAAAAACATTCTTCGTACTTTTGTCAGAAAAGTCAAAAAGTAGCTCGTACGAAAAAAAGGACAAAAGATTCCTTTTATATTCTTTACTAAAAACTCACCGAAGGGTAAAATTGGATTTAAAATATTGTAAGTGGATGGAAACAATATTACATATTGAGGGAACATGGATGTGGATGATAAAATACACCCCAGTAAATGCCAAAGTATAAACAATCTCGGATAAAAGTGAGATTGTGATATTTCCCTTACCTTAGGTCCGATTTGCTTCGTAAGTGTCTGAACCTCCTGTATAATGATTTAAATAATGTCATTGACTTATTACAGAATCATATTCATTGTTATGATATCATATATGGTTCACTTATGACTTTATATTACCCGTTCTTTTGTAAATTTCATGTTAAAGAGCGTTTTGGGTAAAATTGTTTCATTTGTCGTCCGTGTTTTGACTTGTAATTATTCATATGATTACTTAGATAATGATTACATAATTAGAGAATATAAAACATGATTTATATATATATATTCAGAATATAAATATATATAATAAATCAGTAAATGGAAAGAAATACACCGTTCATGGAGACGGTAGTCCGTACGTACGAATGAACGATGTTTTCGTTTCCTTATTGAATTGAATGGAGTTAAGTAGATGACATACATATAAATATAAATAATTCCAGTATCATTATTATGTCATATATTTCATTAGAACTTATTATATATACTTTATAATCATTCATGAATGGTTAATCATTGAGAATGAATCTCATCGCGTCGTGGAGACGGTAGTCCGTACGTACGCACGAGCGATGATATCGTTCCCATGGTCATGGAATTGTGTTGAAGTGTTTGTATACTATTTAAGTATCAATATCACTTTATAATAATCATATATAGTTACTCATTACACCATTATACCCATCCAATTAAGGTGGTGGCGGAAAATAGATTACACCACGGCGTGGAGACGGTATTCCGTACGTACGCACGCGCGGTGATTTCCTTTTACTGTAGGATGGATAGAAGGTTAATTATAGTTGTTTCATATTTATAATAACATATCATTATATAAGAAATACTGATGTTCTAACTTGATCCTGAAACAACTAAATAAGAAGAAGTTGAAGAAGAAAGAAGTTGAAAAGATCGGTAATGGATATTACCTCTTCTTTGGAACGCCTCTTTGAATCCTCCACTTAGGAAACTAAGATTGGTCTTTGAAGAAGACCCGGACCTCTAGGATTATTCTAGGGAAGTGGAGAAGGGATTTTGGCAGGGTTTGGCCGATCTTGAGTGCTCAAATTGGTGTGAGGAGGAGGGGAAGGAGGTGCTCTTTTATAAGGGAGGAGAGGGGAACCTTAGAAATATCTCAAAATATTATTTTATATTAAAGTCAAAATCGGTTTATAATGGTTCCAATGGGTCTTATTTCGAATCTAAAGTGGTGATGGGTCGAAATCCTATCAACCAATAGAATTTAGACAAGTTTAGGGTATTATTTTAACCTTATCAATTAGATTTAACTCTAAGTTAAATAATTTAACTTTTACCGTGTCTTTTTGTTTTCTTTAACTATATGGTTAATACACTTACTATAACATGCCAAAAGAACCCCAAATTGTTTATTATTAATATATATATCCTCATATAAGTCATTTGGCCGAACCTTATATTTTTGGGAATAAAATGACAATTAATAATATTTTATTTTTATTTAAAAACTATTTTGTGTCAATTTTGACACTATTTGATATATAATTTTTGTGAAAGTCATAACAGAATTATATGTTCGAACCAAGTTGATTAAATCAACACTAATATATCATAGTAAGAGAGAAAATTAGTGGGATTCATAAAAAGTTTCAAATTACATTTATTTTGGTGTTTATAACATCAATTATGTCAATATTTCATTAATAAGATAATTACTGCATCATCATTGTGTCCTAAATAAATTAAATTATTTAATGTCTAAAAATTATAAATAAAATACCATTATGTAGGAAATAATTTTAGCTTTCTAATGAATATTTATAGTCGAATTTATCTTATGTATAACCCCATATTAAAAATTATTACTTATTAAACTTTGATTTTAACTATTTTAACCCTTCTTTAAATAAATTAATAATAAATGTCCTAATCTAATCCAAGTGGGCCTAAATGATAATATTTTACACTTAAGGTTGTTTTTAGTCGAGATACACTTGTCCAATAGAATTAGGACATGTGTTAGGATAATATTAATATCATTCTTACCCGTAATTACCCTATTTACTTTTAACCGTGGTAAATAAAAGTAAAAAGTTACTATTCACCAAAAATTATTTTCATCTCATTGAACCACATTTTACTTACTGACATCAACCGTGTCTCTCGGATTTTTGAAATTCCATTCACAGAAGTGGTAAAATTATGTTTTATGAAAAATTCAGTTTTTTTAACTACCACTTAGTAGTTTCACTATTCATCAAGAATTGATGTTTTTCAGAAAAATGCCAAAATTTCATCCTAAGCTATATTTCATATTCCAAATTCAAAAATGAAGTCTATTTTACCAAATTCATAAAATATAAGTTGCATTAATTAATTTTATAATTAAATCCCGCTGTTAAAACAAATAGCGTGTTTTTAAGAAACAATATCTATCAAAAGATTGACACTTGTTTATGTCTGGTTTAAATGTGAAATTTCATCCAATGACCAACATTGTATTAAATTGTAAAAATATATTCTAAATATACTTTAAAACCACTCAAATTAATAATTTATCACTATTAATTATTTCGATTGAAAAGTTTTTTTTAACTAAAATTTAGTAATTTTCACTATTCATCAAAATATGAAAGTTATCTGAAAATTACCAAAATTTCACCCTAAGCTAATTTAGATATTACGAATCCAAAAATGAATTCCATTTTGAAAAATAAAATTTACAAAATTTCAAAAAGTGGTTATTACTATTCATAACGGCTAGTTTTAATAATATTTTAATAGCATATCGTTGTTTAGTGAAACTCATTATTGCGTACTATACACGCTATCGAGGAAGGTCGCGATTGCGTGTAATACAAGGCAAGTCAAGGATGCATGTTTTGCAAGCTCCTTTTGGTGTAGCGTACAACACAAGACATTAGTGAAATTAAAAAGAATATTTTTCATAAAATCTTGGGCTGTTACAGTGGTAGATGTAAAATTTTGTAGGAAACAGAGCTTCACAATATTCCAAGGAAGAAAGGCAGAAATGCTGCAAAAATAGCCAAGTACACATTGTAATGTCCTGGTTCATGTTGTGTAGTTGATGATCACAGCCTCTATCATGGCATGAAGCCATTCTGTAACCAACTATGAATACTCATGAAATTTCCTATTCACATTGTGAAACCCCCTACAAGTCATGACAATAGTCAAACCAGACGCCGAGAAAGTCGTGACGATTCAATGAAAAAAGTCATCTCACCATGCGGTACACGTCATGAACAACTTGTACACAACGTGACCATGGTCAAACAACATTAATTTGTGGAAGATCTTCATGCCACACTGAATATCCTCATCAAAATAATATGGATTTAGGGTTTCCTATGTGATGATCAAGTACACATAGTGACCAATTTAACTTATATAAGGAATAGCCTAGTAGTGCATTTGAAACAAGATGGGATTATCTCTCTATTCCTTTTAGACTATTTTTGAGATTTCATTCTCTTTTCCCTCTAAACACTTAAGTTCATTGTAATTATTTTACATTTTCAATCAAAGATCCATGGATTCCTTTTCTTCAACACCTTCAATTCTTGTATCACTTAATTTTTGTGTCATTCCTTTCAAGTAAGCTTTTATTTCAAGTTTTCATGCATGTTAGTCACATATTTATTCAATTCCCTTAGTATAGTTATGATTTCTTTTACCATTTTATTGCTATAATTACCATCATGATTAGATAAACGCATCGGGGTAGGGATAAAGATTTGATGTATCTAGATGCTTAATTAAATATCTTGTTCTAAACTAGGAAATCCTAAATGGATTAGTAATTATGACGTAAACCAATGGTCAAATACCATTTTTGTGATTATACTATGATCATTGGACAATCAAAAAAACAACCTTATCATAATTGAGGAAAACTATGACTTTGACCAATAGCTTAGGGAACTTTATGCAATAGAAGCTGAACTTAATGAATCTTGGACTATAGCTAGCTTCCTAAATAAGAAATAGTAACATCCTAGGTAGAAATAGATGACTGGATGATGGTTGACTAGTGACTACTCCTTTATTCATAGACTAAGCACTTTGGACCTTGCCCAGATTAGAACTGGAATCACCTTTATCTAGATACTCGAACATGATCCCAACCCCACTTTAATCAAATGAAATAAAACACAAGAATAGTTAGAAAACTCCCAAACATTAGTCCACTAGTAAGGACTCATGAAAAGAATTCAAGTTAATATTTCTTTCACCAACAAGAATAGACCCCTCCTCATGATATCGACCCTAGATATCCACCATACTATACCCTAGTTGGTAGTAATTTTCGGGACACATATAAATTTCAAATTGGACTCTCGTCCTATATAATTAATGATTCTCGTGGGTGTTCGATCAAATTTTAGCATCATTTCTGGGGCACAATGCTATTTATTTGGGATTATTGACTATGGCTTAGATCTAGTATTACCTTTCCCTCACCCCCTTTCATTTTTTTCTATACTCTCTTGAATCTTTTCGTTTTATTTTTTTTTGTTCACCCCATGCATGTACCAAGGTACTTTGACCCATTCAAAGACTCTCCAAGCACAATATATTTTTTAATTCGTTCCCAATATCGAACAGAATCTCTCTTCTCTTCACCAGTCAGCAATGGTCAAGAAATTCCACACTGCGTGACATAACCCGCCAAATCCCAACCATCAAATCATTCCCGGAGAACACCCAATAATGAACAAGGTGAAAACAATCAAGGACTATGGATTTCCATGAATCCATGGCATGACTCCTAGTATTGTATTTCCCACACTCCAAGCCCAAACCTTTGTGATAAAACCTAGAATCATTTATATGATCGATAACATGGGGAAATTTAGCAGTCTTTAGAGCAAAGATCCATATGAACATATTCCCAACTTCATGGAGGTCAGTGATAAATTTCGCAACCCGAGAGTTTCTTCCGATTCAATATGACTCCACATCTTCCCATTACCCTTACCAGAAACGGCCACATACTAGAAAAAGATTCAATCATTTAAGTCAATTACAACTTGGGATGAAATGGTCAAGAAATTTCTACAGAAGTACTTCTCACCCATCCGGACCTGGAAGCACTAGATGGACATTTTAAATTTCAACCAAATTGAAGGAGAATATTCTTGGTAAGCATGGGACCACTTCAAATAATTAATGAGTAAGTGTTTTATTCATTGACTAAATAAGTGGATACAACTCCAAACATTCTATCTAGGACTTCAGCCAGTGGAACATAATGTTTTCGATGCAACCGCTTATGGTGGTCTCTTGTTCAAGGCTCCTAAAGCCGGAAGAGCCATTTTAGACGATGTCTCTCACAATGTTAGTCTATGGAAGATTGATGGTGTACCACCACGTTGTGGAATCCACCAAATTTATGAGACCATAAGGCTAGCATCGGAAGTAGAAGCACTCACTAAAAAGATAAAATCATTTCAAATACCAACTACTCAGCCCCCTCATGTCCCTATAATGGAATTGTAATCCTGAGAGATGTACAGTGTCCCACGTCTATATCCAGACTGAAAAGATGGATTTGAAGAACCACAACATGTTTGTAATTATATAAATTTAAATCATCCAAATACGCCATTCTAGTAGCAACAGTACTATCCAGAGAGTCCTTCTCAGCATCAACCTCAAAGCAATCTAGGTTATTTTCAACTGAGAGGAGGACAGAACCAATTCTGAGCTCAAGGACCACCAGGATTCCCTCTGATGAACCCTGTAACAAGACCACAAGATGAAGAGTAACCATTCCCTAAAAGCGCACATAGATTTAAGCTACCTCATCTAAGACCTCAGCAAGCACCTATGCAATGAAATATGGAAAACCTACAAGCGTCATTTGTGAAAAAGTCTGATCCAAGAATGACGACCCATGAGACAGATATGAAAAACTAGTGAGATGCACTAATGAACCTAGAAGTGAAAATGGGTTAAATATCAATGACCTTATATGAGATATTACTAGGTACACTACCTAGTGACACTCAAAAATACCCATGAGAAGAAGCTAAGGCATTGGTGCTGAGGATAATAAAGCTTCTAGACTTCCAACAACCCAACGAAGGAAGGCCGCAATAATAATAGTGGAGAAAAAAACTAATACCTGGTGAGAAAGCTGTTGAATTACATCCCACCTTACATCATGAAGATGTAACCACTGAGAAGGAACATATACTCAAGTAACAGAAGTAACTTCTGTATGTTTCCCAACCTACATACCAGACACCTCTTCTCTATAAGGACAGAGCAAGACAACTTAGGTAGGAGACACAATACAAGATGTTCCTAGATATGTTCAAGAAATAACATATCAATATCCCTTTTGCCGAATATATTGCCCATATTACTAGTTTTACAAAATTCTTGAAAGACCTTTTATCAAACCAAAGAAAAATTGAGGACCTAGGAGCCATATCTTTAAATGAACAATTCTATGTTGTGGTACAATCTAAAATTTCACCAAATATTATAGACCCTAGCATCTTATCAGTCCCCTGTGAGATAGGCATGTGAAAATTCAGTAGATCACTCTATGATCTTTCCGAAAGCATTAACCATATGCCAATGAGTATCTTTCATAAGCTCGAACTCAAAGAGCTCAATGAAATAAGGGTAGTTTTTCAATTAGCTAATCGGTTAGTCAAGTATCCACAATGCATACTGGAATATGTGCTAGTTTAAGTTGGCAAGTTCATTTTCCATGCTGATTTCTAGGTGTTAGACATGGAAGGAAATGGTGAACTTCCTATTATACATTGAAGACCATTCATAGCTATAGGAAAGGAACCGATTGATGTTAACCAAGGATGTATCATACTTAGAGTAGGAGAGGAACAAGTTTTGTTCAACCAGATTCGAGCTATGCAACACTCAGATGACACTATGAACTATCACGCAATTTATCTAACTCGGAATACAGAAGAATATATGTTCATCGAGGAAGAAATTCAAGGCTCTCTTGAAGAATTAAAATGAGACTATGACTTCAAGGAAGTAAACATTATTGGATAACTCACCAGAGATTTTGTGCCATCGTTTACTACATCCATCACCAAACATCCCTAATTAGACCAGAAACCACTACATAGTACATTAAAGTACTCATTTATAGAGGAATCTTCCTCCTTGGTCATTATAGTTACCTCCAAAATATCCCAAAATCAAGAAGAAAAATTGGTTGATGACTCAAATGAAACAAGTAGTCTATCCGTGGGGGAGTGGGATAAATTAAAGAGATTAACCCCTCTGAATTCACTCACAGAATCTTACATGAAAAGGATGAAAAACCAAAACGGCAACCTCGGAGGCAGCCCACACCACCAATGAAGGAAGATGTCAGGAAAGAGGCCTTGATACTCATGGATGTGGTAATAATATTTCCTATCTCCGACAATGAATGGGTGATCAACCACCAAGTCGTTCCCATGAAAGGATGACTCACAGTAATAATTACAGGTGACAATGAACATATTTCAACACGCACTATCACTGGATGGAGAGTTTTCATGGATTACTGATGTTTAAACACAGTCATAAGAAAAGACCACTTTCCCTTACCTTTTATGGAATAAATGTAAGAAAGAATAGCATGGAATGATTTATATTGTTTCTTGGATAGCTATTCAGGATATAATCAAATTACAGTTGACCCAGCTGACTGGCCAAAAACTACCATCACCTGTCTTTTTGGTACTTTTGTGTACTGACACATTTCCTTTGGTATGTGTAATTCTCAAGAAACCTTCCAAAGATTTATGAAAAACATCTTTCCTGATATAGATGATGAATTTCTCAAAATTTTCAGGGATGATTTATCAGCTTATAGAAGATCATTTGTTGTCTATCTCAGCAATCTAGAACTAGTTTATAAATGCAATGAAGAAAAATTCATTGTGGTTAATTGGTAAAATTGTCACTTCATGGTGAAAGAATGAATTGAACTCAGACATAGAATCTCCAAAGAAGGCATCAAAGTAGATCCAGCAAAAATCAATGTTATCAAAGATCTACTTGAGCCATCCACTGTTAAGGAATCAGATGTTTCCTTGGGGATTTTTGATTCTACAAACACTTCATAAATTATTTTTATAAAGACTCTCTTCCCTTGAAACACTTATTATAATAAGATATTCCTTTTGAATTCGATCAAGAATGCTGACAAGCTTTCGACACTTGGAAAAATTGCCTGATGACATCTTCAGTCAACATTACACCAAATAGGGAAAAAGATTTTGAACTTATGTGTGATTCCTGGAACTTTACTATAGGATCTGTTCTAGGGAAACATAGAGATAACATCTTCAGCCCAATTTATTTCTGAAGTCACGCCATAAATGAAGCTCAGATTAATTTCACGACCACAGAGAAGGAGCTCCTATCCGTTGTGTATGCCTATTAAAAATTTTGTTCTTACCTTGTTCTATCAAAAGATATTGTTCTTAGAGATCATGATACCCTTTTGGTACATGATGAAGAAGAAAGATGCAAAACAATGGTTGGTACACTGGATTATCTTAGTATAAGAATTCAACATAATAATCAATGATGCAAAGGGAACAGAAAATTTCAATACATATCACCTCTCTAGACTACCTCTTACCATCATCAAAGATGACAAGAAGGATATTGAGCTAGATTTTCTAGATGAGAGCCAATTTAATATCTTGACATAGCCTTGGTTCTCCAACATATCCAATTTTCTTGTAATAGGATTTCTTCCCCAAGTGTTATCTTATCAACAATGGAAAAAAATTGGATGTCGACCAATACTTTTGGGATGAACCTTTACTTTTCAAGTGTTGTGTGGATGGCCTATTAAGACGTTGTGTTCCAGAAGAAGAGGTATAGAATGTAATCAGAATGTGACACACTTCGCCCACTAGCAGACATCATGGGCCTTAGCGCATAGTGGCTAAGATCATAAAAAAAGGATTTTTCTTTCCCTCAATACATCAAGACACCAGAAGATTCTTCCACCACTATGACAGATGCCAAAGGATAGGGAATATCATAAAAAGAAATTAAATTCCATAGAACCCCATGCTGGAAGTATAAATTTTCGATGTCTAGGGAATAAAATTTATGGGACCATTCCCCGTGTCATATAACAAGAAATACATTCTGGTTGTAGTGGACTACGTGTCTAAATAGGTCAATGCTGAAGCAGAAAATCATGACACTTCCAATGTGGTAATAAATTTCCTTCGGAAAAATTTGTTTTCACATTTTGGATTTCTATGACAACTCATTAGCGATCGTAGAACATATTTCTCCAATAAACCAGAGAGAAAAATGATTCAAAGATATGGTATCTACTACAATATTGGAACCCCCTATCACCCAAAAGGAGTGGGAAAGTTGAAATCTCAAATATAAAGTTAAAGAAGATCCCACAAAAAAAACATTAAATACAACTAGAAATGAATAGATTCAGAAACTAGAAGATGAATTATGGGCGTATAGAATGGATTATAAAACATCCATCAGCACTACCCCATTTGACTGGTTTATGGAAACCCATTTCATCTTCCAATAGAGCTAGAGAACCAATCATTTTGAGCCTTGAAAAACTAAATTTTGAGTTACAAAAGGTTGGAGAGAAGTGTTAATTTCATTAAATCGCATTGGAACGATTAAGGAAAGATGTGTATGATAATTGAAGAATATAAAAGGAAAACCCAAAAGAATGGGATGACCAGCGAATTTCAAGATGCACCTTCATCCTAGGGATTAAGGTTATGCTACTCAACTCAAGATTGAAAATTTTCCCAGGAAAGCTAAAATCAAGATGGACTTCTTCATGTGATGTTATCTAGGTTTTTCCGTATTTCACAATTGAAATTCAATGAGATTGAGAGACGTTGTTCAAAGTGAATGGTCAATGGTTGAATATTTTTCAAGAACCATTATATTAGGGTTATGTACTCAACCACACGTTCAGCTAAACTCCATGTCTGGATGATGAAAATAAGTTAGCACTTTATGGGAGGCAAACAATAGTTGTTTTTGATTTTTTTTTTTGAGTCATGTAAGATATTAAATGGATCAATCCAACTGAATTAACTCACAATATCTTACATGAAAAGGATGTGAAACCAAAATGGTAACCTCATAGGTGGCTCACACAACCATAGAAAAAAGTTTCCATGAAAGTGGTGTTGAAACTCATGATCATGGGAATAATCATTCTAATCTCAAAAAGTGAATGGGTGAGCACCCTCTAAGTTTTTCCCAATAAAGGAGGACTCAGAGTTACAAAAGTTGATGACAGTGAACTTTTTTCAACATTAACCATCAGAGAATGGAGTTTTTGCAGGGATTACAGATCTTTAAACTCCGCTAAAATAGAATTCCATTTCCATTAAATTTTATAGAAAAAAAAATTTATAAAGGCTAGTGGGGTTTGATTTCTATTGATT
Source organism: Viscum album (assembly GCA_963277665.1). Lineage (NCBI taxonomy): Eukaryota > Viridiplantae > Streptophyta > Magnoliopsida > Santalales > Viscaceae > Viscum > Viscum album. Next base: position 821,038,607 of record OY728125.1, on the reverse strand, counting down.
CTTATATGGCTATTTGGGATATAACCATATTGCAGTCGACCCCGCTAAATGGCCAAAAACCATCTTAACCTTCACGTTTGGTGCTTTTTAATATAGATGTATGTGCTTCGTTATGTGTAATTCTCCAGAAAAATTCCAAATATGTATGACACGCATCTTTCATGATATGCCTGAAACATTTCTCAAAATTTTCATGGATGATTTCTCAGTTTATGGAAGATCATTCGATGTCTTTCTCAGCAATCTATAACTAGTTCTTCAATGTTGTGAAGAAAAAATCTTGGTGCTGAATTGGTAAAAATGTCACTTCATGGTGAAAAAAGGAATCATACTCATCCACAAAAACTCTAAATAAAGCATCAAATTAGATCCACCGAAAATAAAAGTTATCAATGATCTACCCGAGGCATCCACTATTAAGGGTATCCGAAGTTTCCTTGGGAATGTTCGATTTAATAGGCACTTGGTAAAAGTTTTTTCTAAAGTCTCACATTGTTTGACACACTTATTGTCAAAATATATTCCTTTTATATTTAATGAGTAATTCCAAAAAAAAAATCGATACTATGAAAAATAGCCTGATGACATCCCAAATAATCATTCCACTTAACAAGGAAAAAATTTTGAACTTATGTTTGATGCCAGCGACATTGTTGTAGTATTTTTTTCTAAGTCAACATACAAATAATATCTTATTACCAATTTAATATTCAAGTGACACCTTAAATGAATCTCAGATTAATTACAAGACCATAAAGAAGGAGCTCCTAGTCATCATGTATTCCTTTGAAAAATTCCCTTCCTACCTTGTTCTATCAAAAGTTATTGTTCATACGGATCATGTTACCCTTCAGTACTTGATGACCAAAAAATATTCAAAACCAAGGTTGATACCAAGGATTATCTTACAAAAATAATTCGACGTAATAATTATAGATATGAAGGGAATAGAAAATTTCATTACAGATTACCTCTCTAGACTACATATTACCATCATCAAACACAAAAGGGCTGATATTAAATCAGATTTTCCTCATGAGACCCTATTTAATATCTAGACCCAGCCTTGGTTCTCCGGTATAGCCAATTTCCTAGAAAAAGGATTCCTCCCACAAGAGTTATCTTCTCAACAAAAGAAAACGTTTCTTTTGGATTCCAGGCACTGCTTTTGGGATAAACTTCTTCTTTTCAAGCATTGTATGGATGAAATTTTAAGACGTTGCATTCCAAATGAAGAAGTGAAGAATGTTATACGAATGTGCCACCATTTTTGAACTAGAATACATCATGGTCTTAAGAGAACAGTAGATAAGAGCATATAAAGTGGATTTTTCTATACCTCATTACATCAAAACACCAGGAGATTATGTCACTAATGTGATAGATGCCAAAGGATAGAGAATATTAGGAAAATAAATGAAATTCTATAGAACCCCATGTTGGAAGTTGATATTTTTTATGTCTAGGGAATCAATTTTATGGGAACATTCACCATGTAACATGGAAATAAATTCATTTTGGTTATACTGTACTACGTTTCTAAATGGGTCGAAGCTGAAACAACGACTCATGACACTTCCAATGTGGTAATAAATATCCTTTGATTTTTTTTTACATTTTGGTTTTCCATGACTACTCATTAGTGATCATAGAACACATTTCTATAATAAAAAATTGAGAAAAATTCTTCAAGGATATAAAATCTTCTACAATAATGGAACCCCATATAACCCACAAATGAGTGGGAAAATTTAAACTGTTAAGTAGGGAGGTAAATCAGATCCTAGAAAAAATAGTGAATGCAAGTAGAAATAATTGGATTCAAAAACTATACGATGCATTATGATTGCATAGAACATTTTATAAAATAGTCATCGAAACTATCCCATTTTGACTGGTTTATGTAAAACCATGTCATCTTCCAGTAGAGCTAGATCACCGATCATTTTGGGCCATGAAATACTAAATTTGGAGTTAGAAAATTTTGGGGAGAAGTGGTTATTGTAATTAACTATGATGGAAGAATTATGGAAACATTCATACGAGAACACATGAATTTATGAAGAAAAAAAACAATGGCATGATCGATAGATGGAAAGACACACCTTCATCCTTGAGAATAAGGTTCTTCTATTCAATTCAATATTGAAAATTTTCCCCAAAGAGATGAAATCAATATGGACTAGTCCTTAAGATGTCATCCACGTTTTTCCATATTGAGCAATTGAAAATAAACGATATGGAGAGCATCCATTAAATTTGAATGGTCAATGGTTGAAGATATTTCATGAACCATTCCATGATGGTTATGTCCTCAACCTCACGTGAAACTAAACTCTATGGAATTCTGTATAATGATGATAAGTTAGTGATTTGTGGGAGGCAAAACATAGTTGTTTTGGAGTTTTTGGAGTCTTGTAATTCTCAGTGTTTCATTGAAATACTCAGTATAAACATTCATTCAATAAATAAAATTTAAAGGACATCACATGATGCTTTCACTTTAATAGATTTTCAGTGTGCTCACCTAAATACTAAGATGTGATCCATATACATTTTTTTGTATCTCATTCATATTTTATTCATTTGTGAAATTTAAAAAAAAATTGATATGTATTGTGTACTAGGAGGTTCAGAAATCACCATTTTCAAGACTGATTATTCCCTTGAAGGGTCATTTGTTATTAGGTGATATATGTGAGATATATCATACCCATAACTTTTGAAAAATAAATAATCAAAAGGAAAATGAAAGTATAGAATAAATTCTTTACCTACATACTTACTATACATATAGATCCAACCTAAGCAGATGGACTGTGGACCTAACTCGCCAGGTGGATCAATTGTGTCACACTCATCTTGTTTCATCTGCATTATACTTTTGGGAATACCCTTATTTTGAGCCAGATTTTTATATTATTACCTACCTACCTATAGCCTCAGATTCATCATAACATTGTTGATAAAAGTACTTAACATTATTTTTATATTATTTTTTCAATGTGGATCTGATAGAACATGTGAAAGCCTATGGTTAGGAAGCTGGACTCAGGGTACGAGCATACCTTACTTATATTTTACCCTGAGTAGTGAGAGAAAAGAATGGTGAGGTAAATTACAACTGGGAATATAACTTAAAGAAAAATTAAAACATTTTATATAAAAGAATGCAATTTCTTTTGAAAATATAAACTATGATGCATGACTAATTTACTAGGAAGGATTAAAACTAGAACATGACAACTTTTCTTCTTACATATAATTTAATTGCATGGACATAACATTTATTTCTTATTTTGAAAATTTCTTATCCTTTTGAAATATTTGTTGATATATTTTCCTTGAGGATAATGAAGGATTCATGTGTTGGAGGATTTGATAAGTAAAAAGGTTATATTTATTTTTCAGTCACATTTTCATTATTTTTTATTCAAATACTTGATAATTCACCTGGTAGATGACCAATTTTGTAGGAAATAGATCTTCACAAGATTCCGAGGAAGAAATGAATAAAAGATACAAAAATGTCCAAGTACATGTCATGATGGCTAGGTTCACATAGTGTACTTAATGATCACAGTCTGCATCAATCCGTGAAGCTAAGTCGTGACCAACCACGATGGATAAATAAATTTCCAGTTCACATCTAGACTCCCTCCTACACATCGTGACAACAGTCAAACCAAACACAGAGAATGCCATGAGGATTCAATGTGAAAATCTAGATGGACATGGGGTTTACGTCATGAACCACTTGTACATTATGTGACCATCGTCAAACATCATTAATCTGTAGAAGATCCTCTTAACGTTCTAGAGATACTCTTCCAAATAACACGGATTTAGGGATCATGATGTGACGATCAAGTACACATCGGGACCTATTTCTCCTATATAAGGAACAGCCCGGTAGCACATTTGAAACATTCTGGGATTAGCCCTCTCTCCCTTTTAGACTCATTTTGAGATTTCCTTCTTAATACCCTCTTTAAAAACATTAGTTCTTTGTAACTCTTTTACAATTTAAATCAATGAGTCATGGTTTCCTTTTCATCAACACCTTCAATTCCTGCATCACATCATTTTCATTTTCTTCCTTTCAAGTATGGTTTTACTTAATCTTTCCTTTCATTATCACCACATATTTATTCATTTCCATTATCATAGTTATGATTTCCTTTACCACTTTATATCACTAATTACCATCATGAGTAGATAAACATATCGGGGTTGGGATCAAGATTTTAGGTATCTAGATTCTTAAAAAATCTCTAGCTCTAAGCTTGGAAAACCTAAATGGATTAGTAATTATGATATAAACCAACTCCCAAAACCCATTTGTGAAACTATACCCTGACCATCAGACAATCAAGAAAACAACTCTATCCTAATTAAAGTAAACTATGACTATGACCATTAACTTAGCGATATTTCCGCAATAGAAGTTGAACATAATGTATCTAGGACTGTAGTTCTCCTCATAACTATGGAATAATTACATCATATGTTGAAATATAAGGGTGGACCAAGGATGAGTAGCGACTACCACTGGCTTCGCAGACTAATCACTTAGTACATTTCAAAGATTAGAACTAGGATCACCACTTTCTAGATACACAGACTTGATCTGACCCCTCTTTAATCAATTTAAGTAAAACCCAAGAATAGTTAGAAAACTCCCAAACATTAGTCAACTAGTAAGGACTCCTATAAAGGATTAAAAATGAGATTTCTTTCACCTATAAGAATAGAACCCTCTTTGTGGGCTATACCCCAAACATCCATCATACTACGCCTTAGTAGTTGGTAATGTTTGGGAAAATATAAATTTCTAAATTGACTCCCACCCTGAGGAATTAATGACACCTTTGGGTGCTCGATCAGTGTTCTTTCTAAATTAAGGCCTCAAGAACACAGGGAGGGATTCGGGGAAGAGGTTCTGGTAGAGCTTGGTGTAACCAACATGATTTGGAAGTGTGATTATTTGAGAAGATTGAGTGCCTTTTTAATAGAGTAGGGAGGGGCACCCTTGGAAACTCTTAAAATATAAAATTAATATAAATTAAATTTTGGTTCTAAATGGTCCCAAAATCATTTATTTCGAAGATAAAATGTCTTTTTGTAGAATCAAAATAATTTCATTATAATTAGACACGTTTTTAAAAAAAATTAATCCTTTACTTTTTTATTCATCCTTTATTTTATCCTTTTTAATCTTGATGTGATATTATGTTATTTTTAAATTGTGGGTTAATGTTATTACCATAACATTTAAAATGACCCAAAAAAGTGTCATTTTTGACATATGTGGACCTATCCTATCCATTTAGAATAATATTAGATTTTAGTATTTTAATATCATTTAATAAAATATTTTATATTTTAAACATACCCATAATATCAATTTTGACAATATTCTTTAGTTTATTTTTTTAAAATATCCTACCAGGAAAATGAGTTTGAAATAACTCCTTTAAGTCATCAAAAATAGGTCAAAATTATCCATGAAATTCTTGGATGGCATAAATTATGTCAAATAATATTTATATTAGTATTAATAATATCATTGATATAATTCTTCCACTAATGTCTATTATTGCATCAGCATTGTGTTAAAATTAAATATAATTATTTAATATCTAAAAATTAATAATAAAATATCATGATGTACGAAATAAGTTTATATTTATAATGACTATTTATAGTCTAATATGTCATTTATATAACCATATATTTAATTTTTTTAGTGTTAAGAGTCATGTTTATAATATTCTTTCCTTCACTCTAAAATTAAATGTTATAAATGTAATTATCACACCCAAGTGGCTTAAAAAGGCCAAACCTTTGTCCCAAATGTTGTATTGGTTGGAAATAAATAATAATATAATATGAAGACAAGTTTTAGGGTAGTTTAATATTATTATAATATTATACTTACCCTTATTTACCTGATTTACCCTTTAACCATGGTAAATAAAATACAAAAGTTACTATTCACTAAAAATTATCTTAACCCTATTAAATCACATATTTAATTATTATTACAACAATGTATATTAGTTTTTAAAAAATTAATTCACAGAATTGGTAGGATCAAATTTGAAATAAATCTCACTATCGGAAAGAGAAAACAAGTTTTTAAAAAGTAAAAACCGTCAAAATCTTGACGTGTGTTTATATCAAATTTCAATGTGAAATTACTTACGATGATAAAAACTGGATTAAATTATAAAAACCTTATACCTATATACGTTAACATCAATTCATATGATAATATAAAAATAAAAATAAATTATATGAAATGGAATTTTTGAATTAAAATGTATTATTTTTAATTATTCATTAAAATATGATTTTTATCAAAAAAGTCCAAAATTTCAACCAAAGAAAATTTTGATGTCCCACATACAAAAAAGAAGTTTATTTTATAAAATAGATAATAAAAAATTGTCAAAAACAATATTTAAAGAGGTTCCTCCATCAAAAGGTGGAAAAACTTGCATTTAAAAATATTAGAGTATTTTATGCCTAAATTTGGATTTATTCTCATTTTAAGCCCCTAAATTTATTTGACGAACGTAAAAACATTTGAAAAATATTTGTGAACATAATTTAGTAATATTTTTTTATTCTTGAAAATACAATGTCTTAAAGATAACTACCATTTAAAATAATAATACTAATAATATATTATTTTTCGGTATAACTCATTCTTGAGTGCAACATAAGATATCAGAAAAACCCTCTATTACATGTTGAGTAATCTATCTTACATAGAATACCCTTATAAATATACCTAATATAAAATTCATAAATAATAATAGATCAAAAAATATATAATTTTATAATTAATTGGGATATTACATTAAGACTATCTAGAATCACCTCTATTTGGACTTAATTTTTAAGAACCAATACATTTGTGTTGAAGCCCAATGGAAATATTTACTGATAATCTCGATGATTTTAATATAATTGATGTTTTCTCTAATTTTTTTCATTTCCTTCACTTGGATTTTCTCTCTATCAAATAATACATTGACAGTCTATTTTGGATACACCCTCAAATCCTCTTATTTTCTATAGAAACAGCAGTTTAGATTCACATTATTTAGAATCAACTTCAAATATGTTAAGAATTTTTTCCCACCATATGTTTGAGTATTTACATAATATGACATTTATATATGTATAATTATATAATTTTACTCCCATTTTGTTGCCTCCTTTTTAATCTACATCAGGTTACCATTGATCATTCTTTGAAAATGTAAGAGATTCCATGCTAACCAAGATCCCATGCAAGGAGAAAATATAAAAATCCATTCCAAAATAGAATAAATAGTGTCATATCCAATTCGTATATAATTAGAATTTGTTACCATAAATGACCATAATTTACTTATCATTGAAAATCTATTCATATATATAATAAAACAAGTGATTTGACACCATATGCGTTGTATCAAAAGCTCAGATTCCAAAAAAAATGAAGTGAATTAGTATCTATCAGCCCTTTTTTGCCTTCCATATAACTTTCCAATGACAGCTAGGAATTTATTTTTCTTCATGTCTCTATTTTCCAGTGCACTTTTAAATACCTCCCTTTTTTTTCTTCAACCCTCTTTCATCTTTAAGATATATATAATTCCAGAATAAAAATTGAATTTTTTTCTTCCTCTTGTTTTCATTTATAATCTTTATTGATTATTTTTCTATAAAAACCTTTGAAAAGGTCAAACTGACCATTTAAACCTCCCATTATAACTTCTAACTGATCTAATCTAGAAATACCCATATATTGGAATAACTCCTTATAAACCATGAATTCTATTATTTTAAAAATAATTGTCACTATATTATTAATGACACTCAATTATCCATTTTATAGTTATGTTTAGTCAATTATCTGATCAACCAAAACCACACAAATTTTTTATTTAAGGCACTAGAATATCATTTCTTGATCCACCTTTTAATAACCCCATTTTCTTCTTTATCATGACCTGATCAAACCATTAATCATATTTTATTATTGAAAAAATAAATTATAACCAAAAACATGAAAACCCTTCTCCTTAAAACATAAAAATAGATGGCCTTTACATGTAACCATGTGAGCCCTTCTAACCTGATGTGTATCACCATGAGATACCGACTAACATTTCCAAATTCAACTAAGTAATGTACCTTTTTTACGATCCAGTTACTCTATCACATCCCTGGATGACCTTTATATATATTTGAATGAAACTTATATATTTCTCCTCAACTTCTATATTGTATTTTATATATCCAAAATTATACCACCACACATGATATTTCATTTTCATGACATTTTCATATTTCACTCAATTTATGAATGTTAATTTTATATATCAGGTAGATGAAACTTATATATATTAGTGAGGGTCTTGGTGACCCTTATATACACTCTCCTAATTACCATTATGTATATAGGGAAAATCTATTGAACATTTAATATTCTCTATGTTTCATCTGATTACTCTCACATATAGATAGAGACATCTCAAGGAATTGTTTTACTTATATACCTCTTCCAGAACATACTTCTATCTATAAGGGGATATATTTCTATCATTTCCACAATTCATGCCAAATATTTCGGTTACCAGTATATAAAGAGTATTGGTTACTAATGTGTATGGTATGTAACTGAATTTATGGAATTCTACACAATGTCAAATTCATCTATAATTCCTTCATAATGCCTCCAAAACTTCTCCATCAATTATTTTAACCATCCTTCAAGTCTTTATAGCCTTTATTGAAATAAATTTCAATAACCTTTACAAAAACAAAAAATAAAAGCACTATAAGGTGATGTTTTTATAACACTAATTCATAATAAATATAACACTAAAAATAGAATATCATCACTCATGTATTATGGGGTGAGTTATCAAATGAATTTCATACTATTAAAATAGATAATAAAAAAGGTAACCCATTATCCAAACCATGGATTCTCTTTCATTCCAACTAATTATGTATGAATTTTCTTTTTGGTATGTTCATGTTTTAATTTTATCTTAAATTCAAACCACAACCCTCAATCTATTTTTAATTTCTTATCAAATATATAAAACTATAAAAAATAAAATAATATTATGGAAATAAAAAACTAATCCCAAACATTCTCCCTGAGTGATGACCATAGTCAGACATATTTCCACACTAAGAAATAAAAAATCTATTTCATCGCACCATGTGATTGGTATCTCAAAATGTAGCATTGTTTCTAGGGAACTTGATGATCATTTTTTATTCCTTGCATAATTTCTATATAAATTACATTTTTTATATATACAAAAATTAGGAAATTATTATTCTATCAATGATGTATTCATGGTTAGACTACTATTCATGGGCTAACTACTCATGGTATAATAATGAATTGTTTTTGGATATAAGATATACTTATTTTAAAAATATCTTGGAATAAATGAAAGATATAAAGAACCAAATTAAAATAATGACGACATATATTAATAATCTAATGAATAAAAAATGGGTGGAAAAGAAAATTGGTGGAATAGATTAATCCAATAATTTTTCCAGTAGAATAACCCAATGAGGTTGGGAATAAGTTATTTGAGAATTTATTTTCAGACCTTACCCTAAAACTAATTGAGGATATGGATAAAACCTACCTACCTATTGATACACATGTAGGATAGATATATATTATGTTCATTCCATAGTCTCTTTATAGAAATTAACATTCAATGAAATCACAAATCTTTTGAAAATAATCATCATCAGGATTATATCTATTTATCTTCATGGAAGAAGACACCTATGATATATGGTAATTTGAAGATAAATTGGAGGATATTTACAACCGAACATTAAATCAAATGAAAAAACTCAAAGAGTTACTGACCAAATAGTGTATTGAAGGTGATACAACCTAGAAAGACAACATAATCATTAACCTATTTTTAATTAACTTCATTGATAAATAATAGAGCACCAACTCCAAATATTTTAAATTTCCATATTCTAAAAATGAATTTATATACCTAGAGAGTGATGAAGAAGCCAAAAATTACCCTCTATAGGTGCACATAAAGCTCATAGATTCTATTAAGAATTATTTTAAGTGGGATTAATGAAGAGTTACCAATATCGTTTCTCAAGGAAATAGAGTGCCCATATGAATTAATTATGGGGGAAATTTAGATTCAGATTCATCATGATTTAATTTCATAAAACATGAAATGTTTACTCACATCACATTTAATGAAAATATTCATATAAAACCAGAATATATTATGATAAAAAAGGAATAGTTCAAAACATTAGGGTCAATAAATGGGGATGAGGACTCGTACATGTTTAAAAACTAACCATTCATGTTGTATCTCTAGACTAATGGGGAAGATATAAAACACACTAGAAAAAGGGTTTTCCACACTCGATGCATGTCAACGAGAACTAGAAGAAACAAAATGTTCTAATTAACATCATACAAACACAATCATATGTCATATTAGGGATAACAGCTTAAAATTAAATTCTAGGTGAAGTAAAAACCTATTACCCACTTCTTGTGTTCAACCAATCCTTCTCACAATTGTTTCCTTACTTCTAATTTTATTTATTTTTTACTTTGAATAAGATTTTTTTTTCTTATTATAGGGTAACATAATTGAAAATTGGGATCATAAATCATGACTCCATACTCAATAAAACAGAGTTTAGTCTTTATAATTACTGGATTCATGCCTTATATTTAAGATTAATATTTTCCCCCTCTAAACTTTAACGTGTGTTTTCATTTATGTTTTGGGGAGTGTAAATTGCTAAAAAATTTAGTACTTTTTTTATTTTTAATAATATATATATTATTCACATTGAAAATTAAGTGTTGGGTAGTGTAAATTGCTAAACCCTTTTGAAATGTTTTTCTATAAACCATCACTTTCTATAAAGAAAAATAGTTTTTGTGGGTTAAATAGAACATCTAACTATTTTTATTTCAAATATTTAGAGATCATAAATCATATTTAACATGAATGATGAACTAATGTGTATATTAGTATTTTTTATTAATGAATACCTATTATATGAACCCTTATTTATACCTTATATTTGATGAATTAATTTATAGGTTCAAGATATATTATAATTTTATATATACTTACTTACATTCACTCTTAATATATTTCTAGGATTTTCTTCTATTTTTAGTGTAGGGGAAGTAAAAATTATGTGTGTTCATAGGGAATTATCTTATCATTTAGTGTGTGAGGTGTGTGTAAATATTATTATAATTTGGGAGTGGAATGGTCATGTGTAAATTGTTTCCATTTGACTTCATTTATTCTCATTATATTCATTTTTCCTAATAAAATATGAAACAAATATATTTAATTAATAATTTTGTTCACTCATATGACTTATGCCCCTCTCAAAAACAAATTTTCATCAATTAGCATTCATACATTACAATCCATTTTCATCTAATCTTCTTTAGAAAATAATTCCATTAAATATGAAAGAAAAATATAATATAGATAAAATTATTCAATGGATTTATTGTGTAACTCATGGCCCATTATATTAAAAGGGGAGAGTGGTGTTTTTTATATGTAAATAGAAGTTGAGTTAGGTAAATTTTATATTATTTTAATTCAATATTCATGAAAAATTATTTAAGATTAAAATCATAATCTCATAAAACTTAAACATTAAAATTAATTTTCCAAAAAAAACATAGTGAAAAATTATTCTTAAAAGAAACATGGGAATTAAAATAACTTTATATCTCATGGTGATGATAAATGAGATTTTATTAAGGATGTGGTGATATAATCATTTTCCATGTATGAAAGAAACTCTAAATTTTATTTCCCTTTGTTGAAGAGTAAAAATAATTTTAGTTTGATATAGTTTTTATTTGCTCACACATGAATAATTAATGTTTAAAAAATTTAGTTGTTATTAATGAATATGAAAGGAGATTATTTTTCATAAATTATACATGTTTTTTTTTAAATTTGGAATGGATTTTCATAATATTCTCTAATTATTGAATTTTCTATGGAAATTTATATAGACTTGGAATATTTTATAATGAATGAAATGTTTAAGTGTGAGAGTGTTGAATGATAAAATATTTTCATTTTTTAAATTGTAATTTAATGAATCAATAACCATTAATTTCATATTATTATAGAGAAAAAATAAATATTTAGTGTATAAGAATTTTCTGAATATTATTGAAAACATGACCTGGAATGGTATTTTTAGTAATTTTATTTTTAATGTGGTATAATTGAGTAAATAAAAAAATAATGTTGGTGTTTTAGTTTTTTAAAAGTAATTAAAGCAGACAAAATTAATGGAAAATAATTGAAGAAACAAAAAAAGTCCAAACATAAGGGGTTGGAGGAGGAATACCTTGTATGAGAATAACAATATATAAAAACTTTATGTATCGACTGGAAGTAATCACTCATGGTTTTCAACTCTGTCGGAAAATATTAAAAGATATTGATTCCTATACATCAATGTTCCCATTAGGAATACATATAATTCAATTTCTTTATAAAGGGGATGAAATTGATAATATGTATAAGTTACATATGGATCCAATAGTACATAAATGTTCCCTAGATGCATGGGAAATACATAAATCTTATCAAGCCCAGAGAATCATAAATAAAGTTAAACGAGATATATATACATTAATATAAGGGGATTTTACTTAAAAAAATATAATACAAGATTCTTATTTATGGTTTCATAAAATTCATATAAGATAGATATATTTATACACTATGAAGATGTTTATTACACCATAAAGGGGGAATCATTTAAAAATCAGTTGGAGGAAACCGACTAATCATGCGGAAATGTACATAGTCAGGTTTTAATTTATTTCATTCTCAAGAAATTGAGACTTCCAAGAAAAATATAATTTGTTAATACAAAAAAAACAAGGAACATGGATGGATAAGATTAAATCCATTTTCTAATACACTCTCTTGATAATTCAAAATAGATATTTAAATTATTCCCATTATCATAGGTCATCCAAAATATTTCTAGATATAGGGACTCAGCTTAAAAATAATACATAATCTTTAATTAAATGGATTATACACATTGAGGATATTTTCAGGATTATAGTTTTAGGGAATTAGGACATATCGATTACAGTAAATCTAAGAAATTACAAAGTATTCACTTATAATAAGTGTCCAATTTTTTTAAATAATAAATCTTGAAAAAAAAGAGTCTGGTCTAGTTCCATGTTTTGGATAGCCTGAATTTTCATTGATCTCATCCTTGACCTTATTTATCATTAAGTCATGTGAAAAACGTTTCAAAACATGGGATGAGCATAAAAATCTTAGTAAGGGTTATTAAAAAATGAAATAAAATATTATTTCATCAATATAAACGTAACATAATCTCTTTAACATACCTTATGAAATCATAAGATTTATAAATAATGCATAGTCACCAAAAATCCAAAAGCTAAATTGTAGCATCTAAAACATACTTATGTTGTAGATTTCATAGCCACGTAGTTTGTTACATTGGGAATACAAATCACAGTATATTCTCTAATTCTCTTAGGAGAAACATTCACGTTTACCTCTTTCATGTTATCCAATGCATTGGAGAGCTATCTCAGGCTCACCCACCCTTGGTTTATCAAGGAACCACCTGTATATGTAAACAATGACCAATAACTATAATATATTCATAACACATAAAACAACTATAAAGGAAAGATATAATTTCCATTTTTCAATCACAATATATAATTTCATGATATTGACATATTCAATGCTTTATCAAACCATTTTCAAAACCATTTAAAACATGTAATAAAGTGCTTTTTGAATCAAAGTGAACCATAACACTTTGAAAATTTTAAAAGGAATATTAATTTCATACATTCATGTCCATATAAATAAATCATTAAACCCTTTTTTAAAACATGGATATTAATGATAAATATTTAGAAGAATAAATATTTAAAACATTTAAAATGATATTTCAGTTAAACTTCCAAACCAAATGAGAGATGCTTGAATACAAATAATTGAATTGATAAAAAACTTCATAATATCATTAGAATAAATGGATTCATGGTATAATATGTCAAATTATATTATATACACCATATAAAAGTTAATTTTCACATATCAACAAAGAAGTCTCAATGGAATGTAAGTTGAGATGAAATCCCGTATAAAGACTGTATCTATAGATTAAGGATAAATCAATTACATAATTATGAGTAGAAAATAAGAATACACCCAATATATGTTGATATTAGTTATAAAAAAAATCTTAGATCATTCAAAAATATTCATATCATGACATAATCATGAAGATGAAGTTTAACCCAAAGAATTGAAATTGGGTTAAGAAGTTCTCTTATAGAAATTCGACAGCCTAACGGCATCACATTAAAATTCATAAAATGAGTTGATGAGAGATAAATGTTATCTAATAACATGGAAATAAAATTTACAACAATAAGGATATAGAAGAACATATCCCAACATAAGAAGATGTAAATTAAAAGACATAACAAAAAGATATCTTTTAAAAGAAGGAGGGTGAATGGTTCCCTTACAGATTTGGTAACTTACAAAACATACACTCTATGAAGAAAGGATCATAAAATGAAGATGCAAATACCAATTAATTAAATTATATTACAGAAATAATAAAATCATTGGCATTACATACACCACATAAAAGGAAATAGTGGAAAATATTGCATGAATCTCACGGGAATAAAAAGTGAGATGAAAACCCCTTACCACATTGTAATAAATCGAGTCATATGATCAAACGTTAATAACAACCAAATTAATCACATAATACCATGAATATAAATATAGTCATGATAATATATATCAAATGGAAGTAAAAAATACACAACATGCAAGAAATAAGCGGAAAACAATGGAAATCACACGAAATTAAAAGTGAGATAAGAAACCCCATACCTCAAGTCTAACTTGTATCGTATGTTCGTTATTCCTCCTGAATAATAAACTTAAGTTAATTTATACATTCTTAAGAACATATTTCCATTTTTTCCTTTTATATCACTTATTACTTTTCTATATTAATTAATTATTTATTTTATCCCATTTTAAACATTTTTTGGATGTTTGGAACTTGAGTAAAAATGATCTTCTTTCAATTACAAGATATCATTGTGGTAAAAATTACATTATATCCAGAATGATATTAGTGATTTAGATATAATATATATGATATATATCTAGTTTATATATATATACTTAATAGTACATGGAATATGCAGATAAGAAATTAAATGCATCATTCATTGAGATGGTAAGTCATACGTACTCATAAACTGTACATTGATTTCTATTTCATATTTAATGAAATGAAAAATTTATTATAAATAGGTATATTATAATTCTAGTATCATATGTTATGTATGTTACATAATTTCATAACTCCATACTTTATACATTCCATGTATGTTATGAACGAATAATATAACCATAAGGGGTCGGTAGTCCCCACTTCCTCAAATTATATTATTGTGTTTACACATATTGGAAATCATAAGGGTAAGTTCATAAAAAAACACATAAGAATAGATAAAACATAAACATAATATATAATGTATATAAATAATGTTCCATCATAATGGACACCAGAAAGGTGGTCAGAGATATTTGAACGATCATCGTTTCGTGTGGCAACAGTTCACCGTCCACAGAAATAGTATTTTCGAATCCATTAAATAGAGGTGTGTGGAAGTTTATTTTAAATAATTATCATAAAAATAACCTGTTATATTTAGGATACTTGATTTTGTATGAAATTAATGAATAAATAGAGTTTAGGGGGTTGGAGAATTAAAATAAAAAAAATAACATAAGGGAAGATGTTACCTTTAAATCGGGTAACTCCCTTTGGTTTGAACCAAAAGGATTTATTAAAGAGCCTTATGTAGAATGTGAGGATTTCGGGTTGAATATAGGGTTGTAGGGAGCATAATTGGGAAGTTTTTGGATGAGACAAGCGGCTTGGGAGGTGTGAGTAATGGGTTAGAGGTGACAGATTTTTATAAGGGGGAGGAGTATCTCTTTATGAACGTTTGAAAATAACATTTTATTATATATTTATTTTCGATTTATAATGGCCCAAAACTCATTAAATTAAAATATAAGATGACTCTTGTTTGAAATAGAATCATCCAATAATAATGGGACAGGTTTCCTATTTTTTAAAACTTTTATAATTTTATTTAGTTAAATCATTCATTAATGACGTAACAATACATCATTATTGTCTCATAAATAAATTTATTTATTAGATGCCCAAAAATTATAAAACAAATACCATGAAGTAGGAAATATTTTTATCTTTACAATGAATATTTATAGTTTATGAGATAATGTATATAATCGCATGTAAAAATTGATTTACTAAAAGATATATGTTTGTTTAATTTTTGTCTTTTCTATAAAATAATTAATATAAAGTGTCGTTATCACTCTTAAGTGGCTCCATGGGGTCCCAAAATAGTCCCAAGGATTCCCATGGTCGGACATGTATCAAATAATAGGATTAAGACACATATTAGGGTAAATTTAATATTATTATTATATTATTTGATTACCCATATTTACCTGATTTACCCTTTAATCATGGTAAATAGAATATTTTCTGATGTAAATATTCATAATGTATAAAATTAAAAGTTACCTATTTAAACAATTTGTACCTCCTAATTTCAAATATAGAATCCTTTTTTCCAAATTCAAAACACAGAAGTGGCAGATATTAATTTAGAATTAATTCTCATTGTCAAAATAGAAAGCCTATTTTTAAGAAATAATAACTATCAAAATATTGACACTTCTTTATGTCCAATATCAAAGTGAAATTACATATAATGATAAAAATAAGATTAAATGGTAAAAAAATAATATAATTACACTTTAAAACCAATTAAAATAATAATCTATCCATATAAATAAATTAGATAAAAAGGCATTTTTGAATTAAAATACAGTATATTTCACTATTAATTAAAAAATGAACTTTATCAAAAAAATACCAAAATTTCATTCAAATAAAACTTTGAAGACCTGATTCAAAATAAAATGATTATTTTTTCAAATACAACATATAAAAGTGAAAAAAACCATATTTAAAAGGTGTCCTCCATCAAAAGGCGGTAAAATGACCTTTTAAAGAATATTAGAGTATTTACTCTTAAAATCGGATTCTTTCTAATTTTAAGCCTCTAAATTTTATTGGATAAATTTAAAAACATTTATCAAACATGTATAATCATTTTTTTGTTAGTTCTATTCATCTCCTACATTATAACGACAAGGCGTTAACTACAATTTAATATAATAATATTATTTTATTATTTTCCAGTACAACTCAATGTTGTGTGCAATGTAAGATTTCAAAGAAACCCCTTGAAGTGTATCAGGTACGCCATCAAACATAGAATCCCCTTTGAAGTAAAATAAAAAATTAATTCACAATTATTAATAAATATGAAATTTTCATATTCTTTATTTACCTGGGATGTGACATCCTTCCCCCCTTTCAGAAATTGTGTCCTTGCAATTTTAAAAATGGGATCAGAAACTTCATTGAAAGCCCCACATCAGAAAAAGAGTCAATTAAAATATCACTTTGAAATAAAGGAAGAGAATTAAAAATGTTACCTGGGACAAAATATTCTATGATTCCATGAAAACATGGATGTGGTGGAGAAAAAAACCATCAAGTTCTGATAGAGAGTGATAGAAAACATGATCACGAGAATATTAACCACCATAAAATCACAAACTTGTAACGCGTTAAACAGTCATTGATTCCCTGGTAGGACAAGTTAATAGAAAATTCTTTTGTTTTAAGTTACTTTTCATAATGTTAAGGAATTTATTTATTAGCATAACTAATAACATAAGTAAACATACCTATGTTTCATGTAGATTTTCATACATTACTAAATTTCTACCACAAACTCGACTTTTCTCCAATCGATGAGTATTCAAACTGACTTGGTCGCATTAAAAGTGCTATAATAAACTTCTAGAGTATCACATTATCCACAAAATATTAACTATATATTACCCCTATCATTATACATTATCCAAAACAAAAATGGTTAGTACAAGATCAGATAATCCCCAAAAAGGATAATCCTTTATAAAAAGAAATGCTACTCTTAATCTCCAAAATTCAACAAACAGTACCAAAATATAAATAATAACCATTCAATACACAATTTTCCTTAAAATTATTCAATATATTCCAAACTAATATTGAAGCCCAAAACTCAAGAATAATTTGATCACACATTCTTCCATGAAAAATCTTAACATTTATCTCCAAATAACATCGACAACTCTTAAAGTCTTATACTAATGTGTAATTAACATAATCACATATAATCTATGATATGTTAATCATTTCCATAGTTAACCCAAATATCCATATGTACACAATAAAAACATAGAATATTTCAAAATAAAATTTCAACCAATACTCCACAAATGAGATCCCATAGTATTCCTTAAGAATATAATGTTCCCCAAAAGAGACGACATCTTCCAAAATAACCTTTATCACTTAATCACCAAATCATTTTCCTATATTAATAATATCCATTTGTTAAAATATATGTTTTAAAAATCAACTTATTCTTGATCCAAAAATTTGTTTAACTAAAATAAATAAGCCATACTAACCAAGGACTTTATGTAGGACAGTGGTAGGAGATGCGCCCCTGTCATCCTTCGGTTGTGGGTTTGATGCATGCGGCCTTGCTAAATGTGATAGGTTTTCCCCCATCTTATGAGTTCTCCCTTTTTATAAAACTCAAAAATAACTCTAAAACGTTTTAACCTCAATTGTTTTCTTATACCTTTAATTTTCATCCCAATACATTAAGACCTCAATATCTTAATTCGTGAAGCCTTATATATATTGTCCTTTTTTGTTATTACACCTCCATATGATAAAATAATACTATTCTAATAGAAATAACAACATACCTTCATCATGGTGTCTATATGGTTTCATTTTCATCTTGTTCACATACATATAAGGTCCATGCATGGCAAAAAAGATTTAGATATACTTCAAAATCTTTTTCTTCCTTTATAAATATAGACCTTTTAAAACTTGGGTCATATATTTGTTTATAGAAAAATAGTTTTAGAGAATAATCATGTATGACATATAATTTCAAAACATCTAACAAAAAATGATTTTTATCAAATATTTGGACCTAATTTGAGTTGAAACTTTCAATTAATGGTCCTTTTAGAATACCATATTTAAGTGTTGAGAGACTATTTTATAAAATAAAATATAAATAGGTTAGCAAGGTTCTCCTTCTTTAGAACCTTTTTCAAAATCATAATATGCTTCAAAATCTTGAGATAAGGTTAAATATTTGAAAATTCTAGGATAATATTTACCTTTCTTGAAAATATGAGATAATTGTGAAAATATTATTTAATTAAATAAAACTCATGATACCTGATGATATCAAGGTATAGTGGAGGTATTTGATATCTCAAACAACTACTTTAATGTGATTTGTATGCAAGAACAAGTTTCACAATCATATGAACATTTTGCAATAATTATTGAAAGCATGTCATATGGAAGAGATAGAAATGTTGTTTGTGATCCTCTTCCTTCCAATTATAACTGACTTTCCTTGATATAAAAATTCTATAAAACAAGTATTTAACTGAAATAATTGACATAGTGACTAACCATGTGTTTAACTAAAACTCCAAATCCCATAATTTGTCTAAACCGACATCTGATACCAACTATAAGGACCCGGCCTTAAAAATTACATAATTTTTAATTAAATGGATAATTCACATTGATGATATTTTGAGGTTTATAGTTTTAGATAATTATAACAAAACTGTTACATTTCATCTCAAAAATTAAAAAGACGACACTTCTACTCAGTATCCATTTTTTCATAAAATAAAAAATGTTGAAAAAATAGTCATTTCTAGTTCCATGTTTTAGACAGCATGACTTTTCCTTGATCCCATCATTGACCATATTCATCTTTAAGTCCTGATAAAAACATTTCAAAACTTGGGATAAACATAAAAATATCAGTTAGATTTATGAAACAAATAAAGAAAACATTTGCTCAGCAATAAATACGTACATAATCTCTTTAACATACATCATGAAATCATAAGATTCATAAATAACGTATAGTAGTCACAAATCATAAAGGTAACTTGTGGAATCCACAACATAATTATGTTGTAGCTTTAACAGCCACATAGGGAGTAACATTTGGATTACCCATCACAGTATATTCCCTAAATCTCATAGAAGAAACATTCACATTTACCTCTGTCATGTTATCCAATGCATTGGAGAGCTATCTTGGGTTCAACCGCCCTAGTTTTATCACGGAACCACCCGTATACGTAAAAAATTCCCAATAACCATAACATACTCCCAACATATAAAAAATATAAAGTAAAGATATAATTTCCACATTTAAATGACAATATATCATTTAATGATATTGACACAATCAATGCTTTATCAAACCATTTTCAAAACCATTTAAAAATTATAATAAATAGATTTTTGAAAAAAATTGTCCCATAACACTTTGAAACATGTAAAAGGAATTTTAATTTCAAAAATTCATATCCCTATAAATAAATCTTTAAAACCTTTTTTAAAACATGGATATTAATGAGAAACATTTAGAGGAATAAATCTTTAAGTCATTTTAAATGATATTTTTTTTAGAGTTCTTAACTAAATAAGAGATTCTTGAAAACAAATAATTGAGTTAATAAAACATTATAATATCATGAGAATAAAGGGTTTCATGATATATTGTGTAAAAGTACAATATATACACCATATAATAGTGAATTGGTGCATATCAACAAATAAGTTTCAATGGAATTTAAATTGAGATGAAATCCCTTATAAGGATTGTATCCTTAGGTTAAAAATAAATGAATGGCATAATTATGTGTGAAAAATAATAATACATCCAATATAAGTGGATATTATGTGTAAAACAATAATATTTCATTCACACATATTCATAGTATGATATAATCAATAATTATAAGTTTAACCCAAAGAATTGAAATTGGTTGAAGATTTTCTCTTACAAGAATTTGACAGCCTAACGACGTCACATTAAAATTAATAAAATGAGTTGATGAGAGATAAAAGTGTATACCATCACTTGGACATAAAATTACAGCAATAAGTTTATATAAGAACATATCATTACATAATAATATGTATATTAAAAGACATAAAAATAAGTCTTTTAAAAAGAGAGGGTGAAAGGTTCCCTTACCGATTTGGTAACTTACGAAACATACACCCCATAAAAAATGTGTCATAAAATGATGATGTAAATACCCATAAATTAAATTATATTACACAAATAATACAATAATGGGTAGTACATACACCACAAAAATAGAAATAGTGGCAAATATATAATGAATTGCACATGAATAAAAAGCGAGATGAAAACCCCTTACCACGTAGTAATCAATCGAGTCGTGTAACAAAAAGTTAATAACCACAATATGAATCACATAATACCATGAATATAAAGATAATAATGATAATATATATAAAATTTCAGTATAAAATACACCGCATTCAAGAAATAAGTGGTGAACAATAGAAATCTCATGGAATTGAATGTGAGATAAGAAACTCATTACCTCAAGTCTGACTTGTCTTGTATGTTCCTTGATGTTACTAAATAATAGATATAAATTAATTTATAATTTATTAAGAACATTTTTATATTTTATTATTCATTTTATATCACTTATTACCTGGGTATAACAATTAGTTAATTATTTGATTTCTTGTCAGACATTTTTTATTGATGTTCGGAACTTGAGTCCAAAATGAACTTCTTTTAATAAAAAGTTGTCCCTATGGTAAAAATTACCTTTTATAAATAATTATATTCATGATTTAGATATCTTATATATCATATATATCTATTATATATATTTATTTATTTATAAAATTACATGAAATTTTGAGATAATAAATGAAATGCACCGTTCATGGAGATGGTAAGTCGTACGTACAAATAAATGAAACTTTCATTTCTATTTCATATTTAATGGAATTAAAACATAATGACACAAAGTTATATTATAATTCCATTATCATATGATATATATGTTACATAATTTCATAATTACATCCTTTATACGTTCCATATATGTCTTGAACGAATCATATCACCTTGAGGGGGAGGTAGTCCGCACTTCCTCAAATAAAATTATCGTGTTTAGACATATTAGAAAGCATAAAGGTACGCTTTTAAATAAAAAACACAGAAGCTTAGTGAAAACATGAACATAATATATATCACATATAAATACAGTTTCATCATAATGGTCACCATGAGAGGAAGTTGGAGATATTTGAACAATCATCATTTTGTGAGGAAGTAGTTTGTCGTCAACAGAAACAATATGTTCGTATCCATTAGATGGAGGTGTGTGGAAGTCTAGATATAATCCTAACATAAAAAACCTATTATATTTAGGATACTGTTTTTGTAATAAAATAAAGGAATAAATAGAGTTTAGGGGGTTGGAGAAGTAAAATAATAGAAAAGAACTTAAGAGAATATGTTACCATTAAATCAGATAACTCCCTTTGGTTTGAACCAAAAGGATTTCTTGATGTGCCTTATGCCTAAGGTAAGGAATGTATGTGTAATATAGGTATATGGGGAGCTTAATTGGGTAGATTTTGTATGAGACAACGGTCCTGAGAGGTGTGAGTAATTGGTTAGAGTTGTTGGCTTTTTATAAAGGGGAGGGGGGCTCTTTAGGAATGTTTGAAAGAATTTATTTTATTATATAATGATTTTCGATTTATAAAGGTCCAAAACTCATTAAATACGAATATAATATGACTCATGTTCGAAATAAAATAACCCAATATTAATTGGAAAGGTTTTAGATATTGTTTTAATTTTTATAATCTTATTTATTTAAATCATTCATTACTGAGGTAAATTGTACATCATTATTGTGTCATAAATAAATTTATTAATTTGATGTCTGAATTTTATAAAACAAATAAAATGATGTAGAAAATATTTTTATATTTCCAATTCATATTTATTGTCGAAGATATAGCTTATATAAATCCACATAAAAATTAGTTTACTAAAAGATATATGTTTATACCAATTTTGACATCACTTTAAATTAATTAATATAAAGTGTCATTATCACTCATAAGTGGCTCCATGGGGTCCCAAAATCAACCCAAGGATTCCCATGTTCGGAAATGTATTAGAAACTTTTATTAGGACGCATTTTAGGGTAAATTTAATATTATTATAATATTATTTCTTTACCCTTATTTACCGGATTTATCCTTTAACCATGATAAATAAAATATTTACAAAAGAATATATTCCTAAAGTCTAAAAATAAAAGTTAACTATTTACACTATTGGGTCCTCCTAATTCCAAATATGGAATCTTTTTTTGTCAAGTTCAAAACACATAAGTGGAAGAAATTAATTTAAAATTAATTCCCATTGTCAAAACATAAAGAGTGTTTTTCAGAAATAATGACAATCAAAAGATTGAAACTTTTTTATGTCCAATTTCAAATTAAAATTACTTCTAATCACAAAAATTGGATTAAATAGTCAAAAATTAATCTAATTGAACTTTAAAACCAATTTAAAAAGATAGTCTAACCATATAAATAAATTAGATTAATAGGCAGTTTGGAATTAAAATACAGTATATTTCACTATTCATTAAAAAATGAACATTATCAAAAAAATATAAAAATTTCATCCAAATGAATTTTGATGTCCCAATTCTAAATAAGAATATTATTTTGTCAAATAGAACATACAAAAGTGACAAATACTATATTTAAAAAAGTGATCTCCAACAAAAATTGGTAAAATGACCTTTTAAAAATATTAGAGTATTTATGATTAAAATAGGATTCTTTCTTATTTTAACCATCTAAATTTATTGGATAAACGTAAAAAAAATTTAAAAAATATGTATAATCACTTTTTAGTTAGTTTTTTTCATTCCATAAATTATAATGACTAGGCGTTAACTACCATTTAAAATAATAGTATGGAATTATTATTTTTCAGTATAACTCAACATTGTGTGCAGTGTTAGATTTTGAAGAAAACTGTTGTTGTGTATCGAGTACACCATCAAACATAGAATCACCTTTATAGTAAATTTCATTATTAATTCAAAAATATTAATAAATATTAAAATTTCATATTCTTTATTTACTAGGGATGTTACACTTGATATTTTATTTAATTGCATGAATTAATTAAATGGACAATTAGATAATAAGGTCAATGAGGTGATTGGAAGGAAAGTGGGAATATTATGAGGATTTTAAAAGATATAAAATATGGAAAAAAATACTTAATCCCACTTCCATGTAGAATAATGCCTTCACTCACACTGTATGTCTAGAACCAGATCCTTATACCACATCAAATCTCAAAGTTCCCCAACTATTACTATTTAAATGTATTATCTTGTTTTTTATGTTGGGATTAAAACTTGAAACATATATCCCTTAGGATAAATTATTAATGTAATATAAGTGTTTTTTATAATTATTTTTATAATTCCTTTCTATATTTCATTAAATAATCAATTTTTCTTCTCCTTCTCCCTCTATCCCACCCTCTCCCTGCCTCTCATTTCTATTAGTTTTTTTTCTTGTTTTCCCCCATGATACCAATCTAGTTGATGATGATGACTAGACAACCAAATAAGTGATCCCAATGTCTATTTTATTGGTGTTCTCATTTCCATACTCTTCAATATATAATTTTTTAATTATTTTTGAATATGGTAGTGGGAGCGTCAAGGTTTGATGTGAAGACTACACATGTATCCAAGGAATTATCCACTATTTTTGTACTATTAATTTCCTAGAAATTAATTTCCATAATTATCTCAATCATACCATTAAATTATATAATTAGTCTTTTCATGATATAATGTCTCATATGATGGTTTATGGTCATGTAATCTTTTTCAATATCTATTGAGGTCTTTTCATAATGCTTAACTAATAGAGGAGGTGATATTTTTTTTATATTAAAAATATATACATTGAATGATAAGTTTCACACTAATGTTTGAGGATGGTGCCTCATATATGATGGGAACGTTTATCAAATAAATTATAAAATAATAGAAAATATAATTAAGTAACTTTTTTAGAGAAACCACAGATTTTAATTATTTCATACTAATTAATTGTGAATTTATATTTATTTATATTCATGTTTAATATTTTATTGCATTCATACAATAAACCCCTTCTACTTATTTTTCCAAAAATATATTAACAACAAAATTTGATAAATTTATTAGAATAGTGAGAAATATCAAATAGGGTCCTTGAAATATGACTTTGGTCACCATAGTGATTCACTAGAAAAAAATAAACATCACATGGTAGAAACTAAAGGCATGTGTTTCATTAATATATGGAAAAGTCTTATTTGGTTCTGAGTATCACAACAATCTTAGGTGGAGGGTGGTTTAAAAGATCTAAAGTAAAATTCCTACTATGTTTTATGGGTATGTGCCATCTAGTAGGTAGGTGGATCTCTAAAGGAAGCGGTATGAATTGGGTCTACCTTTATTGTTGGGTTTGTAGTAACTACTCATCTAACTCAGGGTATAGAGTATTTTTATTTGGAGATTCTTCCCATATTTGATCATTATAATGGATCCATTAGCTAACTCATCTCTGGTGACACATACTTAAATATACCTCGAGGGTATTATCTCTTAATAAACATTAGTGAAGTATAGTGATTTAGTTTTATCAAAATATGAATCATATGAAATATATCAATTTCCCAAATAATCATTCTAATTGGAAGAAATAATCATATTTTAGACCCCGAATAAATTTATCTTTTCTCAAGGATATATATTTTACATCATTACAAATACTTATTCATGTAATCTAATCCTAAGGGTATCCCAAACCACCTTAATTGAATGTGAATTGGTGATAAATTTGGGAAAATAAAGTAGTAGACAATGTTCCCCCAACCAAAAAAATCCGGAAATCATTTTTAGTCGTGATATCGTTTATATTAATATTATCTTTACATCTAATGTTTGGTGTAGTTGGTTTTAGTGGTCGAGAAAAAAATTTCCCCAAATCCATGGGCTATAGTTTGTTGGAAGGGGGAAAAATACCCCCACTACAATAGATTAGGATATTCCAATGTTATTGTTTTTATTAAGGTTTCTACACTCTTTTCTTCTTCGGATAGTATTCTTAAATGAATAATCTAATGAGCTTGATTTAGAAGTTATCCTGACATGTCCATAATTATCTAAGGAAGAACTATTATAGGGGGTGGTTTCGTATTTATCAGGTTCCCCTTCTTAGAAAATATCATTTCTATATCAGGATAGCTTCAAGAATGATCATATCGATATCCAAATACAAATGATATTTCCTCATTTTTGCCTCATATGATGGGTGAATTGGTATGTTATCCCTATCATGTCCCACTCCCTCCAATAATTCCCCCTCCTAGGCTGGTAAAGAAAAAAAGGGCGATAAGGACACCCAAGTCCAGCCTCCAGTAGGCCTCGAGATGGAGACCAGCACAAAGGGTTTGTAATCTTACAAAATGGGTGGCATTTCACTTTTTAGAAAGACAAGATCCAGATATATGATGGTTCATCCAAAAAACTCTAAGTTATATATATATAAGAAATCAAAAATCTATCAAACATTAATTTTTAAAACATTAGTATTCCAAATACAATGACAAATCCAATGTAAATACCAAAATCAACAAATAAGTGACATGAAAATTATCCCATAGTCCGAGTTAATAAGTTGAAGCATGATATGTGAAGTCCACTTAGATACCTGAAAATAGTTTTATATGCGTATCATGAGTATATAGGTCTACTCATTAAGAAATCTATGGTCTCTCATGCACATTTGAAAGAATAATACTAATTCTCTTGTGAGAAAATAGTATAACCAAACAGAACCAAAGTAGGTATACTAACCACCCCAACCTCACTAAAGAACGCTCACCAAATAACTTCAGTCAAGTAAAGTAATATAATAAATATAAATAATAGGGTACCCTGCACCACATTCCCACAAACTAGCCACTCCTACACCCTAATGAAAAACGTCTTGGTGCTCCCACCTCTTCCGAAAACACCATGTCACAACCCACCCACACACACATGGGCCTCACAACCACACCTTGTCCCATCAGTGGGTTCATGAGCCACATCACATCTCACCCATACACACTTGGGGTCCATACCACATCTCATCCTGCCTGCAGACATGTGGGCCACATACAACATGAAATCTTGAAAACACCAAGAAATTACAGCACATATCATCATGAACACACATGGGAAAACACAAAAAATCTCATCTTGAAGACACCAGGTAAAACACAACTCACCCACAAAAATATGGGGCCCAATAACCACAACATCTCTGAAGAATCATGGGCTACTAAATCCTAGAAAAGGAGAAAGTATGATCACGTGGCCATTCTTCCATTATCCCATAATAATTTTTGGGAAAGATACCCTTCCCCAGGACAGTGGGGTCTTTCCAAATATATTTCTCATCTAGCATGGGATCCTAATAGATACACAAAGGAAATACGTGTATATATATATATAATAAAAAACACTCCAACCTAACCTATGGTATCTTAAACCAAAAACCATATCATAATACTTCCAACTTCATCGCTACCTCTAATGTAATAACCATATGACAAGCCACAACTTATTCCCAATTATGATCTAATTCACTAAAACCATTACCAATATTTACTCAAAACTCATTTATTCATTATGTTGACTAAACAAACAAAATAGATTTTGAATCATTATTAATGAATTATTTATTCATCTATTCCATTATAATCTAGGAAAGAAACAAGAAAAACAATTAATAAGAAACACAACAACACATCATTGCACAACCTGATTATAGCCCTGTTGAACAACAATTATAATCTATTATACTATCAATTGATATCTCAACTTGTGATTCCATTACACAACCCAAACCACTGCACATCACAAAACAATTCCCAAAAACCTACTCCAACACAATTAGGAATAATACCCCACACATCACACTAGTGAAAGAACCAAAACAAGGAATATTTCGAATTAACAAGGCATTCCTCTCTCAATTGCCACTTGTTAATTCTAGGTTTATCACGGAAATAGTTTGATCTTGAGGAATACATTTATTAGCCAACTATACATGATTTTCAAATTTCAATTAATATGTGTTCAATGGAAATCAACAAACATGAAACTTATTTAGTGTGCAAGCAAGGACCACCAACAGGCATGATTTGTAGGGAGGCATTTAGCCCGAATAATTCAAAACCACAACAAAAACCAAATAACAGGTGGATAATACATTACATTTTTCATTGTCCCTGTATATTGATCATAAACCAATTCAATTAACTTTATTTAATTTTGATTCAAATATCTTCACATGGTAAACACCTATACACCCACACCTCATGATTCAAAAATAAGAGGTATCAAGGAAACAAACTTGGAAGAAAATCCGATCGACACTTATTGATTTCACCAATTTAGGGGCACATATATAGTAAGAAACTCCAAATAAAACATGAAAAAACCGGTGCAGTACAATGACACAACTCATATAAGGAGAATGGTTTTTTGTACCTCGTACCAAGAGTGAACAAGAAGCAAAAAACCAATAAAAATTTTCTTTAGCTATGGAAGATCTAAAACCGGGTCAAAGTTCAGATACAAATTTAATTTTCCACTAAAGTTAGATATAGTAAATATTATGTGATTTTACTTAATAAAATCCCTCACTCTATAAGAAATTTAAATATATGACTCATAGACTTGAAATGGTTCCAAAATGACATAAATATGGTATTAAACTCATTTTATGTCAATGAAAATCATCAAAAGGGAAAAACTAGAAAATTGGAAAAAAAATTAAAAAAATATAAAAATTTGGAATGGATAAATGTTAATTGAGTCTCCATTGTGAGTCACTACTGTGAGTCATTGGTGTGGGTCGCCATTATGAGTCACCATTATGAGTCACTAGTGAAAGTCACAATGTGATTAACCAGTGAAAGTCAATATTGGAAGTCACTGTTGGTGAGCTACCATTGTGAGTCACTATCACGAGTCACTTTGGCAAGTCACCACCGCAAGTCACCTTCAGAATTCACCCCCATGAGTCACCATCATGATTCACTATCATAAGTCACTATCATGAATCATCATCTTGAGTCACCGTCATGAGTCACTAGTGTGAGTGACCATTTGTTGAGTGACCTTTTAGCGTGGCACCGCTAACGAGATGCCATTAAACAAGACATCGTTCGGTGATTCACTATTCAGCGAGTCACCATTCAATAAGATACCATTCAGAAAGTCACTATTCGGTGAGTCACTATTGGAAGTGACCACCATGATTCACTTCCAAGAGTCGCCATTGGAGAACTTGAAAAACTATGAAATTTGGAAATAAGTCACCTTGACTTCCCAAAACACTTCAAACACTGAATTTTCACAATGTAATTGACTGGGGAGGTTTGGGTCATTACATCATATACATCTCAAACTATTCTCATCTTTGATAATTTCAAACCAAACCCAAAAGGGGTAAGGGGTCCGAATAACCGACCTATAAGTTACCTTCTAAGACTCTTGTTACCCATCATGCACTACAACTTACTTAACACACCAACCAAAATTATCACAAAACACACCACACAACCACAAAATCCATGTCATCTTAATCACATGACTTAGGAAATCTCGTCCTCTATATCAATATATTATCATCTCTGGGCCACATTGACTCGCCCATGCAGGTTTAATGGTATCGTAGTTAATGCAACTCGATCAGGTGTTTCTTCTTCCCATTTCACATGTCAGTACTTTATCACACATTGCACCACAGTCATCTCAAACCAAGGGATAAAAAATCATTTCATAAAAATAAGGTTCAAACATTACATTTTAAAACATAATAAAATAAGGAAAATTCCAAAACAACACCTAGTACTAGGCGTGAATATGCATTTATCACTCCCAAGAACTCTCTCCCCTACCATTATGCCTCCAAAACACGCGAACAAATGGAATGGTTCGTCCATGCAATACCTTCTCCCGAATATCATCTAACTATATCAACCATTCAAAATATTTCATTTTATCCATGATATCTAACTCTACCATGTCAAGGACATGGGAGTCATCTGCAAGATTCTAAAGAAGTTGAGAGATGTGGTTGAAGTCAAGGTTCAGCTCCAACTATGGTGGAAACGCCAACCGGTATTCCCCTTTGCCAACTTGTCCAAAAACCTCAATGGTTCCAAAAATCTTGGAAGAAATATTGCTCCCTATACAAAACCTCTACTACCCACATTGAGGGGAAACATTCGAGAGCAATTGGTCCCCAACCTCAAACACCAAGGGCCTTCTCCTATGATCGGCATAAGACTTCTGCAAGCCCTATGCCTCTTTCATCCTCTCACTATCAAGATTATCCTTCTTCATCATTCATTATACTACCTCTGGACCAAGAACAGTTATATATACAACCTCCATCTAGCAAAATGGCCAGCTACAAGGTCACCCGTACAATGCGTCAAATCTATCCATGCTATTGGAAGAGTGATAGGTATTATTATAATCAAACATTACCAAGGATGGTTGTTTTACCAAATATCCACCAAAGTGAAAGATGCACACCAGAAAAACATCCTTAAATTTTGGGGAAGTCTGCTTTATCTTCCCATTTGTATGAGTGTGTAAAGAAGTACTGAGGTGTAACTTTTTTCCAAAATCAGGTTGTAATACCATCCATTCTCATGTGGTAAACCACACTTTCACATCAAATAAAATGGATCTGAGAACTCAATCACACTGTACCACATCATCCACATACCTCTTCACTAAGGTGTCCACTACACTCATCTCATTGATTTATAAGAAGTTGGCTTATTTCATCAGCTAATCCATTAATACCTATATAGCATCATAGCCTACAAAATCCATGGGTAACCCTATGTTGAAATCCATCAAGATTTAATCACACTTCCACTCAGGGATATTCATTGGCTAGAAAAACCATATTGAACGCAATGTTCATCATTTACATACTAGTAGACCAAGTATCCTTCCACAAACGTTGCTACTTCCCATTTCATCTGCATCCATAAAAACTGCATCTTCATGTAATGGAACATTTTAGAGATTCTTGGATGTATTTTTAATAGTGATGTATGAATCTCAAGAATAACTCCCTCGTTCATTACTATTAGAACAAACAGCCTCCCATAGAACAACATCTGATTCCAAACACCCCCAAAATATCCTTATGTGGCATCACTATGGCCAACACAATCATGCAACACCTCTACCTCTGAGTCTACCCACAAATAATCTTCCACTTTCTACATCAGAGAAGTTGACACTATCATCTAGAATAAACAGCGTCTACCACCATCCATTTTTCCTTCTATGTGCAAGGATTCCAACTACTGCACCGCATTCCAAGTGTCTACAGATTCCAAAACAACATCCTTTTGTGAAATTCTAATCAAAGAATCATCCACAACATCCCCCTTTCTTGAGTAGTAGGAGATCTCAAAATCATAGTCCAGAATAAATTTTATACACCTGTACTAGCGAAAGTTCAGATCTCTCTAGAAGAATATATACCTCAAACTCTTATGATCTTTGAAGATAACAAACTGATCCCCAATGAGGTAATTCTGCCACAAATTCAGTGCAAACATGACCACTTCAAGATATAGATCATGGGTTTGGTATGTAACTGTTAGGATCCATAAAAGATCACCCCCTACTACTACATCTCCATGCATCCCAAACCCAAACAGGAATCCTCACAAAACACCTCAAACATCACCCTTTCCTCCAGAAACCTTATCTCTAGGGAACTATCCAACTTATCCTTTAGGTAGCAGAATGAAAATTGGAACTAATCACCCCAAAAAAAAGTTTGTTTGTTTCCAGACTGGGATTACAAAAAGGCTACAACTAGAGAGAAATCCAGTACAAACCACCATTTATAGCCTGTGAGACTAAGAAAATTGTGATCGTCTTTCACACTCTTGGATGATACCCCAGAAACAACTAATTTAACCTTGGATGGTCCACTAATACACCATGCTGAGACACATCATGCCTGAAGAAATATACCCATCATTACCAAAAATTACACTTGGAAAACATTCTGTAGAGCTGGTGGCCTCAAAGACCCTACAAGATGGTTCTGATATTCTCGGTATTCTTCTCCTTTGAATTTGATTAAATCAATATATCATCGATGAATACAATGAAGAACTAATCCAGGAACTCATGGAAGATGGAATTCATGAGTCCCATCTATATGACTGGTTCATTCGTAACATTGGAAGTCATGATTACACACTCTAAGTGACCATACTAGTATATGAAATAAGTATTTTGAATATCACCCTCCTTCACCCTTAATAGGTGATATCCAGATTGGAAATAGACATTATAAAACTAACTTACCCCTCTTATCTGGTTGAAAACAGTGTATATCCTTAGAACAAGGTAACCTCTCTTGACTGTCACCTGATTCATCTTTTAGTAGTATACGAATAGCCTCATACTACCATTCTTCTTCTTTGATAAAATCACTAGATCCCCCCATAGTGACACACTGGGCAAGTTGAATCACATTTTCATCAGATCGTCTATCTGAAACCTCAAATCCCACAACTCATAAGGTTTCATCTGATAAGGATCAATCAAATTCATAGAAGCACTAGAATAAAATTATATCTCGAACTCAACACCATATTGCGTGGTTGAGTCACAACTTCCTTGGGAAAAATATCCATGAACTCCACAATAACCCTGAGGACTTCCACCATCTTAGCGTCCATCGATTCCACTGACCGATCAGCCAATAAAGATAGAATAGAATATATACACTAACTTCCTATATAGTAGCTCCACTCACTTCTGAAAACTGTATGCCATCCATACATATCTGGAAGAACAACTCTTATAACACCCAAAATTTTATGAGAAATATTTTGTTTTTATGTATTATGTTATAAAAAGTAATCTTTAACTACACACAACACTATCTTGGCTTGCGTTACACGCAAGAGAAACCTTCCTTGATAGCTTGTGTTGTACGCAATACCGAGTGTCACTAACCAATGATATGTTATTAAAATATTATATAAACTAGCCGTTATGAGTAGTAATACCCAATTTTTGAAATTTTATAAATTTTATCTTTCAAAAAGGACTTAATTTTTGGATTTGGAATATCTAAATTAGCCTAGGGTGAATTTTGGGTATTTTTCTGAAAACTTTAAAATTTTGATGAATAGTGAAAACACTGGGTTACTATTTAAAAACTGACTTTTTTATTTAATAAATATTTATTTTATTTAAATTTATTTTAGCTAAAAATTGATACATAATACCTATCTTAGTTCAATGTAATTCATTGGAGTCATTTTATAATAATATTAGATATATAAAATTTTATTGAACTTTTCACCGTCTTTTACCTACCTCCTATGAGATTTTTGCAAATTTACATAAAATGTAATTTTACCGAATCTGTGAGTGGAATTTCGAAAATCCGAGAGACACGATTAGTATCAAGAAGTAAAATTTGGTTCAATAAGATAAAAATAATTTATGGTGAATAGTAACTTTTTACTTTTATTTACCACGGTTAAAAGTAAATTGGGTAATTAAGGGTACAAATGATATTATTATTACCCTAAAACATGTCCTAATTCTATTGGATAATTTTAATTCGACCAGAAACTACCTTAGGAATAAAATATGACCATTTAGGTCCACTTGGACTAGATTATGACATTTAATATTATTTTATTTAAAGAATAGTTAAAATAGTTAAAATCAAAGTTTAATAACTAAAAAAATTTTAATATAGAGTTATAAATAAGATAAAATATACGATAAATATTCATTATAAAGCTAAAAATATTTCTAACATAATGATATTTTATTTGTAATTTTTAGAAATTAAATATGTTAATTTATTTATGACACAATGATGATGCAGTATTTACCTTATTAATGAAATATTAACATAATTGATGTTAAAAATACCCAAATAAATGTAATTTGAGACTTTTTATAAATTGTACTAATTTTTTAGGTTAATATGACATGTTAGTATTTATCCAATTAACATTTTTTCAAACTAATCATGATGTTATGATTTTCACAAAAATCCATTACCAAATAGTGTCAAAATTGACATAAAATAGTTTTTGAATCAAATCTTATATTATTAATTGTTATTATATACCTAAAAATATAACGTTTAGCCAAATGAATTAAATAAAGTAATATAAATTAATAATTAACAAATTGGGGTTCTTTTGTCTTGTTATAGTAATTTTATTAACCATATAGTGTAAGAAAATAAGACGACGTTGTAAAATTTAAATTATTTAACTTAGAGTTAAATCTAAATGATAAGGTTAAAATAGTAACCTAAACCTATCTAAAATCTATTGGTTGAGAGAATTGAGACCCATCCCCACCTTATCTTCAAAAATTTGTAGCTATTAAAAACTGAATATGACTTTATAATAAAATAATATTATATGTTTTTTCTAAGGTGTCCCTCTCCTCCCTTATAAAAGGGCACCTCCTCCCTCTCCTCTTTATAATATTTTGAGCCTTCAAGCTCGAAAAACCCCTCCTAATTTCTATTCTCCACTTCCCTGGTAATATTCTAGAGGTCCTGGTCTTCTTCGAAGATCAATTTTAGTTCCCTAAGAGGATGTTTTCAGAGGAATTGTTGGGTCTTCCACGAAATCGTGAAGTTGAGTTTTCAATAGAACTCGTACCGGGTGCTTTGCCTATTTCAAAGACACATTATAGAATGGACCCAATTGAGTTGTAGTAATTAAAGAAGAAACTCCAAGAGAATATGTATAAGGGATTCATACGCCATAGTGTGTCACCTTTGGGAGCACCTGTTCTATTTGTTAAGAAGAAAGATGGATCAATGAGACTCTGCATTGATTATCGAGAACTTAACAAGATCACTATCAAGAACAAATATCCTCACCCACGTATTGATGTCTTATTTTACCAACTACGCGGAGCTCAATACTTTTCCAAGATTGATCTTCATTCAGGTTATCATCAATTAAGGGTCAAACGGGAGGATATACCAAAGATAGAATTTTGTACAAGGAATGGACACTATGAATTTATAGTGATGCTATTTGGTCTTACTAATTCCCCTGTTATCTTTATGGATCTAATGAATAGAGTCTTTATAGAATATCTTTATCAGTTTCTGGTAGTCTTTATAGATGATATTCTTACTTATTCAAAGAGAAAGGAAGAACATGAAGATCACATGAGAATTGTAATGAAGACCCTGAGAAAGGAGAAGATTTATGCCAAATTTACCAAGTGTGAATTTTGGCTTCAAAAAGATTCATTTTTGGGTCATATAATCTCAAAAGAGGGGATATCTCTGGATCCAGGAAAAACAGAGGTTTTCGAAAGATGGTTGAGACCAACAATAGTAACTGAGATCCAAAGTTTTCTTGGTTTGGCTGGATATTATCGACGTTTTGTGAAAGAATTTTCACGATTATCTAATCCACTCACTAGGTTGACTCGAAAAGGAGTTAAGTTTTTTTGGATGAAGAAGTGTGAAGAGAATTTTAAAGAGTTAAAAAGAAGGTTATCTAGTCCACCTTTTCCACACTACCTTGTAATGGAGAAAGGATTGTGATCTACAGTGATGCATCCAAGAAGGGGCTAGGGTTTCTTATCATGCAAAATGATATGGTGGAAGCTTACGCCTCACGATAGTTGAAAATCCATGAGAAAATTTACCCAACTCATTATTTGTAGTTAGCTACGGAAATATTTACATTAAAGATTGGGAGGAATTTTCTTTATGGTGAAAGGTGTGATATTTATATTGATCATTAAAGATTAAAGTATATTTTCACACAAAAGGAGCTGAATATGCACCAAAGAAGATGGTTGGAGCTGATTAAGGATTACGACTGCTCAATTCATTTCCACCCTGGGAAAGCAAACATGGTGGTAGAAGCATTAAGTCGACAAGACCATGCTAGCTGATCCATGATGAGGATTACAAAAGATCCAATATTTATGGATTTACAAAGGATGGATCTTGGAATTATAATGGAAGGGGAGAAATATTATCTTTCTCAAATGAATGTTCAACCATCTATACATGAGAATATTAAATAGGCATAGAATGAAGATGTAGAGTTACAAAATAAGGTGAGAAATTTCCCTTAATTCAACCTCTATTGTGATGGGATAATAAGGTTCAAGAATCGGGTTTGTGTTCCTCCCATCCTAGAATTAAAGAAGGAGCTACGGGATGAGGCTCATATTTCTTCATTCTCTATTCATCCTGGAAGCACGAAGATGTATAGGGACCTGAAATAGTACTTCTAGTATGATGGCATGAAAAGAGATGCTGCTGAATATGTCTCTCGATGCTTTGTTTTTCAGCAAGTTAAAGCTGAGAGATAGAAGTCTAAGGGGATGTTACAACCATTACCCATACCAGAATATAAATGGGAAAACATCACTATGGACTTTTTCACTATTCTTCCAAAAACATCCAAAGCCAATAATGCTATCCGGGTTATAGTTGATCGTCTTACGAAGTCGGCACACTTCATTGCTATTAGAGAGTATTTCTCTCTTGATCAGCTTTCCAGGATATATGTAAAGGAAGTGGTAAGATTGAATGGAGTACCACTTTCCATTATATCTGATTGGGATCCTAGGTTTACCTCAAAGTTTTGACGAAGTCTTCAACATACTCTGGATACAATACATATTTGAGTTTCAGCACGGCTTATCATCCTCAGAAAAATGGTCAGTCTGGGAGAAGAATTCAAACTCTAGAAGATATGTTAAGATCTTCCTCTATGGATTTCAGAGGTGGTTGGGATCAACACCTACCTTTGGTTGAATTTTATTATAATAATATCTTTCACTCCAGTATTCATATGGCCCTTTATGAAGCTTCTATGGAAAGAAATGTTGAACTCCAACTATCTGGGATGAAGTAGGGGAAAGAAAGCTATTATGACCTGATCTTATTGATGAGATGGCAGAAAAGGTCAGATCTATTCGACAACACATATGAGCAGCTCAGAGTCGACAAAAACATTATGCCGATAACTGAAGAAAAGTCCTATAGTTTG
Source organism: Viscum album (assembly GCA_963277665.1). Classification (NCBI taxonomy): domain Eukaryota; kingdom Viridiplantae; phylum Streptophyta; class Magnoliopsida; order Santalales; family Viscaceae; genus Viscum; species Viscum album. Next base: position 821,001,187 of record OY728125.1, on the reverse strand, counting down.
ATGTTGGTGATAAAGTGTTCTTACGAATTTCTCCTTGGAAGAGAGTAATGAGATTTGGAAAGAAGAACAAGCTAAGCCCTCGGAATATTGGTCCTTTTGAAATATTGGATCATGTTGGGAAGGTATCTTACCGATTGGTGCTTCCACCAAATCTCTCTCAAGTTCATAATTTATTCCATGTATCTCTCCTTAGAAAGTACATGGCCGATCCTTCACATGTACTCAGCTCAGAAGTTGTACCGATGGAGCAAGATCTTTCTTATGAAGAACAGTTGATAGAGATTCTGGATCGTAGAGAAAATGTCCTATGGAACAAGACCACTCTCTTGGTGAAAGTTTTATAGAGGAACCACCAATTATAATAAGCAACATGTGAACTTGAGGATATGATGAGGGAGAGTTGTCCTCATTTGTTTGTTACAAAGTGATGAATTTTGATGGTGAAATTCATTTTAAGGGGGGTAGAATGTAACACCCGATATTTTATGGGAAATTTTTTTTTTATGTATTATGTTATATAAATGAATCTTTCACTACACACAACAATGTCTTGGCTTGCGTTACACACAAGCGCAACCCTCCTCGATAGCTTGTGTTGTACGCAATACCGAGTTTCACGAAACAACGATATGTTATTAAAACATTATATAAACTAGCCTTTATGAATAGTAATACCCAATTTTTTAAATTTTATAAATTTTATCTTTCAAAATGGACTTCATTTTTGGACTCGTAATATCAAAATTAGCGTAGGGTAAATTTTTGGTGTTTTTCTAAAAACTTTCAATTTTTGATGAATAGTGAAAACACTAGGTTACTGTTTAAAAACCTACATTTTTATTTAATAATTATTTATTTTATTTAAAATTATTTTAGGTAAAAATTTATACATAATACCTATTTTAGTTCAATGTAATTCGTTGGATTCATTTTAAAATAATTTTAGATATATAAAAATTTTGTTGAACTTTTCACCATCTTTTACCTACCTCGTTGGAGCTTTTTGCAAATTTACATAAAACATAATTTAACTGATTCTGTGAGTAGAATTTCAAAAATATGAGAGACACGGTTAGTATCATGGAGTAAAATGTGGTTTAATAAGATAAAAATAATTTTGGTGAATAGTAACTTTTTACTTTTATTTACCACGGTTAAAAGTAAATAGGGTAATTAAGGGTAAAAATGATATTATTATTACCCTAACATATGTCCTAATTCTATTTTATAAGTTTAATTCGACCAAAAAAAACCTTAGGAATACAATATGACCATTTAGGTCCACTTGGATTAGATTATGACATTTAATATTATTTTATTTAAAGAAGAGTTAAAATAGTTAAAATCAATGTTTAATAACAAAAACATTTTTAATATAGGGTTATACATAAGATAAAATCAACTATAAATATTCATTATAAAGATAAAAATATTTCAAAAATAATGATAGTTTATTTGTAATTTTTAGGCATTAAATAAGTTAATTTATTTATGACACAATGATGATGTAGTAATTAAATTATAAATGAAATATTAACATAATTGATGTCATAAATACCCAAATAAATGTAATTTAAGACTTTTTATAAATTCCACAAATTTTTTAAGTTAATATGACATGTTAGTATTGATTCAATTAACTTTTTTAGAACTAATCATGATGTTATGATTTTCACAAAAATCAATTACCAAATAGTGTCAAAATTGACATAAAATAGTTTTTCAAACAAATATTATATAATTAATTGTTATTATATTATTAAAAATCTAAGGTTCGGCTAAATGACTTAGATAAGGTTATATATATTAATAATTAACAACTTGGGGTTATTGTTTCTTGTTATAGTATGTTTATTAACCATATAGTGTAAGAAAACAAGAAGACACGGTAAAAGTTAAATTATTTAACTTAGAGTTAAATATAAATGATAAGGTTAAAATAGTAACCTAAAACTATCTAAAATATATTTGTTGAGATTATTCCGACCCATACTCGGCTTATCTTTGAAATAAATCAATTTTGAGCTATTAAAAACCGAATATGACTTTATAATAAAATAATATTTTAAGTTTTTTCTAAGGTGCCACACTCCTCCCTTATAAAAGGGTGCCTCCTCCCTCTCCACTTTACACAAAATTGATCCTTCAATCTCGACCCACACCTGACAATTTCTCTTCTACACATCCCTAGTAATATTCTAGAGGTCTTTTTCTTCTTCAAAGACCAATTTTAGTTCCCTAAGAGAAAGTTTCAAATAGGCGTGTTGAAGAAGAGGTAATATCCGTTACCGATTATTCCAAATTTATTTCTTCTTATACTTCCTCTTATTTAGTTTTTTAATTATGATGTAATAACATCAGTATCACTCATATACTTATATTTTATTATAAATATGAAACAACCCTATTTAACCTTCTATTCATCCTACGGAAAATGAAATCACCGCACGTGCGTACGTACAGAATACTGTCTCTACGTCGTGGTGTAATCTATTTTCCATCACCACCTTACTTGGATGGATATAATGGTGAAAATAATAACTATATATTATTATTGTAAAGTGATACTGATTCGGAAATAGTATACGTACCCTCCAATACAATTCCACGATCAGGGGAATGATATCATCGCTCGTGCGTACGCACGGTCTACCGTCTCTACGATGTGATGCGACTCGTTCTACATGATATTCATTGAATAATGATTATATAAATGAATTTAATGAATAAATATGATATATATTATACTAATACCATTCTTTAAATAAGGTATCTATAACCTAAAAATAATAATAAGAATTTATTCGACAAACCACGCATAAGAACAAAACGCAATAAACACCCGAATAACAAGTAGCAAGGAAATATTACTAATAAGAAGCTTAGAATATGACCATATATGATCTCATAAAAATTAGTATGATTATAGAATAAGTCAATGACATTATTTAAATCATTATACAGGATGTTTGGACACTTACAAATCAAATCGGACCTAAGGTAAGGGAAGATCTCACAATCTCATTTTTATCCAAGATAGTTTATACTTCAGAATTTACTAGGGCATATTTATCATCCACATACATGTTTCCTAAATATGTAATATTATTTCTATCCTCTTAAAAGTTTTTAAATCCAATTTTACCCAATGGTGAGTTTTTAATAAAATATATGAAAGGAATCTTTTTTCGTTTTTAGTACGAGGTACTTTTTGACTTTTCCGGCCAAAGTACGAGAAGAATGTTTTTTTAACTTATATGGAATGAATGGATTTTTATGATTACATAGAACATTATTTCCATGAAGCTTCCTTTAAAAATTTTCACGTTTATGGTTAATTAACTTATTTTTGTTTAAAATTTTATGACATGTTAAGAAAGGAAAAATGTTTTTCAAGGAGAAAAGATATTTTCTTCAAGAATGGATTTCAAGTGTTTTATCAAAATTATTTCCATTTAAGATAATATACGGTTCTATTTCTATCCCTATTATTACATTGATTTCATTTTGTTGTGATCGAATTATTTTTATGAAGTCCTTTATCTTATATGAATTGTTTTACGATGTCACAATGTTTAAGAATCCCATTTTTATTACATGGGTCATGATATGATTTATGATTTATGATTTTGTGGCACACATAAGAATGGTTTCATTATGAGATGGGTGGGACCTATATCTCCCTCCAATGCATTGGGTAAATATTTATATCTTATGAGATATACCTGACTAGAACGGTAGGTTAATCTGGTTCAGTGATACATGACTGAAACGAGGGGTGAACTCGGATCAGAAATGGACTTTGTCCGCTAGGATAGTCTTGGTAATTAGTCTTGACTACTAAGAAATGATTCTGTATGATTATGTGCGTATGCCACAAAGTATCATGTTATGATTATTGGGATTTACATTGAACTACCATGACTTATCCCATGTTATGATATTATGATCTCTTTTTTAGGTTACTATTATCAAAATGTTATGTTCTTATGAATATGATATGATTGATATTTCTTTTGTTTACCCATGTTGAGAATTTGAGCTCACCCTTTTGAATGTTTTATTTTCCCAAGGTCATGAAGAAGGGTATTAAGTATGATATTCCAAAAGTTAATCTAGATATGATAAAATAAAAGGGATATGATGTAGATTATTTATGAAACATTTGTTTTTGTTTCTCAGTTTCAAAAAGACACTATACATATATGGTCCTTTCATGGTTTTGTTATATGTTGTAATAAGTGTACTTCAATTTTAAAGTAATAACAATGTATGTAAGCTAAAGTCATTATAACTCTCCTCCTGAAGAAATATATGACATCATGCAAGTAATACAACCATTTCATTCCAAGAATAACATAGTATGGTTGCATCTATTTTAAGAAGATATCCCCCACATGACGGATACGACCCCATGATAAGTCTATATCCCCATCACACATCCAAAAATCATGTCTTACCTTCAAATGACGTACTCAACACCAAGGGCATGGAAATTAATTCTATGTCTAATACAATAGAATGAGATATAGTGGGTGAAACAAAGGAGTGTGAAGCTTTGGAATCAAATAGAGCAGAAGCAAGGGTAATAACCAAGATGATCATTCCTCTAACAATTAGTGGTCCTTCCATAACTTCTGCCTATTCTATGTGAAATATACCACATTTATCTCTTATACCCATCTGCTAACAACCAATCCCATGACCATTTCATGGTAGAGGTCCATAAGGAACATCCTAAGTTTGGACCCTACACTCTCCATCTCCCCTCAGCAAAGCAAAATCCTATTATCCATACTACTGAAACGAACTAGCTATAAACAACTACTAATGATGGTATTGAACCTACCATCCTCCTCCAATTTGAGCATGAGAAGACACTAGGAATTGGATCCGAATATGGGTGTGTACCCCACATAATAAACTCCTCATACCCAATCCCAAAGAAAAGGCATGAGTATCATTGACACTAGAAGGATGGAAGGGAAACTACAAAGGTTAAATCCCTTCCAGTCGAAACATTGAGGGTCCTAGTCCCTCGAACCTACTACTAATAATACTTCCCTTTTAGGATTCCTACTGGTTCCACTCCCATGGTATTCCTCATCATGAGTGAATCCACTCAATCACCTCTCCATTCTTTTAAAATTCCATGTACATTAGCAACATAAAGGGAGTAACCACGTACTGGGTAGAGGGATGGAGTGCCTCATCTAGGTGTCTTGTATGTGACTCCTCATCCAGAAAAAGATCAGGGGGAAATGAAGGATTTCATTGAAAGTGATCCCCAACTCCCATACCAACATAGTCCCCTCCTGGATAAAGAGTAACTCCTACCTCCTCTCAGCCTTCAAAGTGGAGAAAAGAAACTCCGCCCAAAAATCCTTCCAAAACTCAACCAACAACACATATACCTCCTTCATCTCCTCAAGATAAAGCATTCACCACTAACACATAGCTCCCTACATCTGAATAACTTCCTAATTACCCTAGTACTCTGTTGGAACCCAGTTCAAATTGAAAGTGGTATCAATTTGATTGATCCATATCTCAATCTCCCTGTTTAAATCATTTCCCTTGTACTTTCCTAATGCATTACACTAGAAAGAACAAAATTTTCTATTCCATTCCCATCCTCCTCTTCTGGATCAACCATCCTTTGCTCAACTGAATCGGCCTTTAGAGCCGCAACCACCCGAGCCACATGTAGCCAATGACTGAATGCCATAAATGAGAGATAAATAATGTAATCCTAAGCCCATGCAGTAAGTTATTTTATTTATGATTTATTTTAATTCATTATTTTGATCTATTAAATTTTAAACATACCAAAACAACCCAACTCATATAAGAATAGAAGTAATTGTGATGCATGTACCTTTACTAGGTCTCTACCCTACAAACAGTGTAGCCTCACTTGGTTGTTCGATATGATTAGAGTTTGTTCATCATATAATGGGTCCCTAAAATATCGTTTTTGTCCAGTATTCCATGGAATATTCAATGTATCAATATCAACTAATTCTATTTTCACTATCATCCCATGATATCCTCATAATTACAAGCTCCAAACTCCATCCTAACTCTCAAAAATCACCTCAGATATCATTCAGTTGTGACCCCTCTCTCTAAAGATTCCCCTCATAAGATTTTAATGAAGAATGGGGTATAATGACGCCTTGGTACCTCCACCAGTAGGCCCTAATTGGAGACCATCACCAAGAGTATGTAATCTCACAAAATGTGAGGCATTAAACAATTTAGGAAAACATGATTGGGAGATAAGATGGTTCATCCCAAAACAACTCCAAGGTATTTATATATATATATATATAAGAAGGAAAAAATCCAACCCACATTTATGTTAAAACAAAACTATTACACATACAATTAAAAATACAAAGTAAATACCAAAATAAGCTAGGAAGTGACACATCAACTGTCCCAAAGTCTGAGCTAGTAAGGTCCATCCTAGTTTGTGACGTCCTCCTAGAAACCTGAAAATGATTTTATATTCATAGGGTGAGCATATAGGTTTATTTTGTAGTAAATACGAGGTCTATCATGCACAAGAGAAAGAATTATACTAATTCCCCTGTGAGAAAACACCATAACCAAACATTACCAAATCAGGTATAATAACCACCCCAACCTCGCCCAGGGGTACTAACAAAATAAAGTATGTCTTGTAAAGTAATATAATGCACATCAATAATAGGGTACCCCACCGCACTTTCCCACTGATTATCCATACTCAAACCTAAATGAAAAACATCCTTGTGATCCCCACATATTCTGAAGACACTACATCACAACCCGCCCACACACACCTGGGACTCAAAACGACACCTCTTCCCATCACCAAGCCCATGAGACACATCACATCTCTCCTGCGGATACCTAGGCCCCATACCACATCTTATCCTTCCATCAGAGGCCTTGTCCACATACCACGTCACATCCCAAAAATACCTGTGAAATCACAACACATCTCATCTTGAATACACCTGGGAAAACACAAAACATCTCATCTCGATGAAACCTAGGAAAACAAAACTCGCCCATAGAATCTTGGGCCCCAAAAACTAAAATCTACACAAATAATATTGGGTACAACCACCTAGAAAAAGGGGAGGGGAAGAGCGGGTGGCCATCCATCCATCAACCAACTGGGATGCTTGGGAAAGACAATGTCCCGCTTGATAATGGGGGTGTTTAGAACATAGTGCTCAGCTACGGTGGGGTGCGTATAGAAATCACAAAGGGAATACCTGTATATATAGATATAACACCAAACACACTTTCCCAACCTATGGGTTATGAAACAAAAAAATAATCACACAATACTGCTAACTTCACTGAAACCTAAAATGAAATCACCACACAAAAAGCTATAACTTCTTTCCAATTCACATCCCATTTTGTTAAACCACTACCATTATTTATTCACAACTCATTTATTCCTTACGTTAAAAAAAATAACCCAAGATACATCCAAAAATTTTTAACCAATTAATTATTTGTCTATTCCTTTACTCACTTGGAAACTACCAAGCACATCACATAACAAGTAACATAACAACACATCACTGCACAAACCTACTACAGCCTCGCAAAACAAAGATTCTCATTCATTCCACAATAAATCATTCTATAAACCTGAGATTACATTACACCTCCAAAACCACCCAACATCACAAAACTATTCCAACAACCCTACTATAACACAACTAAAAAAATCCCACACACAACACACCACTACACAAACCCAGGTAATGCATATTTAGATTTAAAAAAGCATTACTAACTAAATTTTGACTTTCTAATTAATGGGTTATCACAAAAATTGTTTCATCCTATGGAATCTGTTTATTATCAAAGTGTATGTTACTTGAAAATTTCAATATATATGTTTTCAATAAAAATCAACCAACCTGCGACTTATTTAGTGCACAACCAAGGACCACCAACAACCATAATTTTTAGTGTAGATTTTAGCACGTATAATTTAAAACAACAAGTAAAAATATATAACAATTAGATAATACATCACTTTTCCCCATCCCATATATATTAATCTTAAACTGATTAAATTATTTTTGTTTAATTTAGATTAAAATTTATATTCATGGTAAACATTCATACACCCACTCCGCATGAAATACAATTAAGAGGGATGATGGAGATCCACTTAGAAGAAATGTTGATCATCCCTTCCCAGTTTCACCAAGATAGAGGCATGTATGTAGCAGGAAAATTGAAGAAAATATAGAACCACCAGTGCAACATAATGGGATGACTCTTATGGGGATAAAGGTTATGAGAACCTCATAACAAAATAGAATGATAAGTAAAAACAAGGATAAAGTTTTTTTATCCCTTACAATATCAAAAATAGGGTTGTGGTTTAGATACATATTTAATTTTCCATTAAAGTAGGGTCAGGATAAGATTATGCAATTTGACAAATTAAAATCTCCCTGACTCTTAGGAATTTTACTATATGTCTCATAGACCTTGAAATGGCTCTAAAACTACTCATTAAACTCATTTTACATCAAAGAAAGTCTTCCAAATGGAAAACATGGAAAACATGGAAAAATAGAGAAAAGGCATACTATTGGAATGAATCACCATTAGTTGAGTGACCATTGTGAGTCACTAGTGTGAGTAACCCATGAAAGTCACCAGTGTGATTCACTGTTGGGATTCATTGGTGTGAGACATTGGTGTGATTCTCCATTGTTAGTCACTGTTGTGAGTCACCGTTGTGAGTTTCCATCATGAGTCACAATTGTGAGTCACCATCGCGAGTCATCATTGCGAGTCACTATCGGAAGCCACCATCATGAGTTACCATAATGATTCTACATCTAAAGTCCCTATCACAAGTCAACGTCATGATTAAACCCTACGAGTGACCATTCGATGAGACGTCATTCAGCGACGAACTTCTAGCAATAAACCATTAGACGAGACACTGTTTAGTGCATCACCATTCTTTGAGTCCCCTTTCAATGAGCTGCTATTTGGGGATTCAATGTTTGGTGAGTATCCACCATGAGTAATCTCTAGGAGTTACCATTGGAGAACTTGAAAATCTCAGAAATTTTGAAAAGTCTTGAAATAAGTCACTTTGACCTCCTAAAAGACTTCAAACATTGGATTTTTTCAAATTAATGGACTAAATTGGTCTAGGACATTATAGTCCCAACTAGTTGCTTCTATAAAATTATATATTCAACTAATTGATACTAAATTTCAATCCATTCTCACAGGTTGTTCTAGAGAATGAGGATAATGTAAAGTCACTAAATACAAACATTGCTAAAAAAGTGGGGAAAGTTAAATGGTCATATATTTTCCCCATCCACAAATAGAGGAATGGGGGGATTCCTCTCTAATAACATGTCAAATGGATCCATGTATTTCAATTCAATTATTTTGAGGATGCTCATGATGCCTCAAATATTTTAGTCTTTCACCTATTGAAAGAATAATAGGTTTATTTTTTATACCACATATTTACCATGTTGTGTTGGTAATTTTATCTTGAATCTAGTATATGAAATTAAATGAAGCAGTTTATTGTGTCCCTTAGTTTATAATGGAGATAATAAATATTTTCAACCTCTAGATTCTAATAATATAAATAATGAGAAGTGAAATATGGTTATTATATGACCGATACATAGTCCTCAAATACTTTTTTCCACATCTCATTGAGGAAATCTTTATTTTTTATAGATGATTTATTTGGTTGTTCCACCTAAATTGGTTGTTTCCCTATGGCTTTGTTGGAAAAGGGTAATGTTCCTTGAGATATTTTCCCTCATTAAAGTTCAATAATTCCAGATGAATAATGAATAAAAATCATTAATTTAGTTTATTCACTATCAATAATAAAAAAATTATTCTGTAATTATTTATTTCGTTTTTTGGTAATTTTTAATTATAAGAGGATATTTGGATGTTTTGGTATTTTTAAATAAATATGGAATCTATTGCTTTACTCATGGATGGGGATATATGATCTGTCTCTAATAGAAAAATCCTAAATGAGAATGAAGTTGATATAATTTTTTTTGAAAATGTGCATATATACTTTTGAATGAATGTTGCAAAAAAAATTCAGATCTTCATATGTTATGAAAGAACATAAAAAATGGATTATGAGTTTCATTATTACAAGACTAATTTCCAATTATGAATCCTTGTTATACACAAAATAAATATCTTTACAATAGGGAGTATTCCCCTTGAAAGGACATCCATGGAATTTTTATCCATTTACAAGGGTATATTTCTCATTTCCTATTTTGATAACTCCATGGTAATGTTTTACATAGTTTTTAGTTCCCATTATAGATGTATGGTTAGAAACTAAGGAAACTCGAGGAAACTCATAGAAAAATTGGGGCCTCCATAATATCATGACTTCAGGTTCTCCATTGATCACCGCTTTAAAATATGGGTGAATAGTGAGGGTCCTGGGGGGATTTTTTTAGAGTACTTGTTCCCCTATAAAGAATGATATTGAGGTTCCAATAGTGGTACCATCTCCATCATTCCTGATTTATAAAAATTGGGATTGGGTTTCATCTAACACCTCTATGGAACTCAAGTTTTCTTAATAGTAAAGATTTCCATGATGTGTGGGATCCATATTGGGTTAATCTTGGGTAACTAAGTAGATATTATGGATTTCCCCTCCCAAATACTTCTATTATGGGAGGGAGAGGGTATCTCATGTAGAGAAGAGAATCCTAAATTTATTGGAAGTGGTGATCAATGTTTTTATCCCCTTATTGGTTCTAGGGCATCAGGTTTGCCTACAATTTCTCATTTACTCCATTTACTATTGGGAAGCGGTGAATACTAAGATAAAAACAAGATGCATCAACTCACATTCCAAGGAAGTAAACCTATTGTGATGAAGGAATTGAGTAAGGGAGAGTGGTAAAGGGTTCCAAGCAGCAGTGGTAGAGACAGTGACTATGTTATTAGTATTGGAATAAGGGTTTGTAGAAAGGTATTCATAGATCACAAGACTCCAAGAAGCTTCATAGAACCGTCATACCTATAGTGAGTTAGAGTATCACGTAATTTTAGAATTGATTTTTAATTTTTAAGGTGGGTGTTATGGGATCAAAGGAAACAAAAATATAGCGATCAGTTTGACATTAGAAATATTTTTCTGTGATTTTTTAATCTCTTTCATAAGAAAAGGATTCATGTTATATTCAAAATGATTTGGATGTTGAAATTTTTTCTTATGATTTATCATGGACCCACATTGAAAATATGTAAATTCATTAACATGAGTCAATGTTGCTTCAAATATCATACTCTAAAATCAAGTAAATGGGAAGCTGACTCATCTCACTAAATAAATTATCGTATATATTGTGCCTCTCTTAAATAATTAAGAATATTTTCCTAAACCCTTCCTGATAACAACACCAATTTTTTATATTTATTTCCCCATTAATAGGATGAAACTCCATTAAAAATTATTGATCAATCAAAACACTAGAGGGATTATATGATTAAAGTAAATCATCTCTACTCAGGTCATGAGTTATCTAATTCACATTTCACGATGTATTATACATGTGTCAGGATTATATAGTTTAAATATATATAATAAGGAGCTCTAAAATTTAACACTAAATAGTATGGAATTTGAATCCACTAAATTGTCACAATGGAGTATAAGGGTTTACTGGATCATCAGTAATGGGTTAACTTATTATCTCATTGCCAATACGGACATATGGGTTGTTGTCTCATCACTAGTTGATCGTCTAATTTTTGCATCACCAATAAGAAAAAATAATGGAGTATATTTTATTTTTCCCATCCAGGAAGTCTTAATGGGTATAAAAGACTTCCATGTCCTCCATGAAGGTTTATGATGTTGAAAATGGTTTTATTGGATCATCACCAATTAATTTAAGGGTAGTTGGCTGATCTCATAAGGGGGTTTTTTTTGGAAAGTTTTCCCTTTGGATGGATACAAGAAATATGGATACCATTAGTGTTTCATCACATCTAGGTTTGTTTAAGAATTATAAAGTGGTGGAAGTGAGTAAAATTTTGGATTGGTCCTAGTAGAAGAAATTTGAACATATCCCCATGACTGGGATTAAAGATCACATAGTATACTTCCATTTTACGAGTTATTTAAAAACTTATATGGTTTTGTGACCAGAACCATAGTGGTTCCTTTATAGGTCATGAATACATGACCAAAGGTGTGACTTTTAAGGATAAATTTCTAGGACTAAAGGTCTTCCTATCAAGTTCATGCAACTATGGGAAATTTTTTTAGTTATAGGGTAAAATGGATAGGATTGGTTCTAATAAATTTAAATTCATACAGAATATATATGACAACCCTGCTTTTTATTACACAATTAAACATAATTTATTAAATAAACATCACTTGAAACAACATAGAAGATTGAGTGGTCTAGTGACTTTGAGGTTTAGGATCATTACATAACAACTTAAAACATGAAATACAACATCTTTATTGAAAACATCCTTTACATGACTACTACATTCCCTTGTACTTAGCATTGCATTGGATAACCTGAGGACATGCATAAGAAAAGGGTGAGCTATAAATCCCAGTAAGGGAACAATCATGGAATAACATGAGAAATAAAATACATGATAGACAATAGGAATATAAATAGAGAACATGAGAAGCATAAACATAAGGGCATGATAAATCATGATAATCATAACATGGAAATGTGACAACAACACTTAACATGGAATTTGCATGAGCCAAGGCTCATTGCACATGGAGCACGGGTAAACCCTCATTGCACATGAAGCACGAGTAAAACCTAATTTCAATTGAATTATCATGATTAAAAACCAATTGCACATGACGTATCAGGATACTATACTTTACCCAATGCATTGGAGTTCTATAAGGGAGCACCCCTCTTAAACCTTTCATTTCATGCATAAGTGTTCCACATGGATCATATAACATGGATTGATAAAACATCATCATTTATTCCATGATAAAGGAATATGGAATTCATACATGAATATGTTTAATCAATATGTAAATTTTCATAAAGGTGAATACCCTTGATGAGAAAGTTTCATGGTATTCACTACACAATGGCATTGGCTTGGAAAATCGGTGCAATTTCCGCAGCGTAATGGCCTGACATAAGAATTCATAAAAATAATTGATGAAAGAGAAAGGTGTGTCTCATAATATTTATATGACATGTAAATTAAGGGTTCATATAGATACATGTCCCAATAAATGTAATGGAAATTAGATTCATGATACAAAATAATTGCTTGAATGTAAATTAGGAGAGAGAAATTCCTTTCAGAATTTCGGCATAGTAACGGGTGTACATTAGAGGCATTTGATGAGTGATAAAGGGGTATCCCATAATTAAATAATAAATAGGTCTGTATGGGGGATGTTTGAAACCATACCCCAACCTTTATAATTGAAATTAAAAGTCCATAACAACGTTAAGAAAGTTGAACAAAATGAGAAAGGAAGAATAACCCTTACTTGGAAGTGTGATTTCAAAGTATTGAGAGAGGCTTGAGAGAGGCTTATTGGGAGTTTGGGGCACCTTGGGAGGATTATATAGAGAGTATGAAAGATTTTCAATGAACTACAAAGGCTTTTAGAGCGGATAAAGTGGGAGATTGGGTGGGTTTATATAGGAAAGGTGAAAAAATTCTTTATTATTTAGTTTTGGGACCCTCAAATTAAAATAATCCAAACCACAAACCCGAACATGGTTTTTGCCCATAATTTTTGGAAAAGGGAAGTGAAAAAAATTATTTTATGAGGCCAAAGTCTGAACTTCTTAAAATAATGGGGGTTCTTATGTGGAAGTGAGTCACACTCCCAAGGAAATCAATTTAAAAAGACAAAATGTTAAATAAGACTTGAAGGGTCAACTAAATCTTTGTAAAATAAATCAAAATAACCCAAAATAACATTATGTTAATGTTAAAACATATATTGGGCGAACATAAAGTTTATAGTTTTTATTACATCACTATTGGGTCATTGTGATGTCATAAAAAACATTATATATTTAAACGGTATTTAATTTTTACCCAAATGTTTGACTGTCTTAGAAAATTATGAAAAATTAACCATTGGATAATTTTGACGTCCTGATTCCAGAAATAATATTCATTTTATCTAAATAATTTTCTAAATATGTTAATTTTCACTTCTAAAATAAAAACAACATTAATCGAAAATTCATTGGTTTTGACAAAAATGGATTTTAAACCTTAATAAAAATTACAATTGCATTCATAAAATTATACAACCATTTATATTTAATAAAAATTAATTAAATAATAATTATAATATTTTATTAAAATATTATTTAATTCAAAAATCTATTAATTCATCAAAATAGATTACTTAGTTTAAAATTAACTAAAAATATTATTTGTTCTTTAAAAACTATTTACAAGGTAACAATAATAAAATGAAAGTATATTAATTATTATAAACAAAAATAATGTATATAACCATAGTGATAAGGTCTTGTAACATAACCCCTTATAACAACCACATAAGATCGAATTTTAAGGTGTGCGTTGGTGACAAACTCTTGGGGTGGCTCGGATAACATTTCTCGGGTGGTAATCTATATCAACTTCCACTTCTCTCATAGGCAGTCCCGCTCGAGCTTAATATATTCAAGCTCGTCTTGGGAATGGTGAATTGAGAAGCCCAAATATGAAACCTCCATTAGGATCTATGAAAAATTGGCTTCGTATAGGGAAAGTCTACGGGATGATTCCATCACTTCCTTTGTCTTAGTAAATTAGATTTCTTAAAGCCCAATATTTATATTAATCAAGAGATCACTATTCAATGGAAATATTAGCAATGGCCACAATTCATAATAGTATTTTAAAATATGAAAACATAGAACCAAATAAGTTTACATTTTATATAAACATTTTACATAAAGATACATTTAATTAGATCAAGAGGGAATTCGATTAATAAAATTTTGGGTCGTTACGATCTTCCCCTCTTAAGAAATTTCAGACTCAAAATTTTCTTTTCCCACACTAAAGCATATGTGGGTAAATCTACTTTATCATTTCCTCTGATTCCCATGTCTCTTCTTCGAACATGTGGTTTCACCACAACACCTTGACAAGGGGCATTGTCTTATTTCGGAGAACTTTTTCTCTACAATCTAATATCTTTACTTGTTGCTCCCCATAAGAAATATCATCCTCTAATTGTACCACCTCTGAAAAGAGTACATGTGAAGGGTCTGGTATGTACTTTAATAAGAGGGATACATGGAATACATCATGTACTTTGGTCATGGTAGGTGGAAGTTCTAGTTGCTAGGGCATAGCGCCGACACAATCAGAAATCTCGAAGGGGTCGATCTACCTTGGAATTAACTTCCATTTCTTTCCAAAAATCATGACCTTATTTCTCAGAGATATGAACAGAAATATCATGTCTCCAACTTTAAACACAAGGTCTCGTCGATGGTTATCTACATAACTCTTTTGTTGAATCTAGGCTACCTTGATATGTTGAAGAAATGTTTTCACCTTCTCCACCATTTCTTCGACCATTTATGGTCCAAGCAGCTTACTCTCACCAACATCATCCCAACATGCTGGTGTTATGCACCTTTTCACATAATGGGCTTTATATGGTGTCATTTGGATGCTTGAGTGGAAACTATTGTAATGAGAGAACTCAACCAGAGGAAGATGTTGATCTATATTCCTTTAAAGTCCATTGAGAATGCTCTCAACATGTACTCAAGTGTCTGGATAGTCTGATCATATTGGAAATCATTTTGAGGATGATAGGCCATACTGAATTTCAGTTTAGTATTCAGATCATGTTGAAGACTTTTCCAAAACATGGAGGTGAATCTTGGATCTCGATGAGACACAATAGATAGTGGTACTCCATGCAGCCCTACTACTTCCCAGATATATATCTATTCCACTTAATCCAATGAAAAATCCATTTGAATATCAATGAAGTATGCAACCTTTGTAAGATTATCCATAACAACCAAGATTGTATTGTTTCCTTTGGATGTCTTCGAAAGTCCGGTGACAAAGTCCAGGTTGATGTTCTCCCATTTCTACTCTGGTATGGAAAATGGTTGCATCACCCATTTAGACTTATACCTCTCTTCTTTCACTTGCTGACACCCAGGCACTTTGATGTATATTTAGTGATCTCCTTCTTCATATTATCCCACCAATAAGGATCTCAGATATCTCAATACATATTTGTGTTTCTTGGGAGAATAGAGAAATTTGCACTATGTGCATCATCCAAAAGTTCCTTCTTCGGCTATTAACTTGATGGAACTCAAAGACTTTTCCCAAATCTCACAATTCCTTCTTCATTAACAATAAACTCCAAGGAGTCTCTTTTCTGATAACTTCCACTTTTTCTTGAATTCCCATATCATCATTTTGAGCATCCTTTAACATTTCCAAAAGTGACAGTTGAGAAATAATTTGTGAAAGGACTGAGGATGTTCCCTTCTTTATGATTCTCATGTCCATATTCATCAAATATAAGAATATTGGATCCTTTTTAATTCTCATCAATGATAGAATCGTTGGGTCCTTTCTACTTAGGGCATCTGCTACCTTGTTCTCTTTCCAAGGGTGGTAATGGGTTGAGCAGTCATAGTCTTTGATCATCTATAACCATATTATTTGGCACATGTTCAACTCTTTTTGTGTGAATATATACTTGAGGATTTTGTGGTCCATATATATTTCACACTTCTCCCCAAAGAGATAATGCTGCCAAATTTTCAAAGCGAAGATCACTGCGGCCAACTCGAGGTCATTTGTTGGATAGTTATGTTCATGAACATTCAATTTCCTTGAAGCATAGGCAATGAATTTGTCACTTTTCATTAACACACATCCCAGGACCTTCTTTAAAGCATCACTAAATACCACAAAAATTTCTCCACTTGTGGGTAAAGTGAGAACGGGCGTAGTGATAAGCCTCCATTTCAACTCCTTTAAGCATTCTTCAAATTCATCACTCTAAAATAACTTTACTCCCTTCTGAGTTAGCTTGGTAATAGGGTTGGACAATCGTGAGAAATTTCTCACAAATCGTCGAAAATATCAAGCTAATCCCAAAAACCTACGGATATCCATTACCGATGTTGGCCTTAGTCATCCCTCAATTGCATCTATTTTAGAGGGATCCACATATATCACATTGCTTGTGATGATATGGCCTAAGAATGAGACCTCCTTCAACCAAAACTCACATTCACAAAGTTTCTCCTTCCACAAGGACTCAACTACAGTTCTTAGATGCTCTTCATGATCCTCTATGGTTTTGGAGTATATCAAATTAAAATCTATAAAGACTACCACAATTTGTCGAGGTAATCTCTAAAGACTCTATTCATCAAGTCCATGAATATTTTTGGATCATTAGTGAGTCTAAAAATCATTACTATGAATTCATAGTGCCCATATCTTGTATGAGAAGCAGTCTTGGGGATATCTTCCTTCTTCACCGTTACATGATAATATCCTAACTGAAAATCCAGTTTATAGAAGTATTGTGCTCCATGCAACTGATCGAAAGTCATCAATTCTTGGGAGAGGATACTTGTTCTTTATCATGATATTTTTATGCTCACGATAATAGATACAAAGTTGCATTGATCCAACCTTCTTCTTGACGAAGAGGACTAGTGAACCCCATGGTGATGCACTTGGGCATACAAACCCTTTATCCAGATTCTCTTGTTGATATTTCTTCAGCTCCTCAAGCTCCACAACATCCATTCTCTATGGTGTCTTGAATATTGGAAATTCTCTAGGTATAATATCAATTGAGAATTCAACATATCTTCTATGAGTAAGACCAGTCAATTCCTTGGGAAACACATTAGTGAATTCCCTCACAATAGGCATGCCTTCTAGTGTGGTTGTCTGCTTAGACTCAATCATATGAGCTAGATACACATGATCATAGTGTAGTAATATCCTTGCTTGAGATGATGGATCTAAATAAGGTTACTCTTCCTCCTTTCACTTGTAAAGAATCGGGGGTCGATTCTCCACATGGAGAGTGATATCCCTATAATGGAAATTTATGTTGGATCTCTATAAGGAAAGACAATCCATGAAAATAATTGTATCAAATTTCACTATAGGTAGTATGACGAGGTTCACCGGGAAGTTTAACCCACATATTATGAAATTGGGGGAGTTATATTTATGGGATGCAATGAATAATCCAATTATCATTCTCACAGAAATCTTTACTTCCATGATTTGTGGTGGTGTTGGGATTGTTCTACTAAACATTGGAGATATAAAATAATGCGTAGAACCTGAATCAAAAAGTAATCTAGCCATTATTGAATGAAAAACTAGTGTACCTATCACCACTTATTTTTCGAAGTTCACTTCAGTAGTAGTGATGGAAAAATCTCACCCATGCTGCCTTGAAGGTTGTTAGTTGCCTCTAAAAACAATTGACTTAGGGAACTGATTCACAAGATGCCCTGGTTCGTTGTAGTTGTAGCAATGAACCATGTGTTAAGGTTTGGACTGAGCGTTCCTCTCCTCTGTTGCAGGAGTGGATCTTTCTTGCTGACAGTTAATAGCCAGGTGCCCTTCTCTTCCACACATAAATCATTTCCTCGTCCCTGTCAGGCAGTTTCTGGGGTGCTTCTTTCCGCACCTTTGGAAAGTGGGGTGCTGGATATTCTTAGCACCGTTGGATTTTTCCATCAGATCGCCAACATCGAAGTCCAGCTTTAGCTTATTATCCCCATGATACCTCTAATATTCTGCAATCACCATTTCAACCATGAGGGAACATTAGAACATTTCCTTATAGCTATAGAAGTCATGGATCGCATGCACTTTTCACAGGCTAGCCTTCAACCCACCAAAGAGGCAGTCAACCTTGCATTCGAAGGTAACGATAAAGTTGCAAGAATATCATGCAATCCTTGTAAATTTTTCCTCCTACACTCTAACAGATTCATTATCTTTTTTCTTGGGGTAAAATAAGTCCCTTTCCATCTTAAGCCAGAGGGTGGACAAAAAATATTTATCAAAAAAAATCTTATGGAAATCCCTCCATTCCAACACCTCGATCACCTCCTCATGCTAAGTATTTTTGATCAACATCCTCCATTGATCAGCTTCACCCTCCATACGATAAGAATCCAGGAGAACATTCTCTTGTTCATAAAATTGAAGGATGGAGAAGATATTTTCAATGGATTTAATCCATTGTTCAGTGATTGAGGGAACGGATGATCCATTAAAAGTAAGAGGCCTTTGTCTCATGAATCTCTCGATAGAAAATTGTTCTTTTTTATGGGGTTTGAACATTTCTATTGACCTATGTTTCTATTTAAATCATGATTTATCTGAGAGAGAAGCATGAAAAAGTTCACGATTCCCACTCCCATTGGATTGGGCATCTCATTTGTACAATCATCACAATAAACTTCAAATCGGTTGTTAGCCCGAGTCCTCCTATTACCGGCCATTGGATGGAATAAAAGGAAAGTTAGGGGTAACACATAAAGGGTAATAAAAGGACAAAACTAATGACTTATACATAACTTTTATTTCCATAACATATGAATCTATTGGCTTTGGTATATGTTATCCATGATCTACTTTCTAACATATATTGTTAGGGCATTTTTTGTCCCTTAATAATAGTGCACACTAAGCTTGTGAATTTACCAATGCATATCCCCCAGGAGTGTCATAACCAAGACTGTAGAAAGGCTTGTTGTCGTGCAACAGTTCTCATTCGATACTATCTCAAAATGGTGTTTTCTGGTTTTATCCCTAAGATAAATTTGTGCCAGAGCCGCCTCTACCTACTCATATCCACACAGGGAATTATTTTCTTGATAAACCACTTACTCAATACTCACCAAAACGTAGGGATGTTTTTATTATACTCAGTCTTGTCTCTAAGGATTTACTAGGTTTTTCTAATCCTAATCCCAAAAATAACTAAACCTATCCTCTGATAACAACTACGACAACCCTAATTTTTATTACACAATTAAAAATAATTTATTACATAAACATCACTTGATACAACATAGAAGATCAAGAGGTATAGTGTATTTGGGGGATAGGATCATTATATAACAACTTAAAATATGAAATACAACATCTTTATTGAAAACTTACTTTACATGACCACTGCATTCCATTGTACTTAGCAATGCATGGGATAACCTGAGGACATGCATAAGAAAAGGGTGAGCTATAAATCCCAGTAAGGGAATAATCATGGAATCACATGAGGAATACCATACATGTTAGATAGTATTCATATCAATACAACACATGATAATAATAAACATAAGGTCATGATAAATCATGATAATCATAACATGGAAATGTGGCAACAACACTTAACATGGAATTAGAATGAGCCAAGGCTCATTTCACATTAAGGGTCTGTAAACCCTCATTACACATGAAACACAAGTAAAACCTCATTGTAGATGAATTATAATGATTAAACACCCATTTCACATGAGGTATCATGATACTATACTTTAACCAATGCATTGGAGCTCTATAAGGGCACACCATTCTTAAACATTTCATTTCATGCATAAGTGTGCCACATGGATCATATAACATGGATTCAAAAAACATCATCATTTATTCCATGATAAAGGAATGTGAAATTAATACATGAAAAATTATAATCAATAAGTAAATGTTCATAAAGGTGAATACTCTTGATATAGAAAAGGGCATGGTATTCACTACACAATGGCATTGTCTTGAAAAATCGGTGTAATTTCAGCAGCGTAACGACGTGACGTAAGAATCCATAAAAATGGTTGATGAGAGAGAAATGGGTGTCTCATCATATTTACATGAAATGGATAGTAAGGGGGTCATATATATACATGTCCCCACAAATTTAATTGAAATTAGATTCATGATACAAAATAATTGCTTGAATGTAAATGAGGATAGAGAAACTCCTTTCGGAATTTTGGCCTAGTAACGGGTATACATGGGGGGAATTTAATGAGAGGGAAAGGGGTCTCCCATCATTCGAAAATAAAAATGGCAGTATAGGGGAGGTGCGAAACCATACCCCAACATTTCAAATTGAAATTAAAAGGTCATAAAAACATTAAGAAAATTGGACAAAATGAGAAAGGAAGAAAAACCCATACTTAGAAGTGTGCTTCTAAAGGTTTGAGGGAGGCTTGAGAGAGGCTTATTGGGAGGTTAGGGAACCTTGGGAGGATTCTAGAGAGAGGAGGGTAGAGTTTGGATAAACTCCAAATACTTTTAGTGGGGAGGAAGTGGGACCTTTTTTGGGTTTATACAGGAAAGGTGAGAGAATTCTTTGTTATTTTAATGGAAAACATATATTGGCCAAACATAAAGTTTATAGTATTTTATTCCATCACTATTGGGTCATTATGATGTCATAAAGACATTATATATTTAAAAGGTATTTAATTTTTACCCAAAAATTTGATTGTCTCAGAAAATTATGAAAAACTCACCATTGGATAATTTTGAAGTCCTGATTCCAAAAATAATATTCATTTTATCTAAATAATTTTCTAAATATGTTAATTTTCACTTTTAAAATGAAAACTGACATTTATCAAAAATTCATGGGTTTTGACAAAAATGGATTTTAAAACATAATAAAAAATACTATTTCATTCATAAAATTATACAATCATTTATATTTAATAAAAATTATATTAACAATAATAAGACCCCTTAAGGTGTGCGATGGTGACAGACTCTTGTGGTGGCTTGGATAAGATTTCTCAGATGGTAATCTCTATCAAATTCCACTTATCTCATTGGCGGTCCCGCTCGAGCTTAACATATTCAAGCTAATCTTGGGCTTGGTCAAGAGTGAAGCCCAATGACACAACGTCCTTTTCAAGCTCCGATAAATGGGATCTGTATGGGTTATTTCTACTGGATGAGGACATCGCTTCCTTTGTCTGAGTAAATTGGATTTGTTAACGCCCTATATTTGTACTAATCATCTGATCACTGTTCAATGGCTATATTAGAAATGATCACAATTCTTAACATTATTTTCAAATCTAAAAACATAGAACCAAAGATGTTAAAATTTTATATAAACATTTTACATAAATAGACATTTAATTAGATCAATATTGATTTCCATTAATGAAAGTTTGGTTCGTTACAATATACTAATATTAACATATTAATATGAATAGTTTGGTGTGTGAATTTCACATGAGTGAACCTTTTGATAATGTCGTATACTATGTTGTAGGACTATATGGATCTATCTCCTATTAATTTTTATGTCAACTAGAGGGAAGGATGACTGGATGAATGGGTGATGTGAACCGATGATGGAAAGTTTGGGATTTAAACCATGTAAAATAATTGAATTCAATTAACCCCATATATATTGGTAACTAGATAAAAGGTAAGTAATACTAGATATATTGGAGTGTGAAGTTTTCTATATATAATATTGAATATTATAGTAGACCAACAGAACATTTGGATCTACCACTCATTTATTGGACAGCAGAAGATGACTTCATTTATGAATGATTTGGATGCAAGTTTTTTGCAATTGGGGGGAGGGGTCCATTGGTCGCCTAAGGATTTTGGTCCCAATTATTAATAAAATACAAGATAATTTATACCCTACTGATTTTATCTGTTATGGATAACAACAAGTGTAATATCATCTGTAAAATTCCTAATCACTCTTATCAAATATATACCAAATTGATATGGACATGTAAATGTGGTGAATTACTTCATGAGGTACATGGGGTGGAAATAATGAAGAATTTTAAAGAATGATAATTTTGAGGTTTTTACACGGAAAAGGGATTCTAGAAAGGTATTTTGGGAGACTATAGTGGAATCATTTAATTGACTAGGATATGTTACCTACGGGAATACGAATCATGCAATAATTTGAATTCTAGACCAGAAAATGTGTATAAATAAATTAAAGTAGCCGACTTAGAATTTAGTAGGAATACTCTTTAGTCCATGGGGGATGAATAATATATAACATGTTTAACTAGGTAAAGTTGATCTTTTGCTATGTAAGGGTATCGGTAACTTCATAAAGGTAAGTAGTGGACTTTTTTATTGGTAACTCTAAAATCCCTAAGCTCGTGTAAGGTTATATAGGGGATCATGTAAGAGTTATGGAAATAACTTGATTTATGTAAACGTCTTTACATGCGTTTTGTAAAAGTTGTTTGGATTTATGTGACGGTGATTGTATTAATTCATCTATATTATGTATGACTTCCTAAGTATTGTATGTCTACATTTATGTATTATATGAATTAAAATCTCAGGATTCATAAAAATATAACAAAATCAATTTAAAAATTATTAAGATATATAAAATATTAGTGAATTCATACAACCATCCTCTCATAGATCCCGACAGGATTTATGAAACTCACATAATGACTGTTATGTAATTAAATGGACTTTCATTTCCATTATTTAAGTAAACATTTATTATTAGGAA
This sequence comes from Viscum album, assembly GCA_963277665.1. Lineage (NCBI taxonomy): Eukaryota > Viridiplantae > Streptophyta > Magnoliopsida > Santalales > Viscaceae > Viscum > Viscum album. The sequence continues at coordinate 820,977,591 of OY728125.1, read as the reverse complement.
ATATTTATTATTTTATGGTTACCTATAGGTGATTCCACTTATTACCTTTACTTATCTTTTGGAACCCATAAACACCTCAATATTACAATTAAATAAGTTATGAAACACAATATCACCTTTATGTAACTCACATCAGTTACCTCTACATAGTGTACATGACTACCATTATATAAAGATTAAAAATTACTAGATTTTCTAACATCTAAAAATAAAACCACATTTTCATCAAACACAATTTTATATTTTCATCATTTCATTCATTCAATCACTCCTTAATCCCCACAATAAATATTTCATGGTAATCTATCATGACAAATGGAAATTCAGATCAAACAATTCTATCATGGAACCTATTTAGATGATGTGAAGTTGGAATATAAATAATATATATCTATTATTTTTGTCCATATTTTTAAATGGATTAATAGTTCATACCTCATTGTATTCCAAATTGAAGCATCAAGTTGTTTTATAGTTTTTTATTATCATTTTATCTTCATTCATCTCTCATTGGATTTCTTTGAAAAAGATGTGCTCTCTTCTGGTGAATCATGTCTCCCTACATTTCGTTAGTTAAGAACATATCCTTAATTAACCCATTAACTCATAAACCAACCTAAATAAGTGTTATGTACTATTCATGCATGTCTTGGATGAATCATAGCCTTATGCTTGTCTAACTTCCACTTCTGTCTAGGATTCTTGGTTAGTTGAGGTGGCCAAACTTATGGTTAATTTTTTAGAATTTAATCAAATGTTTCCAAAAATATAATATAGAATCTATATAAAAACTTTCTAAAATTAAAACATTACCTAAAAAAATTTATTTTTAATCTATCATTTTATCAAACAGTTCACACATAAAATATTGTCTTCATTAAAATATATGGACTTTATCTTCAAATATATTTTTTTAAGTTATCTTTGTTATCAATACTTCTTCATATTAAACCTCAATAATTTAGGACCTTTCAAATAATATTTAAACAAACTAATTAAATAAGGAACTTATCCATATTATCCATAAATATAATCATGAAGCATGATTTCTTCATCAATTACATCACTTAGATAAAAGATCATGCATGTGGGTGTGGTGGTTCAACTTATTCATGTGAGAGTGTGGGTTTAAACTAAAAGGAATCAATCAATATTCAATACCAACTTGCATGATCCTTTTGGGTGATAGTCTATATTTATATTAATTGACTCTTTAATTAATTGTTTTGGTTTTTTCAGGGTGCACTGGATGAATTCTTAGACATAACCATTCTAGGGACCCGCATGTGTGGATGGGTAATGGTCCTATTGCATCCCAATCTGTGAGAAATAATCAATTAAATCCAAAATAGGCTTGGAAAACTAGCCTATTAGTGAGAATAGATCTAGGTGTTAGGAACTAAGTAGTAGATAAGAGGGTGTATCTTCTTCTTGGGTTGGTATATACTTATGGGATGTTGGAGTTAAACTATGACCAAAACCCAATGAGGTGTGTTGAGCTATATTGAATTATGTGTATTGTTTAATTGATTAAATAGAACACTTATCTCATTTTAAAAAAATTTAAAAGTCAATAAATACTAACCATTCTCCTTTTGGGTATTTATTTATAGTTGGGATTGGCATTCATGGGCGGTGATGTTAGAACTAGATGATCTAGGGAAACTAAATTGGAGGTGTTATATTGGATAGCATACAAGTTGAAGATATTTTTGAACTAAAGCTAACTACTAGACTCTAACTTTATTCATATAATATTTTTGGACTAGTATTTATTTGGAGGAACCAATAATTCAAAAACTCATGACATTGATCACATGGATGGAGGTAATGTCATCTAGTTCATTGCAATATTATCTTGGTAGTGCCTCTATTCAAGTGAGAATTATACAATATTTACCATGAATCCCATAATTCCATTTCAATTATTTCAAAAAAATTCATCACTTTAATTACCCAATTTGATACCATGTCACCTTACCAGTTATTGTAAATAAATATTGATTTGAAAAGAAAATTAAGGTTGATTTGGTGTATGTATAATATTGGAATTTGAGTTAGATGTTTTTATGAATATGTTCTCAATTTATTATTTTTATGTGATTTTATTTTGTCTTAGAAGTTCATAAAATATAAAAAAAACTACAAAATTTTAAATTGATTCTCAATAATTGAAGAATATTAATAAATTTACACTTTGTACATATAGTTTGGGTGGAACAAATATTATTTTGTTCATTATGTGTTGGGAGCTTAATAGAATGTCTTATGAGTTGTTTTAATATTGAATTGGTTATGTAATTAATAATTAATTTATGACACCCAAGTATTTCAATTTATATATTTTCCTTTATAACATAACGATTTTGATAGATTTAATTGCAGGCAACACACAACCAAAAACAAATGCATGACGTTATATAACGGTTAATATTTATCCTATAATTAATGGGTAAAAATAAATATGACAAAAACATAATATATATGTAGAAAGAAAAATAAATATAATTATTAATATTGATGTATTGATGAAAATTCTTTTCGTATATCTTAGTAACTAATAGAACTGAATTATAATTTAAAATTTTTCCTTTCAAATCATTTTTAAATGTTTTATTTTAATAAACCTGATATATTACAGATAAAACATATTTTTGATATGAATAATATATTACCACTAATTTTTTTTTAATTTAAAACGATTAAGACCAATAATAATTAAAAAAATTAATATGGAATTTTCCAATTAAAATAGTTTTCATTATACTTTAACTTTTTTATATATAAATAAACATTTTTCACTTTTATAAATTTAATCAGAAAAAATGATTTCATTATTTTTAATCAACATGATAAAATTTAGTACTATTTTCAATTTTTTAAGTCATAAAATTGAGTTATAGTGATAAATATTATCAACCCGAATAAAAAAGTTATTTTTAAAGGAATTATAATATTCTAATTATCTTTACTTACAATTAAATTAATTTATTCTAAAATAAATCCTCTAAAAATATAAATATATATAAATAAATTAACACTCATTTAATCAGTAATGAATGCTAAATATGATAAATAAAACTTATAGGTCATAATGACGGTTTTATTCAAAAACAATTTTTCAACATATTATATGTTTTCATTTAAAATTTAATTTCATTATATATTGAAATTTATTTTAATTAGATTGACTAAAAATTCAAATTTATCATTGGAAAATTTCTTGTGAATGTTCATAATATATTTTTAGTAATAATATAATTACCATGGTTAAATTTTAACCATGATTGATAAGTGTTAAAATGCTTAATCTAATGTTGTTTGATCTTTAATAAAACGTTTTTACACTGTTACCTAATTAAATAAATTGATAGCTACTAAAGTTGTACCTAAAAATATAACTAACATTTCCCCACCTAACACATCTAACTCTATCAATTTTTTTCTTTCCCCATCTAAACATTTTTCCCCAATGATTTATCCATTTTTCACTAATAAAAGTAACTCACTTCCATGCACTCTAATACTCTCATATATGTTGAGATTACAATGAAAATCTACCCAATTTAATTTGTTTAGAAACCATATAGATATTTGCGAGCCTTTTTTCTCAACAAAGTTCATCAAGACCTTCATTTTGGAAGGATACATAAGGAGAATATTCTAATTCTCATCATAAGTATTACGTGCCCTTTAAGTTCTTCACTTTATCCTTCTGAATAGCATTATTCCTAAACCATTCTAACCATATTCATATAATGAAATAAATATAAATAATACCCCAAAATTTTATAATATATTTTTAATAACCCTTATCTAATCCCATATCATTATATCTATATAATGAAAATGTTTCTCATGACTATCTCCAGACTGCCACCTCCATGAATGAATCGTTTTTTCATCTCTAACATTAAAATCAGTTTCAATAAATAAAATTTAGTGAATTTATTTGTTTTTTTATGAAATTATATATATTCTATTATAAAAAATATTCATTTTATAAGTAATATCTACAATATGAGATCATTTTAAACTAACCGACTAAAAGAAACATACCTAGAGGAAAAGAGATTAATTTTTAAGTTAAAACATATATCTTATTTGATTTATACTTATAAATCTCTGAAATTATAATTAATAACTTTAATTACAAATAAATAATTTCTTCATATTTTTTCATAATGATATTATCTGAAAAAATATCTTCAATTTCAGTACTCACACATAGATTATAGCATGATCTTATTGGATCAATTTAAATACACCCATGATCAATGATTTAAATTTCATTATATAATTAATATAATCATTTTAACTAATTATTCAAAATAACATTGTTAATTCATTAAAAATTACCAAAACATGCTCGATAATAACTTCTCTATCACAAATAAAAACTAAAATACTAATTAAATGAAATTATCAGATTATAAATAATTTTAGAAAATAAATTACAATACTATGTGTGATATTAAAATGATGATATTTGGAAGATTAATTAATAACAACAACTCTATTGTGAAACAAGTTCAAAGCGATAGACATTACTTCCATCTGATATTGAACAAAAATAATAACTGGTGAATATATATATATATATGTATATATAAAGATCATAAATGGATACTATAAAAGGTTTTATATATGAATAAGGTTATAAAATAGAATATTAATATTTTTTTATTTTACCGGAGTTCAAAATGAATTCAAAAAATCTATAAAACATATTAATGGTTTTCTTGGTCTTAATATTGATTATTTATTACATGGTACATTTTATACACTTGGTTTCCATTGTGAAGTGTTCAATTGATGTATTATCCAATGAATTTTTTAAAATTAATATACAAATCTGAATCAAAATATTTTCTTCAAATGTGATTTAATTTTTGTATGACCACAGTCATAGGAGTTATGGAAACTAATTTTTCATTCATTAGGTTATGATCATTCTCTAGAACTTATTTCATATAATTTTTGTAAATTATGAAATTTGATTATATTATGTTGTATTACCTCATTATTTATAATTTTAAGACGTAAAAACATTTTATAATATTTCATTCTTAATGGATTATGATTCCAATTAGAGATATTGATAACTCATACCTATTTTCATTGCCTTGAAATCATTTTTTTCATTTTATAAAATCCAGCTCCAGGGTGTCTGGTGCCCCACAAACAACCCCAAACAAAGTCCAAAGAACCATAAACAACAAGAAACACAGATCAACACAAGGTTATATATCATAATACTCATAGTCATCCCTGCATCCAAAGCAGGATTATTCTTCTCCAATAGCTGATTCCCACTCTGGATATCTCCAAAAATTATTACTTTGGATCTGATTTCTAAGATGATCAAGAGTAATCATATTTGTTGATGCCTTCTTACCCCTGCTGCCCTTTTTAACAGCAATAACCACCTCGCTATTCCATTTTGAGGCAGACCTAGTTCGCATCAGCTGCGGAAGATATGATTAGTCCTTCCTTGGTCACCTTATCAGGGTTGCAGATAGAGGTCTTTCACCTACAGTCACCTTCTAGTTCCCATTTTGATCTATTTCACTGAATGAACGGTGGACATTAGCACTCATATTTTCTCTCCCTCCCCCAGAGTTCTCCCTTCCTTCCCTGGACTATTCCCTTAAAGCAAACTTAGGACACCCAGAAGTATAACCCGATCTCTGATCTGGAGTGGTACATTCTAGTAACAGAAGACGCCTGTCCACCAAAGGAGTTTCTCCCATAGCCATGCTAGTTGACTCATGCCCCCTACCTTCAACCAGAGGAACCTTTGAATTTTTTTCACCACCAATACATTCCTTCCCATGGTATCCTTGTAGCATTGAAGTAGAATTAACCTGCCAGTTGCTGACCCCTCGCCTCTGATCCACATATCTTGTAACTGGCTCCAGCCTGTCCTGCCTCATGCAGTCAACCTGCAGACCCTCCAATGCCTTTCCAGGCCCGCAATCACCAGAAGTATCCTACCTTTCCCTTGTAGATCCTATAGCTGGTTCCAGCCTCAAGTATTCAACCTACAGACTCTCCAAGACTTCCTCCTCACCACCACCTACAGCACTAACACTATGATTTTATTATATGATAATTTATCTTAATTTAAGTGAGAATTAAGTTTTAGTACAGAATAAATTTGGATAACAGTTTTTTATAATGTTTGTTTGACAAATTTACATTAAAAATATCAAATGATTTCTACTTTCAAGATAAAATTTTAAATCGGATACAACCCAGTTACTTGTATACCGTAATAATTTTTTCATAGATACATTACCAGTTATTTTTTTGAAAAGTAAATATTTTTAAAATTTTCACATAACATTCTTCAAATTTTCTTTTCAAATTGACCTATAATTTCATATTTCTAGTAATATTAAATTTTTTCTAAAATCTATATTAACGATTCACTTCAATTTTACATTACCTATTAAAAAGGATTTACACTAAATGGACATTTGATTCATGAAATGAATGCCACTTTATATTATTTTATAACACTTATAGTGATTAAACTCAACGTATAAAATCATTCAATTAATAATCCCTTAATATGTGGTGCCATTTTAAAAAATATTATTTCTATGGTGTTCTCCATCTATGACAAAGTCTATTTGAATTTATTTTTCACACTATAGATGTGATGTTTTTCAACAATAAACACTATATATATGGATGTATTATTATCATTTGAATTCATTAATCAACTAGGGAACTTTTTTCCATTTTTTATAATTTTTAGGTTGATATAAATGAGTTTAAGCTGCTCATTCAGGTGGATTATGTGTTGACATTGCATATATTTTTTATTCTAGTAAATATGATTATTGAAAAAAATTATTAGCTATTATTTATTTGTTTTCTCATTTAATAAATGAGTTATAATTAAATATTGGATAGGTATTTTTCAGTATTATATATCCCCTAGATAAATTGTTTTCTCTTATGAGACAAATAGTTTTGGTATTTCTTGTATGCCTACCCAATGAAAATATGATGTCTTGGTTGTGACCAATATAGAAATTTTTATTTACTATTTGTTACCTTGAATTCAAGAATGATATCTTAGAAGAGTCCTTTGTGTTAAAGGATGACCGACATTATTTATTTCATCACCATGAATTCATTTATTTATATACATGTGATTGATTATGTTCTTTCTTCATCGATCAATTTATTTCATGCTCATATGTTTTGTTATATGGAATTTCTTAGCACTTCTTTTTTCCTTTCATATCATTCATGACATGATATCTTATGATATATAGTTACCCTTACTATGTATTTTAGATCACCCTTATTATGTTTCCATTTCCCCGGTTATGAAGAAAATTGTTACACATGATATCACTGTAAGAATAAAACCATTATGGTTAATTTACTGGAAGATTTTAAAGACTTATTGTGGATTAATTAGTTTCTTATGAAGTAAAAAAATCTATTTTATGAGAAACCATGGTCATTGTTATTAAATTTTTTTCCAATTTTTACAACACTCTAAACCTAAGAGTTAATGTGACTATATATGAATCAATACTTTTTGATGATATTGTAATTATTTCTAGTTAAAATTTAGCTTAATTGGTTAATTTAAAATATGGTATGTAAAGAAGGAATTTATGAGCACCAAATCTTGGAGTACATGTTTGGGGAATCATAGTTGCTATCAAAGGAGGTTTTAAATAACATTGGTGGTTATGATTATATTTAAGGGTAACTTAAGGGTTTATAAGTTAATTTTTATCCTAATTTGAAACTTATAGATAACCCATTACGGTATTTGAGGTAATACTGAATATTTTTGGAATTAAGAAAATAGATATTCAATGAAAACCCTATGGATAATTCTAAGGTATAAGTCTCCATATTGGATAGAACCCTAAATATTTGTTAAAGTAGACATTATGTGGTTCACAATGAAATTAAAAATATGACTTCATACTAAAATGTGATTGCGGCCATTCAAAAAATGAACCTAAGGTTAATAATCTTGAAAAATGTTGGTTGAGTATCAACTCAATGTTCACTTTGGTGTCAGTTGTGTGGGCCTAAGACTGCATAACTAGAGAGCCCATCCTAGTGGATTATAATTGATTATTTGTATTATCATTAAAATCCATTATAAATAATTTATTATGTTCAGAAATCAGGTTCAGGAATATTAGAGAACCCCACCTAAAGCAACCTAAATTGAACAGAGAGTGAGTTTGATTAAACTAAAATATAACATAATAATTTCAAATAGTAAGTTATTTTGTGGTTGAATTTTTCATGTAATTATCCTACAATAACTATCTTATGGGTTTCACCACTCAAAATTAACACTACTTGGTTTTAATAGTGGATGGTGCCAAAAGAAACCATGGTAACAATGAATTTTATGGACAATGCAATGAATTTACCAATGGATAACCTAATGATAACAGATATAGAGTGAAAAATCATATAATTGTTCCAAACCAAATATAAATAATTAGGATTGACAACATAAACACACCAAAGAATACAAGGACGGTGTCTCGTGGAAGTACATGTTATTAATATAAGGAAGGTATGAAGTTTCAAATTCCTTTATGTCAAAATTTTTTTAAGGATCATCAAGGGGGTGTCTTAAAGGAACTATGAATAGTTTTATGTATAGAAAGGAAATTAATATAGAAATTAGGTACTAAATAAATATGAAGCAATCAGTTATCATGTTGAATTGAAAATATGTATTTCTTAGTTATACATAAGATATTAAAGTAGACACAACATTTATAAATATATCGTTAGTTATGTATATATTTAACATACTATTTAATAATATTATTAGTGAGTAAAAATTAAAATTAAAATGTCGAAATTTATTTTAGGGGGAGAGAATTTACCACTGTGATATTTTAAATTATATATTTACCTTTAAATATTATGGTGTCTGATTGCATACTTCACACGCAACACTGACCAGAAATGAAGGGGAAATGTTATATAAACATTTAAATATAGTAGTATAATTATAATATAAAAATATTCATAACCAAACTAGGAAATAATTAATTTTTAAAAAATAAAGATTATTATTAATAATATGGCATTGATGAAAATTCAATTCGTATAGCTATGTAAATAATCAAACTGATTTATGGTTTAAAATGTTGACTTTCTAAACATTGACCTTTTGTGTGTTTTAATTTAATAAATTAAATATATTATAGATAAATATATTATTTATATATCAAATATATTAACACTAATATCATTTTTAACTGATAATAAATAACAATAAGAATCGTTAATAGTACAAAAAATGTTATTTTCCTATGAAAGTAGTTTTCAAAATATTTTTAGGTACTTATATAAAATTTGTCTTTTACCACATTTAGAAAATGAATAAAATTAAAATATTTGGGTATTTTTAATCCTAATAATCTAATTTATTACAAGGTTCAATTTCATTTTTAAGAATAAAATTATAATACCATGGAAAATATTAGTTTCCATTATAAAATTGAAATTTCCCAATGAATGCTTCTTCTCTAAATATTTTTATTTTAAATTAAATTGGAATATTTTAAAAATACAACTCAAATATAATGTTTAAATAGATATATAAATAAATAAATACTCATTTAATTCATAATCAATGGTAAATATTTTTAAGAACAATTAATGATTAAAATAACATTTTTACAAAAATATTTTTTCTACACATTTCAAGTTTTAATTTAAAAGTTAATTTACTAATATTTAGAAATATTATTAGACTAAATTTTGTTGAAAATTTTATTTGAAATGTAAAATTTTGGTATGAAGGGTCACCTTATATTTTTATTAATAAAATAATTACTATGGTAATATTTTAATAAATTATAATTATTATTATAATAGGTAACCTAATGTGCCTCAAATTTTACTAATTAAATTTAAAACATAAAACTTATAGAATAAATTTATTAGGTATTATAGTAATACCTGCACATACACTAAAACGTTACCCACCTAACTCTTATGCAATTTCTCTCTAACCCCTTTCCTAAAACCCTTATCCAATTATTTTTCAAACTTTTTTACTAAAATAAGGTTCTCAATTCCACCAAAAAATTAACTTATAGAGCCCCATATATATTTTTGGTATTCCCTAGTCTCAAAAATTGTACTTAATTCCATCATTTCCAATGGATACATCAAAATAAGATTCAACTTCTTAATATAAGTATTACTTACCCTTTAACTTAATTTCATTCTCATTTTCAACCACCATCCTCCAACCAATTCTAATCATAAGTATATAATTAGATAAGTAAATATAGTATACTAAAATATTATGTTACTGATATTATAATAATTATATATTTCCCTCCCATTCAATCGCAAAAAAATGAAGATGTTGCGCATGTGGGTGTACGAACTACTGCCTCCACAAAAAACATGTTTATTTTTTCCTAACCACCATTCATGTATAGTTATAGAAATGGATTGAATGAATTTATAAAATTTATTCATTTCATGATTTATATTCTATAACAATAAATTATTCATCATATAATTAATATTTTAATAATAAATCATTGTAAAACATAGAACCAAAAACAAACATTCCACAAGGAATAGCGATTTAATTTTATGTGAAAATATATTAACAATTTATGTTATTATTTTTAATATTACAAATTAAAATTAAAAAACTCAATAAAATATTCATAATTTCATTATAATATTTTATTAATGACATTATAATAAATTATTATATCTTATAATCAAGCTCACAGATAGATTGTATCATGTTCTTGTGGGGCCGGTTTAACCACATACGTTGACAATTATATAAATTTCTATTAAGGATATATTTGGAACCAAAAAAATGTGTATTAATTAGTATATTATGAATTTTTTCAAGAATGGTAATATATACATTTAACACATTCATTAATATAACATTGTTAATTCATTATTAGTTACCAAAATAGGCTCGTCACCAACATCATCATCACAAATAATAACTAAAATACATAAGAAATGGAATTTAAAAATTATAAATGAGTATAAAAATTTTAATTTCCATTTATGATATAATATTGATGAATATTGAGAGAAAAATGAATAATAACATCACTATTATTAAACTGTTTTTCAATGATAATGATTACTCACACCTGATATATATAATATATAATAATTAAAAAATTTAAATATAAGAAATGATTATAAATAAAATTTATAATGTTTTATAGCTATGAATAAGGTAATAAAATAGAAAATATAGATATTTAATTTTATTTTTCATGATTTTATAACATATTGGACTAATTGGGTAAACAAAGTAATGGTTTGCATGGTCTTAATTATAATTTATTGAGACATGTTGCATTCTTTTCACCATGTATCATTTGAATGGAGTTAAATATATTTCATATACCATTAATATTTTATGAATTATTTATTTTTAATGGTAAGGATAATCTAATCTAAATAATGTTTTTTTATTTTACTGGATATTGATTCAATTGTGCCCCATTCGTAAGAGTTTTTTGTAACTCAACTTTCATTCATTCAATTTTGATAATTCTCTACAAAATATTTTATTTGCATTGGATATATTCTTCCCATTGATAATATTATGTTGTATTCTCTCATTTCTTATATGTTTACCACAAAAAAAACCCATTTCAAATATTTCATTATCCATAGATTACATTCCCCTTAAAGGATATCGATATCAAAAATATTTTTTCTTTCAGTTATAATGTTTCATCATGAAATTTTATTTACCATGCTTAGGCTTGGCCACTTTAAGATTTTATTAAATTTTAATTTATCCTCTTATCAAATAAAACTGTGTTTTAACATAAAATAATTATTCCCTTCTAATTTTTAATGATGTGGGTTTTCAAAAAAAGTACATTAAAAATATCAAATGTTTTTTATTTTCATGATCAAATGTTTTATCTTTTAAAATGAATTTATTTGGATATCATTTTATCTTTTTCTATACTCAGTTATTGTATTTTCTTTTTAAAAATAATTATTTTCAAAATTTTCACCTCACCTTTTAAAAAATAACTTTTGAATGTGATTTCAAACATCATCACTATGATTAACTTAAAAATGTTCTCTAAAAAATATATTATGTTTTCACTTCTATTTTCCTTTTAATATTCAAGATTATTTACAAAAACAGGACTTATGTTTCATGATTAACCCTATATTATGAATTATTTTATTTATCCCTTATGGTGATTGGACTTGTGATATCAGAAAAATTGAATTCTTGATCCCTTATTGTGTGGTATTGTTCAAATCATTATTCTTACAAGGACATTTCCCATCCATGTCAACATTATTCTAAGATAGTTTTATTACAAGGGTGATATAATCTATTGAAGCTTTCTAATATCTATCTCTATATTTATTATGTTCATGTGATTTCATTTATTTACTAGAGGGATTTTCAAATTTATATTTAATTAATAGCTTTAAAAAGATTATTATTGATTTCTAAGATAAGGGGGTTATGTGCTGAAATCCCCTTTATTTATTATTCCAATGAGGATTAATATTCTAAAATTTGATTATGAATAATTTATTCTTTTTCTCAAATGATAAAAACACTGAACGTAAATAAGTGATGGGTTGGGACAAATATTATATAGCACCTTGGAGAAAAAAATTGATCTCATAAGACAAACGTTTTGGGTAACAGTGTATGCCAAACAATGAAAGAATGATGGCATGGTTGGGACCTTCATGGTAATAAGGGTGTCTTTCATGTGTAGTTAATTGGAAAGGATGATGTATTCATTAATTCATTGATGGTAAATGATGTCCAATATTATTTATTACAACACCATAAAATCATTTGTTTTTATCCATGATATTTTTAATATTATTATTCCATACAGAGTTTTATTTTCAATACATATGTTCAGCTATATGGAATTATTTTACACTAATTTATGTCTGGAATATAGTATAAAAATGTCAAGTTAATGAGAAATAAATGGTCTTTGTTAGATAATTTTTTCCCTAACTCTCTAAAATATTAAACCTAAAACATCAGTTGAATGGATGTGTCTCAATACCTGTTGATGGTATAATAATTATTAATGGTTAAAATTGGGTCACATAAGTTCATTTTGAAGTAGGTTTATAAAGAATTTATACATGATCACTGGATCTAAGAGTGCAATTTTGGGTCCTATAAAATGATAATATGGATATTTTATTGAATTAAAAGAGTAATTTTCATGTAAGGATGAGGGATTAATGGATTGAATAGTATAACATAGTAAATGTGATTTGAATCGTGTTTAAAGAAGATGCATAATAAGATATCATGACTTATGTAAAAGTTTGAACTATCATGATTAAAATATCAATTATTATATTAATAATGATGAATAAAGGGGGAATTTTCATTTAAAAAACAATTATTGAGGTAAATTTTATTTTCAATGGGAGAAATCATATTAATGTTTGGTAAGTATATGATCATATAAATTTTACTTGTGGTATCTTATCATGTGTTTTCTTGGAAAGTTTTTTATATTAAAATTTCATCACCAAGATATAGTTGTCTTTTCAAATATTATGATGAATTAAAGTTTTTAATTATAATTTGTAAAATGAAATTTGAATTTTTCAATTTTTATAATATCAAATTGAGATGGAATTTTAAAAAATATATCATTTTGTTAACGTTTTTTATTCCTTTAATGATCATACGAGAATGATATGGTGTTGATTTGATAATAATATTAAGATATATTAAGGGAGGAATTGAATAAAATTTATTATTTAATGGGAATGTTTAGAATTTATTTAATTATATAAAATTTTAAATTACCACTTAAATTATGTGATAGGAAGTGTATTGAATTATGAAATCCCACTGAAATAAATGATTTTCATTTATCAAAGATATTTTATACAAATTGTGATCATTTTTAAATTATGTTTTGATGTGTGATTAGTTAATCCAAGATTTAAAATATTAAATTCAATAATGGGATAAATTTTATAGAACTATAGTTCATAGAAATATTATTTAACCATGGTTTAATGACTAGTTTAGGTGGTTTTCTCTTATTTTGGGCCTTTTTAATTTATTTTATAGAATAGGTGTCTATGGGTATCATGAGTCAAGATAATGACATCATATGTTTTAATCGGTGATGAAATTGAATACTCTTAATAAAAATTATTGAAAAGACTCGGTTCATAATGGTATTGGTGAGCCTATTTTTGAATTAAACTATCAGATTGAATTTTAATTATGTTATCCTTATGTGTAAAGTTGTTGTATGAGGAACCACTATTTATTTTCTTTAATATAGGAAAATATATATGGCTGAGTGTTCATTTGGGTAGGAATTTTTCTATTAGTGATATAATCATGTTGTTATTTTTAATTTATTGGGGGTTTTTTGTGTCATTATTTGGAACTAATAACCTAATTTTGGTCTTAGTGATAGATTAATTCACCAGAAAAATTAAAAGACCCATATCGATAATGAGAAGCTTTTTAATGAAAATTTTTTAATAACTTAGGGATTTGAGGTATATTTAGAATTTAATTTTTTTGTATTTGGTGTTGATTTAATTAATATTGGTATTATTTAAAGGGTTTTGAGTAAAGAAAGGAGATCGGTGAATTGATCTGGTATTATATTTTTCAAATCTATTTAGCTGATAACATTGGGTTCTTAGAGTTGGATAGAGGGTACTTGATAGAGGTGACCTGGGGGTGCATTGGTTGGATAATATGTTTCTATTGGCCTTGTACTGGGTATGCAATAGGCTTCTTGGAGGTTTTTTATTGAGTAAATTTTCTTCTTTTTAAAGTTATGGTATTTTTTATTTTAATAAAATTTACCAATTTATAGTGGGTTAACTTGGGATTTATTCACCTAAATAACATCAAAAATATATTAAAATTTAAAAAAATAATTTCTTCTATGCCTCTTATAAAATCGTTGATCTGTATGTTGTGTTGAAATTGTAACAATTTCTAAGTTTTAAGTACTGTTATTTTGATGAAACTCATTGAGATTATATTCCCTTTTACTATTTAATTAAATTTTTATTCTTCTAGTTTTTCAGGATATCATAAAATTTGATGAAAAATGAATTGGGATTCCAATCGCTGCTTGAATAGTTGATATAACTCGAGGTAGGTTTTCACAAACTTCTTTATAATTTCAGTTCACTTCACAAGTGAACTATACTTGATGTTATACTTGAATATTATTGTGTTGTATTTGTTTGATATAAAATATTTTAGTAGTACAAATATAAAAGTGATAACTAGATTTCTTATAGATAATTAATTTTATTATATGTGAAATCATGTATTCTTTGTGTGAAAATATTGTATGTAAATAAGTATGATTTTGAAAAAAATTAATTATGTGATTAAATATAAGATTTATTTAAAATATATTGTTAAAAGAAATATTATTTAAATGATTTTTTCAGGACCATTTTCTTATTATGTATCTAATAATTAGTCCAAATGATTAAAAGGGAAATATTAACAAAATAATTTTTATATATAATTGATGCATTTATTATCGACTTAATGCAATTAAATAATTTTTATTTCTAATTTATGGTAATCATATAATTTTTTAAGTGGTAATTGATTAATAAAAATTCATAATAAAATTTTAAAATAATTTGGTGGAAAATTGGTAAGTTAAATGTATTTTCCATGATGTGTCCTACTTTTTTGGTTTAAACAACATTTTTTGTGTTGTTGGAATTTAACTTATACTTATTAGATAAGTATAGTTTAACTGATTAAATTTTTTGTGATGTTAAAGTGAAAATTAGGATAATTAAAGGTGAATTGGGGAACTTTGAAAGGGTTTTAATATGATAAATTAAGGTACTAAGATTATTCAAAATTTTGAGTTTATATTCCATATATTTCTTAAAAAATAATAAATCAACATTGGAGTTTTAAAATTATTTTTTAATTAATTTTAAGGTTTAAGGACTTATGTAAAAAATTATTTGTTTGATATTGATTCATAAATGATAATTATAATTTTTAAAAATAAAAATGGGAATTTATTATAAATTATTAAAATGGTGTTTTTTTAATGTTGGTAACCATGCCATTTATTCTTGAATTAGGGTCAAAAAATTATGAATATTTATGTCATTTTTTGATTAAAAGAAAGGGGAATTGGATTTTTAGTTATATTAATGTAATATTTTTTAATATAATTTTTTCATGTGAGATTGGGTGATTAGACTGATGTTTTAATTCTATGACAATGATGGGTAAAAATAATTTTCATTAGAAAAACTAATGCGGTGTTGGGTAGAATTTAGGTTAGAGAAATTTATAATAAACGTTTTTAATAATATTTATGTATAATATCATTATTTAATATAATAACTAAATAGTTAATTTTGTTTCAAAAAAGTTATAGGGAACTTTTATTACGATTTTGATGCTGGTAATGTTTGAAAACAGGCCAAAATGAGTTTTTATAAAGAAATTATAGTTTTTTTTATGTAATATAAATTTATATTGATTTAAATGTTATGTTTTTGTTATAATAATTTTATGTTGAGTTTCTTAATGTTTTGATTGTTAATGATTTGGAAATAAAGTCATAATTGATTGATAATGAGGTTTGTTTATATTTTTCAAATTACATTTTTTGACTTGATTTCATTGGGGAAACACTTTAGTTAGGCTGTAATACAACAATGAGCCCTGTTATAATATCGGGTTTTCCTTCGGATATAAAATAATAATATATGTTCTGAGTTTAGAAAAAGGTGTATTATTCCATGGGTTTGGATTATCCATTAGTTTTATTATAGTGTAAACATTCAAGGTGTTTGGAATGTTCCATGATTTTTCCTATGAGATGTTATAACATATATTATATAACTCATAAATAAAATCAAAAAGGTAGTTATATTAAAATTAAAAAGTAGTTAGGTAAGTAGTTTAATATTTTCTAGAATATTTATTGATTACATTAAATTCTATTATACATTTTCGTTATACTTATGCCATATTTTAAGAACCAGTAGATGTTTTGGATCATAATGGAATCCGACTTAGATATGCTTCACACAACATGTTCATTTATATCTCATGTTCATTTAGTTATACATGTTTTCATGTAAATATGGGTAGGGTCCTTTATTACTTTGGAAGTCGAGTCTAGGATCATTGTGATGTACCTAAGTAGTTTGGAGACATGGATGGAGAGTAATACCCTCCTTTTTTTATGTAGTTTAGTTATTATATTGGGTAATTGTAGTATTGGGTTATAATTATTAACTATTATTTTTATGTGATATGAAGGAAACTAAATATATTAATAAAAAAATTATTAATATTTATCAATATTAGTATCCAATGTATTATTTTACTATGATTATTTCTATTTTATTACAATTATCCATTTGAGGTTTAATCTCTCCTACTAGAACCCAATGCTAACTATAATTATCCAATCATTATTTACTCCTCTACTTCACCCCTTACCTTATATTTTAAAAATATTGTTAGTGGCAATACTTGGTGGATCCATAATTTTTTACCCCTTGACATTATCTAGTATTTTCATCCCCATAATAATATTATTTAATTTTGAGGACATTAAATCAGTCCCTGGGGGATATTTATTGACCCTTGTCATTATTTTACAACCTTTTGTGATCGAATATCACACTTGAGGAGTTGTGGTGCTTTATATCGCCAAACTTTACATGTAAGGTCTAGATGTTAAACCATTCAATATTCCCCTGGGGAAGTTATTAGAGAGTATTTGGAGATATATATGAAATGTAATTTTGGTAACGGGATATAGTATTATATGGTATTTATTAATTGGACAAATGTGCATTTTATATGATATTTTTTATGAATTTGATAACTAAATTTAAATCTCACATGGATTTCTATAATAGATGGGTGTTTTTCTTCTCTCCTACAGGTGATTATTACAATTTTTTTTGGTAATGGGACTCATAATAAATTCATATCAGAACTATATATCAAAATATGTGAATGTTTACAAAATATATTTGGGCATTTATATTGAGTACTAATAAAGACACAAGGAACATGGTATTTAAAACTTTTGTAAAGTGATTTTAGGATGTTTTTCATCAGAAATTCGGGGGATTAGTTTTTTAGAGTAAAGTTGTAGGAAACAAAATTTAATAACAATATATAAATATGACATTAAAAATCACATAATATAGTACCTTTTACCTCATTATATTCATAAAATATGAACAAGATAGCTCTATGCACTACAACACTTTCAATAGGAACAACACAACATGTACAAATTTATGAAATTTTCATAATCTTATGATCTATGGGATCTCCAACAAATAATAATAACATGTATAAAAGATAAAATACTATTATGAATAAAAATATATGAAATTTAATTTATATGATAATATAACTAAGACAATTATATAAATTTTTTATAGGAGATCGTGATGTCAATTTGTAATGGTAAATATGATCATTAAAGGGTAAAGAGACTATTTAAATATGGACACGAACATCAGAATATTAATGTGACGACCATGACATCATTAATGTAAAAGATTCTAATCAAATTAATAGTATCATAGTTTAATAGTACAATTATTAAATATAAATAATGGTTTCCAATAATTTAATGCAAATATAATTACATTTATATATCACATAATGAGAAATAATTACTAAAATTGAGCATTAAAAATTATTATTTCTAATAGAATGATTTAAAAATACACTAAGAGTTTTTATTTTATAACAAAATTTAAATTAAATATAAATTTATTTTCATAAAAAAACATCAAATTTAGAAACAAAATGTTTAAATATTCCAATAGGGAATTTTTTAAAATCTACTACGATAGTTAAATTATTTAGTGAATAGTAAGATAAGTTATAAATATATTGTATATAGCATTACATAATATTAGTTTCAAAAATTATGTAATAAATATTATAAATTAATATCCTAAAATATGTGTATGTTTTCATATAATTTATTTTAAAATATTTAAATTAATTTTCAAAAGTCTAGATAAAATTTCATTGATGAAAATGATTTTAATGGTTTAAAAATTGATTACTAATTAAATTTTTTTCTCATTAATAAAAAACAAATTAAGGTATTTCTACTCTATAACTTATAAATGTAAAATCCCAAGGATTAAATATTGACTAATATAATCTAAAACAATGTGTAAGCCAACAGTATTCAATTTTCAACAATCTAGATTTATAAACCCTGATTATAAAATATATAAAACTAATTCTCTCATTTTCCATAAATATCCACCCATATTCCAATTAATTATTATTACAAAACCATTGAGTACCATTTTATTCAATTTTCTATCTCAAAATTCCATCCAAAATTATTTTGAGGTTCTGAAGTACTCTTTTTAATTATTATGATGTTATCTAGAAAAGTAAGGGTTCTTAGTTCTCCCATCTTATTTCATTATTGTAATTATTTTCTTATAATCACTTTAATAATAATATTTTGGATACTCAATTCAGGTTATTATAATCCATTTTAAATACTATCAATGATATATTATTCCTTCCATCCCGTTATACTGTTTTCCTAAGCCAT
Source organism: Viscum album (assembly GCA_963277665.1). Classification (NCBI taxonomy): domain Eukaryota; kingdom Viridiplantae; phylum Streptophyta; class Magnoliopsida; order Santalales; family Viscaceae; genus Viscum; species Viscum album. The sequence continues at coordinate 820,957,960 of OY728125.1, read as the reverse complement.
TATTAAGACAAATTATGAGTTTTTTATTATTTCTCTTCATTTATCTAATAAAATCTCCCTGAATTTCTTTATATTTTCATATACAATGTAGTTATGTTTCATTATTATATATTTAATTGTATAATTTGAATTATAAGTTACAAATATCTCCCATTATACCATCTTAATAATTGATTATAATTCTAAAACATTTTCATTGCCAAAAACTCCACTATATAGATCTCTGTGTTTTTCGTGAATTTTTGGTATTATGAAAGTATTATCTATAAAATTGATAATATATATTAGAAAGGATCGCTATGATATATATTGTTTAGCCTCTACCTATACCCTAATATATAATAACCTTTTAGGTGCAAAGTTAATCTTCGGTATCAAATCATATCAGCCGTAGAATTTTCCTCGAAGAAATTCATATTCCAAATGTGTATCAAATATGTGTCTAATAATCATGTAATTTTAAAGTTATTTATATATAATTTATTTATTTTTATACATTTTCATGTTATATTAATAAATTATTAATTATTATTGACATCCCTATATAATGAAATTAATATAACTTATTATACCTTGATCATTCTTTCGATAATAGTAATTTCCATTTCATTTTGATGATCCTATTAGTTCCAAAATTAATTGACATATATTCACCTAGATATCCAATTTATTCTATTTATTATAAAAAAAATTATAATCTAAATATATTTTAGTTAATAGTTATGTATTATATTTTTGCCCATTTCTTTTAGATGAGGGATGCATTAATATTATTATGTGATGGGTGGTACCAGAAAGTATATATCCCCTCAATGAATCTGTAAGTACTATAATACAAACTATCATATAGTAATTGGAACATATATAACCTTTGTTTATTATTACTTGGTTGAAGGAATCGGTAACAAGGATATGATGTACATTATTATGAACTATGTCATTATGTGATCTCTTATTGTCATCCATGTGATTGTTTATTGTCATTGAAATTTCATCCATGGATATTTAGTACCCATTATATCATTTATATAGAATCATTTAAATATTTATTCCTCTTATATTATGTATATTATCTTTATTTCAAGTTATCTATTGTTTTTTGTTATCCCTTATGGAGGTTTTAAGCTTGTTAATTATGTTGTTTACCCTTTTTCTAGGGTAACCATAAAGAATAATTAATGTGAACTTTACAAAAGTATAAATAAAGAATAAAGATTCATGAATTTTTTTAATGGCCTTTATTTTCCCAATGTAGTATCAGGTTTAGGTATATATGTAGTCTTATGACCATTTTAAACTTTCAAATCTTATATATTATCATCTAGTATTTTTGTTCTCCATGGTGTAAAATTAACCCTATCTCTAGGTCACTAGAGTTGGGGAAATATTAACTTTAATTTGAGGAAGAATAATAGAAAAATTAGCAACTAGATTTAGGATAACATAGTCAGTTAATAATAAGTAAGGATAAACCCTTTATAAATTTTAGAAATTATAATAAATTCATGGAGTTATTATTTAATGTAAAGAATAATTGAATGTATGTGTAATAAATAACTAATAATTACAAAATATAACTCATTATTCATAATTTTATTTATTAAGAAATTTTTATTTACTCTTTTTTTGAAATGGGAAAAAATCGAAGAAATGAAAACCATGTCAATACTTATAATTTGTATGGGTATTTCCCAAATAATTAAAAAAATGAATTTAGTTTTGGAGATTCTATAATTATCACCATATTACATAAATTGACTTAGGTTTTCAAAAGAAAATTAAATAGAATAATTTTTCCCCTAAAATATAGTATTAATGGAAAATCATTTCATGACATAGAAAATTTTATCCTTCAATAGAATCACCAGTTCATTAAATGTTGAAAAATAGATAATATTTATAGATAATATATTAATTTTATAAGGATATAGTTAAACGTATATGATTATCATAGGTGTATATTTTTTAAGTGGATATTTTTACCAAAGGTGATCATTTATATAAAATATTAATTGGGAAGAGAAAGAAATCATGGAATTGAATTATGTTAAGGAAACATTCCTTCAATATATTGTCCTTTGGTAAAGTAACCTAATATGAAAAATCTAGTACCAAATTTTATGATAAAATTATGATGAAAATAATTTTTTATAAGGTTAATTTAATTAGGTTAATGAGGCATGATATAGATTATATTTAAAATCTTGAAAATAATATTGATAACTAAATTTGATGGAATAAATTCAATCCTTTGAAGGTAATTGCTTACTCAAAAATATTAATAAAATGCGATAATGTACAAAAAAAGATCCGTCAAGTCAATTAAGTATTTGACCAACAATTTTACTATCAATAGAGTGATAGAAAAGAATAATACGATTTGGTTCCAAGAAAAAAAATGTTCTTTGATAAAATAGGACAAGGTAGTGTTGAGTATCTAACATGAAATAATTGTATGAATATACAATTGGGGGATTTCATGAAGGGATTCATGGTGTGTTTCATATGTGGTCATAAATTGAATAAATATCTTGTGTGAAAATTCATGAAATAATCTTCCAATATCCAATACTTCAATTATAATGAGATGAGACAATATTATAATCAATTCCATAATAATTATTCTTCCATAAGAGAAGAGTATATTACAATTGAGAAGGGGAGAAATAATGGTGACCTAAAACACAAACTATCACTTTCATAAAACATCATTCCCATCACTGGTTAGTGAAGATTATTTGGATGGAAATGATGTGATGACAATAGAATGATCATGAAAGAACACACACAAACATGATTGTTTCACCCAGTCCATATTTTTGTATTTTAAAATAATACTTTTAAGGGAAAGTGTGAACCCAGATACAAGCACATGATACCACATATTCCACACCCACAAGGTGACCATACAACCACATTAAAAGACCACAGTTCAAAATTCATAATTCAAAATCCAAAACAATCATCATCGATCACCTTGACCCATGAATCACACTCCCCCTAGATCCACGACACATCAACCATCACCCTTCACCTAAGAAAGAAACCCTCGAACACTTCACCTCCATCGTACACTTCACCACCATCATAACCTTGTTAGCTTTAATTGCATCAATTCTGGTCACCATCACCACCTCTCTAGAGCTCATGACAGCTATGTCGTTGATGGTAAAAATGGCATCACTGCCCTTCTCCCCACATCACTAGTTCAGACTCACAACCCAAAAACCCTTGCAGGAAACCATTCATCTCCACCTTAGAGAGAATGGTGGAATTTGGATCCAGAGTATAGAACAGAGTAGGAAAACACTGAAGAGGAAGAGACTGAAACAACCGGAGACTATCGAAGACCATAGACCCACCATAAAATGTTGATGTCATCTTCCAATCGTCACTGCACGAGAAACACAGATCACCAAAACCAAATACATAGAATTCAAAGAATGAGTAAGAAACACCAATTTAAGCTTCTCTTGGAGAACCAACATCCATTGAGACTCACATCACAAATCCTCAATGAACCACCACTCTAGGTCTGACTGGGAAAGGTGTCGGGGAATGTGAGACCAAAGTAGAGCTTTGAGCATTAGTGAACTCCAAATCACCATCGTCAATGAAACAGAAATAAATCAGTAGTAAATAGACCAAAAAATAATCTGAATCCAGTAGAACCAGGAAACTCATTGACCGTCGATCCTTATAACCCAAAGCCACATTCTTACCACTGCTCCTACTACGACCAGGATAGGTTCAGAGGAACTAGAGGCCAGATCAAGGATTGAGCGGTCGATGGCTTCCATAGGAAGCATCCTTTGATGGGATGTACAAAAGAAACGAGGAACCAAATCCATAGTATTGAGCACCAAAGAAGACAGGAATAAATCCATGAGAAGAAGGAACAACCATATATAAGTAGAAGACGATAGATAAGGAAAGCACCAGAATGGACGATATCCGAAGGGGAGATTCATCGCCATCACGGAGTGCTTTAGAAACCCTAAGATGGATATCAAGATGGGAGAGGGGAGTTGGGTTATTAGGGATCCATACATACAAACACAAGGGTTTTTTTATGGTTCAATCACCCTTATTATCAGGTGGATAATCCTTGTTGTACAGTGGTTTCAATCCCACTACCCATAGTTCCAATTTATTATTAAAGGAAAAAATATTGGATCAATAGGATTTTACTAAAGTCCAATTACAATATGAACAATGAGAAAAAATTGAATGATCTTTGTATCCCATAAATTAAGTTTCATTATAATTTATACTTGGCATGAACACTTATTATTATAATCTAAATCATGTCCAACCCATCTTAATATTATTATATAATATGATTCTCTCGAATTATTCCATGAAACATACTTGAATTTATGTGGGTCACATGTTTACTTTTGGGAATTATATGTATTATAGTGTGACTCCAATACATGCAGAATGAATCTAAAATATGAAATATATTGATGACTGAAACCAAAGGATCATGAAGTATATCAAAATAACTTTGACATTATATTTTTGTGTAAAACATATATTGTGGAATGGGACCATCAGTTTCTCTAGAACCATTGATCCACCAATATTATCTAGTTACACTCATTATTTCATGTAACATTCCCAGTAGTGTAACCTTCCTCTATTCAATACCCATTGCAAAATAAACCAAGGTCTCAAGAAATTATATCACATAAACCCCCAAAAAATAATGACACCCAATTCTCTTAGGGTTTTTTTCAAGTTGTATTCATCATAAAATTATCTCCTTAGATGAATCATTATTGTGTAGTTATACCCACCATAGTTTGATTAAAATCACATGAGTGAATTCATTTCTCAAGTCAAATTAACTATACAACACAACCCTCACATAGGATTAACTGACTCCTCTAATAAGTATCTTCATAGTGAAACCAACTAAATTTTTGAATGATCATTCTTATAAGATATTTATTATTTATATGTAGTAATAACTCAAGGTGGAGACCCTCTCATGTCAGGTAATTTCATTCATTTATTAGATTAACTCAAATAAGTGATAGAGTGATCAGATCCTTCACATATTGATTTGTCGTATACGATAAAACATCATTGACAAACACCTCAACCCCTCCCCTGGAGAATAATAGTCATATCCTCTCCTACATACGAATCACATGAAAAAAACCTAAAGTATTTCCACATTTATAATATAATATCTTTTTTTTATTCTACCACTTTTTAAAAAAAATAAGAGGAATTAAAGAGTGAAAAAAAAATTTAGAATGTCATACTAAATTTTGGGGAAGAATGAACACCCAATGACAGTTAAGAAGAAATACTTGGTCAATGTTTATTTTAAGATATTCATGATATTCCACATGGTATATATATATTCCATGTAAATATCACCATGATACACCTTCTATATGAGGATGTATTAATTGATTTTAATATTATTTTACCATGAATGTCACGCTAAATTCTTTGAAAAGTTGATCCAAAGTTTATTATCGAACCCAATCACTAATTGGTATGAAATATCTACCCTTATTTATTCAAGTTACAACTTCATTGAAATCATTTATTGTTTTATTTATGATTTTAAAACATACTTAGCTTCCATTGTTCTAGGAGTTTTATAATCATAATACTTGGATGTCCCAACAAAAAAAATTCTTCTAATAATTAAATCACCTCCAGAAGTATACATTTGAAATATAACATTTTATATGAAACCTAAATATGTACAGTCATAATGTATTAATCATGAAACAATTCATTCCTTAGGATATATCTATTAGCTTCTTTGATGTGGAATAAAATCCTCTTTGATTCCATGAAATTTGACTCCTTTTGGTTTTTTTAGAATCATACACAGAGTGTAAAAGTAGATAAAATGTTCAGTCTCGACAAGATCAAAAAGAGTTGGCTATTAATGAGCTATTAGAACACTGTTTGGTTCACACACCTTCATTTTCCAACCAAATATATGTAAGTCCCATGTGTTGTTGTAGTGGAAACCACTCTTGATTCCTCTATTAAAAATTTATTCTATAACTCTTAAGCATACTTCTCTTGTGATAGATGTATAAATTTTATTAAATTTTCAACTTGTATTCCCAGAAATAATGTCAAATCACTAATCAATAACATTTCAATAATTTTTCTCAGTTTGTTAAAAAAACTCCTCATATGAATCTTCTATTTTCTAGTAAAAATGATTTTGTTGAAACACAATCACAATAAGTTTTTTTTTATTGTCTTCATTGGAAAATGAATTTTAATTGACCATGAATTTATTTAATTTTATTCTCTTATGCTATTTTAAAGCATCAAATACCATGGTCAAGGAAGTTTTTTTCCTTAAGTGCCTTATTCATATTAAACACTTGAGAATCACCACTATAATAAACAAACCCTTTAGATATTTCAAAGTATGCTACTTGTACATTTTTACCATTAAGAAACACATACTTTATATCCATTCACAAAAATATTTACCGTTGAAATAGATTCAAAATAAATATTAAAATTGTTTTGGATCACATGACTAAATAAAATGGATCATAAAAAACTCTACAAATTTGAAAGTATCTTTATAGGTAAACTGATATTTATTTTATTCTACTTCACATTTCTCATTGAGATTATTATAAAATAACCTTTTACTCTCTTTCATATTATTTCTTTGGGAAGTTACAATAATTTCCACAGCTCATTATTCTCAATTTGATTTAGCTCTTATTTTATTATTGAAATCATTTTCTCTAATTATAAGGCCCTGTCCACACTATTGTTTTAAACTTATGAATAAAATATATTGTGACTGTAAATTATAATGATTCATTAAGTTTATATACCCTTGTTACTATCTCCAAAAATATTTTCTGGGTAAACATGCTTTTTAAATATTTGTAACATAAATTGTCTCACTCTTGGACTTCCTCTCTACTACAATATTTTTACACATTTTGAGAAGTATTTCAATATTTTTTTATAAGAATAATCTTTTCAAACTCTCCAACTCTACCTTTAATGGAATTTTAAATATTATCATCAATATGAAAATATTTTTGTAATAAATTCAACAAAAATTAACACAATTACATTAAATATGTCAACAATTGTATAAAACCAAATCTAAATACCCAAAATCACAAAGTCGGTATCAATTTTTTTACACATGAATATTACACAAGGGATATAATCCTGAATTTTCAATAAAATTAGTATCCATGATTAACTAAAAATAGATATGATTCCCCTAATACTTTGTAAATATAAAATATATAAAATAATAATCATTGTAGCATCCTTTATATTATTCATAATATAATTCTTTGTATCTTGGCTAAGGGAAAAAAATTAAGTTTGAGATCAAATCCTTTATAAGGGTAATATAGAATAGTAATTATCATCAGTAAATATGGCATAGTCAATATGGCATGGGAAATAACTAAAATCACATTCCATATAATCAATTACATGAGAATGAAATGCATCTGTGGATAATATCAATAAAATAATATATTGGATAATAATAACATAATTCCAAATGAATATAACTCTTGATATTGAACATCATTATTACAGATCTCATTATATATTGACAATCAAATCCTTATTCCAAGAAATCTTAACTTATAGGTATGTATAGAACAAAAAAACACTTAATTTGTTTGCCAAATGATATGTCTCATTAGACCTGTTAAAGAATCAAGGTTCTATATATAGCTAAGACCCACCCATCAATGAATGTCTAAATAATTCCACATAAATTGAATAAATAATTTAATTCATAAAAAATATTCATTATCAACAAATATATTTATTGCATAAATAATGCTAAATATCTATATTTCCCTATTGAATCAAATAACATTCATAGTAAAACCCCTGATGTAAGAATAAGAAACATTTAGAAAATAAGCATTTCTATGATTCAATGAATATGGATATTTAATATAAATTTATTGTCCAATTAATTTTTATCAAATGAAAGTGAATGTTTTATGATAATATTAATGACCATAAAATTAATAATAGATAAAACACTAACATTTATTCAATAGAAATATAAATTTCGCAATAAAATTATGTCTTTTTGAATGTAAATTAAAATGGAAGGAAAAAATTTAAAGTAACATTTTATTATAATACCATTGAAAATTTTTAGATTAATTTTAATACCATAAAACAGTTATGGTTGTGGGTGTATATTTAAACATTGAAAATCTTAAAAGAAACATTCCATTTGACATTAGTAATAAATTTTAAAAAAATTAAAATATCATTAGAAATATTCTTTTAAAAATAATTAAAAAGTAAAGGATAATGTAAAATTTATTTCATAAATAAATTTTTTTATCAAAATTAATTTTTTAATACAATTTTGAAAAATATGAACGTTGAAGAAAAATATAACCGATCTAAAATAGAAATAAGATCGACATTTATTTTAAATAAAAAATTTCTTGATTCTAGTGTCAAAGAAGGTAAATGGGGTCAAAATAATAAAAACCCCTGAAATATCAATTGACTAAAAATATTATAGGATAATATGAATTATAGGTCATAAAATTCTTTCAATGCTAATATGAGTAATACAAAAAGAAAATGGGACTCTAAAATAAATTCTTACCTATTTGGTAACAATAGCATTATAAACCATTGAATTAGTTACTTTTATTGAATCATTTATCATCATGAATAAATATATATTCATATTAAATACATAAAATTTGTATCATAAACTCCACTAAAAATTAAATGGTTTAATAATAATAAATATGCTTTTTATAGAGTGGAAATTGAGAAGAAATAACATACATCAATTTTGACTTTCCTCATAAGTTCTTTTATCCATCTGTATAATAAATTTTTTTATTATTACATAAAAACTATATAAATATATATGATATTATATATAGTAAATTTATAACATCTTCTCACCCATTTGTTAACAATATTTTATTGGTATTATTATTTTGGGTGTTAACTGCTTTTTTTCATGTGTGTTTTGATTTGATAGTTTTGGTCCTTGCATCTAGATCATTCTAAAATCCAATAAAAAATTTATTAATGATATAAATATAATATATATTCTATATATATATATATTCATCCATAAAATATGTAGATATAAAAATGAATTATGTTTTTCATGGTGATGGTAGGTTGTAAATACACTGGAATATTGCTTTCACTTTCTGAAGGATCGAATAAAAGAATGGTAGATAATATTAATCATTTAAAAGGTAATTTTTATGTCATATATATCTTATATATTAATTGAATATAACTTTATTACTTTACATGTATATTGAAAATTAAAAACGGATCACGTCACTTCATAGAGGTTATAGTCTACATGTACTCATGAGGGATGTAATCATTTTCCAACAGATTGGTAGGTATGAAAGTTTATATAAAATTATAATTTTAGAATATTAATTATGCAACTAGTATCTTATATATTCATTAGTCACATATTTATATCCATCCATGTAAATTCTGATGAATAAAAATTGCACTGTAACACGGAGACAGTTAGTCATACATACTTACAAGCGATGTTTTCACTTTTCATGGGATGGAAAATAGATAGAACATGGTTTTTCAGTAATTGTAATAATATCTAAGAATATATTTGATAATATATTTGTTTATTAGTGTGGTTACATCAAATTGATAGTATGTAAAAGAAGAAGTACACTTGAAAGATTCAATACAAATGATTAAGTATTCTTTTGTAGACTTTATTTAGATCCCTTCATAAGGACACATAAAAAGTCATTTAGGAAGTCCATAACCTCTAATTCAAGTATATTTAAGTTATATGGTAACATTTAATGTTTTTTAAGCTATTATTATCCATTTTTTGTTAAAAAGAGAGAAGGGGTAAGTGTGGGGAAGTTCATTCCTAGAATTTATAAAAGTATTAAATTAGAATAAATTACTTTGCCTGTAAAAATAGATACAAATTTGTATAATTATAATAATATATGTGTATGACTCTAAATAATCTCATCAAATAAAATTTGGATAGGTTTCATTTTTTTTCACACATATCTTGTCATTTTAACCCCAAGTTAACCCTTTTGGAAATTACTTCATTACCATAGTTTTCCTCACTTATAGGGTAAATCATGTAACAATAAATAGATAAAATAGAAATGAATGGGAAATTTTTAGTGATTTAAACAATAACCAAATAACTTGGAGTAATACATAATTTATATGAATTTGTAATCATTTAATTTTTTATTATTAATTATAAAATTCTATTAATGTTGTTTTTAGAACTAATCATTTATTTTGACATTGAATGCAATATGAAAATAAAGTAATTTCATTATAAAACATTAAAACATCCTAATATGTTATATGTGTCTATAAGATTCTTGAAAAAATTTATCACAAACATGTTATTTTTCTATTAGTATTTTTAAAATCATTTATTTTATTTTTCTATAAATTTGATAAACAATATGTGATTGTTGCATCAGTATTTAATGTAATAATTAAATCACTAAATATTAAAAATAAATTATTATGATAAATAAAATTAATTTATATTTAAAAAATATTCCAAAAATGAATATAACCTCTTTTTATCATTATGAAAAAATATTAATGATATTAAATTCAACAGATTAACATTTTTACTTTCTTATTTTCCTAAAATAATATAAATGTAAAAATAAAAGATATAAACAATGTCATATTTAATAATTTTCTAATATCATAGATGAAATAAAATCCACCAATGATATAAAGTTAAGGTTTTGATATATTTTTAAAGCCTTATCACATCATTTTTAACCAAAATTACTTTATTTACCCTTTACCAAGATGATAAATTTTACCACATCTACTATTAATAATTCTAAAAAAATAAAATAGATTTATTCACCTAATTATAATGTCGTGGTTAAAATTATAAAATCCCGTTTTTCAAGTTTAATCACTATAAGTGGCATGAATTCATTTTATAATAGTCCCAAAAAGTGTGATGAAAATTTTTTTTCGGAAAAATGCCATTTTAAGTGTAAAAGTATTTCCCTACCACGATCATGAATAATGACAATAAAAAGGAAATAATTTATTTATTTATAAAAAAATAAACTAATGGATTTTTAAAACCAAATAAAATCAAAATTAAGCTTTGAAAATATTATTAAATAAATTTATCTTTAAAATTCATTATTTTCAATATTCACCCAAAAATTAACTTCTTCAAGAAATTTCCAAAAATTAAGCATAAGATAATATTAACAAGATTATTTCCAAAGTGATATAATTGTAATATCGTAATTTTAAAATATCATTTTTTGTTTCATTTAAATTTTTTTTTCATTTAAAGAAATATTTCAAAGAAATTTTATATCTAAATATTTCATAAAATATAAGGAAATTACATTATACCCCCTAATAATAATTTCACCTTTTAAATTAAATCCATAAAATAAAAATTTAGGATACTTCTACCTCATCAGATACTCAGGTTTCCACATAGATTCCTTGATTTTATTATTTCTCCATAAAACCTTAACAATTTGAGTGGTCGGGTTTTGAAGAACTCTTTCTCTACGACCTAGAATCCGCACTGGTTATTCCTTATAAGATAGTTCTTGATCAAGTTTTATTACATTTTATTTCAGTAAATTTTAATGATCATGAATATAATTCCCCAATTATGATACGTAGAACAATTCATGAAGAGGATATATATTTGGTTGGAGCATCAAATGATAATTTATCATCCTAATATGATTAATAATTTTGAAGGGACCAATATCAAGGGAAACACTTTATCTCCTTTCCAAATCCCATAACCTTGTCCCAAAGAGATATTCTTAGGAATACATTGTCCCTAACATAAAACTCTAAATCTCACTGATGATTTTCAGCATAATTGTTTACCAACATTGAATTTACATTATGTGTTTTTTAATGGATCTAACCATCTCTACCATTTACATCGCTATACCAGGACCCATTATACTTTTCCAAAAACTTTATACCTACATGTTTGAGTTTTGTCCTTCCTTCCATATAGGGATTCATAAAGATTTATTTGAATCCTATAGTGAATGTTATTTTCCTAATATCATTAAAAAAGGGGAATTTTTTTATTCTAATAACCATTAAAATCCATTGAGAAAACTATTAACATGTATTCTAGAGTTTGAGTGTAATTATAAAATTAGACATCTATCTGAGGTTGATATGAAATATTGAAACTCAATACTGTATCCATGTCCTACTATAGGCTTCTCCAAAAAATTACGATAATATATAAATCCTATTAAAATATCATTGATAGTGGTACTCTAGAAAATATCACAAATTTAATAATGTATAACTGTATTATATGATCAAGAGAGAAAAATTCTCTAATGGAAATAAAGTGTTCTCATTTTTTAATGAAATCAGCTACAATTCAAATATCATTGTTCCATTTGGATATTTTTAGGAGACTAATGATGAAGTCAATGGTTATGTTTTCCCATTTCCATTATAGTGTGGTTAATGGTTGTAGCATCCCCTTAGACTTATATACTTTATCCTTTACTTACTAACAGACTAGGCATCACGATATATTTTCTACAATATCCCTTTTCATGTAATAACACCATAAATATTCTTTTAGATCTTTATAAATATTCATGCATCCATAATTAATAGTAAATGTGGAACTTTGAGATTTAACCAAAACCTCCTTCTTCAAATTTATTCTTTTTGGGACACATACTTGGTTTTTGAACCTTATCAGTCCAGCATGACCATGGTTGAACTTCAGAAATTCCCTTATATTCTTCTATAATTCAACATCTTCCTCATGTTCCTTCTTAATCCTCTCATGGATGGATGGTTTAACATTCATTCGAGAAAGATGATATTTAACCCCTTTTATAATGATTTTAAGATACATCTTATAATGATCAATAAATTTTGGATCTCATTCAATCCTCAGTATATATAAATTGTTATGGTCTTTCCAACTCAAAGAATTTGTTGCCTTCTTCCCCTTCCTTAGGTGGTAATGTATTGAGTAGTCATAATATGTGATCCACTCCGACCACCTTATTTGATGAATATTATGACTATTATCTATAAATAAAAACTTGATGTTTTTATGATCATTATATATATTAAACCATTAATAATATAGTTAATGTATCAATATCTTCAATGAAAAAATTATTACTGCAAGCTCTAAATCATGAATCAGGTTATTATACTCATGAGTTTTCAATTTGAAAGGGAAAAATGTTATCACTATATCACTCTACATAATTACACATCACATTCCCTTATTTTATGCATCACTATATATCAAAATACCAAATCTATTAGAGGGAATTGTAAACATGGGAATTTTGACCAACATTCCTTACAATTCTTTGAAATTATCCTCATATTTATATATCCACAAGAACTTTACGCTTTTCCATGTCAACTTGGTGAGTGGATTAGATAGTCATGAGAAATCTATTTCAATGTGTCAGTAATATACATTCAAACCTAGAAATATGGATCTCAATTAATCTGGTTAGTCTATGACATTTTTTAATAACTTTTATCTTTAAAGGATCTACTGATATACCTTCACTTAAAATTATATGAACTAATAATGAGACTATTATAACCAAAATATACCCTTAGTAAATTTGGAATATAGATAATCCTTCCTTAGGGTCTTCTCTAAATTCTAAAATTTTACACATGTTATTCCTTACTCTTTAAGTATATATAATAACATCATATATCTATACTACCACATGATAATCAAGTTAATCTCTAAAGACTCTATTCATTATATCCAGTAAGATCACAGGGTCATTTATAATTCCAAATTTCATTACTATGAATTCATAATTACCATACCTCATATGGATGAATTTTTTACATATATACTCTTTCTTGACCCATATATAATACTATCTTGATTGAAGTCCAGTTTTGGGAAAATATTTATCTTCTTTTAATTGATCAGACTGCTCATCGTTATATGGTAGAGTATATTTTTTATTAAATTTGATCTTGTTAATTTCCCCATAATCAATAAAAATATGCATTGACCGAACTTTATTCTTGATAAAAATAATAGATACATCCCATGGGAAAGAACTGGGTGAAATGAATACCTTATCCAGATTCCCTTGGAGTTTCTTCTTCAATTCCTATCACTCAATTGAGTGAATTCTTCAAGGAGTTAATGAAATGGGTGTAGCACCAGGTGTTAGTAATATTGAAAACAAAAATTCATGATTCAAGGGAAGACAAGGTATTTATTATATAAAGACATTAGAAATATCAAATATTAATTTTGTATCCTCTATTTTGATTTTTTTCCAACCATCTAATATTAATATCACTTAAGAAATTCTAAGAAAACAAATATGATGGAATTAATTTCAATTAGGAGTTTAAGTTCATCCTCACACTGAAATACAAGCATATATTGGTTCAAAATATTGAATATAAGTTCCCTTATTAGAAAATATATATGGGATCTATTGTGAGATATCCAATACATGACAAAAATATTATTCAATTCAACTATGGGAATGATAAAAATATTTGTGGGAAGAATATTTCCACAAAATTATATCTGAGAAGTGTTATATACCTGACATGTAGCAATCCTGATATTATATTTTTTCACTTCAAAAACATAATATAACCATTGAGAGGTGATTTCATACCATTAAAAAATTATTTAGATATAAATTTGTGGGTTGAAACTAAATCAAATAAAACATGTGTATTTATGGAGTGTTTGATAAGTGTATACATAACAATATTTATTAGAATTACTACTTCTGCTATAGTAATTCAATATTCTTAGTCATATCCCCTTGGGTTCTTATGTGATATGTTCCATGGGTGCATGGGGAACTGGTTTTAATAATGTCATGTCACTATATAGAAAAACTAGATAGTAGTGATTTATTTTTTTGACTTGTATTAATTATCCAAATAACCCATTTCCCCCTACATTAAAAATATGTCATTTCCATCAGCCATTTTCTAGGGTATTTCCTTACACAATTTTGACATGATGTAAAATTATTTGTTCCCTTATTCTTCCATCATTTATTCCCTCTTTAATGGTGATTAGGATACCTATTCTTATCTTGGATTCCATTAAATATATAGGATCTTGAAAATTTATTCTCTTCATTAAAAGTACTTGATTATATGTCATTATATGATGAAAGTATTTGAGGAACTAGTTCCCTTCAGTTACTCGAATGAATCAAATCAAATAAGCAGTTAGTATATATTTTCGAGCTATGTTTGTAGTCAATATAATTATTGTAAAATATTTTAATTTTATCCTCATTCTCAGCCACACTTTATTCTTCCTTCTTTAATGAGAGTAAAATACTCTCTAATTTACATCACTATTCTTAGGGGAATTATTTATCATTGAATATCACCTTAAAAGTTCTCTATACCATGTTTTATTTTTCTTAATACTCTTAGGTATTCTGGATTAGTGATGACAATGGATGGGTATATCCTCTTAGAAAATATACCACCATAATAACCTTCTCAATTTCATTACATTAAAATAAAGGATGATCTTTTTAATGGATTTAATCCATCACTTCACTACCAATTAATTTTTAGTTCCACTAAAATATGGAGGATTATGTCATATGAAGTGGCCCAAGAAATAGGAATCTCACAATGAAACAATAGATTGATATATATGGGCAAACATTTTCTATCATAACATTGGCCACATTCCCTAATATAGGAATTATCTTCCCTTTTCCACCAATAGTTATATTACATTTCTTAACAAAGTAATACCTATATTTTATATGGGTGTTGACACCATTTATTTCATTAGGTGAAACTACTGAATAATGGAAAAAAGTGGTTAAGTTTATATTCATCATAAATATTGACCTATAAAATAAAAGTCCTTGTATTGGGAAGTTTCACATATAATACAAGGTATTATCATAATTCTCATTTTAGATATATTTATTTAAAATCTAGTTCTCATAGTTTCTTTGAAACTTCATTTGATACTAACTATTCAAACAATAACTCTACTAACCCAGATTTGGGGACTAGTTTATTACAATTGCATATGATACAATGGATATCATCCTAAAGCACTAAATAGTTTACTAGTCTTGAATAACTAGATACATACATGATTATCGTAAAACATTGTATATATAAAATAATTTACATAATAAAAATTCTTTGGTCCTTTATATTATTCATAATATCTTTCTTTATATCTTGGGATTGGAAAATAAATAAAGGATGATCTCAGATGCTTAATAAGGTTGGTGTACAGTATTAGAAATCATGATCAAATATGGAATAGTCAATATGGGAAAGTAAATAATAAAAATCACACTCCATTTGATCAATAACATGTGAAAAAAAATGCATCCATGTATAGTATTAATGAAATAAACTCATGGATAATAGAAATTTAATTTTCAATGGAGAAAATAAAAAATATTGGATGTCATGATTTCAAACAAAATGATATATTAAATATCAAATCCATCATCCATGATAGTTTAATTTATGAGTATGTACAAACTAAAACCCCAATAAATATGTTTGGACAACGAATTTGTTTAATGAAACCTGTTGATAAATCAAGGGGTTATATATAATAGGGACTCGCAGATCACTACATATCCAATTCATTCGTAATATATTTTATGATCAATTTACTTGAAAAACACCATTTCTAATCAATAAATTTCAATATTGAATAATGAATATGAAAAAAAAATCTTAAGCAAAAAAAATAACTTTCAATCTAAAAAAATAAAATATTTATCTATTGTATATAGTTTAAGAAATAAGAATATATGTGATACAAAGAATATAAATATTTAAGATAAATTTAATTTCCAATGATTGATGATCATATGAAAGTTAATGTTTTAATAAAAAATTTATGACCTCAATATTAGTAAGAGATAAATTATGAACATAGATTCATCAAAAATATATGTTTTTTTAATAAAATCATTTTTTATGGGATAAAAGAAAACGAAAGTGAAACACTAAATTAATATTTCATGAAATAGTTTTCTTTTTAAAACCATTGAAAATTTTTAGAATAATCTAAATGAAATAAAATGGTAACGACGGTGTTAAATCCATTAATTTTTTATATGTTAAAAGTAATCAAAACATTTGACTTTTATAAGGAAAGTAAAAAAAGACCCTTTGAGGATAAATTAAAAATATCATTTTAAAATACTGTAGAAAATAAAGGATGAAATAAAATTACTTTGATAAATTATTTGATTTAATAAAAATAAATTTTTCAAAAAAATTGAAAATATTCACATTCAACAAATAAAATACTTGATCAAAAATATAAACAATATTGAATTTTATTTTACATATTACGTGTCTTGATTCAAGTTCCTAATTTAGGAAATTTCACCATAAAATAAATAAAATCCCTAAATATTAATAATATAATAAAATTAAAATACCATATGAAGGATAGGTAATAATTTCCATCATTTAAAGTACAAGCAATACCAAAAGAAAATGAGATGGTTAAATAAATTCTTACCACTTTGGTACCTATTAAATTCTATCCAATTGAAAGTGTTAAGTGAATTTAATAATTAAAAATAAATAAATAAATTTATATTAATACTATAATACGTCAAAGGGGTAGTATATACTCTTCATAAAAGTAAATAGTTGAATAGTACTCAAAATAGCACAATGTAGAGGAAATTGAGATGAGATATCTTACATATAGTTTTACATTCCTCAGAAGTGATTTTAACATCATTTATAATAAATTTATTTTTATTATAATTATATTACATAACCATAAAAATATATATAATATCATATATGATCAATCTATAACATTTTATCCCCAATTTTTTACCGACATTGTATTATCAAGAATTAATTTCATTGTTAACGGCTTCAGTTTTAGTGTATGGTTTGATTCAGTGGTTTTAGTCGTTGTGTATTATTCATGGTTAATTCATATCCAAAATTTCATTAATTATATTAATATAATATAAATTCAACATATATATTTATAATATTCTATTAAATAAATAGATGGAAAAATGAATTTCACTATTCTTTAAGATGGTAGATCGTATGTACACAAGAATCTTGTCTTGAATTTTCATCAGATGGGTTGAAAGAAAGAAAATATTAAATTAACTTTACAGGGTAATTTTTATGTTATATATATCTTAAATATTCAATAATTCAATCCTTGTTACCAAACATGTAAATATAATATGAAAAACTTGTCACATCAATTCGTGGAGGTTGTAGTCCACATATACGCACGAGGAACATTATCATTTTCCTATGGATTTTAATATAGGTATGTTGATATGATAATATAATATTAAAATAATAATTATTTCAAAAATATCATATATATTCTTTTCTCACGTATTTATAACAATCCATCTAAAGTGGTAACCAGAAACAAATAACATCGTTATGTGGAGACGGTTAGTTGTACATTTACACAAGAAATGTTTCAACTTTTAAATTGATAGAAAAGATATGGAATATAGTTTTCCCAAAATCATAATAAAAACTCACAAAATCCATGCTAATATGTTTTCATTTTATTATGGTTAAAATTTATTAAGATTAAGTCCAAGAAGAAGTAAACTTGAAAGAGTTCGTAAAGGCTATTATCACTTTTTCAATAGACTTCATTTAGATCCCCTCTTAAGGACTCTTGAAATTATATTTTAGTAATACAAGAACCAAAATTTCTAGTATAATAAAAATTATAGGGTAATTTTAAAGGTTTATGTATGTCTAGGTTTCTCAATATTGGGCAAAGAAAATAGATAAGGGGTTTCCATTTATATGTGATGGGTGGGGAATTCATGGAATTTCATAAAGTATTAAATTAATATAAATTATTTTTCAGATCAAATGGAAAAAAATTAATTTAATTATAATATAAAATTATAATGAGTTCAAATAAGATCCCAAAATAAAATTACAGGTTTTAACCACAAGTTAAGCCTTTTGACAATTATCACAATATCAAAATTATCAATCATTAAAGGTCAAAGAATGATTCCAAAAAAGATGAACCATAAGTGTATCCTGGTTTGTTTTATCAACCATATAGAAATTAATTTTCCAAATATGGTATTTTTATGAATTTTAATTCATTTAATAAAATATTATTTATTAAAAACAATATTAATATCATTTTTTTAATTCAATTAATTTTAATTTGAAAATAATATGATATAAAAGAATAAAAATATAAACCTTGAACTCAAATGTAGTATGTTATATCTATAAATATATAATTATAGAACACTATAACTCAGTGAAAATATATTAATTTTACTAATTTTAAAATCGTTTATTTTCTTTTACCATAAATTGGATAAATATTTTCCCCAGGTTTAGTATGCATTTAATTTAATAATTCAATAAAAACATAAAATACATTTTTACAATAAAATAATAATTACTTTTTTAAATAATTTTTTAAAAACAAAAAACACATCATTTTAACCTTTGAAAAAATATATATATTTAAGTTAAGAGAGGGTCGTTTTTTATTTATACTTTACTTTAAAGAACATAAAGGTAAAAATAAAATCTACATGGAAATAAAAATAATATTTTTGAATTTATTAGGTTAATGAATGAAATATAAACATTAAGTGAAATAAATTAATGTGATGGAAGTATTGTTAATGTCTTGTCATATTATTTTTAACCTCTATTACCTGATTTACACTTTATCAACTAGATAAATTTTATTATATTTGGTATTTATAATGCCGAAAAATAAATGATTCCTATTTAAAAAATTATAACCTCCTAATTCAAAATATAGAATCAATTTTATCAAATTCAATATTTAAAATTGGAATAAAATCATTTTATAATAATTCCACAATTCATGGCGAAATTTGTTTTTTTGAAAAAATATATTTTCTGTTTTAAAGTATTTATATACCAATATCATCTATAATGTTGATAAAGAATCTGAAAATTAAATTATTTTTATCAAAAAAATTGAATATTTAAACTTATTTAAATCAAAATGAATTTTTAAAATACTAGAAAATAGAATTTTCATTAAACTCAGTATTTTTACTATTCACCCAAAAACTAACTTTTTCATCAAATTCTCAAAAATTCAACCTAATATAATATTTAAATACAAATTTCGAACGTGATATAATTTTTACAGACTAATATTTCCATATTTTTCATTTTGTTTACATTTGTATTATGTAATGAAAACTATGAAAACAATTAAATGAAAATTTATCACAAAATATTGGGTTCTTACATCAATATTCTTTAGATTATTATTATTTTGTTGTAAACTTCTACCACTAGGTGTGTATGAAATAAATCTTCCTTTTCTAACCCTCTCAAAAAACGTTTCTAATGAATTCCATTAATCTTGAAAATGTTTTATATTGTTACCATAGGTTGTAAATTTGTAATTTTTTCAATTGGAAGTCAATAAAACATTATTTGATAGATTATGAACTATGTAAAATATTTTGGAATCATATAAAGATGGTTGGAGATATACTCTAGATGTTTGGAAATTTTTAAGAACATATCATGGTGTGAGAACATTGATCATGCAAGGAGTGGTGTTATAGTATGGAAAAAATTGAAAATTCATAAACTACAAGATATGAAATGGGCGTCTATGTGAATATATTATACATAAAGTTCTAAAACACATAAGAGTGTTCAATTACACAAGAATATGTATGTTTTAATCAATATTCTTGAAAATTCCATAATTCCTTAGGGGTTATAGACCATAATTAACATAAACATTGTTTTGGATTTTTAAAAATTATAAAATTACAAAACATAAGTATTATAGAACATATAAAATGATTTATATATTGTAATTTTGAGGTTAAGAGAGAGTCACACTATGTAAAGTGTTTCATTTATAATTAAAAGTATCTTTTCATGATATTCAGATCATTAATATTGAAAAAGGGTTATGAATGTTCAACATCCGACTATTTAGAACAACCAAGAAATATCATGTCCTAAAGAAATACATCACCAAAAAATGAAAATGGTAGTTTAAGAAGAAACCAAACTATCTTGTTTTGATATAATATTTCCCATTGTGATATCTAAAATCCAGATAATTAGAATATAACTAAATATGTGGAATTATTAAGAAGGTTTTGATTGTATTTTTAATGACCATTAACTACCTATTTGTGTATATATGTTAAGTATTCACTTGGAAATAATTAAATAGATAGATTAGAAATAGGCGTAGATGTATGTTTATTAAAATATGAATACTTAATTAGAATTTCAAAATTATATTGATATAATAAAACCTTCTATCTTGGAAATTTAATAATTAAATGTGTTATTTTTCACTATTCAATTAGAATCAAGTGATTATTAAATTTTTTAATAATATTTTAAACAAAACAGTCAAATGTAGTGATGTGAATGTTTTGGAATGTGAGACCAAAAAAGCTATTGAAATTATATCACTAAATAAGTTAAGGAATAAGAATAATAAGTAATAGTTTTATATTCATATAAATCACATAATCCCAAATTCTTGATAACTCTAAATTAAAATCAGAGGAAGGGAATGGTGATGAAGTGAGTTGGACCAACACTCAATCAAGATAAAGTGGAGTTGCAGTTTATCAAAAAAAAATTATTGTAAAAAGATATTCTCATTTCTATACTCATAAAATTTGAATAATGGATAATGACGATCTATGATAAAATTTCAAATAATTTTTATTTGATGAAGTGAGAAAGAATGAATAATTGGTTAAAGACATGAAAGAATCTCTAGATTGAATTAATAAGAATCAAAAAAGGAATCTGGTATATAGAAATAGACTTTATAATATGATTGTTACAAAATGGGTCCTCAAAACAAGATGGATAAACATTGATGTAATGTCCCACCACCTCAAACCACTGAAAAATTCTCAGATATGTTGTCTCTACATGACCTCGGATGTGCCTCTCAAAACACTAGATTCTATAGACTAGTAGTGCGGTTGTAGATAAGTACAATAGGGAGGTTATGCCATTATATAAATGAAGAAATAATAATATAAAACAAAAGACTAAAATCATCCATAATAATCAAATATAGTTATCAAAAGTACAATACTATTGCCATGATATATCATATATAATGTGAAAGAAATAACTCACAAAACCTCACAGTCATTCTAGTATACAATGTATGATTTCAAACTTAACCAATCATTATTCAAATACATGAAATAAAAAAAATTCATAAGTTCTCTACCATTATCCCTTATTCATACCTCATCAGACTTCAAACTTCATCTAAATTATCCAACTAAACGACTAAATCTAAGGCCTCATCCCTTCCGACACCTATTAAAATTAAAGGCTACTCAAGTACCAGAGCGTTATAACCACCTGAGTAGCGTGTGAGTGAAACTCAATAGAAACTGACAGTATGGTCTCATACATAATCATCAAATTCAATGTTTACTTATTAAAATTTATAAAAAATAAATAACTATTATGGAAGCATAAATAAATAATCACTGCAAATCCTTGGTTTTATTATGACACCCATGATCAAATGTATTTACTTTGTCCTGTGCTAGAGTATCTCAAAAAAAATCATCGGATCAAGATAAATAGTATTAGGCTCACTCATTATACCTATAAGAAATTACTTGGAAATATAAATATAATTATAGGTCTATTACTTGATATCATCCCAGGTAATGACATGGCCTCATAGGCTTAATCCAATCATATCATGAATTACATATATATATATATATAATATAAATCCAGTTGTATTTCTCATGGAATTAATGTACACATATAAGATGAATATAAGGGGTTTTAATAATGAACTCTAAAGAAATTATGCTTATGAACTGATTCCAAGGAGTTTTTCTGAGCTAATATTTTAACATTAAACTCGGAGGTTAATTCTTAAGTAAAAATCATGGAAAATTAAATATCATTAGTATTGAATAAAATTGATAGGGTTGAGCCTAGGTTGAAAATATATGTTATAAACACAAGTTATACCCTAAATAGTATCTCGTACATCCCAATAGCATCAGGATAATATTTTATTTGGGTTATAAGGTGACAACTAAAATCATTAATATCCATGATTCAGTTTTATCCTCTCAAGGGTTTACATATCACTAGGGAACCCACTTGGTTCCCCTAGGTCACATCATATATGGACACACTACATGGGATTTATTAACCATTTTTTATCTCCCAACTCAACTTTAATCACTCAGAGTGGATAGTGTTTCTCGGTGTCTTCATGACCAAATCATGAACTCACTAGCAACATGGGATAAGCTCTACTGAAATCACTACCAGAAGTTGGAGTTTATCCTATATATCATCCTAGGACATCCCAATTCAGTCTATGCATCGGACCAATCTATAAATCACACTCGACTAATTCTTACCTAGTGTTTAATTACTAAAGGGATTGTAACACTCTCCCCTATACTCATCTCACAATCCAAATGTATCTAAGGAATATGAAGTGTCGACAATGGCCTACTAGGGTCATAAATTCTCATCTTGTCACATATCACAACTCAAGAGGTCTAAGGGAACCTATATAGGTTTCTTATGATCACTAAATTTATTTAAATATCACTTCTTAGGGTTACTGATTCCCAAGGCATATATTTGTGATGGCCTCATCCATTGACGACCAATGAACCAAACCAGTGCATGAGGATCTATACTGATCATCGAGAGTATTTGCATCCTAGTAATAGAAATTTATTCTAATAAAAAACATTCATTTGGAATTTAAAATTTTTTGTTAATTAAAAAAATTACAATCACCTATAGTATCAAGACCAAAATTTTATTGTCACATATAAATAAATTAAATAATTTACCAAGGGGATATATTCCACAAACCAAAAACCTTAGTCTAGAAGTTATTCCCTATATATGAAAAGATTCGCCACCCTCATTAAAGAGTGTATAAGTTTGAAAAATCTTCACCTAATAATATGAGGTCAAAAAAGGTTTTAAAAATATATATATCATAATTAAATAATGTAAATATAAATTTATTATTAATTTCACAATTAATTCAATTGAATAGTTAATTAATTATTCTTCCATGAAACCTGAATTTATATATATTATATAATAATATAGTAACCCCAATAAAAATCTATATTTTTAATGAAAATTAAAACAAAAAAATACCCTAAAATGGGCTACTTATTAGGGGAAATACAGTAGTTACACCTATGTAGACCCACGGGCAGGTGTTCCCTACGTAACTATGCCTTGAATAAGGGTAACCCCCAATTATTCTATCATAGTCTAGTTGTTCCCCATCTAAGGGTATCCTTAGTTACCCTTATTCAGCATCAGGGTACCCAGTGTAAGGATAACCCCTGTTTCACATATAAATAAATACCCCACACACACATTACATAAAAAAACCCATTCCCCCACTTCTTTTTTAAATAGCATGAAAAATATAGAATTTCAATTTTTAGGCTTATATAAAACTACTAACAATAGCTGAAAACTATATCAATAAAAACCTCGTTGACCTAAAATCTATTCATGATGACCCCCATATAACCCCATGTAGTTTATAATACTTATTAAAAATATAAACTAAGAATATTATGGAAGTTGAAGAAATAAAAATAATAATCCAACTCATGGTGAATCACGAAACATTGATCTCAAATTTGTACTCCATATATGATACATCAAAATCTGACTCTAATTGAGATCACTATAAAACCTCTTTCACTTTCACCTCTATTCCTATATAAAAATGGGGGACACATAAGGAAAATCATTCAGACTTTTACTCCTACACATCAATTCAAATAGTAGAAGTATAATTTTGTTTAATTTATTTATATTCAAACAATATAATTAAATCTAAAATCCCATTTAATTAGCCTAAATGTGGTCTTGTAACCCACCCATGTTTATTATTCACCCATGTAAAATCCTTTATTAAACACTCAACTATTATGTAAGAATTTCCATCTAGAAAACCATTTAGAATTTATCAACATTCAGGATAACAGAATAATTAATATTTATTAAATAAATATTAATTTATTTTGAAAATTCCAGCTGACTCAGAATCACACAAATTCTAGAACTATGGTAAATATCCATTCCATGTTCAACTGAATCATTAAAAAAATTGGAGGTCATTTATTAATAAAAGTTACTTTGTTATCCCTCGTATGTTTCTAGAATAAAAAAATTATTATTCTATATAAAAATCCTGGGAATAAAATTGACTTTAAACTCGAAGATTTGTTCAAAAAAAGGAGACAACAAAATAAAAAGGTTATGCTCAGGTTGAACAAGTTGAAATTGAAGAAAAGTTCATACCAGTGGAAATAAAGGAGTCAGTCATAATTTTGTTGGTATGGGATGCTCAAAAAATGTTTATAATTTATTAAATGGATGTGTAGAGACTATTTATAAATGGATTATTGATTGATGAACTCTATATTGAGATACTAGAAGGACTTATTATTGGATATGATCAATCAAAGGATTAAATATTCGAAATTGAATTATGTAGTCTAATGGAATCAATTCAGGTCATTATTTCAAGGCTAGACACATATCTAAGAATGTTGGGTTTAAAAAAGGAGTGGTATATTATAACTTATGTGTTAAATATTTCGATGAAAAGAAGTTCATTGTGATTGTGTCTATGGATGAAATCATATTTTGTGTCAAAAAGAATAATTATATTTAAATGTTTTTATAATTTATGTGTTCATAATTTTTTGTGCAAATGAATTGATATTTGACCCACTTTCTCTGGAAATATATATACCAAAATTAAGGAAACACATTAATATTGTATTTAAAATATGAAATAGATGTGTTATGTAACTTCATAAAGGAGGAATGAAAATTATTTTCAACTCTTAAAGCAATCATAATTAATCTTGGAAAGCCTTATGATATCAAGGGATAATAGTCAAAAATATAGTGGGAAATCATTGGGAGCCTATTATATATTATGGGAACAAACATTGATATCTTCTATGTTATTTTCTTCTAATAATGATTTCGTATTTCTACAATAGTGGAGAAAAATCTCATTCTCTCTACTTGATCATGACATTAAGGCTGCTGAGGAGGCTCTTGCATGCTGTCAGATCAGGGATCAGCATCTGAATATTCCATCCAGGGAGGAAATCTGAGCCCATAACAGGCTGGATAATCTATTAATGGCCAAAGAGAGGCTGGAAAACAAAATCTACTAAATGTTAAATGGTTGAAGGAGGGAGATCGAAACACAAAATTCATTCACAGGATACACAAAGAGAAGAGGTCCCGAGAAAGAAACAAGGAAATCAGCATTAATGGTCTGTTTCACACCTCTGAAAATGAGATTTCCCAGGATATTGTGGAATACATCAGGTGTTTATATTCTGATGATGGGCAGGATAACACATAGAAGATAGTTGACAAAATTATCTCTTTTATTGAGGATCAGAATAATCAAGCCCTCACCACTCCTCCCCTCAAGGAGGAAATTAAAACATCCCTGTTCTCCCTTAATATGGATAGTGCTCCTGGTACAGATGGGTTTACTAACAAATTATTCATGTTTTACTGCGATGTTTTACAGGATGATATCACTCAAGCAATTAAGGAATTATTCACACATTCCTATATGTCGTATGGGATGAATTCATGACTTATTGCACTGATACACAATAAGGAAAATGTAGTTGATATTAAGGACTTCGGGCCTGTTGCGCTTGGGAATACAATTCCTAAGGTTATTAGTAAGATCATTATGAACAGAATGGGACCGTTGGCTAGTGGCATGACTACTCAAAATCAGCTTGGATTTGTTCCTGGTTAAAATATTCAAACTTGTCTCTTTGCAGCCTCAAAGAGTTTTAACTTGATGAGGAGGAAAGTAATAGATGGGAACTTTGCACTCAAAATTGACATTTCTAAGGCTTTTGACACAGTAAGATGGAGTTTCCTTTTTAATGTCCTCAAAAGATATGGGTTCTCGAATGATTTTATCAATTTGATTATTACCATTCTAAGCTTATCAAGGCTTTCCATTCTTATTAATGGGGAACCTAGAGGATTCTTCCCATGCACTAGAGGTGTGAGGCAAGGGGATCCACTCTCAGGATTGTTATTTTATATTGATGAAGATTATTTGAGTAGGTGAATCAACGATCTTGTCCAGTTTGGATTTTATCAGCAAATTGGTGCCGGGAAAAATGTCTTTTCTCCTTCACACTTACTCTACGCTGATGATATAATTTTAGTTGGTTGAGCTTCTAAGAAAACAATTTCCTCTATCAAGGTGTTTTTTTCACATTATGAAGATGTGGATGGACAGGTGATTAGTTGGAATAAATCCTCCATTGATTTTGGTAATGGAATTATGGTTGGAAAGCAAAACAGGATCATCCGAAGTCTTGGAGTGAAAAAAGGGACTCTCCCTTTCCAATATCTTGGTGTTTCGCTTTTTTTGAGGAATGTTAAAAGGCATTATATGGAAGGTATATATTTTGGAATTCTTAATCAACTTGCTAGCTAGAAAGGAAAGGTAATGTCCCTGGCTGGAAGAGTGTGTATTTTTAACTCAGTGATCACATCAAAGATTTTTTACTCCTTCTCAAGGTATAGATGGCCTCGAGGCCTTATCAAGGAGCTTCAGTGCATGATAAGGAATTTCATATGGACTGGTTCTGTCCATGAAAGGAAGTTGGTAATTGTTGCCTGGAAGGAGTGTATCAAACCAGTTGATCTTGGAGGCCTTAGAGTCACAGATCTAAGGATATTTAATGATGGTCTCATTGGGAAATTCACATGGGGTCTGATCTCCAATGATGCCTATAATGTCTTTTTGGTCAAAAGGTTTAAGGAAAGGTTGTTGAATGGGTATATGTACTATCTTGGGTCATCGGTGTGGGCATCGATAAAACACGCTTTCAATAAAATCATGAATAATATGAAGTGGCTGGTGTGTGAGAACTCTAACCTTAATTACTGGCATACCACTTGGCTTGATAGGCCACTGCACGATATCATGAGCAACCATTCTAAAATAAGGAATTTTCCCATTACTGATTTCAAAACACAATGGAAAAGATTTGACAGGTTACTTCCTCCTCAAATTGGACTTGAAATTAAAACTTACACATTCATGGATCGTGACATGATGATCTCAAAATCTAATAGGCATGAGTGTTTTAACACCAAGGAATATTATAGGATGGAATGTGGGATCTCTAATCTCATTCCTAACTGGATTAAGGATTTTCAGGTTTCCTTTATTCAACCATCCATATTCATCCTAATTTGGAGAATCTAGAAAAACAGGCTTCCTACCCAGGATCAACTCAAGTGGGCTGGAATTTAGATTTCTTCCGCATGTTGTTTATGTATGTGCGCAGAGAAAAATTCACAGCACATGTTCGTGGAGTGCAGGTATGTGCAGCAGCTTTGTCCATATACAGGTTCTCTGTTTCGGCTAGATTTTTGCTCACACATGAAGATTCATGAGCTATTTTCATCACTGTCCAGTGCTAGACAAAGTGAGGAAATTTAGAACCTTCTGCTGGTGGCGGGTGATGTAATTTTAGCGGCTGTTTGGCATGCACACAATGCCATCTTGTTTGATAACAAGAAGATTTCTAGACAGACCGGCATGCTTTCCATGCATAGGGAAGTGTATGCAGGATCTATGGTGCAAACTAGAGGGATGAATAATAGCTTATTTTATTTTCAGATTCTCAGAATGTTAGGTGTATCTGGTCCCCCCCGGAAACCCAAAACCCTCAAATAAATTTGATGGATACCTCCGATAGGCTCATGGCTCAAGTTAAATGTTGATGGGGCTGCTAATGGTGCACCAGGGTCGTCTGGATGTGGAGGAGTCTTTCGCAAATATCGTGGCTTTTTTAGGGGCTATTTTTCCTGCTACACGGATATACGGGTGGCCTATGAAGCTGAGTTATGGGATATGATCCATGCGGTTAGGTATGATGTTCAATTTAAATGGATCTTGTTATGGATTGAATCATATTCTCAAACTGCGGTGCAAGCCTTGAAAACAAGAACACGGGATGTGCCATGGAGAATTCTACCTCACTGGATTGCGTGTCTCAACAAGGTCAGTGAGGTCAATCTGGTAATCTCACATGCCTATAGGAAAGCTAACCAAGTTGTAGATGATCTGGCAAAGAAAGAAATAATGTAGAAGAATATGATGTGGTCCTTCACGGCACCAGGATACTGCACTCCACTACTGGAGGTGGACATGTGTGGTGTAATGTAATCTCGTTTTTGTAATAGTCCCTTGTACGCTTGACTTTTCTATCTTTTTAAAAAAAAATTAGGTCCATCTTTGATCGGATCCTGGAATTTTTTGGTATCTTTATTAAACAATTCGATGCACTTTCTTTAAGAAGCATCAGTTGGATATCAAGGTAAAAAAAATTCTCAATGTAAAATTTGTTAAAAACCCCTTTCACCATTGAACTTAATTCTTTACTTGGACATTGTGTGCATCAATATGTGATCAAATTTTTTATATTTTATATTGATAGGGGAGACAGAATCCATGGGGAGATTAAAATAAGACAAAATTTTTTATCTATAACTATTTATATCATGGAATAAATTAGAATACTTTATTATTTCCTATGATTATCATCCTTCACATAATCTTGTAGATTTTTTTAATATCTATTTTATTAGTTCTTTCATAGTGAGATTTACATGATCCATGGGCATGATCAGGGGTGTAAAGGGATAAAATATTTGAAATTTATTATTAAAGCAGAAGAATGATTTTAGGAGGAGAATATATAGTAAGAACGTGGATTGGAATAAATAAATTGGGAGGAATATCAGGAGGATTGACAACAAAGATCCAAAGGGGTATAATGTCACAACAATTATTTTTAATGTAGTATTTTTTATAAATTTGTAATTAATATAATGTAATTTGGTCGAGTTTGAAATGTTTTAACTAGCTTCGATTTAAGTTGATATGGAATGGAAAATACCATAAAGGTTGTGGTTGTTGGAGGAACAAAACAAGGAATGGTAACACAGATCTTGTTGTGAGTGGAGTTGATGTTTGGGGAAAATGTTGCATTCAAAGAATCCAAATATATGTGGGTCATATTGGTGAGTTAATGAAATATAAGAGTCTTAATTGAGGAAAATTATTGAAAACTGCTGTAATATATAAATTTAGACCTGAATTTTGTAAATTTAGATTATTATTGAATGTCAAGGTTACAGCCCATATAAATGGATTTCACTTTTCTAATTTTTAGGTGAATAGTTGGTCACATTGTGAGAAGGTTTTCATGTTGTGATTAAATCTATCACACCCCAATGTTCAAACGTTGATGATAATAGTGTTTAAGTGAAAGTTAATCTTTGATACACTTAGAATCATCAATCAATTTCAAACCATGATTAACTCTCTCACTCTATGATACAATTGGTAACTGAAGAAGAAACCAACTAATCAAGTTGTGGTGTATGATATCATATTTTGATTTCTAACATTGGGATAACTGAAATATAATTGATGAATTTTCATTTTCTAGAAGGTTTGGTAGTTTTTTATATTGAAATTATCTAACAATTTTATTATATATATTGGATATTGAATTTGAAATAAATCAATGGATATCTCTAAAATAGGGAATGTTAGTTTTTGATTGAAATATGAATTTTGAATTTGGATTTAAAACATTCTTGAATATAATGGAGTATTATGTATATAAGAACTATAGGGTGGAGAATTAAAGGAATAAATTATATCATGAAGAAGGAATTGAGAGTGAACTACTTATATAATTTATTGAGTATCTTTTATTAGGTAATGAAGTTTTATTGCACTGAATTACATTGAGGAATGAGACTGTAAGTGATGAATTTTTTTCATATTAATAAATAATAATAAGTAAATATTGGTGAATTATGAATAAAACCAACCATGGATTGGTATTATATATTCAATTATTTTTTTCGTGACTTCAACATATGTGTTTCCATTATCTTTTGTGTGAACATCTTAGAGACCACTGATTAAAAGAGATGAAGAGATTGTAGGACTGGGATGAGTATTAATCTTGTAATAAATATTGTAATATCAAACTTATATATTTTTTATTATTTCTCTTTTAAACACACTATTGATATGTTATCTTTAGATTAATCCCATTGTTGGTGAACCATGAAAAATTTATGTGTTTTTTATTCTTTATTTTTATATATTTGGTTTTACTTGTGTGTTCTCATCATGATGTATTCATGGTTTCTTTCAAAACATTAGGAAAATATCTCATTAAACAGGTGATAAGAATACATTTAATATCACCATAATATTCCCACCCACCTCCCCGCATAGGTTTTATAGTTATTATTTATGTTACAAAACATGAGTTTCTGAATATCTTCAAATTATTCCGGAATGTATTATTTCCAAACCATCACTCATATTGTGTAATGAATAAATTGGGTCTGATTATTAACATATTGAGAATTTATAAATATATTATTGTCTCTTATATAGAATAAAACATTAATATTTCATTCTCCAAAAGGATTAATATTCCAATATATATAAATCTTTGATTCATTCTCACTGTGACTCCATTTTTTATAGGTGAGTATAGAGTTTTATATTCACATCTTATCTTATAAATTTCAATATATTAATTGAAATATTTATTCTTGTATTCTGATCCATTTTAAGATAAGAATATTTGGATGACATAAACTATTTAATTCTCAGTTATTCCTTGAAACAATTTCAATTTCTTAGGATATTGTGATTTTGAAGACATAACATAGATATAACTCACATGAATAATATCATAAACAAAATCCATAAAATATATGTTTATATTGGATGAATTCATTTCCATCGGTCCATATATAATAGAGTATAATAACTAAAGTGGTTTTTTTGTTTCAATTTTTATCAGTTTGTGGGTCTTTCCCCCAATTTTTCTCTTATATAATATGAAACATGTGTTAAGTCTTTCATGTTTATGATCTGGTTTATTTATAAAATATTATTGTTTTAAATTATTATATAAATTTATTTTCAAAAAATGGTCAAATAATATATTTCTAATTTGGTTTTCCTATTTTTTTCACAGGGAACATGAATTTTCATCTTCAAAAATTTTTAAAAAAATTACCATTTATTTTTATCCTCATCGATGTAACTGTTCTGAAATTTTAACTTTTCTAAACAAACTCATTCTTCTAGAATATCACCTAATTTCAATTATTAAAAAGTTGATAAAAACTGAGAAACATGTGCCTCAACACCTTGATAAGTATGAAATCATTGGATTTCCTCTTAATAATCCTAGTCTATCCAATTCCTTTTACATTTAGTGATCCATCATTTTTGAAACTGATAGTTCCATCATTATACTATTGGATGACTTTTAAGAGATTTTGGTTTTTAGTCATGTGGGATGAGAAACAACTATCAAATATCTATATATCCTATACTTTTTAGGCATATAATTCACCTCCACCACCTTTACATATTCTCTGTTTTTTCATCCATTAAAATATTTTGAACCTTTTTGCATCGGCTACTCTAGTAACATTGTAAGACACTTTTTTGTGGTTTTAATAATTTTATCACACCTTCTTACCATTTTCCTCCATAGATTAAAATATTATTCCAATTTTACATTATTTATTAGATGTTAATATCGATGGATTTTGGGGATTTTAATTTTACTTTCCCTCAATTCAACACATATGTTTGATTAATGAAATGATACATTATGACATCACACATAGGACACATTACCCTATACTATGTAGGATCAATACCAACCCTCAAATTGAAATTTCATCATATTTACTATTATTTATTCAAAATATAATCATTTCATTTTATTTATATTGATATTATTAAATATTTCTATAATTGGATGCTTTGTTATTTACATTAACCATTACCTTAGGATTAGTCTACAAAACATACCTTTCCATACATATTTTCCTTTATAATTTTTACTACCATTACTAATTTTGAAAATGATTGAATCTTATTTAGTTAAGGAAATCAATTTCTTCATTCCATTTTCACTACTACCACAAATGGAATTAGAAGACCTAGTATCAAAAATAAATATTCCTATAACCATAAGAAAATCACAATTATACCTTGAATAATTAAAAAATCCTTCATTTGGATATTTCACCAACTTAATTCACCAAATTTTTGAACACCACAATTTTGGATTTTCTTAGGGAATTTTTAGCTTCAATATTATTTTCCTTGAGATCATTTTCTACCTCATTCTTGAAAATAAAATTTATAGTAGTAATATCAATAATTGTTTCTCTATATTCATTAATTAAATTTAAATATATATTATTTCATTTGAACATGATTTCAATCTCCATTATACATTTTTATTTTGAATAATCAATAGATTTAATTAATGAATAATTTTTCTTCCTCAATTCTTTAATACATATTTTATGTATTTAATTTTTTTGAATCATGAACTGATATCCACTATAATTTGAAACCCTATTAGTTTCACCACATCCTCAAATTATCCTTTGGAGTTCCCTTCTTCCTATTCACTCAAAGGATATTTTTTCTGGTTTGATTTGGATATGAGGGTTTTTTCATTTCATTATTGGAGTTTTCTTATTCACTTTCACTTTATTCATCATAAGTTGTGGTTTAATTTTATTAAAACAAATGTCTTAATATTTTTTATTAGCCTATCGTTTTCCTTTGAAAACAACTTCTTCTCATAAATCCACTTGTCATATTTCACTTCCTTGATGATCTTTTAGGTCGATCAACCTTCTCCTCTTCTTCTTTTTTTCAAGGAAACCTACTAAAACATTTTCCAATATTTCCACAATTAAACAAATAAAATGTAATTTTACCTATATATTTAACTTTTTATCAATGAAATATTTTTTTAAGATAAATATACAAATTCATCAAAGTCTGTTTCATCATTTTCAACATTGGTTACTTTCTCATGGTACTTCCTTTACTATGTATAATTTGAGTCTTCTACTACTTTGAAATATGTATCTTTTTATAATTTTAATTTCCTACTTAAGGTTATCCCACTTCCCATATAATAAATTATAAAGACATTTTTTAATTTGAGGTTGATCCACTAATCCATATCTTGATCCTCAAGGGATGAAATAATTACATTAAATTTATCTATACTATTCTCATCGACTTCATCCCAATTGTAAAATCATCAATATTTTCAATATAACTTTCAGTCATGCTCACTATAACTTTAGTCATACCTTTCTCTAAGAGTGCTGAGTGGATCGCATTGTCTTCCCCCTCATCAGCTAAAATATTATTCCCATTAAATAAATTATATGTCATCTATGTTTTGAAATGATTAATATCATTCTTGATGATGTCATGAATTCCAATTCCACGTGATAAAAGATATCAAACTGCACAATCTCTCCAATAATAGAATACATTTCCATAAAACAAAAAACTACATTACCGTTGAATGAATTCAATGAATCCATGTAGCTAATCGATTAATGATAATTATAATTAGAAAAAAAATCATATATTTTTTTATCATACAGAGAATCTCTACTCAATAATTTCTCTGAAAAAAATTGAAAGGAATAAAATTTTGAAATAAATAAAAAAATATTCACAAAACATTTCCTTAATAAAAATTTTTGGGATCAAGGTATATTATACCCCCATTGGGAAGCGGTGAAGTTATTTGTCCCAAAATTGGTTTATAACCTAGGAAGGGGTTGAATCGAGGTATGTTAATTTTTGGTTTCAACTTGTAGATAATCTTATACCACTTTTAATAAGAAATCTTCTTTTATCTTTTCTATTACACACAAAAACATTGAAATAATGAAATAAGAAAACGGAAATGTCGAAAATTTTACATCATTCTCACAAAGAGGTTGATCAAAGGATAATATATGGTAATGTGATTATACACATGAATTAAAAAATCTCACAACTTTTTTATTATAAGTTTCATAGTGGTCACACTGACCTTAGAAACCTATAACCATAAAAATTTTAATGTACAGTAATCTACATATGATTTTGGAATATATTCCACCTTCTAGTATTTAATTATTATTTACATATAGTAGATAAAAACAACATCCGGAATATAGTTAAACTTTTCATAACCTTTTTATTCCTTAAGAAGATCACTCTCAATTTCCATCAACAAACCCCCTTGAAAAACTCTTCTTCTTCTTTTTATTATTTATAGTGTTAAACTGAAACACAATCTACTTAAATTTTATGTTACATAAAAAATAAACCATATTTATACCTTTTTCATACATGAGAAAACTATAATTCAACCACTAAAAAATTATATATTTTTCATAGGAATTGTGCCCCATTATTCCAGTCAAAAAATTGGACACCCCTTCATCTTCATTCCAACTCTGTCTAAAATTATCATCCTGCATATATTAAAAAATAAATCACCATTGTCACTTATAATGTTGACAATCCTTCCCATTTATCAATTTGAATATCTCCCCCTCCCACTACACATCCTTTATTTTCAATACATATTCCCATTTTATAAATATATATATTTTTCATAAGAGAATTTTTTTCCACATTAAAAATAAAGATATTATTAATTTTTAAAATACTATATAATATTATAAAATATTAGAAAATTATCTCGTTAAAAATATTTAAAAATTGTTCATGCTAAAAAAAACTCATGCTACTTTATACTGTTAAAACCTCTACATCATCTTCTACCATTTATCATTTTTTGTAGTGTGGTCAAAATATTCCAAAAAATCAATCAAAAAACAATAAAAACATGATGGATTGAATCTCCCTAGATACTTAGTTTGACTGTCTCCAATAAAAAATAATCATAAGAACAATCATTTTTTGTGACAAAAAAATCATACTTCCAATAGTTTTTGGATAAAAATAAAAGGACCGATGAACAATTGGTTAACCTTAAAAAAAATACCTAACCTTATAGGTAGCTCACACCAACCTTATGAGAATCCAAATCAACATTAAAAAGACACAAACCAACTTTAAAATAATCTCACACAAAATATATGATATCTTTTCCAAATATTATAACCAATATTATGAGGTTTCACCCATGTCATATGTAACACCACAAGGATTTACAAATAAATTTAATTTAGAATGTAATGAACACAACACTGAGTCTCTAGGGAAAAAACATTGTTATAATAATTATTTAAACAATACAATTATAAATTATAAATTAAACATATTTTTCACTTATCTGATTTGTATTTTTAAAAATGGTTATACACAGTTGTGATGAGTATGAAATTTAGATTCTGAAAGCATCAATTTATTTTTTTAGAGAAAAGTAACTTAACCCTTTTGGATAGTAATGTTACCCTTATGAATAGTAATGTGACCCCTATGAATATTAACATAAACCATGAATTTAAAAATAAAATTTTTCTATCTTATAAATGAAATTATGATATAATTATATTATATAGTAAGTAGATGAATATTTTAAAAATTAATATTTAAGTGTTGGTATTATTATATGTCATAAACATTTCATTAAAATATTTTAATGATTTAAATAAAATTAATTTTCATAAAAATTATTCATAAATAAATATTTTTTTGTCTTCTTATTTTAGGATAATTTTATGACACTTTATTTATTTTTTGAAAATGTTATAAAATCTGTTATAAATATAAAACTGTATTTTTTAAGTAAATAATGATTTTAATTAAAATTTTAATTTCCCATATATATAAAATTATTTTTATAAAATGGAGTTCCTTTTTGAATTATACTGGTTTAAAAATGGTTAGATTGAATTTTTGGGATTTTTCTGAAATACTTGTATTTTTACTGAATGGTTAAATAGTGTAATTTACAGTATAAATACATTAAAAGCTAAATACACTATTCCATGAGGCATTGGTGATATAGGATGACTTGGTTAGAACTCAAATTTACATATTAAAATATTTATTCCCAATAATATATATTATTTCTTTTCTTGATAAAAATGATAAAATAATGAATAAAATAATAAAAATCACCCCTCTCCTCCACTATAAAAACAGCCAGTCACCCCCTATTCTCCTCACACCACTAATCCTTGAAATATTTTAAAATTTTACCCAAATACTCTTCTATATTCTCTCTTTGTGTTTTGAGATATCTTGGGCTTTCCAAAATACTAAAACACTTTCCCTTTAGGTGGTTCTCAAGGAGGATAATTCCAGATGAAAAATCCTATTCGTTTTCCTTTTAATATCTTTTAATGATATTTTCTTTTATTATTATCTCCTCACCTACTCTACCCTAATTATCATGATAAATTAAATATAATATATATACTGTAATTATATCATGTGAATGTAAGATCCATCATTAATCTATATACTCTCTCTTTCTCTCTCTTTTACATTAAACATGAAATCTTCATTTGGGAGGTTCTGATTTACAACCTTCATAGACGATGAACTATCGTTCATTAATTTCTATTTCAAGGCTCGTCATGAAACCATTTTTATTGTTAACATAGATTATAAAATATTTCTTATATCTCATATATGTTTTTTTAACATTTTATATATATGATACTAAACATAACAAATCTAATTCCTTGTGATCGAAAAACTGCTAAAATTGAGTTAGACGATTATTATTAATGATTCATCCTCATATATGGAAAATAATAATAAATATTAAAAATTAAACTTCTGTTTGTTAATAAAGATAATATAAATTGAATATTTTATAATTAAACCAATTCCACATGAACTTTCATACTCATATATAAGTATACCGATCGTGAATACTAAGGAAATGAGCATTCCTATGAAATAAAATTGTATATATAACTCAACAGAAATCCAACAAATGAACTTAATAAAATTATACTAAATTAAATACATATAGATAAAGTTCTAAATTAATTAATTAATTAATTAATTTGATTATCTAGAACATTATGGTCTTGTGTAGAACACATTCAAACATAAGGTAATAGTTTTCTTCCTCAACCTCTATTTTCATTCGCATTATGCTTTATTCTTCTACACCCAATGTTATATTTATTTATTTTTATATAATTATTCTAAATTATAATTTTAAATATTTGAAAATCATATATCCATGTCATTTTAACATTATTTTATGGGATAATAAATGTTTTACCAGGTTCCCTTATCATTTCTTCGTGATAAACAAACCCGATTAAAGGGAACTTCTCGATTTCTTATCCATATTCATGTACCCTACATAATATGTTCAAGAACCCATTATTATTATTCAAAAATTTAAAAAAAAATCATTAAAAAACTATATTTTATAAATTCTGGTTTTACACAGACAATCATTAGAAATAAATTTAATTTTTCCAAAAGAAATCTTCATTGAAAAGTAAAAAAAGGTTATTTCTATCATGAATTCCTTGATTATTTTGTTGGAGAATTTTCATCTATTTAAACATATATATTGAATTTTATAATTTATTTAGATTGATATCTAATTATTTTTATCTAAAATATGTTATTAAATGGTTTCTGACTAATTTGACAGTGGATGTAATAACTTGTTACTATTCACCATGCTACTCAGAGTGGACAGTGACCTGATTATAGATTGGGGAATGTTATTTAAATATCATAAGTATATGTTGTTTATGTTTGTCCTCATTCATATTCAGAATTAATTGGACATAGTAACTGATCATTAGGTCCTTCTATATCCCTTTTATGCATCAGTAGGTCTCATGAGAAGAACTAGCATAGGTTTTGTTTCCATTTTGTACGGTTCCTTGGTGGAGGCCCTAACTATATGATTATGATATCAATCATTATTCGTTCTCTCATTATGAAACTAGTAATTTATAGTCCATTTGATTATTTTACTAGCATAATATCGATGGTTATTTTTTTATGGAATTATTTATTTAGATTTTATTCCTTCCACATTATACTCAAGATTTTTTTTAATCGTACATGTTCTTTATTTATTCACCATGCCTTATTAATTATTATTAGGCTGTATTACTTAACCTTACTGAGCATCTGAGATCACACCTTTGTTATTTTTATTTTCCCCTAGATTCCAAGATGAGTTTTATTAATTGAATTAAAAGAAAATCTAGAATAATAATAGTTTTTTCAAAGAAGTTTTAGGATTTATTTCATTTCATGTTGTAATATTGAACTTGTGTATATATATTTTTTTTCTAATGATACTAAACTATTTGTTCCTTTGAGTTACGAATTTCTTCTTTATTTTCCAATGTAATAAAATAATGTACCAGACCTAGGCAACTTGGGTAGGTTTCCTTATAGTTGGTATCAGAGTTAGGTTTAGTAGAAACCATGGAAACTAGATTTATAAAAACATAAATTATGGAACATAACCCTAAGATAGACTATTATTATTATAATATAATAACATGAATGCATTTTGGTAAGGAGGATATTATTTGGGTCTTCTTATAAATACATCTTTATCTTGATAATACAAGTGGATGTGGTTCTGGAATAGATGTACCTAAGAGTACTAACTATAAAAAGGTGTTTTGGGCCTGACTAGGGGTAACCCAGTACACGAAAATGGGATTTATTACACACATGGTTTGACACTCCAAATAGATACGATTAGGATAATTCACATTTTATATATAAACATTTATGAAGGATTTAAAAGTAAATATGTTCCTAAAGAAACCATGTTTATAATTATGAGATAAATATGCATATAATTTTAAATCATGTTAAGTATTTTCATAGTATTGAGATTATATATTATGATTCATAACCTAATACAATGTATTCCATTATTTTGAAATGACCCCTAGTGGAAGGAATGAAAACCACATGAATACGTGTATCCCACATAGGGATCTCCCTCTTATTCAAGATAATGATATTGGTTCTGGTATTGTGACTAGTGCTGAGAAACTTATAACTATAATAAGACAACTAACTCAGGTTATCAACAATAACCTTACCCATATTGAGAACCCTGATCTATAATATGGAAGAGAAATTTTAGAAAGCTTTATGTGACGAAAACCTCCATCATTTAATGGGACTACAAACCCATTTTTAGATGAGAAGTGGATAAGTTCATTATAGAATACATTTCTCACTATGGGAAGTAATGAATGGGATAAGTTTTAATGGTATTTTATCATATATTTGTAGATGCGGATCAGTGGTGGTAACTAATAAAAAAACAAAAGGCAGTATGAAGATATTAAAGTATCCAATGAAGGTATTTTAATGAAAATTTATTAGAAAAATATTTTCCTCATGAACAACTAGAGGATAAAGAAAGTAAATTTTTTAATCTACAGAAAAAGGGGGATCCGAATGTTTCAATTTATGAATCAAACAATAAAAGGCTGTCATGGAAAGTTGTGGACTACATATATAATACAAGGAGTGTGATTGATCGATTCTTTGATGGTTTAAAATTATTCTTATAAAGGTCACTAGTCTCCAAAAATTTATTATCATACGAAGATATAGTCTCATGTTCTATCAAGATAGAAAAAGAATTCTCTAAGTCATATGCCTTCAAAGTAAAACTAGAAAAGAAGAGGGATGCTGAAAACTCTATAAATAGAAATAAGGAAAATGGGAAGAAGGGGAGATTGATTTTCTATCTAATTATAATTTTGGTAAGAAACACCATGGAACATTCTGGAAGTGGATGGGTGTTTGTTACGAGTGTGGAGAAAAAGGATTCTAAACCCACGATTTCAAGGAAAAGAAGGAATCCACCAATGTTTAATTCCATAATTTCAAGGATATGGGATATTATTCAAATCATTTTCCTAGGTGTCAATGAAACCTTCCCCAAAGAAGTACAATGGAGTAAGACTAAGCTTATTTGGTCAAAACTACTATGGATGAAGTTCCTAATGATGTGGTGGAATGTGCTTTAATCATTTCGAAAAACCCAAAAAAAATCTTTTTTTGATTCTAGTTCATCAGATTATTTTATATATTCCTATTTTTCCTTGAAAATTAGACATTCTAAAATTGATTTAATAAAAGAGTTCTCAGTCAAAACTCTTAAGGGAAGTGTCATTGAAACAAAGATATTTCAATCAGTCCCCTTTATGACACATAAATGAGATTTAGTGGCTGACCTTATCGTCATACATATAATTGACTTAGATATAATACTTAGTATTCTTTCTATTTCAAATTATGATGAAAAACAGTTAAAGGAGAAGAAGGTTACAATTTTTGAGAATGATGTAGAGTACCTTATCTATCAACATGAAACCTCGCCATATAATTCATATCCATATCCACCCCCTTATTAGCTCTTATGACTAAAATTATGGAGAGGAAGAGAAAATAATATCTCTGGGTAAAGAAATAAATATTCAAATCAAGGATGTACTTATTGTGCAGGAATACATTGATTTTTTTCCGACGGATTTACCTTGACGTCCTCCAGAGCGGGAAATTGATTTTTTGATTAATTTAATTCCTACTGCAATGACTATATCAAAGACTCCTTCTAAAAAGGACATAGTATACTTAGTTAAGCTAAAAAGAAAACTAGAGGAATTTATTGATAAAGGATTTATTCTCCCTAGTGTCTCTCCCTGGGGAACCCATGTTCTCTTTGTCAAGAAGAAATATGGGTCTTTGATGTTGTGTATTAACTATAGGTGAATCAATGATATTATAATAAAGAAAAAGTATCCTCATATTTGAATTAATGATGTATTTGATAAAATTCATGAATTTCAATTTTTTTAAGATTTACCTTTGATATGGATATAATCAATTTCACATGAGGAAGGAAGATATTCCAAACACAGTATTTTAAACCAGGTATGGGCATTATGAGTTTACAGTAATGCCTATTGGACTGACTAATGTACCCTCTATTTCCATAGATCAATTGAATTGAGTTTTAAAATAATATCTTGATGAATTTTTGTGGTATTTATTGATGATATCTTGGTATACTCTAACAGCTACGAAGATCATGAAAATCCCTTGCATATTATTCTGAAGACTCTAAAAAGAAACAAGTTATATGGGAAGTTTAGCAAGTGTGAATTTGGGCTTCGAACAGTTTCTTTCCTTTTCCATATTGTCTCTAAAGATGGAATCTTAGTTGGTCCAATTAATAAAAAGGTAGTTCAATAATGGACTACACCAATAAACATAACCAACGTATGTATAATTATTAGTTTAGAAGGTTATTATCAAGATTTCATTCAGAAATTCTCCTGATTTTCTAACCATTTAACCAAGCTTACTCATAAATGGGTTATGTTTGTATGCAAAAAATAATTATTATAATTTCTTAAAGAATTAAATAATATGTTATTGAATACTCCAATATTGACTCTACCATTGTGAAATGGTGGAAATGTTATTTATAGTGATTCGTCAAAGAAAGGACTTGGTTTTGTCCTTAGGTATAATGAAATAGTTATTGCCTATGCATCAAGGTAGTTAAAAACTTGAGAACATATCTATCTAATTGAGTTAGTAGCTATATTTACTTCTCTAAAGATATAGAGGAACTATCTCTATGGTGAAAGATGTGAGATATATATAGATCAAAAGTTCTTTAAATATATATTCTCATAGAAAAAACTAAAAATGAGGAAAAGACGATGGCTCGAGCTACTCAAGGATAATTATTTTTTAATACACTACCACAAAGCAAAGTAAAATAGCGTATCAGATGATTTGATTAGGAAGGATCCTGAATTTATGAAAAAAATGATAATTGAAAAGGATCCTATGTATATGGATCAAGAAATGATGTATATAGAAATTATCAAAGAAGGTGAAGCATCACTACTTTATCAATGGGTTGCTCAAAAATTATTATTAGAAAGGATTAAAATGTATCATCCTGATGATAAGAATCATCAAAAGAAAAATAAATCAATAAATGATGGGGCATTGGAAGACTTCATTTATAAAGATGGAATTCTGATATTCGGGAGGAGGATATGTGGTCCCTCTATCCCTTAGCTAAAAATGGAGTTATTGGATGATTATCATATCTCTAATTCCACTATACACCCTTATGGAACAATGATTTATAGAGATCAGAAGGAACATACTTGGTTGGATAATATAAACCTGGAAATTCCTGATTATATATCAAGATGTTTAGTATGTCAAGAGATAAAAGATAAATGGTGACATCAAAGAGGATTATTCCAACCTCTATATATTTCTACATGGAAATGGGACGACATCTATATGGATTTTGTCATTGGATTATCCAAAACTCCAA
This sequence comes from Viscum album, assembly GCA_963277665.1. Taxonomy (NCBI): domain Eukaryota; kingdom Viridiplantae; phylum Streptophyta; class Magnoliopsida; order Santalales; family Viscaceae; genus Viscum; species Viscum album. The sequence goes on along the minus strand of OY728125.1, from coordinate 820,914,590 downwards.
GAAATAATGATGCAATATGGGTAATTGTTAATCAACTTACCAAGTCTTCAAATTTCCTCTCTATAAGGGAAGATTTTATACTGGATCAACTTACATGAATCTATATTATTGAAGTTATAAGATTTCATGGATAACCTCTATCAATTGTGTCTGTTTGTGGTCAACATTTTTTAACAAAACTCTAGAAAAGTCTTCATAAATATTTTGATATTGAGCTTCATCTGAGTGTCTCTTATCCTCATCAAACTAACTAGCAATCATAAAGGAATATCCGAGATTTATAAGTCATGTTGAGATCATGCTCACTTTATTTTGAACACATGTGGGGTCAGAATTTTCATTTGTTAGAGTTTTCCTACAATAATAGTTTCCACTATAGAATTCAAATGGAACCATATAAAGAATTGTACAGAAAGAGATGTCATACCCAAACATGTTGGGATGAAGTTGGTGAAATAAATCTTATAGTACCATAGGCTTTGGAGGAAAGAACAACCAAGGTAAAGGCTATTCAAAACCACATCAAATCATCTCCAAGTAGTCAAATATCTATTTTGATAATCGAAGGAATGATTTGGAATTTCAAGTGTGAGATCACATTTTCTTGAATGTGTCTCTGTGGAAGGGTATTATAAGATTGGGGGAGGTAGGAAAACTGAGCCCCAAGTACATTGGTCCTTTTGAAATTTTTGAGGGGCTAGGATTTTTGTCTTACCATTTTTTGATTCCGTCTAACCATTATAAATAACATAATGTGTTTTACATCTCATTGTTAAGAAAGAACATCCAGGACCAACGCATATCCTTACATCAAAAGGAATATATCTATAACCTGATTTATCTTACTTTGAATATCCTATCCAAATTTTGGACACTAAGGAACATGCGTTAAGGAATCAGATAACTCAGTTGGTAAAGGCACTTTGGAAAAATCATAAATTTAAAGAGGTGACCTTTTTGAATAGTAATTCCCCCTTATGAATAGTAATATGACCCCTATGAATAGTATCATCACCCATGAATTCAAAAATAAAATTTGGATATATTATAAATGAAATTATGATATGATTATATCATAGTGTAAGTAAATGAATATTTTAAAAATAAATATTTAAGAGTTGGTATTTTTATAAGCCATCGATATTTAATTAAAATATTACAATGATTTAAAAGAAAATTTATTTTCACAAAAACTACTCATAAATAAATATTTTTTGCCCTGTAATTTTAGAATAATTTTAATGGATTTAATTTTTGAGTTTATTCCATCCAAAAATGGTTATGGTGAATTTTTGGGATTTTTCTGTAATACGTGAATTTTTTGTGAATAGTAAAATATAAAAATTTAAAGTATAAATACATTAAAATCTAAATACAATATTCTGTGAGTCCTGAATGATGTGAAAAACTGTGTTTCTAATTCACATGCACTTATTAATTTATTTATAGACAAGAATCAATATTATTACTTGTGTTGAGAAAAATAATGAAAAAAATAATGAGAAATCACCCCTCTCCTCCACTATAAAAACGACCCCTCGCCTTCTCCTCTCCTCACACCTCTATGCCTTAAAGCTCATCAAAATTCTTCCTAAATCATATTCCCTAGTCTCTTTACACATCCAGGAGATCCTAGTATTACCGAAATACCAAAACCCCTACCCTGAAGGAGGTTCTCATGGAGGAGTATTCAAGAAGTAAAATCCTCTTCCTTTTCCATTTAATTTCTTTTCAAGTTCTTTTATTTTCTTATTATCACCTAACCTACACTTCCCAAATGTCCATGATAACTCAATTATCAAATATATAATAAAATGATATCATTTTTGGGTAATATCAATCATCGATGTCCTTTCTCTCTCTCTCTCTCTCTCTCTCTCTCTCTCTCTCTCTCTTTTGTTTTAAAAATGAAACCGTCATCTGGGAGGTGCTGATTTACAACCTTTAGGGATAATGAAATTTTGTTCTTTAATTTATCCTTCAATACTGGTCAAGAAAATATTTTTATGGTTTAAATAGATTATAAAAGATTTATTATTTCTTATGTAAGGTTTTGTGAAAATTTTATATATGTGATACTAAATAGAACAAAACAAGTTCATTTTGATCGAAAAATCGTAAAAATTAAGCAAACGGATTATCATTAATAATACAAAATCATATATGGAAATATAATAATACATAAGAAAAATTACAGTTTTGGTTTTTCACCAATATTATATAAATTCAATTCTCTAGAATTATACCCATTCCACATGAACATAGATACTCATATATATGTATAACAGTCTTGAAAACCAAGTAAACAAACACTCCGGAGAAGTAAAATTATTTCTTATAACTCTTTAAAAAGGCCATAAATGAAAATAATAACATAATACTAAATAAAATAAATTTACAAAATTTTGTGAATTAATTTATTAATTTATTTAATTTGATTATCTCAGACGTTAAGGTCAAGTGCCGAACACATTCGGACATAAGGTAAGGGATTTCTTCTCGAACCACCATTTTCATTCAAGTTGCGCTTTATTCCTCTATACCCCAATGTTATTTTTAATTATTTTTATATAATTATTTTAAATAATATATATATATATGCTCCCAAATCATATATCCGGATCAATTCAATATTATTTTATGTGATAAAAACTATTTTACAAAGCTCCCTTCTCATTTATTCTTGATAAGTAAGCTCGATTAATGGGAACGTCTCGATTTCTTACAAATTTTCAATTACCATAAATAACATATATTAAGACACCATTATAATCCAAAAAATCATGGAAAACTATTATTGTTCATTTCTAGTTTTATGAAACCAATCGTGACAAATAAAAATGATTTTTCCAAAATAACTCTTCTTTGCTAAGTAAAAAAAGGTATTTCGCTTAAGAATTATTTAATGTTATTAGAGTATTTTCATCTATTTCAAAACCTATTATGAATTTTATGATTTATTGAGATTAAAATCTTATATTATTAATATATCATATGTTATTAAATGGTTTATTACTAGTTTTACTACGGATGTTCTATCTTAATATCATTCATCATGCTACTAAGAATTGTTAGTGATCATCTTTATATATTTGGGAAATTTATTGACATTTTATATATATTTGTTTTTTATGTTTATTACCTTTAATGTTATGAATTAATTGGACTTATTAAGTGATATTTGGGTCCCTCTATAGCCCCTCAATGCATCATTAGGTTTAATGAGACAAACTATCCTAGGTTTTTACCCATTATGTATGGTGTCTTGGTAGAGGCCATAAAGGACTGATTATGATGTCCACCATTATGAATTCCCTCATCATAAAACTAGTAATTGATATTCCATGTGATTATTAGAATATTATAATATCAAGGGTTATGTTTTACTGTAGAATTATTTATTCAACTTTTATTCATACCATATTATTCTCTTGATTTTGTTTTAATGGCACGTGATCTTTAGTTATTCATCATGCCTTATTATTTTTGATTTTACTATATTACATAGCCTTACAGAGAATTTTAACTCACCTTTTTTATTATTTTTATTTTCCCTAGGATTCCAAGATGATTTTTATGAATGAGATGAAAATATAATATAGATTAATAAGAGTGTTTCAAAAAAAGTTTCTATGATATATTTCATTGCAAGTTGTAATGTAGAAATTATGTACGTATCTGATTTTACAAAACTACAAAACTATTTGGTCCTTAATGATATGAATTCATTGTTTATATGCCAATGTAATAAAATGAGCCACCGAATTTGGGAATATAGGTTCGGGGTCCTTATATCCTATATCAATATTGAGTAGTTTCGCAGAAACCTTATGAGGACACACCATTATCTTTTAATTACACGTCAATTTTCTTTCTGAACATTGCAAGGTCATGATCCACACTTATGGGAACACACACCAACCTTATGATGTGTATCTCAAAATCCTTTCTCAACCTTATTCATGATTTTCCCAACCTTATATGTATGTATAATTCCATTAAGCTCTAATAAAATTTTTCAAACCTATTCCAACATTCAAAATATGAACTCCACAATCTCAAATGGGATTCAGTGAGGATTACTTGAACTTATTTTTTAAAAATAAACACTTAAAAACAACTCTAAGGGGATCTTTTCAACAATCATGTCCTTTAAATTGGTTTCAATTTCATGACATATTTATCACCATAACCTTTAATAAATTTCATATATGACTATATCTAATAATAAAGACAACATAAGCCTCTTTCTATAAATGTTTGTATCAATGATTCACTTAGAATAAACTATAATCCTTGTTGATTCAATATTGGTGTAAGAAATAATGGTTAAATTAAAATAAAATTATGAAATAACTCATGGTTCTTTATTCTCTGTAAGACTTTCCAAACTCTTATCCATTTTTTTGATCCCCTTAATTTATTCAACACATTACAAACTCTTATCAAGGATATTATTCTAGTTCATTAATCATTTAAGAAATATCCTTTTTTCAAAACAAAAAAGATCTCACTTTTTCCATAATCATTTTATCCCCCACTAAATAAACCCAAAGGACACCTCTCTAAAAGCCCATAATTAAGGATTAGAAATCCAAAAATTGATTGCAAGAGAGAGGCCATGACTTTACATAGAAATTCTTTGGCGTGACCTGTCTTCTCCAAATCATCTATATAGAGGGACTAAGTTGGAATTTAATATCTAATAGATTCATTTCAAAGTATTCCTCAGTTAGTTCCAAGAATATATTGTCAGCAATAATATTTTGAAGAGACACACACTCTAACTTGACAACTTATTTCCCAAACTTCTTCTTCAATAAATTATATTTAATTTCAATGTTTTTTTTATTAATGTTATTAAGGTGATTTTTTCTAATATTTTTATTAGTCAAGTTATCATACATGATAGGAATAAAGTATTACATGTCCAAACCGTTATCTTCATACTATTATATCATCCATATCTACTAGGAACAAGATTGCGTAGTTGAAATATATTCAACTTTTTTTATTCAAAAAGATATGAAATAATTATTCTTATATAGAATAAAGATACAATAACTATGAAGATACAATAAACCACTATCGGTTGACTTTAAGTCATCCTCCAAACCTATTCAATATGTATCCATATAGCCCAAGAGTTTCTTCTAATGAAGTAATGTAATATAATAAACCCAAATCCCCCTTTTCATTGATATAGAAAAAAATTTGTCTCATATATTTAATATGAAATTTTTTAGGACATCTTTGATAGTAGAAAAAATTACATGTGGTAAATAAGATTTTTTTTTAGATGGTTATCATGTATAGAAAATTTCATATGATCTACCTATAAAGTGTCATATCAATTTCCTTAACTACATCGTATTTTTGATAATATCATATAGGTAACCTTTAAATATTCCATTAAACGTGAATTACCCATTTTAACCATTTTAACACCTCCTTGTAGTATTTTATTTGGGAAAACAATGTACCATATTTTCTTTAGATTACCCACAAAACAAAGAAAGTGATAATTTACCAATCTGATATATTTCTAATTCTAACTTCATGTATCCTAATAACATATTTCATTGTGTAGAATTTGGGATTCAAAAAAATATTTAATACACAATGATAAACAATGGTATACACTAATATTTCTCTTTCTGTGTGTAGAGGTTATGATCAACTACTTATCTTGGAAAATAAAGACTCTTTTTTAATTGTTCCAGCTATGACTACTAGTACATCGATGATTTTTTAGACTATAGAAATACATATTTAAATAAAAAATCTTATGTTCAACCTCATATACTCAAAAAAACATATTTTTACTAATTGTAAACTTATTCTTCGAGTAATTTATTCAATAATAATCATTTAACATTTATTTTATATGATTTAAATCCCCTTTGAAAAAACATTGAGAGAAATAATAAAATTGTTTAATGTTTGGACATCAGATAAAAAATCAAATCAACATAAATAAATTCAATTAGAAATACACTTTATACGTAGTCATTCATTCTTCCTTGTCACCTTTCTGTCTTCATTGTGTAACTTTTTGAAGACCCGCTAGTTTCCAATATCATTTTTGGTTTCTTTACTTTGAACAACATTCTACATCTCATTAATTTCAATTTGTAAAATTTCTTCATATGTATATTTAAGAAAATTTTCATCCTTAGTAGCTCATTAAATTTATTTAGGTTCTAGCTAAGATAAAAAAATATATTACTAAGCCTTTATTATAAATGCTTAAACTAGACCAGTGTTTTCACCAAATATGTTTCAATCATTAATGTCACCCCTCTATATTTCGGTTTTTATATATTCTATATTAGTTTACTTTTAATCATCATTAAATATTTTAATGGAGTTTTATACTACCCCTTGATCTCCTCTAAAACTACCCACGTTTAAATCAATTTATTCACCTATTTATTCATTATTTTGCTAAAGAATCCACTCACTTTTTGAAAATTTTACTCGATTTCAATAACCATTAAATCTTACATATTCTGAAATTTTCAAGTGATTTTAGTATATAATTTATAATACATTATTTTTGATAAATATCCATGGAAGATTCATCAGTCACTCGGAGATTCAAACTTCATATTCTTCTCTTTACAGAGAATAAAACATTTTCTTCCAAAAACTATAATGTTCTTGAGTGTTAGATACTTCCCATAAAACAACTCATAAGGGGAATTATATTAATTTTTCTTTATTAAGATATTTTAGAGATAATAATGATGTAATCACTACTTATTCCAACTTTTTATTTCAAAAAAATATTTTCAATGGGAATTGTGTGAGATATATTATTGAATATACAAATTGTCTTCCAATAACGCCATTATATTGTGGAGTCCTTACAGATGATGATTTATGCCATATTCCCGGATTTTAAGAAAACTCTTACACATGATTATTGGTAAAATCTACAACATTATTGGTTTAGATATTTTGATGTTTTAGACCAAGAATATTTTCTCCCAATCTTTGGTAATGAGGGATGCATCAGAACTCTTCATATTTGTGAGAAATTACTATTATTCATTCCATCCAACAGTAATCAATAATGAAAACCCAAAAATACTAGTTTACATAAATTATATTCTATGTTATCATATAACACACATCCACATCCACTAGCTCTAGTATCATTTTTGACTTAATATATTTTTTCAAGTCAGTATTTCGAATAATATTCTTCCTTTCACAGGTATCATGCATGTGAGTGTGATATCATGAAAGTTTATAGTGGTCTCGAGTTCTTTTATTTTTAACCAAGTAATCCATGTAATGTTTTCTTAAAAGGAAGATCCAATTATACCACAATAAATTTTCTTCATCCTATAGTAGCAACCATGTATCCTATTCTCTATTAATGGGATATAAGTTTCCTTAGGTGAGGCTTTCTAAAAAATAGAAGTGGCATATTTTCCATTTATGATGAAAGTGTTATTTTTAAACATCAAAACATTACTAGAGTCACAAAATTTAATTAAACTTACTAATTTCTGACTGGGACCTTTAATAATTAATAAATATGTTTTCTTTAATTATTTTACACCAATATTTTCCTTACTAGAGCCAAAAATTATTATCCCCTCATCATTTCCAAATCTCAAAACTCTATCATTATAATAATTGATGTTGGAAACAAAATCTTTATTTACAATCATGTGAGAAGTTTTATTGATATATATAATATATATTATGGACCTATTTTTCCCTCCATGCTATTTTATCCATGTTATATTTCTTAGATATTACTTTATCTATCCATGACCATTGGTTCACATTATATTATTATAGACTTATCTTTTGTTCCTATCATTCAATAGATCTTTCCTTATCATAAATAATAGAAAAATAGAGATTATATATTTTTTATGAAGTCTCATGTTTTTTCTCCTTATTTAGGTCTCCACTAGGAACCTTCTTCACACTTTTCATAGAAAATTAATTTATTTGAAACCAAAGCCTTCAAAAAAAATAAACCTCAAACAGATATTTTGTACTAGAAAATTTATTCTTTTTTGTCCTTATTACTACCAAAATTATCTATTTTCGATAGAGAAATCATATTGGGCATGCCTCATTTCCCAAAATAATAACAACTTCTTTTTGGATACTTTTTTGTATCTTTTCTGATTCAAAAAAAACTTTTTAAGATTTTGGTGGTTATGAAAAAACACATTTTTTTCAAGGAGCGGGATCTGGTGGTTTACCATGAATTTTCACTTATTTATTCTTTTAGTCAAGGTCTGCCACTGATTTTCCTTTTCCTTAAAACCGATTAACATGTGGTAATTTGATAAAATCTTCTGTAAACTCCACCTAAATTTCTTCTACTTATGAAACAACATGTTTGGTCAGTATTTCCACTATCACACAGAGGGTTATAATTATTTCTTAATAATTACACTTTCCCCACAACATAATAAATTCAATATCTATTTTCAAAATTATTTTTACATTTTCTTTCACTATATTGGTTAGACAATCATTAATTCGAGCATGTTCATCAATTTTGGGGCAGATCTCAAACTCCTTTACTGAATTTCCAAAATTTCAAAATTTCTTCTTTCAAATATCTATATTTAGATATAAATTTTCCTCATATTATTGCTAGATATACAAATTCTATATATATATCACACCAATATAATTCTTTTTCTTGGATATCCAAATATCAAATTATACATGGTTTGTCATAGGATAAGATTGAATATCAAATTTTCTCTCAATTTTATCTTCTACATTATCATTATTTTCAACTTTTGGATTTTGTATATTATTTATAATGTCTTATTCTTTGAACTATTGGAAATATGCAACCTACATTATTTATTCCTTTTGTAAACTTCCAAATTTTTAAGATTATAATTTCTTCTTCTTAAGAAATTTTGACTAAGGTTTATTTTTTTATATCCATTCATTTGAATTTTTTATTCATAGAATCATCTTATTCATCATCATTTCGAATTTTTTTTTGAATATGTAGCATAAAATTACCCACCTTCCCATATCAATGTCGATAACATATATTTTTTCTCTTAAATTTACCTTTTTCATATTTTATGATTAGATGAAATAAAATACATCATATCATCAATGTTTTCATTCTTATGATCATATCTAAATGATAGTTTACTCATAACTGTGAATTTTGTCTCCTAGGAGTTCTCCTTTGAGATAGACTCATTGTCATTGTAACTCATTTCATATAAAATAAGAGTGTTATATAGGTAATCCAATGTTACCTCCTATAGTCCTTAATCAACAAGAATAGATACTTTCATATTTAATAGAGGTGGAAGTATTCTCTAGATTCCTTTGAAAAATTTTATATCATTAATTATCTCTCTAAGAATACACAAATATTCCCCAAGAAACATTATCTTATCGTAAAATTTAAAAACTACCTTTTTCATTCTCATTCTCATATTTTCATTCTTGTTCCACATCTCTTTTCTCTTTTCTTATGAAAAAATTTAATCAATATCATGGTTATTCAAAAATATCTCTAACATTTCATGTGAGTACTTGTTTGAATAAAATTTAAATATACAAGGTTATGAAATGCTCTATCTAAGGTATTAATTTCCTTGGAACCAATATCTAAATCTATGGGATCTCTATCAAAATGAGCTACACTCTCCATGCAAGTTTGAACCCAGATATAGATACCATGTAAACCTCTATACCCAATGACCAAAATTAATGTTTCATAATTTTTTTAGATAGAAGAAAATTGATTCCTTCACAAATGGGTATTCCTTTTTGTTTCAAAATATTTTCTATGGCTTCTTAATAGATATAGTTACACCAAAAACCTGGTTTCAGATGCCACTAGTTATTCCTAAATATTGATCATAACAATCAATGGTTGGTATATGTATATCAATTTTAATTTTCAAATTGTCAATTATATTGTCTCACTTTTAATAGGGACTCTTATCTCTTATTCTCTCTTACTTCAAACTGATATGAAATAATGAATGCCAAAAATAGATACATTAATGATACTACTTAGTTAACCCAAATGAAATATTCAAAGAAGAATGCATGGAAATGTTCCTATACAACTAAATGCAAAAATATCAATAATTTTAGATCATGTGTCTGAAATTGAACACAATAACACTCTAGGTTTCCAACCATTAACAATAGTGTGGTTTTTTAGGTTTTTTTGAAACATGTTTGGTATTGTTTGTCAATATATCTTATTTTGAATGTTTTTTTATCACGAGGATGAAAAAGTTGTCAGATTTATTATAGAATTTTTCTTTATATAATTATGAAATATTTCATAGAATGTTAGATAATGTTTTATTGATATTCCACTTTTTAACATCATGATGAAACTCATGATCCAAGCTAAGTCTCTAAAAAGGATAAGGTTGTACATTGTTACTGGATAGACTAGGGATGTGGTTATTTGATGTAGGATTGAAATAAGTCCTCATTATATATTTTTAACATGTTAATATAAATATTTATTGGTTAGATTTCATAATTGGGAGTTTTTTTACAGGTGTATATAGTTTATTCTAATGTTAATAGACTGATATTTTTTAAGAAGTATCCAATCAAATTATTTTTTTTTTGAAAATCTATATAGAGATAAATTATTTGAATTTATAGAAGGAGTTTTTATTGCAAGTCTATAGAATTCCAACCAAGATAGTTCCATTAAATAGTATTCTATAATTTTTAATCAGATATATGGATTTATGGTTTATTGAAAAGAGATATTTTAAGTGATCAATGATCCTCCAATTATCATAGAATCTATTTTTCAAGAGGTATAGGATGAAAGTTCAATGAATTATACTAGATGTTCAGTGAACAAAGTTCTTCAAGAAAGGTGTGTAATAAGTTCATCGATTGGAGATAGGGGATGTTCATTGTAGCTAGAAATATGGGTTTATAAAAGTCATGTTAAAAGAAAAATGTTTCATTAGGAAGATGAGCATCAAACTGATTATTATGATGTCATTTGATAGAAAATTCCATAAATATCTACATGTATGCCTTTTTAATATATGATATATATAAATTATAGGTTTATAAAAATATGTTTAAGAGTACATATAAATCTGATTAAACTTTTGGGAGTCGATATAATGAATGAATGCTCTTATGTTTATCGAACAAACTTTCATAAATCCATCAGACCGAGGAGACACATGAAGGTTACTGGATAAATAAGTACTAAGTTAAAAAAGATGATCCCAATAAATTTATTTTGATAATCAATAATTGAATTTTGAATAACATATCTAGATGGATATTTTTTATAAAATTCACTATAAAATCATTTTTTTAATGGAATTTTTTCTGAAGCTTTATATGAACTTTATAAAGACCCTTGACAAAGAAAAATATTAAGATGGCCCTTAATTTTTTATAGTAATTCTAAGTATTTTTTAAGTATGTTTGAGATTTTATGGATGTTATAAAATGTATGAAAATTTTCCTAGAGATGTATTTCTATGTGGGACTTTAGAATTTTATAATTGGTGTAAGCAGGAAAACCGCTCAATTCTTGTGTTTTTCTTCCATATGAGTACCTGTGTGAAGAGGGGTATGTAAAACATATATATACACTCCTTTTGTGAGATATCAAAAGTTCCATATAAATATTACCGAATATAAATACTATAAAGAGAGAAAATAGTTAATGTTTAAAATTTTGAGTTTCCTTCCAAATAATAACATTGTGGAGGAAGAAAGAGATATCGGAAAAAGGTATAGCGGTTAGAGTCACCGGATAATGATTGTGAGGTATAGTTTTGTGTTTATTAAGAAAAGGCATAGATCATAATAATATTGGATTGGGGAGTACTATTTGAAGTTTTATAGGATGAAGGTTGACCACACCAAATAGAGTCTTATCTGGAAAATTAAATTAGATGAGGAATTTCTAGAATAATTTTTTATTAGTTGTTAATAACATTTTATGATCCTTTTTTAGATAAATTATATAATAGAACTTTTTAACTCATAAAATTCCATATAATTATATATCTTAATAAAAAAAGAGTCTTTAGGTATTTGTATAAAATTTTATTCACTTTATATTACAGGCGATTTTCATAGACTGATGGGAGTCACGATGGTAAGGATGTAATCACCCACACTAGGGGTGAACCTTATAAGTCATATGCACAATGATTTACATTCCAAAAAATTTATTCAATGTTTGGTATAGTTTTATAAATTTTAAAATCATAGAAACTATAAAAAAAATAGGATTAGTTTCAATAAATTCTAAAATATCAACATTGATTGAGCACCCCACCCATCCTTAAGGGTTCTCAGACTCTTGGGAAATTAAATTAGAATCAGATAATCTATGTTCTCTCAATAAGTTCCTTAATTTTATTATCATTGTTAAATAAATATCAAATAATAGTATAGGTATTCCAATATTAGAGGAAAAAATTTTCATTGATGTAAAAATAGAATGAAAACCAAAAAAAAATCTCTTGGAATGAAGATTAATGATGGGGTTTTAGTCGAGTTTCCACCCATTGAGAAAGATGTACCTACATCATTTAATGTAAAATAAAAACTTTAAATTGATGGGAAATATTGAAATTATATTCTTATGAACATTTTATAAAAGGAATATATATGGTTTATGGATCTAAATAAATCTATGGAAACTTGATACAAACTCAAAAGTCTATTCGAGGTAAATATCAAAGTGAATGTTAAAAAGATAAAAATATGGAGAATCGAGCTCCATAATATCAAAACATAAAATGATAAAACTCTCAAGTATTATGCAAATAAATTTAATGAAAATTTAGAAACATAAAAATATTTGAAGATTCTATTAAAGATTCTATATTATTAAAAAAGTCATGAGAAACTATCTTGATATCATTGATCCGAAAAAAATTTCCATATAAGATAAATATGATTCACCTCTAAATAAATTGAATAAGTTTATTATTGTATATGATGTAATTAAATATAAAAAATTTAAAATAATATTAAGAAATAAATTTATTTAAAATCTATGAAGTTGAAAATTCATGATCCATAACATGAGATAGTGGGGCGTGGTGAATTTGATGATAAAAAAGTTAATACTGAAGATAATGATATAATCATGTCTCTTATCTACAAAAATATTGTAATGTTATGAGATAGTACAAATAAAAACCCAATTAAATGTGTTGAGTGTATTTTTATTTCTATATTTCTATAAATTTTATGAAGAATACTAATATAGTATATTTTTATTATTCTGATGAAAACCCTCATTGGAATAAGTGAATCAAAACATTCAAGGAAGATAAAAAATCAACTAAATGTAACAAAAACATCACTAAAAGTAAAATAAGTATATTAGGTAAAACAATTAGTTAGAATACACTAAAAACTATTCTTTAGAAGATAAAAATCCAAATAAGATTCAAACCTTAATTTATAATTCTGATATAAAGGATGACACTTCATACAGTGAAGATGTAGAAGGAAAAAAACCTATAGGTAATATTAGTTGAGATAAGAACTTATGGTGTGTATTAATAAAAACAAAACAAAACTCAATAAATGGGATTAAAATTTGAATAAATAAACTGATAATAGGAATTTAGGAAAGTAATAACTCATAAAAATTTAAAATTTAGGAGCTTAAATACCTCAAAATAAAAGATACAAAATAAGGAAATATGGTGTACTACCTTGTAAAGAAACTCCCTATTAAGGAAAATAGGATTTTTAAATACCAATATAGATTTTTTTAGGTTTAAATTAACTTAAATAAGGAGAGTTTTAATTTCAAAAAATATTCAGAGGTAAATTGTGAATCATCTCATGATGATAAAATAAATCATACCATGAATTATGTGAAATCTAAACCCACTAATCATAAAGGATCATATAATTTTATGAACATTGAAAGTTTTAGAAACAATATAAATAAATATTAGTTTGAGAAAGGATATTATAAACACACCACCTGAAAATAATTGGAAAATAATATTTTGATAAATGTTCCCCCATGAATTGGGAAAAATAATGTAGATAATTATGTTTAACCTAAACAAACTCATCACATGATGATATCATTTTTCTATTGAAGATCAAGGTTCAGTGTATATTTTTAGTATTGTAGTATATAATAACACAATAAATATAATTATTTCCACAAAATATATCTCCATAAAATTAGGCTCGAATTTATGGTGGAAATGTGGATGAAAATAAAATAACATTCATAAGTTATAGGAAGATAGAAAATAAAATTCATAACATGCTAAAACGTTCTCCAAGTAAAACTAATTTTATTTTATAGTCAAATTCTTGAAATTTGTCACAACTAAGACATAATGATGAAGAATTTATGAAAACACTTTTGGGATAATTTTCTTATAAAAGAAAAGAAATTGTTGTTGGGAAGTAGAAAATTTTGTATTGAACCTTTTCTATTGAGACTACTCTAAAATATAGAAAAAGAAAACACATTGGGTTCTTGAAAGTGTTTTTACCACACATAAGAACGATGATATAAGGATATTAAAATATATTTAATAACATGATGTGGGAGAATATATTTTTTGTAAATTTTATTTTCTTATAAATTAAAGTAATTTGAACATCTAAGATTAAATATTATAAATTGAAATCAAAGCAAGTTCAGTTTAACAATAGGAATAAAAAACATATTTATTTTTATACAACTTTTTAATGGTTTTAAAGAAGTTATTTTAAAAAAATCATATATTATAATTATTTTTTAAGATAAATATTTTTACAAGGGATAAAGAACCAAGGGCGGTCTATTCAAGATTAGAGATCTTTTTAACTTATGCTTCTTAAGTTCTTAGGATAAAAATAATTTATGTCATCAAAGATATGGCGATCTTGGCCATAAAAGAATAATAAAACATTATAATCAATATTTTGTAATAGAGTTACCATTACTAAAAATGAAATATAATTTTTATTGTGTAACTATATTTAAAGGAAATAATGTTAGTGGTAGACATAAAAATGTTAATATTAAATAACCAAGACCTCTTGTATGACCAATATAGTGTTCATGAAATATAAATTAAAGGTATTATAGGTATTCATAAGTTTCCTAAAATATTTTTTGAAAGATGTGTGTAAATATATTCAAGCTAATAATTAATAATGGAAAGGATTAAATATGTAACTCTTTTAAGTTTCATCTAATGAAACATAGAATCAAACACCAATGTAGTGATCCCAACACTCCTCAAAAAAAATATAGTATAGAATAGGAAAAAAAAGGTTTATTAGATTTTAGAAGAATCGTGATCACTAAATAGAACATTTTTAAGTTATTCTTAAGAGATGATTTATGTGAAGTTGTTAATTTGACAAACAATTTTTTTGTTGTTGATGGAATCTTTAATTAATTCCTATGATATTTGGTAACAAAAAAATCTAATATATAAATACATCGAAGTTTTTGGGATTCACTAATTTTTAATGTTTAAAAATCAAGATCTTTTAAATTTTTATGAAAACGATGAAGAAGGAATTTTCCAGGGATATTCAGTTAATTAAAGAAGTTATAAGTGTATGAATAAAACTCTAAAAAATCGGTTCATTTCTATGATGTGAAATTTATTAAAAATAACACTTACTTAACCACATTTATTGATGATGATAATAAAATATGTTATGAAAGGTATAATTTTGAGTTCTAAAGAAGATAATGATTGTGAATATGAATGTGATCCCAACCTTGTAAAAGTTTATTTAGAATAATCAAGTTATGAGGAAAGTAAAGATGGAAGTAATTATCTAAAGACATAAAATATTAAAACAAATATGTTAAATATGTTAACATTAATTAAAATCAAGAAGTTAATATTCATAAAATGGGGTAATTTAAAAGATAAACTAAAACATCACTTATTATATAGATTGGACCACATTTAGTTTTGGGGTTATTTCTAGATAAAGAGTTGTTAAATATCTTTAATTAACATAAATATAAAATTGAAAAAAATGGCATCTGATATATTGTTCCAATACTAATAAGAAAGAGTGTTATAAAATAAAATGGGTATTTAAAAATAAGCTCAATGAATATAGTGATATTTCAAAAAATATTAACTTGTTCTCAAAAGTTACTCATTGGTGGAGGGTATTTATATTATAGAAATATTTTCCCTTTTTTGTATAAATTGAGATTAAAAAATAATCTTAAAATTTGTTGTTATTATAAATTAAAAAGTATATCGATTGGATGTAAAGTTTGTTTTCTAAAATGGAGAAATTAAATATGAATTTTATACTGAGAAACACAATGGTATCATACTTTATTAATATGGAACCATTGTTTGTAAATTAAATAAATACGTATACCTGTTAAGATGAACCCCTAATTCTAGGTACTCAAAACATGACAATTTCCTGGAGTACCGAAACTATTCTTAAGGAAAAGTTCATAGCAACATTTATGTGAATGATATGACAATAGGTACCCTGATTTTAATTATTTATATTTGTGATATAATTTTTTAGGAGATAGGTATAAAATTTTACAGACTGAAAAATTATTCTTGAATCAAGAGTGTATGATGCTTGGAAAATTGTGAATGAAAAAGGCTTCTAGAAGTTGATAGGAACCTTACTCTTTAATATAGATTAAATACTAAAAACTAAATATTTTATTACATTGTGTTCAATATATCAAAGTGATTTAAATAAATCACACATTCAGGACACTCAACTAATACTCAAGTATGTCAAAGGAATAAAAAATCATAACTGAATAAAATAAAGAATAAATGAGATCAAAATTCATGAAAACAATGATGCTAACTGGGCTAGCAATTATAATGGTAAAAATCATCATTAGTTCGAACTTTATTTTTGGGATAAAGTGGTGTGGGAATGTATGTTAAGAAACAAGGTTCTATTACATTGAGCACAGTAAAAGAGGAATATGTTTTCTCCATCTAATCTCATATAGAAATGAGATGGCTAAAAGTTCAGATCCAAGATTTAAGAGTGAGTTTAGCCAAACGATTAAATATTTTTTATGATAATAAATGTTCCATTAATGTTTCCAAAAAACATTTATATAATTCAAGATCATAAAACATTGATATTTTGTGTAACGCCCCCCAAACGTGTGATCCCTCAAGTGACTGAATTGGTATTGGATATGTGACCTTACTGTACCTCCCTGTATTCCAGAGGTTGTAGATTTATAGGGAGGGTGTAGGGAATATAATTGGGAGATTATAACCTCTAAAACATTGTAGCAATATAGTAGAAATAATAATATGTCAATAGAAATTAATGAAACAAAATAATTAATGACATATACCCATATCAGAATAAATAACAACTCAATAATTATATAATCATGTTATGTTATGATTAGTTGTATATATATTACATTCCGTATGAAAAAATAATAATGGATTGAGTAGAACCAAATGAAAGACTCAATGTCCCCAAAACTAATCCCCATGTCGGTCGGTTTATTAGATCTAACACATCTAGGAAACAACAGTCATCATTAAGGTCCATTTCCCTTATCAAAACTGGCCTCAAAAAAATTTCCAAGGTACCAAATGGTATCACATCTAGGGAGTAAGTACAACTCGGTAGGTTGACACCACTATCTATAACATATCTAGTCTGAGAAATGTAGGGAATACAATAAATCTATAATCATAGTATTAATTTAATCAATTAATGTTGCACGTCAATTAGTATTATGACCCTCATGTTTCTGGGTGACACTCAAGGTTATCCCAACCAACGTCATCACCCCATTAGATATCTCTATAAATGGAAGGATCCTCCTATATGAAAACAGGTCACCCAATTGGTTGAAGATTCTCCTATTGAGGAGAAATCACACAAAAAATCCCATGACTAAATGGACTCTACCCTTAGGCTATCAAGAATCTCACCCTTAGAAATTCTTTTACTAAGCATTCAGTCCTCATACATATGATATAATTATATATTACTTCATTAGACGCCAATTGTTAGTGCACCTAACCCAACGGTAGTAAAAACCTCATTCTCTAATCCCCCATGTGTAAATATAATCATAATTCGTATTAATGAAAACACAACATGCCACCAAGAAGCCTATCCTCAGGTATGAATCAAAACATTTTCATAGGAGCACAAACATTTTTCAAGACAATCACAAGGCCAACATCTCACATACTATATAAATCATCATAAGACATAATTATCAATTTTTCAATTTTTCATTTTTCAATCTGGATATATTTTATTAATTAAGTTCCAAATTATCATCATAATTATACTAGTCCTGTTTAATCATGAAATTTCCCTTAATTATATTATCATAATAATAAATCCATTTTATCCAAGGTGATTCTACCTCAAGAAACCACTATAATACACATGTAATTCCAATTCCTATGTTAAGAAATAAATAAAACTGAATAACAGAACATCTCAGGGATATAAAGTCAAATATTCCATGTTTCAAAAAGGTCTAGGGTTTTCATACCTATCATGTATTTTTAATTTATGGTCTTAGAGGAAATGGACACAACGAGGTCCAAAGTAAGGCTCATAAATATGATTATCATCAAACATGGATTTATCCCCATTATATAGGTCTCATGCCTAGGTTATTAATAGCCTCACATATATTGTACATAATAAGAAGGATTAAAATATACT
Source organism: Viscum album (assembly GCA_963277665.1). NCBI lineage: Eukaryota > Viridiplantae > Streptophyta > Magnoliopsida > Santalales > Viscaceae > Viscum > Viscum album. The sequence goes on along the minus strand of OY728125.1, from coordinate 820,895,900 downwards.
TTTGGCATATAATTGAGACCACCCATCTCAAAATCAGATAAGATACATAAAAAACTTCATGTTATCCATGAATATCAGCATCCTTCATCTATTTAATGACAATAAGGAATTCCAACCACAATGGATCTAGAAATGGATGAAGAACCAGATGTATGACCATAAAAATATAGACCTAGAACACATATATCTAATTTGGTATTGCTACTATATCTATGTAAGATCATATATCACCAATGGGAGGGATGAATTCAGGAGAAAAGGGTTACATGGTCCCCAAAACTCATGGTGTTGGAGGGTTTATTTAAGGTTGGGTGTGACATATTCATGACTTGAGTATGATTGTCATCATGAATTATTTCATTCCCATTTTCACCAATAAAAATTTCCCCTAGGATTAATAATTCGGATGAAACTTATTTCACAATGTGAATCCATCACACAATGTGAATTTCTGATTCATGGATTTCCCAAAACCATTCACATATTTTATAGATCAAATAGTCAAACCAGAAATTTTACACGGTGAATAGGATCCGCATTGTTAATTTGTTATTCAGCATGGATTTTATCTTACCTCATACTAATTCCTGAACCATTACATTTCTTATCCCAAACCATTCCAAATAGATCAAGGCTTGATCACTAAGATTTAAACTAAAACAAACAAAAATAAAATAGGTTAATAAAAAGATAAAATGGGACATAAATGAAAAATGTAGGATCATACAACCTCCCCCTTCAAAAAGTATCTTTTCCTTGAGCTGCTACAAGAGCCACCGGGGATATAAGTGAAAAATCCTAGCCATTGTGTCCACATATCATATTCCCTCCCCTATGTATCCTCTTTCTCATTCATGTGTTTCAACTACACTCTTACTAATAGCAGGGTTCTCCCTCAAATATTCCTTTCACCATGGTCTACAATATTGATGGGATAATCCTTGGCAGATTCTTCAACATCTATCTCAATGCATTCAAAATATATCATGTGATAATGGTCAGCATGATATCGATGAAGTTTCAACAGATGAAATACATCATTCCTAAGGTTGTATCACTACGGAAGGTCCAAATAGTATTCCACTGGGCCAACCCATTCTACAATATCTAATGGTTTAATAAATATGTGTTATAGGTTTCCTTTCTTCTAGATATGGAATTTTATCAACCTAGGAGACACCCGTTTAAATTCTTGATAACTGACATCGAACCAGAGATGTCATCTATGATGGTTGGTGTATGATTTATACTAGATTTGTGTGGACACCAACTGCTTTGTAATCAAATTATATAACTCAAATGTCTCATGCATAAGACTATGTCAAATGGGAGCTAACTCACTAACATCTAACCATTGAAGAGGTGTACGACATATTCTACTATAAAGGCATTGAAAGGGTCCATTTGGATCAATTCCTAGAAACTGTTATTATATGTGAACTAAATGAGTGTCATGCACTACTCCGATGATCGATGAAAATCTAGAACATACACTCACAAAATTTCCCCAAGAATCTAAATTGTTAGTTCCAATTTTCCAACACTCTATGGGTGATAGGTTTTACATTGATGGACTTTTAATCCTATTTTCTTTTAAATACTATTAAAAAATGAGAGTTTAAATTAGGATCTTTATCAAAAATAATACACCTCAAATCACTGTGCATTAGAATTGTGTCATACACATAGATACTACATATATCATTGATGGTGAAGGTCTCCCACATATGTAGGAAGTCATATACCTTCATTATTTGATACATGGTCACCCATAAAACATCATTATTTTGAGTTTTCCTTCATAATACTTTCAATAAACCCATAGTGACATCATCCCACTTCCACTCTAGAATAGAAATAGGATTTAATATCTCATTAAGCCTCTGATGTTGGACTTTCACCAGCAGATAGGTGAATAATATTATCATAAAAACATATTATTTCTTTCTTCATTGTGGTCCGCCATTTCTATCTAGGGAGATTATGGTACATATTATCAATAACATGATGTAAAATCCATTTAGATGCGTAAAAATCCCTCATTAAATCATAACATAAATCAATAGGAACCCATACTCATCAATGGAATCGAAGAACATCGACACAACCAAAATACCATCATATAGATCGATCCCCACTATATAAGTTGTCAATAAAATAATCCCTTCAAATATAATGAATTATCAATATTGATATAGTCGAAAATCATGGGTATAACCAATGTTGAAATTAGTTTTAGTCATCCCTGAGACTCGTCAATATCAAGATGCATGTCTGAAAAGAGTTCCATCTACCATCACTCATTACATGATATCTGCACTGCATCATTTTTATATTTTTTGATAAAGGCATCAAAAACAATGATTCACTATAATATTTAAGCCAACATGAAGTCGAAATATTGCATATATTATAACCACCTCCTCTAATAAAGGTTCAAATATCATTGAGAAAAATGTACTCGAGGATTTTGTGATCCGTGTATACTATGGATGAATCCTTCTATTTTTCCACTGCTACTTGACCCTCTAAGATAGCATGGCATAATTTGTGAACTTTAAAATCCATGACCTATATTTAGGTAGAATGGAGTAAATTGGATGCTCTATTTGTGTCCTTGGAATGATGTCCGGATGAGGGGAATGATCATCTACTTACTAGATGTACACTATGAAATCATCAAAAAAAGCTACAAAAAATGATCCTAGAAAGGATGATAGGTCAACTTCATCAAATTCATAAAAACATAGGGTTCATTTTCCATACTGAAAGGTGTAACCACAAACTTGAATAATCCAAACATTCTTCTAAAATTATTTTTTGCTATTTCATATAGTCTCACCCTCAACTGATAGTACCCCAAACTTATGTCAATTTTGGAAAAGGTCTTGGTACGTCTCAGTTAATCAAAAAAAATTGTTCATTTGGGGATACTGATTCTATATTGTCATTTTTTTAGTCTCTAATAATCCCCACATAAGTTCGTGGTACCATGAAGTATATTGGTGAAAGATATGAGAGAACCCCAATAAGATTTACTATAGCGTATGAATCCCTTTGCTTCCAAATATTTCAACTGAATATTAAACTCAAGAAGATCTGTTAGTTTTATTCTATATTATAAAACAGAAACTGGTTATCCTCCTAGAATAAGCATTATTCTAAAATTGATCTCACACATGGATGTTAAGCCACATAACCCTTCAATAAAAATATGCTGAGAATCATATACCATAGGATGAAAATTATCCTGCTAAATTCCACCATATTCCAAAACAAGTATTTCTATATAATTAATGCGATAATCTAATATTTATTAAATTGGTCCTGGAAAACCAACCTATATATCACACTCACCATGGTGAGAATGGATACACCTTTCTAGAGATAGAAAGGTAAATTTCATTTGATAATAGTTGATATGATCCTCGTACAAAATTAACCAATCCATACAAAGAATAAAGTAAAATAAAATCATTTTTCATTATAGAAAACATCCCAAAATAAATGGTGGCCACCAATTTCAAGAGAACTAACCTTGAAACATTTGATATCCTCTAATTGCGCTCTTCTATTTTTGTTGGTGGTCATAAAAGTATACAATCTCTCCAAAACCAAGCCCAAACCATTTGAAAATTGTGTACATAAAAAATAATGTGTACCTATTATATAAAAAAACATAAAAATAATTGTATAATATAAGAATCATACCTATAATAGTAGAAGGTCATGCATTCAATCTAGTCGGAGTACACTGCATAGCTTGTAGCTGACTTACTATTCTTCCTTGATCTCATGTTTAACTATCCTATATTTTTTCCTCTATGGCATAATGTCATTCCAACACCAGGTAGTTGTGTCCCTTAAATTTACCATAACATTTGGTGGATCTCTAGCTACTTGTCTACTGGGAAGTAGCTGAGTCCCTTATTGACTTAGGTACCAATCTGAATCCCATATAGCTAATCTTATGCTAAAATTTCCGATAGAACATCTAAAGATAACCCACCCTACTGTATAAATGGTACTCCACTATAGGGTGAGGACATTGTGTGTTCTTGTGTACTAACCTATAACACTAAAAACACTACACTGATTCGTGGTATCATGGAAGAAGTTCACTCCCCTATCTATTATATCCTCTATTTCCCTAGTAAAAACTACTATTGTAGTGATTCTTGAAATAATAAATAGTACCCCTTAATTAATCAGCTAAACTTTTTTTGGCAACCAATCGGGCCCTCTGTTAGATTCCCTTCAATTATTAGATCCCAATTCATCATTTCTACAAGGATGATCAGGAAAAATATTTTCACATATGATCTTATCTCATAGTGAATCCCATCCATGAAACATATCATCCTGGAAACATCATTGAGTTCCAATGAAAGATGAAAATGATCCATGTATACAAAAATCCTAGTATAAACCATCATTGAAATTAACTCCTATGTTAGATGCATAAATTTATAAGCCTTCTCATCTCTCACTGTCTCTTGATATAATTATCTCAATAAATTCCCTATGAATTCATTCTAGTATTACACCTCATGCTACCTGCACCACTCAATAATATCCCACCAATGATTTGATGGTCCTCGAAGAATATAAGATGAAAGCTTCACCATATTATATGACGGTTTCTATGGGTTCATGGAGATCCTTTGGACTCATTTAGACCATAACTCATCTTCTTGTTGTCATCCCTACCCAATTAATGCTGGTGGATTCTTTAATTGAAACTCCCCAATAACAAAGACATTGAAGGTATTGTGTGAATAGTCTCACTCCCCCTGGATTGAAATATCCTCAGGAGGCCTTCACATATCTAATCATCCATTGGATTATCTGAATCTGTATGAAGTTTTGGATCAGTTATGTTAGTATCATATTGATTACCACTCTCCTAGCCCTCAATTCAAAGACGATGAGGAGGAATTTTTCCTATAAGGACTAATAAATTCTTAGAACAAAGGGCACAAAACATGGTCAAACTCAAATGGTGATAAAAAGAGAGAACTACTAACTCAAGGTTCCTCTAAACATGGATTAAAAAGTAAATTGACATAACATAATAATTTGTTTTCTTTTTATTAGGTTTAAAATGAAATGTATTTCACAGTTCAGATGGGAAGATATATCACATGTAATAAATGTGTCCCAGTCCTGAATAATAAACAATAACATCACACAACAAGTGAATCACCTAGGGTGAAATGACATCAAAAATCTAATAAGAAAACATCGTGCAAAAATAATCACATTCAAGGGCCCTCAATTTTTCCTTAACACATGTGTCATCTATAAACATTAATGAGATCATTACTAAGGTCTGACACAACCTATTATCCTTTTTATATTTCCCAAATAGTAACACAGTGGAAAAGAAACTTATTCCAATTTTATCACATTGTATCATCCCCCGTCCTGATTCTCCCTCTAGTGACTAAACAGTTATAGGCTATGTGATCTCAAGTGCACATCCCCATATTCTAGAAGCTCCCAAATAGCATAAAGGGTGTGAGAAACAAATTTGGGAGACTATACCCTCTAGAAAAAAGAATAAATACATTTTAAATAATATGGGAGTGGTGGAAATATAAAAAAATTAACCAACAACATTCATCCATAAAAGAATAAAGTACAAATCAATAATAATAGAATAATGTTATGTTAGGTTGAAATGTATCTAAATAATATGATTAAAGTCAAACAAATAAATTATTAAGTGGATCCAAATAATAGAATCCAAATCTGCAGACCTATTCCCCATTTTGGTTTGTCTCCAAGATCTAACATATCCAATAAACAATAGTCATTAGCAAGGTCCCTTTTCTTTTTCGTAATCTATATCCATGAAATTTGATCAAGTACCAAATGGTGTCCCACACTGGTTGTGAGTACAACATAGTAAGTAGACACCAATGTGCATAATAAATCTAGTATAAGGAATGTGGTTCATGATATAAAGCGATAATAAAAGTATTAATTAATTAAATTAACACTGCACATGGAATAAACTCTTGATACTCATGTTTTAGGGTGAAACCTAAGGCCAATCCAGCATTCTTCTATTCCCTACACTATATCATTATCTAGGAAAGGATCCTCCTACATATGGATGGATCACCCAATCAATGGAAGATTCTCCTTCTGAGGATGAATTGCATAAAACATCTCATGAACAAATGGCCTCTACCTTTAGGATTTTAATAATCTTACCCTTGGGTATCATGTAACTCTGCATCTGGTCCATATAAATCTAATATATTCATATACTCTTCCCTCATTAATCAATTACTAGTTCACCTAACCTGATGGTGATATAAAAATCATGCACATATCCATCTTGCATCAACATAATTGTGAGTTGTGCATAGAAAAACTCAATGTTCTCCCAATCATCCCACCCTCAAGCATCAATAATTGTAGTTTCATATGGACAAAAAAAATATTCAACCAAAACACAAGGCCAAAAATACACATACCAAAAATATCATCATATAAAAAAATTGATTAATTTATCTAATTATAATTTGTCTATCCAAATATATTTCCTTAATTTATGTTCCCAACTATCATCATAATAATAAAAAAACTATTTCCTCATGATAATGGACTTTATTTTAATATCAAACCTATCAATCAGTTTAGAACTAGTCGATTCTATCTTAAGAAACCACTTCAATACCCATGTTATGTTAATTCCAATGTTGGGATAGGAATCAATCAAAATACCAAAACATATCATGGATAAAAAGTCAAACTAATAATGTTTCGTCAAGGCCTAGGGTTGGAATACCTATTAGGTGGCCATTGGTCTCATCCTCAAAACCAAAAGACCCAAAGGGATCCAAATGATTGTTTAGACATTTTTGTATCATCAAACAACGATATATCCATATTATTTAGGTCTCATGCACTGGTTTGAAACAAGATTGTTCCTACTTCACAAAATAAGAATTATTGACATATACTTTTGGGATAATATTTAGAACACCCACCTCAAAATTAGATAAGAAGGAGGCCAAACCTCAAATCTATTCTAGAAATCAGCTTCCACATTCCCATTAATGATAATAAAAAATTTCTTCAAAAATAGATTGAGAATAAGATGAATACATAGAAGGATTACATTACAAATCTAGGTCTATAACACATAGATTTAATGTGGTATAGCCTCTAGATCAAATTAAAAGTATTAAAGTACAATGGGAGGGATGTGGGCGAGAGAAGAGGGTTACTCTATCCCCAAAACACACAGTATTGGAGGGTTTATTTATGGTTGGGCATGAAATATTCACAACAAGAATTTTATTCAGGTAATAAATTTCTCAGTTCCATTTTTCAAATATAAAACTATCACCTCATATTAAAAAACAAGTAGAAAGTGATTTCACAGTAGGAATCAATTATATGTTTTGAATTACTGATTCATAGCTTGACCAAAACAATTTATGACTTGTATAGATCCATGTTTCATCCCAAACAATCACAATCATAATATTATTCATGTTGTGAACTCATTTTGTAGCCTAAAATTTCTCTCCCTACCTACAACTCCATACACAGCTATAGTTCTTACCTAGAATTATCCAAAAAAACTCAATTCTCGATCACCGTGATTCAAAACAAAACTAAAAAACTCATATATATTTAAAAAAAAGATACATACCTAAAAAAATATGGGATATTAAATTAAATGACTATTTATAAAATATGAAGTTGCTGTTGGAGTATTTATGCTTGATTTTATTTCAAAAAACTATCAACATTTATAATTTTGTAAAAAAGATATGCTAAGGGGAAGATTCAATGAATTAAGGCTACAGCTGAATTTTCTTCCTCCTCTAGTAATATTGTAAAGTTTTTATAGAAAGACCTTCCATGATCCTTTGTGTTTTGTTTTCAAAAGGGGATAGAAAGTAAAACTATGCATGAAAATATTTTTTGAATTGAAATCTATTGTTATCGTTAAAAGGGGGAGTGAAAAAGAATGAGGGGGTTTATCTTATCATGACAAAAATTTACTATCACTAATGGATGGAATTCCATGGAGAAACATTACTTTATCTATAAGTGTGATGTCTATAAATTATCTATGAGAGAGGTTGTGGTTTGATAAAATATTGAGAAATTTTTTTTTAATAATAATATTGTTGAAGATGCTTCCTTCCAATACAAAGGGGGATATTGAAGATCCTTTGGGTTGTTTTTGGAAGAGTTTTATTTTTATTCATCATGTATTATTGTGAATTTTTTTGGATCATTGGTTAGAAAGAGTGGATGGATATGTTGATAAGAATTTATTAAGAAAGTTCTAAAAGTTTCTTTATAAATTTAGATTATCTTTTTTGAATCTTCACGATCCTAACATAAATTAATAAACTCTTGATTTAAGTTGATTTGGTAAAAAATATGAGGTTTTATATTTTCTATGGATTTAGCAGGAATATTTTTATTAGATGGTGGATTCTTTGAATTCTACATTATATATTTTTTCATGTTTGTATAAAGATACGGAATTCAATGTTCATCCAATGGAGTTTGTGTTTTTTTTCCTCCAATCCTTTTTTTGTTATTTTAAAAGGTCCAAATTATGTGAAAGTGGTAACCATTCATCAAAATATATGAAAAACAAACCACAAAAATTTAAAATTCAAAACATGAGATCAATAAAACACATCCCCAAAATTTGAGACTTAAAAATATCTATGGATCAATCCCATTAATACTGAATCACCATGGGTTACAAACCTTTGAAGGAAGGACCAATACCTACTTAATTAACACCTAGGTATACCATTGAATATTGAACCAAAATCTCCCAAAATCTCATAGTAAAATACCAAACCACACTAACTTGGGGTAGTAGTAAAATATGAGGCAAGAGTAGAGATTCATGTTGTTAATGGTCTCAATAGTGATCATGACCTTCACTAGGTTACTAACTCATTAGTTTAAATAGGCCACCTAAAGAAACTAGAATCACCTGTAAAAACTCCTTGAATGAAGAACAACATGATAAAATGGGCATCATAAATTAATGAAAACCATCACTGGGACCACCAATCCCTATCATTGGCACCGCGGCCATGATAACTATAACCTTCTTTAATTACTCTACCTCTAAAAAAGAACCACTTCCTTCACTACTAAAAACTAACCTATAAACACCCATTGTTAAAAAATGATATTAACTCCACCCCAAACCTTCACCAAACACTATTTCACATCGTGCCTCTAGAAGAACGTCAAATGTTCAACTCACACATACTAGATATAACTCTATAAGCACCACTTAAACCCAAAATGGATAATAGTTTGGAAGATCAGGTAGATGAACCAAATAGGACTCAAAAATTTAAATGACTATGGACCAAGAAATGATGATGCATGAAAAGATTATCTGAAATAAAATGAGAATCCTCGAAACAATAAATAAAGAATATGAGATTAGTTCTAGATTCGGGGGATTAGATCTGTAGAGAAATAGGAATTGAGAAACCCAAATCCAAAAAAATGAATTAAACAAACCCAAGATAATATAGTGTGACATATGTGTGAGTTTTAACTACAAAAATATTCGAATCAAGCATGACTTAGTTGAATCGATCACTCACCGAAGAGAGAAAATGAATTCCAACCTTAAATAACTATGCAGTGTGACTATGGATGCTGGAGGAGGAAAAACCATTGAGTAGGAGAATTGGTAACTATTTTGGATCTCCCATTAAGAACTCTCAACTGAGACGGGAGATGGAGTCTAAAGTTTGTTTTTTGGTTATACAAATTTCCTTTTAAAGATACCCAATATACAGTTTTTATGAAGCTTCCTTGTATATAAAGTTGTTGTTACAACATAATCAAAGTTTGAAATTTTAATTTTATGGATTTATCTGTGGTAGTAATTCTATTAAAATACACTAAACAAACAACCATAGAATAGTATTATACAAATCTCAGATGATCATATAGTTTCAGGTTTTACTAGATAGAGAGATTATTAGTGAAAAAAATAATCCAATGATTATATAGTCTATTATCCAATAGTTATAGGTTGATTTGTATATAAGTTTACCAAAATTTTATTAAAAAAAGATCTATCAGATAGGTGAGTAGGCCACCCAATTTTCCAAGGCTAGGGATAATCATTATAGCAGACCAGATGAGTTTAAAAAAGTCATATTGATTGATAAAAGTCATATCGGATGGAAGAGAATCATATATCAAATTGTGCTTAAATTGAATGTTAAATTCCATTAATATGGATAGTTTTGAGTTTTATAATCAAAGATGTGTATAAATTAGAGGTGTAGTAAGAGGGGGATAATATTAAAAATTAATCTAGTTGAACATTTTTTAGTCCATATGATAAAGTAATTCACTTAAGTTTATCAGACAAAACTTTTTGAATATATATAACATAAGTGGAACATGATGGTTATTGGATCAAGAGGCATTGAGTTTATCTGTAAAATTCATTCGATCTGTCATATAGAAATCAAACAGAATATATCCAAATAGGTAATTTTTAATAAATTCACCAGGAAAACGTTTTATCAAATAATGTTTTTAGAAGAATTGCATAAAAATTGTAAATAACCTTAATAATGAAGATACTGATTTGGCCCTTAAATTTTTGATTATCTAGAAATATTAAGAAATTTTTAAGTGAGGATGATCATTCAAGAATATTAAATAATATTCTATAATATATGAGAAGTATTCCAGTTATGTATAGTTGAGAATGAGTTTGAATTTAAATTTTTGATTTAGTCTTAAAAACTATTGATTTCTCGCATTTTTTCATGACAATATTTCCATTTAAAGGGGTATATGCACAACATGTACATAAATTTTTTATATGATTAAGAGATATTAAGTGATATATAAATTGTAAAAAATAAATAAAACAGATATATATAAAATATAAAAAAATTAGAGTAGTGTTAGATTCCAACCAAGGGATCTCTTGGTTGAGGAAAAAGAAGCTACATGATAGCGTTGTAGTTATCAAACATAAAAAATGGAGGTATAGGATGGTGATTATGAGGATCTATGTTTTGATAATTGGATGAATAAAAATATCAAAGGAATAGTGGATTGATATTCATTGTATCTAGTTTTAAAGGACGAAGGTTGAGTACACCAGAGGCATTATATTGGATGAGGAATTTCAAGATGAACTTTTTTTGAGTTGTTAAGAAATTTTTATCATCTTATTTTGGGTTAGTATCATAAGATATCAATATAACTGATTAGTTTTATTAAAATAATTTATATAGAGAAATATTCTAATGAAATTTCGATCAAATTATATTCCCTTCATATTGAAATGGATTTCCATTCACTAACAGGAGTCACCATAGCAATGATTTAGTCACAAATATTGGGGGTGAACCTTGTAAATATTATATGAACTGCTTTAGTCTCATAACATTTCATACAATTTATTTATGAGTTTTCTGAAATTGAAAATGATATAAATTATAATATTTCATTAGGGATAATTTTAAGTGATAATAAAATTCAAAAGATCGTCATTGATTTAACCCCCCCCCCCCCATGTGGTTCTCACACTCTTGGGAACATCAAATGGAAATACCATTGATCTAATTACCATTGAGAAATGAATTAATACTTCATGTGTTTCCTTAATCTTCTACATATACTATATTAAAACTACATAATTAATGGTGGACCAATATACTCAACATTCTTCTACATGAAGAACATCAGTGTCAACTTTAAGTAAGATACCTCCTGAAACACCTCTAATTATCATTTTTCTTTATATGGTTAGAATATAAATTCTTCAAATTTAGTTTTATGATAATAAAAAATATATACCCTATTTATATATTCTCTAATCATGAAAAAATTGAAATGTTATTTCTATTTTCTTGCATTCATTCACCAAAATTATTCCCCTCTACTCTAGTCAAGAAATTAGAAACTCATTCTCCCCCTTCTGATCTTTATCTGGAAGTATCCACTTTCAACTCTTAAAAATTGAATCAACAACATCACTTACCATGATTAAAATTAATCCCCATTTTTGGTTTCAGGATGTACTCTCCTTTTTTACCTCACATCCTCTATTTTCATTAAATTACCCCTTTTTGGAAAATCTTAGGTTTCTGTGTGAGGACACATTTTCCAAACTCAAAATCATATTTTTTCCATTTTTAAAAGCCTTGAAAATATCCTAATATATTAAAAAATATCCTTCTTCAAAATATTAATCCATATCATGTACTAAAAAACACATGATGCTTCATACCGCTTGAACCACCTCATCTTAAACTCTCTTAATTCTTGGTGGGTTGAGTGGTCAAAACAAATCCATGAAATAACTATTATGAAAAAAAACAAGGACTGATTTTCACTTGAAATTTGGTTTGATTATCTAGACACAATTTTATTTTAAATAATAATAGTGAAAACTTGGAGATAAAATGTACCCACTACTACCATTGGACAACTGTACCAAGCCATGTGAACTCATAGTTAACATTAAGTATTTTTCTAAACCTTATGGGTATCTTTCTCAAACCTTAGAAAAATAAACATCAATATTAAAAATTCATAAACTAACATTAATCTATCTCACACCAACCTTATGAGGCCTTATCCTGACCATATGAGACATACACCAATCTTATAAGGTCTCACCCATGGTTTGAATCACACTAAGACTGTAGTCATTGAAGATTCATTCCACTTCATGATCAATAAAAACAACTCAAAAACCACTCCAAGGGGTTTTTTCAACAGAGTTTGTGGTGATCAAAAACACTAACTATCACTTTAAGAAAATGTGATTCATGTCACTGGTTACTGAAAAAAGGATTTTTATAGTGATGTTTTATGATAAAAAACTAGTGATAAATCACACACATTGACACAAGAGTTTTTTACATGGTTCACTCAACCATAATATCATGTTTCTTACCCTTGACGAGAAATAGTTTTTATCTCGCTATAAATGGTTCTAATGCCATATCAAAGGAGAAAAGTAAAGGAATAAGTGGTTTTACTGAACTCTAATTACCACAATAATGATGATCACTACTAGTAATAATCATCACTTCATATTATACCAGAATTCCCTAAAAAATATACCCTTGTTGTGAATCGTAGTTCTTCTTCTCAGAATCATATTGAATCCCTATGGAACACCGAAATAATAAGAATCTCTCTCTTTGTTTCATCACACACACACACATGTTTCTAGGTTGGTAATCTATTTATCTATGGTAATTAGCATGGCTCCCCTATATTTGTTGTGATCCTAATATTTTTAAGATGTAGAAGACTAAATCTCAAGGATCTTATAGATTTTGGATATGAATTTGAGAGGTGTTTAGAGCTTCACCCATTGATTGTGACATGATACATTCAATTTTTTCAAAACCATAAATACATCAATCCTCTCTAGTAATTATCATTACATCATGGAACCTTTATTGAAGCATGTATTAATTATTTTCACTAACAATTATGTCACCAAATGGGGTATCAGCGTATAGGATCACATAAATATCTAAAATAGCAAGACACTTAATTCTCTCATGTGGTATTAAAGGTATAAATTTAATCTCCTTATCTCCTCAAATAAATAATTATAGTGAAATCATAATTTTTTTGGAATGATATATCAAATAATAGGTGAACTCATTTCACACATAAGATTAAGTATATAACACAACCCTCACAAAGGATTAACCCATTCCTCTGAAAATCGTTATGGTTGTGAAAGCAACATAATTTAAATATGATCTATCACATAGGAGATTAATTCATTTTTGCAAAAACAAATGTAGGGATTCTACCCAATTGTGTATTATAAGTTATTTATTGCATGATATTAACTCATACCAACTACATCATCATTATCTCCTTTATATAATGATTTTACATCTATAGAAAAGAAACAATCCTTTCATTCTGATTTATACCCACTCAACTCTAAATTGATTCTAACCCACCCAAGATCTTTTTTCCAATTAATATAACATGAAAACACACCAAACTCATTAATAGATTATTCTAAAGAATCTATTAATATGAATTCAATGTAAATGTTATCAAAACACCACACCATAGGACATAATGTTGATTGTGAGAGAACATAATCCCTCAATGTAAGATTAATGGCACATTTAAAACCTCTCAATTGATATCAAATCAGGTCCCCCTTTTCCAATTTAAATTCATGAGGGTTCTACATCCTTAAATATTTTGGACTCTCTTAGATAATTAAGAAAATTTCCTGTATTTCAAGATTCTCTTCAACAGTTCAGTGCTCCCTTCACGGGATTTTTTAATATTATCATTAGTGTGCATTTTTATTATGAGGAATTCTTATTTTATAACTCAATTACATAAAAAATATCAAAAATATTCCTCATATTTTTGTTTTATAATATATAAATTATTTTTTCGACTTTTTACCTAGGAAATATACCTTTGTATTACCACTTATCAAACATTCCCAAATGTTTACCCTTAATATAGAAAAAAAGAATAGATTATTTAATACCTTTATGTTCCTTGTGAATGTATTATATAGAAACCAAATTTATATAATATGTTAACCAAATTGGGTGGGATTAGTCAAAAAATTAAAATATTAATAGTTGTGGTTATGGATTTCCAATAAAACAATTTAGAAGTCCTAAGCTATTACAGAATTATTCATCTCATTTCCACCTAACTTTTATTATTTATCTCAATTAATATATTTTATTAGGGTTTGTATGAAATTATATTTCCATGTATTATCTTTAAATTACCAATATATTCACTATAAAATTAATTACAATATTTTTATCAATTATTGAATCATACTCTTTTGAGGACATACCACGATTCATTCTTATAAATTATATAAAAATATTTCATTTTTCTAAGAGACTATGATTTACTCAACATAAAATAGATATAATTTATATGATTAAAATAAAAATAAAAAATCATCAAATAATGATCCCTATTGGTTTAATTAATTCTCATTGGTCAATACATATCTGACTATAATAACTCAAGAGGTTTTTGGATTCAATTTCCACCAGTTTGTGTATCTTTATTACTATATTTCACTTATTAAATGTGGCACATGGGTTGAATCATACTCATTGATTGTTTTTTAGATTTATTGATGCTTCATGTTTCACATTTTTATCCATATTCGTTTTTTTTTAATGGTTAATCATTCTATTCCAAAGCTCGTTTTCCTCTTTTAATCTCATGAAACATGAATTTCGATCTGGAGGAATTTGGAACAAGTTGTCACCTTTTCATTTCCCCTTAAACGTAATTATTCAATAGGATACCCTTTACCCCCAATTACAACTTCGGGGTTACTGCGTTGTTTCCCCTAAAATCTCACCTCATTCACATTATCACAAAGTTATGTAAACTTAAAAAGATTGTGCCACTAATTTTTGATAAGGAACACCAAGTGATCCATCATTTCATAATGTAAAACTTCCTCCATCATATCATTGAATGGATTTTAAGAGATATTATTCAATCATGTTCCCTGAGAAACCATTTTCAAGTAATGATAACTCTTATACTTTTCAGCCTTATAGGGTACCTCAAGTATAGTTACATGTTCTTGATTATTTCATATGTTGGTTGGACTGAACAACTCAAGAAGGGATGAATTTAATTTATGATTAAAATTCCTAGCTAAAATTTAATTAAAAATAAAATATCCCAATTTAATATGAAAATGGGCTATTTAAATATACAAGATGAAGTATACAATATTACCCTTCAAATATATTATTCGAAGTTCAATCACAACCTTGATAAAAGTATATTAAAAGTATTTTAACTTTTCAAATAGATTTACTTGTAAAAATAACTTGATAAAGTATACAATCAATGTAATGTTTTCTAGTTAGTTTTTCAAAAATAAATCAATTTTTTTAAAACATAGGGGGGAAAATTTGGAAAAACCCATAAGGGGATTAAATAAAAGGTTTCACCTAAAGTTTATACATATTCCTCCCCATTTAAAAATCACCCATAGTGTATAGGTTTACTGTATGAATAAACTAACCCAAAATCTAGATCGGGTTTTACAAACAATAGCACACAAAGTGTTCTATATTATAAAAATACTTTTCTATAATTCCACATTGGAGAATAAAAGGTAATAACTACTTGCAAGAAATACAATCTATAAAACCTCTTCTATTGTTCTTTATGGGAGTACTGATGAAATTAAATTAGAAATAGTGTCTCATACTCTCCAATACAATACAAAAGTTGTGGATCTCTTTCTTCCATGAAATTTTATGATGTTTATATGTCATGAACGTGATATATTTGTTTCTATATTTTATCATATTTATAAAAAAAATTCAATGAAAATATCCATTGATAAATCATCATTGAACATCCCCTTACTTTGGTATGAATTGGAGATTATTGTATTTTTTTTTATAGGAATTTAATTCTACATAGAAAAGTAATTGAATTGATATATTTTAATTTAAAATATTTACATACATTTAGATAAAATATCTTTATTGTTTCAAAATCAACATCCACTATCACTTAAATATATTGAAATAATACTAGTTGTATTACATGATAAGTCATATGGTTGATCACTTGAACTTACGATCAATCTATGGATTTTACGTTTGATCACTTTATACCTACATTTGATATAGTATAGAAACATTTGACTAATAACTGTGGTTACTTCATTTATACATACAGTCAATTATTTAATTTTTCATAATTCCACATCATATATAAGGTTGTTATCTTCATCATACATTCAATAAGAAATCACCGTGTGTTTAATCTGTGAGATGTATGAAAATCACATGGTATGTTCAATATAGATTTTAAGTATATCATTTTTTGTAGATGATCCATGATTTTTTGATAATATATTTATGGTTGATCTATTTGGTATGTAGTTGATCCACATATTGGGTGGTTGATCGATGTACCTAACCACACCCTAGAGAAAGAAAACCTCAATATCCCCACAAAGGAAGAACAACCACACCCACCCAGGCCATTGGTGATAGCAGGAAAATGGGCCCCACCTCACAACCTAACAAATAACATATGTAAAGAATAGATCCCTCTTCAAGAGAACCACTATATAAGAGAGACTTGATCCCAATAAAAAATATCTCAGTTGATTTTTCACACATTGAGGCAAACTGGGGAACTCAAATCCCATTACCAGCCCATAAGGGTATCCATGCATCCCTTGATGAAGGGACTACATCTTCATCACTGGAAAACCACTCTCTTTAATATCCAAATGACCTAAAATCATAAAAAAATAAATACATGTGGTTCAGTTGAGTAGAATTTCACCAAGTAATTATACAAGAAAATGATATATCAGTAGGCGATAACTCCTTAAATGATTGAACCTCCATCATAAGTAAAAACACTATAGACAGTCATATTTCATCTATATCCTATATTCATAGAATGATCTATGAAAATTATCCTCTTACCCAAAGTCTAAGGGGAAAAATCAAGATAAACCATAAATCAAAAAATCCAAGTAAATCAAAATGGTTGAAATCACAATGGAAAACATGAATAGAAATATTATTACATGAGAAAATGGTCAATCTATTAGTAAAATAGTTCATGAAACACTATTATAATTCCAATAAAAGGTTTTGAAAAACTTATTGACCACCTTTCCATGAACTCTCCAAATCAAAAACTTAAAAAAAATCAGATACCATTTTGTAATGAACCTGCCCATGTTGACCTGACACATCACTCAATCTGGCTCTCCATAAGGCCTCAATCATGCCTCTAAGAACACTAGAGGATGTTTTCTAGTGGTGAGTCTCTAGAAGATGCAATTGCGGTACTATACCCTCTAGTAAGTGTTCAATAATAGAAAAAAATAACCAATCTGTTACTCATGGGTAAGCATCAAATTTCTCACAATAAATAAAAAAATTATTATATTGAAAATATAATTTAGAATATAATCATACAAACTCCCAATCATGAAAACATAAAATATTTATTCCAAAAATGGAATGAAAACATATAAAAAATAAACAAACTGAAAATAAATAATATAATTTCAACTACTAACTCTGAGACCAACTGCATACTTGGTATCATAAACGCCTAGTCCAGAGACTCCACAAAAGCGGATCTTCACGATCAAGAAACACCAGGACATTCCAAATCCATTTCACAATTTATGATCCAAATAGAAATAAGACATTAGATATACATTCACACATAGGATTCTATATAGGGGGTGAGAAATAAATCTCGGTTGGAAAACCCCAATAGTGAACCAATAATGTGTTGTTATAACAACTGCACGCACACATGATTTTCCAATCCTAGATAAAAATTAATTTCATTTGGAATAAAAAAATGAATTCATAAAAGGTTTGGGTAAAACTAAAACCAAAGAATATATACAATCATGGTATTTAGTTTGACACACAAGCTAAATCTATAGTCACCCTATCCCATGTTAGAAGTTTTATCACATGTGGCAGGCCTAGACACATGATAGCTAGAAAGTCTTCCTAAACTATACAAGAGGTCAAAGAAATATAAAAAAATTCATGAATATCAAAACCCATGGAATAAAAATATGTTTTCACAATACAAAGAGAATATATTGACCAATAGGACACCAATTTCATGATTTGAACTGGGGGGTAGGAGCATCTAGGATAACACCGATAGAGAACTTTTTAGTACCAATGGTCCTGTAGTACAAATCGGGAATTAGTTATGGACCCAACAATAGGTAGGATCCATACCATAAATCAACTGTATAAATAATTTTTGGTCTTGGTATAAAATCAGAATCCAAATTATAAAAAATCACTTTGTGGGATCCTCAACATCTTACAAGCCTGAACCCACTATAGTTGAGGCACACACTCAACTAGAGGTGGATTCACTCATCTAGATCATTCATTAGCTTTCGAATACCATCTAACCACAACCAATCAATTGAGGATAAGACTAGATCAACTATCTTAGGAAAAATCTGATCAAATATATCCTAAGGGTATCCTTTTCAACACCAATTCCGGAGTAGAAACTACCTTGAATATCATAGGAAATGGCCAACCAATCATGGGATGATACAACCTCAAACCCACCATCCATAAAGCTAAAGTAAAAGCACTGATATACTCTTTTACAATAAAAATAAAAGGGAATATCTCAGTACCATGGGACTCAATATTTAAAAAATAGCCACCATGGTTTCACCACGACCCACCTCAGGGCCAAACAAAAACCCTCGGCTCCCAGAGTCTTAGTGATCAAATCATAAAGAATATTTCCTAATAGGGACTCCCCTACTGGACCCAATCTCTCTATACATGCCCAAAAATACGTCCTCAAATGAAAAAAATTCCAAAAAAAGATCAGTAGCCCCTATGAGGGGTTTCTATAGCTCATTCAAAAGTACAGTACATGCCTAATGTGAAAATGTTACAAATGGAACTCTGTGAACTCCAACTAATCCTCGATCAAAATCATTCTCAAAGTGGCATTTAAATAAATAATATTTCCAATAGCATAATTATCAATGTTTCTTATAACCACCTAAATGGTATCACCCAATAAGTATCCTCAACACAATCCAAAAAATGATACCCTAGTATTCTCAACGATTAACTACGGTGACCACTAATCTGTTGATTAGTCACCAGCCCAATACAGAATCCTCAATAGTCCCCTAGAATCCATGCAACATATCAATGGCTCCTAGCCATAACCACCACCCCAATGAGTTAAACCCTCCAAAATGTTTCAATAGCTTTGATCCTAAATCGCATAAGATAAACCAAAATTTCTCTCATCTTGATGAATTCTTCCTGACATGCTAGTAAAAACCAAGATCTCCTTCTAGATACTAAATAATGTCATCTTATGCAATACATCCAAAATTACCTCAAATATATCACCATGGAACACTCAATCTAATATAATCCATAATATCACAAAACTCACCTAGGACTCATAGCTCACAAGTCAACATCCAAGAGGATTTTGAAAAAAATATTCACTATTATTTTTTTAAACCTGAAAATAATTCTCGGTTATTTTTTTTATAAAACATGAAAAAGTATTTTCTGTTATTTTTTTTCTTCTTCATTTCAATAAAATATTTTATATATCTAAATAATAACATCTCTTTGGTACCACTGAAGGTTTTTATTGAGTTTTATAAAAATTGTCACATGGAACAAATGTAATTAAAACACTTTTTTGATAATCTTCATATCTGATAATATGAAACTATGGAAAATAATTAAATAAAAATATATTATAAATCTATAATAAAGTTCACCAAATATCCAATACATCAATATATATCTCATTCAGAGAAGTTTGATATAGATCACAAAGTGGGAAAAAAATCCCACCACCATAGTGTATCCATAGGTTGCACCTGATTAACATTGTGTTCAAGAGGGATACACCAACCTCCAAAACATACTAGATTTGAATAGTGAAAGGGGTTAAGATGAAAGATAGTAATGGGCTCTATAGTATCATCCATGAATGAGGATGTAAACCCACACACACACACTATCATTGCATGGTAGTAATTTAAATAGGAAATTGATGATGCTCTGTAATTGTTGTATCATTTATTCATGCATTGAAATGCATGAATAAATAGCATGGGTTATTCATGAATATATAAATTAATTATATTAATTTACTCCAAATATTCCATAAAATAAAACACAACATTAAATGATATTCTTTTGAATGATATCACTTCCAAACTATAACTATAATCACGGACAGTGTATAAAATATACTGATAATGAATGAAACTCTAAATTTTTATGATAAAATATATAAATTATATATATCATATATATATATATGAATATAATCATGGATTAATGGAATATATCCTTTAGTAACTACCTCTAAGGGAATCCACACACAAAAATAGCTTTTACTCCTATGTAAAATTGACACCATATAAAGATTTATTTATGAAAAGATACTCCATACATATAGGATGAATACAAGTAAAGACATAAAGTTGTTCCAAAATAAATCGAAGAGAAAACTGATAAAGTATAAGATAGCCCGAAACATTTCATAAAAAATAAAAGAAAATAAAAAATAAATGTTTATAATTAGAAAGATTATGAATAGATTTATTTAGGGGACAACATATTCTTTAAGGTATCACAAAGAAAGTTAATTAAAAATTTTGTTAATAATGGGAAGCTAAGTCCAAGTTAACATTGGCCTTTCAAGATTTTAGAGAGAACTGGATATATACATAATCATTTGGATATTCTATCCGAACTCACATAATAAAATGATATCTTCAATGTCTTAATGCTTAGGAGGAACATGTTAGATGCAATTCATATACCCACCACTGGAAAAATAGAGTTATAGGGTGAATTTTAATATAATGAAGTGTATGACTAGATTCTTGTTACTAGAGAGCAAGTGTTGTGGAATCAGATAACTCAACTTGTGATGGTATTTTTGAGGAATCATAAGTTTTAGGAAGAAATAAGTTATCTTTAGGAAAAAATGATGAAAATTTACCAATATTTATTTATGGACTAAAATATTCGCCAAATTACAAGGAGGAAATCATTTAAGGGGTGATAATTCAAGACTCAATATTTTATAAAAATAATTAAACATTATAATACTCATTGAATATTGAATTACCTTTTATTTTTTCATGGAAGTTTGATAAAAACTTGATATTTACATTCATTGAAATATATATAGCTATAATAACACAATAGTTATCAATATATAACAACACTAAAATCTTGAACTCGATGTGTAACGCCCTGACCCCAGTTACCCAGTGTCGGTGCATTATTGCATGACAATGGAATGATCACAAGAAAGATCAAATCTCGAAAGACCGATTGGTTTAGTAGCCTTGGAAACAGTAGATATATTCATAAGTCTTACATTACAACATAAAAACGAAAACTACAACAACATATTTTCTTCATAGACCACACTCTTATTCCCTCATACTATCCCTGCAGGCCATTCATAATTTACTTCTTCATACCCTGGGAAAAATAAAACATAAAAAGGGGGTGAGCTCAAATGCCCAGTAAGGATAACAATAAAGTGAAAACTTTCAAAAATAAGAATAAAATTTTAAGGCAATGTATAACTAAATAAAGACTTTTAAACTTGAACTTCAACATAGTATGGAAAAAGTAAAATGAAATAATTCCATTTACTTATTCACATGGATATTTTACTAATCTAATAATCACATGCAATATCAATAACCACTTTCATAATAATGGAATGCATAATGCCAGACTATCACAACCACATAGCCAAGGCCTCATGCCAAGACTACAAATAATATTTTTCCAAGGCCTTGTTCCAAGACACTAGTTTGTCTCATAAGACCTACCGATGCATCGAGGAGCTATAGCGGGCTCCACCCTTCACATATTAAGTCCAATGCATTCCCATATGAAAAGGTTTAAACATAATATAAACATTCGTATTAAAACTACGATACGAAATGTAAATACTTCATCCATAAACCATGAATGGTATAAAAATAACACATCCACAGTCAAACATATCACAAAACCTTCAATACAATAATAAAGTTTTTTATCATAATAAATCAACTTCAAATAAGCGTAAAATTCATCAAAGGATGTTGACATATATGAAATCAAAACTCTTTTTAGAGAAATATCTGTTTCTTTTTTGAAATCATTTAAGAGTCATATATTTATAAAATAAAAAAACTTCTTTGAAAATATTCTTATAAGCTTGTAAGGTAAGATTTGACAATTTTATAACGGTGGAAGATAGCTGTACCCGCCATATAAGTTAAAAAAACATTCTTACCTTAATTTTGTCGAAAAATATAAAAACACCTTGTTTGGAAAACGACTGAAAGTTTCCTTTACAAACCTCTTACAAAAAGTCAAACAAGGGTATAAATGACTTTAATCCATATTCTTGTAAATATTAAAAATGTTTGGAAATACATTTTTAAGAAACATAGATGTGGATGATAAAGAGATCCCAGTAGATTATTACGTATAAACAACCTCGGATAATGAAGAGATTGTGAAATAACCCTTACCTTGTACTTTTCCTTGGTTGGGGGGTAGGTTAACCTCCTGTATAATGGTGAAATAATTTTTATTAAATTATACAAGAATCATATACATTCATATGATATCATATATGATCTTTTAACATTGCTTTGTTAATAATATCTTATATTTACCGTTGTTTACGGTGTTAACTGACTCGTTTTCTTTTATATGTTTTGTTATGTAAGTCATATTTGTCATGTATAGATTTTATATTATTCATATCCATAATTATATCAAGTCCTTAAAAATTATTTTTAAATCATCAAATGATAATTATACTTGAATGGATACGATAGAGAATGAATCTCATCGCGTTCGTGGAGATGGTAGTCCGTACGTACGCACGAGCGACAATATCTTTATTTTGATATTAAAATAATATATAATTGGATGGTATATTATATATAAAGAATCATTATTATGTTATATTTATTATTTAAATGAATTACACATCATTATTATACCCATCCAAATAATAATTTATTGAATAACAATTACACCATGACGTGGAGATGGTAAGTCTTACGTACGCACGTATGGTGACACGTTATTCAAAAGGGTAGATAGAATACTGAATATGGTTGTACTATATTTATAATAACATCACAGTATATATACTATACTGTATTTTTATTTTAGAATGGTAATAACAAAGAAAGAAGAAGTGGAAGAAGAAATGAATTTGAAAAAGGGTGGTGAAAACATTACCTCTTCTTCGGGTTCTTCCTTTTAATTTGATCAAAAGGGCTCCTTAAGTTGGCTTTCGGATCAAACTAAGACCTCTAGGTTGTATTGAGGGGATTTTAGAGAGTATTTGGGAAGAGTTTCGCCGAATAAAAAGGCTTTGAAGGTTTGAATTAATGAGAATGGGGAGTGCCCTTTTATAAGAGGGGTGAGGGGCACCTTTGGAAAAGATAGAAATAATAATTTATAATAAATTCATATTCGGTTTCTAATGGCTCAAAAGTTTATTATTAAAGTTTTAAGGTGGTGATAGGTCTAAAACCATTCAACCAATAGAATTTATATAGGTTTGGGTTACTATATTAACCTTTTCTTTTAGTTTTAACTCTTAGTTAATTAGTTTGACATTTACCATGTCACTTTGTATTTTTATATTATATAGTTAATAAACATACTATATACATCCAAGAGACCCCCAAGGGGTCCATTAATGATACACCTATAATGATATAAGTCTCTTGGCCGAACCTTATATTTTTAAGAATTTAATATCAATTAATAATATAATATTTGTTTTAAAAACTCTTTTATGTCAATTTTGACACTATTCAATAGTTGATTTTTTTGAAACTCATAACAGAATGATTACTTCTACCAAAGTTAATTAAATCAACAATAACATGTAATATTAACCTAAAAATTAGTTTAATTCATAAAAAGTCTCAAATTATATTTATTTGGGTATTTATAATTTCAATTATTCTAATTTTTCACTATTATGGTAATTACTGCATCATCATTGTGTCATAAATAAATTAAATTATTTAATGTCCAAAAATTATAAATAAAATATAATTATGTATGAAATCTTATTATATTTCTAATGAATATTTACAATCGAATTTATCTTATGTATAACACTATATTAAAAATATTTTAGTAAATAAACTTTGACTTTAACTCTTTTAACTCTTCTTTGAATTAAAGAATAATAAATGTCCTAATCTAAACCAAGTGGACCTAAATGATAATATTTTATTCCTAAGGTTGTTTCTGGTCGATATACACTTGTACAATAGAATTGGGACATGTGTTAGGGTAATATTAATATCATTTTTACCCTTAATTACCCTATTTACTTTTAACCGTGGTAAATAAAAGTAAAAAGTTACTATTTACCAAAAATTATTTTCATCTCATTGAACCACATTTTACTTCTTGATATTAACCGTGTCTCTCGGATTTTCAAAATTCCATTCACAGAAGCAGTAAAATTAAGTTTTATGAAAAATTCAGTTTTCTTAACTACCAATTAGTAGTTTCACTATTCATCAAAAATTGATGTTTTTCAGAACAATGCCAAAATTTCACCCTAAGCTATAATTGATATTCCGAATTCAAAAATGATGTCTATTTTACAAAATACCAAACATATAAGTTAAATTAATTAATTTTATAATTAATTCTTGCTGTCACAACAAATAGCGTGTTTTTAAGAAACAATATATATCAATTTGTTTATGTCCGGTTTAATTGTAAAATTATGTACAATGACCAAAATTGTATTAAATGGTAAAAATATATTATAAATATAATTTAAAACCACTCAAATTCATAATTTATCAATATAAATTATTTCGATTAAAAAAGTTCTTTTTAATTAAAATTTAGTAATTTTCACTATTTATCAAAATATAAGTGTTATCCGAAAAGTTCCAAAATTTCACCCTAGGATAAATTCGATATTCCGAATCCAAAAATGAAGTCCATTTTGAGACATAAAATTTATAAATTTTCAAAAAGTAGGTATTACTATTCATAATGGCTAGTTTTATTGGTTGTGGGGTGTGTTAGAACTCGAAGTTGTGTACAACACACGCTACTGTATTATTCAAAGGAAAGAGTATCGTGGAATCTTGGGATGTTTCATTTTAATTTTTTTTGATGTCCCCATTTAGTCAAAAAGTTTAAAATATTGTATTTAAAAATGGTTCACTATTAAAAGTTGGTAAAAGTGCAATACTGAAAATGAATTTGTTCTTACATTATGTCTAAGAAACTCATAATATGGATTCTAAAATTATAAGGATTATATAAAGTTTAAAATTTAGTTAATACTATTCAAAACCTCTTTTTAATGGCTTGTGGGGTAAATCATGGTGTTCTTGAACTCGGTGTTGCGTGTAGTGCAAGTTATTGAATTATTTTGAAAAAATAACACACTATGAAATCTTGGGGTGTTACACGATGGATCATATTCTATAAAGAATAATATAAATAAAAGATACATTGATATTATGAAGAAAACTAGAATATATGGAATAAAAATGATATAGAGACTAAGATAATAATATAAATTTGTTCAGAGGATAATTGTAAGTTTATTTATAATGGGAATTATTACCATTGAATAATAAAGTGACTTTGTGAAAAGTAACATAACTATTGGAATAGTAATTTGGTCATTAAGAGATCATTAATATACAAATTTATACTAAAATATAGATACCATATTATAATAGTATAATTAAAAAATATAAAAGATGTTTATTAATCAATTAATGGGAATTCATTTACAAATATTTTTCATAAAATTATAACTATTTGTAGAAATGGTGTTTTTATATTTATTGTTAAATACATGATTCTAAAATACACTAACAGTTTTCATTTAAAAATTAAATTTATCATATATAGATAATTATTTTCAAAAAAATTAAAATTTATAATCAGTAATTTTAAATTATCCAATGATTAATTTTTGAGAGCTTTCTAATATTGTAAAATTTGTAGGTGAATATTAAGATATGGTATTTGTATACAGTATATGTTATGACTTCATTATGAAGTAAAAGAGATCAGATAAATAATATATATATTTATGGACTAAAATATATTAATTTATTAATATAATTTATTTTAAAATATTAAATTCACTTTCCAAAACTAATATTGAAATTTACAAAGTTTAAAATATATTTTATTATTTTAAAAATTATCCTTTATGAAAAACGTTTTGTGTCCACAGAAAAATTAAAATAAATAATAAGAGTTAGGTTATTTAACTACTAAATTTAAAAAAATATTGTTTAATCGTTAAATACCATGACCTAAAACCATGGGTAATATAATGGTATTCAGTTTTCCAAAATATAAATTTCCAAAGCCTATGTTCAGAAATTATTAAACAATTATCTATCATTTACTATTTATACACAGCCATACTACCATTACCCTTCATTATAAAACCACTGAACATATTTTTCCTCACATTTTATCTCTCAAGAGTCCTTCCATGAAACTACTAAGGTTCTAATGTTTTTTTCTCAAGTATTAAGAAGTAATTTAGCAAGGCAACGGTTCTTAGTTCTCTCTTATCATTTCATATATCATATTTTTTATAATATATTTTAAACTCCCATTTTATATTATTACTTTATTATAATTATATGTTATTTTATTTAATTTTATATATTATTAATAAAATATTACTCATTACTAGTAATTATACCATTTTCCTTATCCTTTATTATGCCAAAGTAGTGTTTCATAATCTCTTTTATTTATTTATCTATTATAATCCTTCTGAATTCATTTACAATTATATGTAAAATGTTTTTAAGATTCAATATTATAAATAATGTATTATAGTATGAATTATTGACTTCTATTCTCACTCATTATACCATCATTATAAGTCATTATAATACAAAAATATTTCTATAGTCATAAACTCTATTATCCAAACCCCTACATTTTTCATGTATTTGAAGCATAATGAAAGTATTTTTTTCTGAAGGTGTAATATGACTAATAAAATATCAATATAATATTTTTGGGTCATCCTCTATATATTTCCTCGGGAATTAAACATTTTTTGGAATAGGTAACCATTTTTACTAATGCTTATCTTCCATGGAGTTTCTCCTTAAATAAATTTTATATCCCTAATACGAATCAAATATGTTTTTCATGTACTCCCAGTTTTTGTGGGATATTTTTATCATTTATTTGGAATCATTCCATTTGAAACTATTATATTCAATGATTTGTTCTTATTTATATCCTTGTATAATAAAATAAAACAAAATAGACTTATTATTCCATTGACAGGGGAAAGATAGACAATCTGTATATCCATTATTTATATATGGATATTAATTAATTACATAGATGTGTTAATCTATAAGTTTCATTTTAGAATAATTATTTATTTAATTTTGTAGCCCTTCCTTTTATATTAATTATTAATCTGACATATTATGTTATATTTTGGTCCTAGAATTATAATTCTCATTAATGAATCAAAAAAGTATCATGACATAAACAATCATAGGGTAAAGTAAATTTACATAACCTTTATTTATGTTATCTTAAAAAAAATATAAATTGTATGGTTAGGTTTTCAACCATTTTTATTTCATCATTATGAAGAACTATTATTGGTATCCATGTGATTTTTTATTTTCATAATTATATCATTGGTAGATATTTTTTCTCATATCATATTTTATTAGATGTAATTTGACTATTTATTCCTAACATATATTATATTCCATGTCTATGTTTTTTAGACATTATTTAATATTATCCCTAACTGAGTTTTCAATCTCACCCTTTACTTTATTTCACCATTTCTCTAGGAAACCATGAGGAATATTATAAGTGACATATGGATAATAATAGATAAATAATAGAGTCCCATTATCTATTATGAAATACTTTAAATTTTCAATGTAATGTAATGATCATGAATACATCTAATCACAAGATACTTCTAAACATTAGGATCATGTGTATTTAGATCTTATAAATTTAGTTGTTAATATAAAAAATGATGATTGGATCAGGGTTGTTTGAGTTGAAATTGTTAGTGAGGATGAGTTTATGATTGACCTGGTTTTAGGTATAGAGTTGATATCAATACAGTATTATTTTATAGAACCAACTAAATAGAGTGATTTGAAGGTCTAGTTAGAGAAAAAAAGAAAAAGGAGTGTATTCCCCCAAGGAATTATCCATATATTGATACCTTTAACTCCAAACTAGTATGATGGTATTTTATTTTTATTTGTGGACTACTAAAGATTGAACTATGCTATGAAAAAGAATTGGTATCCCCTTCCATGTATCATTGGAAAAACTAACCAGTTGAGAAAATTTAATTGGTTTTTAAACATTTATTTTAGGCCAGATTATCGCCATATTAAGGTAAGGGTAGAGTATCTACCCATCACTATGTTCAGGATTTCATAAGAATTTTAAATGTCTCTTATGGTTTTGTTCTAACTGATTAATTCATTAATTCAGTTCATGGATCATATGTATGATCATCCACCCTAATCACGTCTCTTTCTAGGAAGTATTTATTTGCTATATCTGAGTTTATTTTGAGAAATCTATGAATCAAGGTAGGCATATAGAGATTGTGTTGAGTATACTGTGAGAAATTTATTTTATCCCTAACTATCAAATTGGAATTTTTAAATATGATAATTATGATTCATAGCTAAAGGTATATCTACTTCTATCATTTTAGTGGACACTAAGAAAGTCAATGTGAGGATTTATTAGAAAATTCTCAATATATTGTATCAGATCCATGGTTCTTGGGTTTTATAACCTAATAGTAATGATTCATTTTTATTTTCTCCCCTTTTGAAATACCCATAATTTCCATGACTAAGAAAGAGTTTATGTTTGAGTGGATAAATTAGTGCAAGTATGATTTTTAAGAGATAAATGGAAGTATTAATTCTACACAGATATTGGATTTTCATAGTCAATGTAAATAATATAATTATAATTGTGATTCAACATGCATTGGACTTGGTAGATCTTTTATACAATACCCTTAGGTTTTCACTTTTGGGGCTCAATGGTTGATGATTCCTAAGTGGAACTATCTTAATCATGATCTAAAGAGACTTCTCAAAGAACATGCACTATAATATTGGGATCATTATTTTATTTGTGAATGATTCTTTTTTACAGTATCCATAAGATCCCTAAGTATATATTCTTTTAGTGAGACCAAATTATTATGTATAAGAGATAGGTATAGTACTTTAAATCATTTAATTTTGATATGGATTGCACCTTTGGGAAGTTAAATTTAGTTATATTCCCTTAAAAAGAAGACATGAGTGTAGGAGGTGCATGAGTATGGTGGAAATTGGAATTTGATGAGTTTATTTATCAATCTATATCTAAATGTCATCATATATCAATAAGTAGTTACACTAAATTCTATGATCATCACCTCATCATTATTAGATTGACTAAAGGGGATTCAGCTGACTATTTTTGATTTCCAAGTGATCTAGGAAATAATATATAGTCTAGAGAATATTACAGGATAGAATTAAGGATTTTATAATGTCTTGGGCATTCATCGTGGGGTGGTTTTCCTAATGATCATAATGAAGGGTATAAAGTAATATATTCATATATTATGAAGAGTGTTTCATCCTAGTTCAATAATGATTTTCCATGATATATAAATTCCAATATGGTTTCCAGGGATAAAGTAGGACATTTAAATATTTTTCTCATAATACCTCACTAATCAGTGGGAAACGAACAAGGATTATAGATCTAAGGTTATTATAAAATCACTTCACATTCTAATATAGAAGTAGGAAATTGTATCCATGGATTTCATAATAGGGTTTTTTAGGAAATTATGAGAAAAGATACAAAGTGGTTCATTATCAATAGGTTGATCATGCTTTGACACTTCTTACCAATAAAAAAACTTTATCAATTAACGAACAAGGTGGGTTGTAAATATAAGATATGGAACAACTCTATGAAGTTACTACAAGTGTCGTGTTTGGCTGGGATGTGAGTGTCATATATTTCTATGGATCCTCGTAAAATCATATAATATTAGTGGAATTCACCTTTAATAACAATTATCAATAATTGATTCATATAGAAATCTATGAGGACCTATAGGTTGGTTATTATGTTCTCCTCTATATTTTTAGGGGGTATGGGCATTATCCTAGATTGTACTGATTCATATATAGAAGATTTCAAAGAATATTTAGATAATTAAAAATTAGTTTGAAAACCCAAAGTGTATGATGAAATATTATAAATACATAAGAGGTTAACCAATTAATTATAAGGTGGTAAATTGTGTGTTATTGAGTATGTTACCTTAGTTGGGCCACTAATGTCTAAGTAGGTAAGATAAGCTCGAACATTTCTATGTATTCCAGCTCAATATTTTTTATAGAACCAATATTGTGGTGTATTAACTATTGCTTACATTAAGATATAGCACAATGACCAATGTATTTCATGCATCTAAACTTTTTATATTTGGGAATGACACCTTTAGCTATAAAAACATGTATTTCATAAAGCTACGAATGATATTCTTGATATCTTGGGTTCCAACATGAGATAATAAAGTGTTTTACATCAGTAATTTTGATCATATATTGAAATATCTCACTTGTTTACTCTAGAATCATTAGAGAGTTGGGATGATTCACTAAAATTATCTCTCTATGTATTTAATGGAGAAATTAGATAAATGAATTCAATTTAAAATGAATTAGACAGAATTTTCTATTTATATTGAGGATAAACATAAATGAATTGAACAAAGAATATTGATTTTAATATAGTACAAATTAGTATCTAACACCACATATTAATATAATAATAAATAATAAATATTATTTTAATGTAAATGTGAATCTAAAATAAGTTTTCAAAATATATCATTAATTTATTTTTAATTTTATTAAAATATCCCTTTTTGAAAGTTAAGTCAACTAGATTTCTCCCATAAAATTTTATTAAAACTTTTACCATAAAATAATTTTTTTCACTCAATAAAATATAAATATATTCATCTAATTACTTGTGTTGTTACAGGATAATGATTTTCATTGAGAATTTGAATTTTATGCTCTGAAGAAAATGGCATTTTGAGTTTAGGGATTTGAATTTAAATTTTGAGAGTTTGAACATCCAAATAGGGTATTTTTAAATATATTTTTTGTTTCTTAAGACCATTTAGAGGTGTCCCATATAATGAAAGTAGGAAGGAATGGGTGGTGAAATGCAGCATGGTTGTATTTACTATCAGATACTTGATAAAGGACCATCAAGTACACAATGAAATTTAAAGTTTTCATATAGGACTCATACCCCACTGGATAGTTGTAGAGACCCGAAGCTTGACGTACATTGACATTACATTACATTTGTGGAATACTTAGTACATAACAAAAACACACACACAAGGATCGTAATAGTTTAGTGTCTTTGGAAACTCGGAATATAATCTTCTAATCCTGGTGAAAGATCTTCAACATCTCCCATAAAGATCTTCTTTTTTTTATACCTAAAACCTTTCTTTATATCCTGGGGGAAAGAAAACATAAAAGTGTGAGCTCAAATGCTCAGTAAGGGTAAACAAAAGAAATATCAATCACATCATAACAACATAACATTTTGAAAATCTTAACCTGCAAAAGAGAGCATAATTTCATAACATGGGATAAATCATGGCAGTGAAATGTAATCACAATAATCATAACTTAAAACATGAAACATTGTGGAATACACACATAATCATAGAGAATAATTTCTTGTTAGTCAAGACTCCTTGCCAAGACTATCTTAGTGGACAAAGTCCCTTTCTGAACCGAGTCACCCTCGTTTCAGTCCTGTTTCACTGAACCGGTATAACCTACCGTTCTAGCCATGTCTATCTCATGAGATATAAAATCTTTACCCAATGCATTTGAGGGAGATATAGGTCCCACCCATCTCATAATGATACCATTCTTATGTGTTCCACAAAATCATAAACCATACATCATTGCATAACCCATGTAATAAAAATGGGAATCTTAAACATCATGCATCATAAAAAAATTCATATACGATAAAGGAATTCATAAAAATAATTCCATCACAACATAATCAAATCAATGTAATAATAGGGATAAAAACAGAACCCTTTATTATCTTAGATGGAAAATAATTTTGATATAACAATTGAACTTCATTCTTGAGGAAAATATCCTTTCTACTTCAAAAACACTTTTCCTTTATTAACATGTCGTAAAATTATAAAATAAAAGAAGTTGATTAAAAATAAACTTAAAAACTTGTAAAGGAATCTTATTGGAAATAATTTTTTAAAAATCCATTCATGCCGTATAAGTTAAAAAAACATTTTTCTCGTACTTTTGTCGGAAAAGTCAAAAAGTACCTCTTACGAAAAACGACAAAAGATTCCTTTCATATCTTTTACTAAAAACTCACCAAAGGGTAAAATTGGATTTAAACAATTTTAGGTGGATGGAAATAATATTACATATTGAGGAAACATGGATGTGGATGATAAAATACAACCCAGTAAATACCAAAGTATAAACAATCCTAGATAAAAATGAGATTGTGATATTTCGCTTACCTTAGGTCCGACTTGCTTTGTAAGTTTCCGAACCTCCTGTATAATGATTTAAATATTATTATTTACTTATTCTAGAATCATATTCATTGTTATGATATCATATATGGTTCACTTATGACTTTATATTACCCGTTCTTTTGTAAATTCCATGTTAAAGAGCGTTTTGGGTAAAATTGTTTCATTTGTCGTCCGTGTTTTGACTTTTAATTATTCATATGATTACTTAGATCATGATTACTTAATTCCAGAATATAAAACATGATTTATATATATATATATATTCAGAATATACATATATATAATAAATCAGTAAATGGAAAGAAATACAGTGTTCATGGAGACGGTAGGTCGTACGTACGCATGAACGCTGTTTTCGTTTCCTTATTGAGTTGAACGGAATTAAGTAGATGACATACATATATATACACATAAATCCAGTATCATTATTATGTCATATATTTCATGATTACATATTATATATACTTTATAATCATTCATGAATGGTTAAAGTGGAGAATGAATCTCATCGCGTCGTGGAGACGGTAGTCCGTACGTACGCACGAGCGATGATATCGTTCTCATGATCGTGGGACTGTATTGGAGTGTATGTATACTATTTCAGAATCAATATCACTTTAAAATAATAATATATAGTTATTATTTACACCATTATACCCATCCAAGTAAGGTGGTGGTGGAAAATAGATTTCCCCACGGCGTGGAGACGGTATTCCCTACGTACGCACGCGCGGTGATTTCATTTTCCGTAGGATGGATAGATGGTGAAATAGGACTGTTTCATACTTATAATAACATATCAGTATATGAGTAATACTGATGTTATTACTTCATAATGAAACAACCTAAGAAGAATATGTGTAAGAAGAAATAAAGGTGAAATAATCGGTAACGAAAATTACCTCTTCTTTGAAGCGCCTCTTTGAGACCTCATCTTAGGGCACTAAAATTGGTCTTTGAGGAAGACCAGAACCTCTATGATGTTTCCAGGGAAGTGGAGAAGAGAATTTGTCAGGGGTTGGCCTAGCTTGAAGGCTCAAAGTTGTGTTAGGAAGAGGGGAGGAGGTGCCCTTTTATAAGGGAGGAGAGGGGCACCTTTGGAATAACTAAAACTATTAATTCATTATAAAGTCAAGTACGGTTTTAAATAACTAAAAATTGATTTATTTAGAGGATAAGGTGGGGATGGGTCTAAATCCTCTCATCCAATAGGATTTAGATAAGTTTAGGTTATTATTTTAACCTTATCAATTAGATTTAACTCTAAGTTAAATAATTTAACTTTTACCGTGTCTTTTTGTTTTCTTACACTATATGGTTAATAAACTTACTATATCAAGACAAAAGAACCCCAAGTTGTTTATTATTAATATATATAATATTATCTAAGTCATTTGGCCGAACCTTATATTTTTAGGAATAAAATAAAAATTAATAATATAATATTTTTTAAAAAACTATATTATGTCAATTTTGACACTATTTGGTACATGATTTTTATGAAAGTCATTACAGAATGATAAGTTAGAAAAAAGTTACTTAAATAAACAATTACATGTCATAGTAACCTATAAAATTAGTGTACGTTATAAAAAGTCTAAAATTACATTTATTTGGGCATTTATAACATCAATTATGTCAATATTTCATTAATAAGACAATTACTGCATCATCTTTGTGTCATAATAAATGATAATTATTTAATCCCTAAAAATTCTAAATAAATTACTATGATGTAGATACTTGTATTATATTTCTGGAGACTATTCATGTTCTAAGTTTCATTAAGTTTATCACTAGATTAAAATTATTATACTTATAAGATTTAAGAAAGTGAAATGTTGTGACATTCTTTGGTTTTAATAATAATTAAATTATTTTCATGGAAAAAAGTCCATAAAATGAATCTAATACGACCCTTAGGTTATATGGGTCTACTTTTAGCCATCCAATAGGATTTTTACAAGTGTTAGGGTAATTTTATAATCTTATATTTACCCTTAATTACCCGATTTACCTTTAACTATAGTAAATAAAATTTATCGTAGTTACTATTCACAATGCCCAAAAATAAAAAGTAGCTTATTAACATAATTTGGACCCACTGATTCCAAATATGGAATCCATTTTTCCAAATTCAATACACAAAATATTCATAAATTAAATTAAAATTAATCCTGTTGTCGAACGAAAACGGGTTTTTCTTTAAAACATTGCAAAAGATTGAATTGATTTAACCTACGAATTCAAGGTAAAATCAATGCTAATGACATACATTATATTAAATGGAAAAAATATATTCTATTTATACTTTAAAACCATTCAATATTATAATTTAACCACATAATATATTACGATGAAAAAAGTTTTTAATTAAAATATAGCGTGTTTTTACTATTCATTAAAATATGAAAGTTATCGGAAAAATATCAAAACTTTATATAATGTAAATTTTTATATCCTGATTCAAAATAAGGATTTTATTTTGTCAAATTGAACTTATAAACATGTCAAAAACTAGATTTAAAGTGGGTGCGCCATCAAAAGGCGACAAAACTGCATTTTTTGAAAAATACTTATTTTACCCGAAAATTTTATTTTCTTCTTATACCATGTTCTAGAAAATGTGTAAGATAAATAATAATGTTATAAAATTAAAATTTTAGTTAACACTATTCATAACATCTAGTTCATGACAATATTATAATAATATATCGTTGTTTATTAAAACTCAGTATTGCGTACAACACACGCTATCGAGGAAGGTCGCGATTGCGTGTAATGCAAGCCAAGTCAAGGTTGCGTGTTGTGAAAGAATCCTTCGTTGTTTCGTATAATAGAATCCAACCATATTTCATTTATATATTGAATATATATATATACTCAATGTTGCATAGAATAACTATTATCAAAATTGTGTGTAACACGATCCAAGAATAGTGTTGCGTATACTGCAAGCTAATACGGTGTTGCGTATGGCGCAAGGTAATATTGGTGTAGAATACAACACAAGAAATTAATGAAATTAAAAGAATATTTTTCATAAACTCTCAGGGTGTTACATTCTACCCCCCTTAAAATGAATTTCGACCTCGAAATTCGTTGGGGTTATAAATGGTTTACTATTCGAAAGTTTCTTTAATAGGAACCCACATCGTAAAAAGGAATACCAAAACCAATCTTTAAAAACAAAAGTATGAAACGTAACGGTTACCCAAATAAACTAATCAATGGGTTTCCACATAGATTAAAATATGGATAAGGAAGAGAAATCTAACCATCATGTTCTGATGGAGAGTGGTAGAGAACATTGCTATGGAAAAGCCAGCAATCACAAATCCATAAATTTGTGATGATCTAAGGTACCATATGATTCATCAGATATAAGAGCACTAGGACAACATTTTTGGTTTTCAAGATCATTTCCCTAAAGTTGATGAAATTGGAATTAGAAGAAATACTTTCGTGATTTTGGTATAGTCTCACCATTTTTCGTTCTTTGGACAATTTCCACTTCATCTCTTAATGAAATGAAGTTGAATTTGTCATTCGTGATGTGTTAGCAGATCATGTGATAGAATGGTGGGTCATTCCATCTATCTCAAACAAAAGGTTAGAAAAGCTATCAAAAAAATACATAAGTCCATCTATAGTGAGATTCATCATATAGGGTTCCTAAAATGGACTTATACTTCATATATCATACTGCGTAATATAATAAAACTAGTTTCTACTAAACTGGGACTTCTTGTAGGTCAGTGGTAGGCGATAAAGGCCAGTCGCACTTCGGTTGTGGGTTCGATTCCCACAGCCTTGTCCGACGCGATGGGCTGTCGCCCGTCATGCAGGTTTTCCTTCTTCTAATACTATATTATTATAACATCACATCAATAATATCGAAAAAACTTCTATCCTTAAACAATACTAACTTATGTCCAACATAATCCATTCCAATCTTTAGGCTTATCCATAATACTTCAGTCGACTCTCATAATATAGTGAAAACAATTACCAGAGATTTAATACCATCGTTGATCCCCATATATCATAAAATATGTCTTGTTGGTCACATTCCAAACATTTAAAGTCCTTAATCATGTACTCTCTTTAATACCCATTGAACCTTAGTGAAAACATGAATGCAGTTAAAAGTTAACACTTTCCACATACCAAAATCCTCAAAATTCTATATACTCAAACCATGATATCACTTAGTCCTTATATCAATCATGAGCTCATGAATACTGTCAAACATTTCATTTTTTCCTTATCCCTTCATTATGCGCATATCATCTTTTTTCCAAAAATATCTCAATCACTTTCCATGGTTATCAGTACCATAAAATTATTGAAAACCACAATACACCAATACATGAATATTCCAATATTCCATGATACTATATACAACATTATTTTGGAATCCCATTACATAAACACTTAATCATTCCACCACATCGTTGTCATATTCAACATCGCCAATAGTGATCGCATGTGACTTCCCTTTGTCCTTTGCCTTAAGTGGTTTCTCATGTTGATCATCACTAACCCTTGGATTAGGGAATTTATTAGCATAATGCCCCATTTCCTTTCACTTGAAGCATTGAAGTTTTGGTGGTGCGTTCTCTGTAGTGTTTGATTTATTCACATCATTAGAAACCCTTTTCCATTACTTCGACACTCAGCTGCTCGATGACCTTCTTTTCCACACTTAAAACATTTTCTAGTCCCTTTAAGACAATCTCCACCATGCTTCTTTCCACACTTTGTGCATAAGTAAACATTCATCTTCTTTTCACCATTATTCTGAGATTTCTCCTTGAAATCCATCTTTCATTTCTTGTCAAAACCATGAGATGGATATGTAACACCAACATCCATTTCTACCTTGATAGCACAACGCACAATTTCTTCATAGCTACTGAAGTCTCTTATAGCTAATGCCCTTCGAATACTTGGTTTTAAGCCACTGAAAAATCGATCAACTTTACTTTCAGGTTGGATGATAATGCCAGATGCAAAACTTGCAAGTCTTGTAAAATTCTCTTCGTATATACCAACAGATTCACCATCCTTCTGCTTCAGCTCAAGAAACTCCTTTTCCATCTTTGTTCGAAGAATACGAGGGAAGTACTTACTGAAAAACAAGTTCTTGAACTCGTCCCATTCCATGGACTCAATTTCATCTCTTGGCCTCGTATTCTTGATAAGATTCCACCATTGATCAGCTTCACCTTCCAAACGATATACTGCTAAGATGACTTTATCATGCTCAGAACATTGAAGAACTGAAAATATCTTTTCAGTGGTACTGATCCATTGTTCAGCAACAAGTGGATCGGAAGACCCACTGAAAGAAGGTGGACGTTGCCTCATGAAGGACTCAATAGAATATTGTTCCCTTCTCTGCTCCTTTGGAATTCCAGAATGATTCATAGCTTGTGTAAGTATAGAAATAAGATTTTGCACTCCATCTCCCATAACATTTGTTTGTTCAGGAGGGAAATCATTGCATTTTCCATTGCATTGATCAACATGGTTCCTTCGGGTTCCATCCATCGTCTAAAACCCAAAAAGAATAGTGTGAGAGGAAAAAATTATAATAAAGGGGGAGTAACTTCAATATCTAATATATTTGGTTTAATCTAATATCATTACCATAGTTCTAGAACTATATCTTATACGTATAGTTATCCTTAGGGACATCCCTAGACATACCTTAGAAATATCACTAGGGATCTCACTAATGTTTTCGCATCCTAGTTTCCAAAGGTTGAATAAACCTTTCCTCTGATACCAACTGTAGAGACACGAAGCTTTACATACATTAACATTACATTACATTTGTGGAATACTTAGTACATAACAAAAACACACACACAAGGATCGTAATAGTTTAGTGTCTTTGGAAACTCGGAATATAATCTTCTAATCTTGGTGAAAGATCTTCAACATCTCCCATAAAGATCTTCTTTTTTTTATACCTAAAACCTTTCTTTATATCCTGGGGGAAAGAAAAAATAAAAGGGTGAGCTCAAATTCTCAGTAAGGGTAAACAAAAGAAATATCAATCACATCATAAGAACATAACATTTTGAAAATCTTAACCTGCAAAAGGGAGCATAATTTCATAACATGGGATAAATCATGGCAGTGAAATGTAATCACAATAATCATAACTTAAAACATGAAACATTGAGGAATACACCCATAATCATATAGAATCATTTCTTGTTAGTCAAGACTCATTTCCAAGACTATCTTAGTGGACAAAGTCCCTTTCTGAACCGAGTCACCCTCGTTTCAGTCCTGTTTCACTGAACCGGTATAACCTACCATTCCAGCCATGTCTATCTCATGAGATATAAAATCTTTACCCAATGCATTGGAGGGAGATATAGGTCCCACCCATCTCATAATGATACCATTCTTATGTGTGCAACAAAATCATAAACCATACATCATTGCATAACCCATGTAATAAAAATGGGAATCTTAAACATCATGACATCATAAAACAATTCATATACGATAAAAGAATTCATAAAAATAATTCCATCACAACATAATCAAATCTATGTAATAATAGGGATAAAAACAGAACCCTTTATTATCTTAGATGGAAAATAATTTTGATATAACAATTGAACTTCATTCTTGAGGAAAATATCCTTTCTACTTCAAAAACACTTTTCCTTTCTTAACATGTCGTAAAATTATAAACTAAAAGAAGTTGATTAAAAATAAACTTAAAAACTTGTAAAGGAAGCTTCTTGGAAATAATGTTTTAAAAATCCATTCATGCCGTATAAGTTAAAAAAAACATTCTTCTCGTACTTTTGTCAGAAAAGTCAAAAAGTACCTCGTACGAAAAACGACAAAAGATTGCTTTCATATCTTTTACTAAAAACTCACCAAAGTGTAAAATTGGATTTAAACAATTTTAGGTCGATGGAAATAATATTACATATTTAGGAAATATGGATGTGGATGATAAAATACACCCCAGTAAATACCAAAGTATAAACAATCCTGGATAAAAATGAGATTGTGATATTTCCCTTACCTTAGGTCCGACTTGCTTTGTAAGTGTCCGAACCTCCTGTATAATGATTTAAATAATGTTATTGACTTATTCCAGAATCATATTCATTGTTATGATATCATATATGGTTCACTTATGACTTTATATTACCCTTTCTTTTGTAAATTCCATGTTAAAGAGCATTTTGGGTAAA
Organism: Viscum album; assembly: GCA_963277665.1. Taxonomy (NCBI): domain Eukaryota; kingdom Viridiplantae; phylum Streptophyta; class Magnoliopsida; order Santalales; family Viscaceae; genus Viscum; species Viscum album. The sequence goes on along the minus strand of OY728125.1, from coordinate 820,855,365 downwards.
ATTGTTTCATTTGTCGTCTGTGTTTTGACTTGTAATTATTCATATGATTACTTAGATCATGATTACTTAATTCCAGAATATAAAACATGATTTATATATATATATATATATATATATATATATATTCAGAATATACATATATATAATAAATCAGTAAATGGAAAGAAATACACCGTTCATGGAGACAGTAGGCCGTACGTACGCATGAACGCAGTTTTTGTTTCGTTATTGAGTTGAACGGAGTTAAGTAGATGACATACATATATATAAACATAAATTCATTATCATTATTATGTCATATATTTCATGATTAATTATTATATATACTTTATAATCATTGATGAATGGTTAAAGTGGGGAATGAATCTCATCGCGTCGTGGAGACGGTAGTCCGTACGTATGCACGAGCGAGGATATCATTCTCATGATCGTGGCACTATATTGGAGTGTATGTATACTATTTCAGAATCAATATCACTTTAAAATAATAATATATAGTTATTATTTACACCATTATACCCATCCAAGTAAGATGGTGGTGGAAAATAGATTTCACCACGGCGTGGAGACGGTATTCCGTACGTACGCACGCGCGGTGATTTCGTTTTCCGTAGGATGGATAGATGGTGAAATAGGATTTTTTTCATACTTATAATAACATATCAGTATATTAGTGATACTGATGTTATTACTTCATAATGAAACAACCTAAGAAGAAGAAGTGGAAGAAGAAATAAAGGTGAAAGAATCGGTAACGGAAATTACCTCTTCTTTGAAACGCCTCTTTGAGACCTCCTCTTAGGGCACTAAAATTGGTCTTTGAGGAATACCAGAACCTCTAGGATGTTTCTAGGGAAGTGGAGAAGAGAATTTGGCAGGGGTTGGCCGAGGTTGAAGGCTCAAAGTTGTGTGAGGAAGAGAGGGAGGAGGTGCCCTTTTATAAGGGAGGAGAGGGGCACCTTTGGAATAACTAAACATATTATTTTATTATAAAGTCAAGTTCGGTTTTAAATAGCTCCAAATTGATTTATTTCAAGGATAAGGTGGGGATGGGTCGAAATCCTCTCATCCTATAGTATTTAGACAAGTTTAGGTTATTATTTTAACCTTATCAATTAGATTTAATTCTAAGTTAAATAATTTAACTTTTACCGTGTCTTTTTGTTTTCTTACACTATATGGTTAATAAACTTACTATATCAAGCCAAAAGAACCCCAAGTTGTTTATTATTAATATATATAATCGTATATAATTAATTTGGCCGAACCTTAGATTTTTAGGAATAAAATAACAATTAATAATATAATATTTGTTTTAAAAACTATTTTATGTCAATTTTGACACTATTTGGTACATGATTTTTATGAAATTTATAACATAATGATAAGTTCGAAAAGAGTTACCTAAATCAACAATAACATGTCATATTAACCTATAAAATTATTTTAAGTCATAAAAAGTCTCAAATTAAATTTATTTGGGCATTTATAACATAAATTATGTCAATATTTCATTAATAAGACAATTACTGCATCATCTTTGTGTCATAATAAATGATAATTATTTAATCCCTAAAAATTCTAAATAAATTCCTATGATGTAGATAATTTTATTATATTTCTGTAGACTATTCATATTCTAAGTTTCATGATGTTTATCACTAGAGTAAAATTATTATACTTATAAGATTTAAGAAAGTGACATGTTGTCACATTCTTTGGTTTTAATAATAATTAAATTATTTTCATGGAACAAAATCCATAAAATGAATCTAATCCGACCCTTAGGTTATATGGGTCTACTTTTATCCATCCAATTGGATTTTTCCAAGTGTTAGGGTAATTTTATAATCTTATATTTACCCTTAATTACCCGATTTACCTTTAACTATAGTAAATAAAATTTATCGTAGTTACTATCCACAATGCCCAAAAATAAAAAGTAGCATATTAACATAATTTGGACCCACTGATTCCAAATATAGAATCCATTTTTCCAAATTAAATACACAAAAGATTCAGAAATTAAATTAAAATTAATCCTGTTGTCGAACGAAAACGGGTTTTTCTTTAAAACATTGCAAAAGATTGAATTGATTTAACCTACGAATTCAAGGTAAAATCAATGCTAATGACATACATTATATTAAATGGTAAAAATATATTATATTTATACTTTAAAACCATTCAATATTATAATCTAACCACATAAGATATTACGATGAAAAAAGTTGTTTTTAATTAAAATATAGCGTGTTTTTACTATTCATTAAAATATGAAAGTTATCGGAAAAAATATCAAAACTTTATCTAATGTAAATTTTTATATCCGGATTCAAAAGAAGAATTTTATTTTGTCAAATTTAACTTATAATCATGTCAAAAACTAGATTTAAAGTGGGTGCGCCATCAAAAGGCGGCAAAACTGCATTTTTTGAAAAATACTTATTTTACCCGAAAAATTTATTTTGTTCTTATACCATGTTCTAGAAAATGTGTAAGATGAATAATAATGTTATAAAATTTAAAATTTAGTTAACACTATTCATAACGGCTAGTTCATGACAATATTATAATAATATATCATTGCTTATTAAAACTCAGTATTGTGTACAACACACACTATCGAGGAAGGTCGTGATTGCGTGTAATGCAAGCCAAGTCAGGGTTGCGTGTTGTGAAAGAATCCTTCGTTGTTTCGTATAATATAATCCAACCATATTTCATTTATACATTGAATATATATATATACTCAATGTTTCATAGAATAACTATTATCAAAATTGTGTGTAACGCGATCCAAGAATAGTGTTGCGTATACTGCAAGCTAATACGGTGTTGCGTATGGCGCAAGGTAATCTTGGTGTAGAATACATCACAAGACATTACTGAAATTAAAAGAATATTTTTCATAAACTCTCAGGGTGTTACAATAATCGTTGATGGTACACTGAGTGGCCGATGGAAGATAAGGTACCTGATGATGGTTAACTGGGTACACAGTTTTCTTCTAATTGATTCTTGAAAGGAAGGTAAAGAAATATGTTTTATGTGTAATCCCCCCATCTTCTTCACTCAACCATCATCCTGTGAGGGATAATTTTCTAAGACTATCCCCTTTTATAACTCTCATATGATTCCACCTTTGGTCTCTATTGATTTTAAGTTCATTGGGTCTTTTTGGGAATGTCAGATCTTAGTAAACTACTACCTACCTCTTACCTCCTTCTCATCATTTTTTCTACAATTATTTTATATTATTCAATTTAGTTTTTTAATGATGATACCATGGTAACATGGTAAAATCATAAGGACTTGATAGGTCATCATTCTATAATAGATTTTGGATATTTAAAAAGGTAAGATGTCTCTTATTTCTCATAATTTGTTATAGGTACGCCACTCAGCGTAATTTTTTAGGGATTTCACCAAATTTACATGGAATTATTGAATGATTGGTTGTCATATGATAGGGATTTTTTTGAAAGGTTAGTTAGTGAAGTGCCACAATATGATGATGTGTCATTTATTTGGGCTTCAATAATGGGAGGTCATACATTGAGATTTATATGATTATACCTCATGGAATTAAATATTATAATTAATTATAAACACTTATAAATAATTATTAAGGCTTTGTGAATTGATATAGGGGATTAAAAGAATGTTGGTCCTTAGTTTAATCTTAAATGGTCCTATATATCCTCATTTGAGGATGGTAAATCTATTTTGGATGTATGTGACCCCTTTAATATGAAACCATGTGAGTGTCTTCATGTTCCTCTTATATTTGTGGTCCAAGTTTGATTTGGAAAATTTATGAAGGGGTTTAGTGAGCCTGAAATAATGGAAGAGGATTTGGTTAAGCCTTCTTATAGTGATTTCAGCAAGTTATGAAATAGTTATATATGTAATAGTTTCCTAACAGTTAAACCACCAAGGGGATTTGTATCATGATTCTCTTAATGGACCCTAAAGTGGTATTATATTATTAAATAAATCATGTATGGACTATTTTAAGTCTAATTGGGTTGGTTTATAACCCTTGGAGAGTTAGGACTTTGGGTGGAGGTCCTAATTAGTGTCATCTATGATACTTTTATATGAAGGGATAATTAAATAGACATAGAACATTGGAACTCCTATATTGAGATAGTTGAGATTATGTAAAAAATGTATTCTAATTGATTTAGTCAATTAGGCTCAGGATTTAAGTGTTATTAGTTTGTGGAAGAGGGTATTAAATCTCTTTATTTGTGTCTCGAAGAACTTCATGCCTATAAAGGGGGCATGATCTCTCTTTAGAATGGGACTCCCAAGGGATAAGGATGAGAATATGATATGAGTATAGATAAATAGTGAGAATCCATGTGGGGATTGAATAGTGTTAGTAGATCATGTCATTGCTAAACCAAGTGGGCTTTGGTGTGGCCTTAAAATTCACATAGAGAGTTGGCTATGGTAATAGTTGGAGAAGTGTATCAAGATTCTAGTGAGACACCTCAATGTGTGTTGGATTATTATTCACGTTATATATATGTAATATGGATTAATTAGTGCATAATTGATAGCATACCGGGATTTTTATTTCCCAAGAGAGAGGTTTGGTATTTTGGTATGTCTAGTTGTGACCTTTTGGTTTTTCTTGTGGGTGGGGTTAGGATATCTTCCTAGGATAATTGTGAGTATTTTATTATCTATATATAAATTTAATCTATTGAGAAAATAAGTTTAGTCAAGGTGGTGATCATGACTTACTGGTGAAACATTTGATCAAAGAGAAAGTTAGGGATATGTGTGTTCCTAGTAGAGGGTTAATCAATGGGAATGTATACTATTTTTTATTCTATTATTATTCTTCTCTAACCATTTTGTTTTTTCTTAGTGATGTGATGTTTTATGTGATGTGGTAAGAGACCTTATCCAATGTGAGAGGGAGGTTGTACAAGATTTAATATGTGATGTGATGTGAAACCTCACCCTGAGTGAGAGGTTGGAGGCAGGGGATGTGGTACATTACATGGTATGAGACCTCTCCCTATGTGAAAGGGTGGATGTATTATTTATTGTATAATATGTTTCATATGACCTTTTCGAGAGTTAGAGTATGGTGGTGTGTTATAGGAAATGGGATTTGGAATTGTTATGGGAACCTACCCTATATAAGAGGGTAGAAGTCATGAATTGGTTGTAGGGCCCCACACTAAGTGTACAAGTATAAGTATTGTGTTGTATTATGAGAAATATTCTATTCCAAGATTATATGAAGTTGGAGATTTTGGGTATTTTAGTGTCCTAGTTATCAAATAATGACCTCACCTGATTGGTTTCGTATTGTATATTATGGACTGGTTTAATTTCCATGCATGAATGCACTATATATGATAGTATATATTAAGAGAAATTGGTGAGAACCTACTAAGTTTTAGGCTCACGCCTTACAAAGGAATCCCAGTTCCTGTGAATTCACTATGTTTGGTTTTTAGCTGATAGATATAATAATTGTTCGAGCAAGATTTTCTTGATAAATGTTGGGATACTTTTCTGGGGAGGGGCTCATGTTTTAATGTTTTGAATCCCTTATTTTCATTCCTATATATTTATAACTAATCGAATTGGTAGGTGACACCTATTTTTTGTGTGTATATTTATCATGACTTTTATCATTGTTATATAATTTTGATATTATATGTTACTAATAGTAGGCTTCCATCAGTAATTATACGTATTTAATATAATGTTGTATGATATTACATAAATTTTTCTATTATTTTATTTTATGGTATTGATATTATGATATCCCCATATCGATCATAGAATTTTATCACTCTTTGGTTTCCTCTGACATATAGTTTAGCATGACTAAGTTCTTTTGGTACTTCAGCTAGGCTTCTATTTGAGTAAATTTAGTTGGGGAATTACAATGTCTTATCAGAGGATAGTTTCAGTTGAATTACAAGTTGGTTACATTTATTGGAGGTAGTATTTATTATCAATTTTTGGGATAGGCATTTTAATTTGTCGTGACTAACCCTAGTAAAGGGATAGTCTATTCTTTTTGGGGTGTTTGATTTTTTTCACTTTTTTTTTTTTCTATTATGATTGACACATTTATTAAAGAATGATGTTCAGGGAGAGTTCTTTTTTTACTATTGGAAAAAGGTTAAAGGGGGTCTTATATTCATGCATCATATTAGGCATGTAGGTATACCAGGACATTTGAATGACTTATTTTAGTTGTAGAATATTTTTTTAAAAAAAGGAAAACGTATTTAATAAAATGAATAAAAATGAAAAGTTTTGATAAATGGCTGGAATATATCTCAATTAATTGAAATGTCAGAAACAAAATATTTAGAATTTTCCAAAATAAATTATTTTTGGAACCTTATTTAATAGAAATTGTGTGCTTTTTATCTATGTTTTATTTTTGATATTATGATTGGAGTTATTATATGGGTAGACAATAGCCCTATACTGGTTAGGAACAGCTATGCGGATCCATATGATGGTCTTGGTGTATGAGATATTGGGTATGAATTGGGTATGGATGAAGATGTTTTTTGGTTAGATAAAATTAATTGGATCAATTTTTTATATATTTCCATTAAGGGACAGTAGTATTTCTCTCTCTAAGGTAGTAAATTGATCTTTAGCAGCCTGGTGGTAATGCCTTTCAGGATTATTAGGGATGGTTGTATAGTATGGGTTGGTTAATCCTCATTTCATTTGATGGGAAATTGAGTGAGACTTGAATGGTGTATAAGGTGCATTAGAGGTTTCACCTTTGGAAGGAAGAATACTAGGTATATTATTTAATCATGGAGGGATGCTCAAACATGGTGTGGGATTAAAAAATTTCTTTTTTAGGTGTTTCCATTAGTATATTGGGAATTTAGGCATCATGGATGCTATGTGAGGAGAAGTTTCTCCCTATAGAATTGTATAGATAGTGGTTTCTTCATGGTTTTGGTCTGGGAAATAGATTTGAATATATAGTTCTATCTTGGGAATAAAACAAATCAATTTATGTTTAGTTTAAAAAAGATAATGTATAATGTTCTTGGGAAAAATATTGGAGCAGCGATGGGTTTCGTCTATGAGTGGTTTCATGAACCTGGTAATTTTTTATGGATGATAGTAAAAGGAGTATTAATGGGTCATAAATAATGACCATAAAGAGTGTATCTTTGAATATATGATAAATTGATGGTAGTAATTTTCTCATGGGATATCAAGTGCATATACAAAGAATATTAAATGAGTAGTTCCACATGAGATTATCCTCGGAGGGGTAATCATTAGATCTTCTGATAGTTGTTTCGTTGAGAGATATGTGGGAATTTAATTTGGATTTCCATGTAATATATTTCAGGTCCTTATAATATTTTTGGATCTATGTGATTATCATTAGTAGATCTATGATAGAGAGGATTGATTCAGTAAAAGGGAAGTGGTCATGGTGATGTTCAAGAAATATGAAACATGGATTTCATGCATGGATTGTAACTTATTTGAAATGGGGAATGGATAATAAAGTATCATCTATAGTGAGTTGGTATTATGGAAGGGTTTTTGGGCCCATAATTGGTGGAATGTTGTATATCACTAGGTATGAATGGGAAATATAGGATTGTATTTGGGTTTATTATGATGAATCTAGTATAGTTCCATTGATAAGGTTGATTCCACTTGCGGTTCAGTGCATGTTGTTGGTTGTAAATGTTGATGAAGGTATATTTTAATCAAGTTATGTCCATTTAGGGTTAGTCTATATTTGTGGTTGGAATTGTTTATCATGGGTTGACTGAATTAGAAAAAATCCATTTGGGTTTATTTGACATCAAAATATGCATTCTAAGGAATCATGTGTCATGTTTGATGGATTTATAATCATAAGTATTACATGGGGTAAATTGTGGTGGGATGTGGTAATTTTTTGTGGTTGTGTTATTAGGATGAAAATACAGACAATTCTATGATGGGTAACACCATAATAATACATTGATCCAAGACATTCATGTATGATGATATTAGTGGGAGGTAGTGGTTTTGTTGATGAATTTATAAATTCTTTGGAATGATGTATGTTAAATTACATATAGTTATTGGAATGGTATGGTTATGGTGGTTCATCTATAGTAAAGGTTATCATCATTGTGTTTAGTGACTTAAGGGGTATATATTATAGTGAACAATATAAGTAGAGTTTATGTTATTGATGATGTAATATGGGTTAAAGATTCACATGTAACCCAAGTTTTCAAATAGTGGTGGTTTTGGTTTAGATTTATCAAAATTATAACATAGAGGAAAAAATGGTAACTATTTCATGTGATTGGGTTTGGAAAATTAGTTTTTTATTTGATATATTGTTTAGATGATGAATGATGTGTTTCCATAGTCGGTTAATTTTTTTATATTAAATAGTATGAGGGATGAATTGGGAATAATTATATGGATTCATGGCCATTTGGTATCAACCATGGGTGGTCCCATCAGATTCTGATGATTGGATTGAGGATTGTTGAATACACTTGAATTATTCTCTAGGATGAGATTACCTATTGTTTGAAGTTTGTAAATATCTAATTCATTATGGGATGATAATTTTTAGAGGTAATATTATTTTATGAAATCATACTATGGGTATTTTGAAATCAATGATTCAAATTAAAATTATAATAGTCTTAATTTGGAAGTGATTTGGGTGCTTCAAGAGGTCTAGAAGGAGTCTATAGTGATTTGATCAATGGAGAATATTGTGGTGAACTGGAGCCTTGATATAATTACCATTGGGTACCCATTAGAGGGAAACTATTAGGGTGGAACAATAGGGATTTTATCCCCATCATCTAAAAAGCATAGGTATGACAAGTGGTAGGTGGATCCAAATACCTAGATCTGGTTAAACACGTACATGGTGTCAGTTGATCGGGAACCCAGTGCTGGTTGAAGGGTACCCAGTGGTATTCTAATTGGTTTTCTTAAGTAGTGAATACTCCTCATTTCAAGGACCCTCACCCCCCAATTCATCTTATTTACTCCATTATTATCTCAGTACAAGCCATTTATATATCATATCCCTATCCATTCCTTCTATATGAATCCCCATTGGATCCCCCTAAATTTTATATTAATCAAGGAATATCATGTCACATCATAGCTTCATAAACACCCTCCAACCTCTTAAATTTAAACATCACAATTCCACCTATTATTTTTGGATAGTTCATATTATGGTTTTTATTTAGATTCCATAGGTTATGATGTAATAATATTGATATTAAACAACTTATTATTATAGTGACTTTTGGACATCTAAATAGGGGAGATGTCTCTCATTTCCATATATTCTTTAGAGGTACATTTCATGGTAAATTCTCATAGTGTTTCTTCCAAATTTTAATGGAATTTAAAATTAATTAATAATAATATAATGATGATTTTTTCATAGGTATTTTAGTGGAATCCCATGGGACAATGGATTATAGTTTCTTGAGGTTCCAACTATGGGAGGATACTCGATGATATTTATGTGATTATGCATCATTGTGTTAAATTTTATAATTAATAATAAGTGATTATAATTATTTTATGAGGATTTATAACTTGATAGTGGGCTTCATAATCCTAGTCAATCTTTTCTGTGATTAGATGGTGATATTTGGCTTCATATAGGGATTTTAATTACATTGTAGAGGAATATGATCACTTTTAAACTATAAAATAACTTTATTTTCTTATTTGGTTTTGATTCATAAAATCAACTAAGGGATCAAGTGCACTTGAGATTTTGGGTTAATATTTGGATAATCCTTTAATAGTAATTTGAGGGTCCTGTGAAAGAGTTAAAGATGTCACTTCACTCTAAAGTAATGTCTATAACAGGAGTGGTATTGAGAATAGAATAAGGGACCTTAAAGTGGTCTTGAATTATTATTTAAATCACATATATCTTGTTTTTGAGGTTGAGTATGTCTGTTTGTGATTTATGGATAGTGGGGACCTTGGGAAGAGGTTTTGGATAGATTGGGGCTTGAGAATTAGGTAGAAAGGTATATGTAAATAGACTTATAACCATTTAACTCCCCATGTTTGAAGGGAGAGATAATGGGAATTAGTCTATTAGTCCAGAAAAGATTTATTCATTAGGATTTATGTGTTTTTAGGTTCTATGTGAGGGTATTCACTCTCTTTATAGGTTCTTAATTACACTTGATGAGTGTTGAGGGAGGAAATTGTCTATCTTTGGAATAAGTATCCTAAAAGAGAGGGATGAGAACTTGAGATGGGTATTGATAACTAGCACGAATTCACATGAGTTATGACTAGTGTAAAGAGTTTTTTCCACAAGTAATCCAAATTAGATCTTAGTTAGTTTGTGAGGGGGACATAGTATAGGGAAGTGTTTGGAAAGATGATTGGGTTTCCACGAGATTATACTTGGTATGTATGAGTTTTTATAATGTTCTAGGGATGTATTAGGGAATTATTAGTCTCTACTTGGGACCTTATGGGGTATTTCATCGAATGAGTGAGAGGAATATTATTTCTATATGGCCAATAGTGACATTTGGGTCGGGCTTATAATACGGGTATGGACTTGGATCCTAGGGTCAGTGTGAGTATTTTTTAGATATATATCAAGTTAATAGATAAAAAAATAATATTAGTTAGGTAGGCACTTTTTACATGTTTTGATACCCTCTAGAACAAATGTGGGTGGGGATGTTTGTTTGTTTAGCTTAGGATAGAGTGATATACTTGTCTATCATGTTTTAATTTCCTTTTTATTATATTATAACCATGTTATAAAGCCTTTTTTATGGGATGGGATATTTTATTTTTTATGATACCCCACCTTGAGTGAGAGAGTAGTGGTAGGAGGTGTGATAAATGATGTGATGTGACACCTCAACTTGAGCAGGAGAGTGGATGCATGAGATGAGGTATGTGATGTGACGTGAGATTTCACATAGACTGAGAGTTTGGTGGAATGTGAAGTGGTAAATGATGTGGTATGTTACCCCACAATGATTGAGTGGGTGGAGGTGTGAGATATGGCATGAGACCTCACCCTAAGTGAGAGGGTGGTGGTGGTATGTGACTATAAATGAAGTGGATACTTGGTACAACACACTACCCTAAGTGAGAGGGAAGAGTTCAAGACTCTGTAATAATACCCCACCATAAGATACTAGGAATAGGATTGGGTTTGTATTATGAGAAAACTTCTCTATTGACATTTCCCAAATAAGGTAATGTTATTTGTCGTGGTATCTTGTTTATCACACAATAACCTAGTGTGATTTTTTGTGTGTTGTATATTATTTCCTGATTTATTTTTTAATCATTCATATATAGTATATGATGGTTTATATGAGGGGGAATTTTTTATGTACAGCTAATTTGTATGTGGACACCCTATAAGGGTACCACAATGCTTTTTTAGAACTTATGTTTGTCTATTAGGTGATAGGTAGTATGGGGTATCCAGGTGGAGTAGTTAGAAGGATGTTGGGAGACAATTCAAAGTATGGACTGAGGTTTTCTAGTTGATTTTTCCATGTTTTTTTGGCTTATTTTGTCTTTTATATCCTGTTAGGAGACCTCATATGTGTGTGTGTACTGATCACGAGTTTCATTATTGTTATAGTATACTGATGTTATATATAATTTATTTTTGGGTTTTAAATACAATTCTATGTGTTTATTCTGATGTTGTATGATATTCCTGTTATTGATCTCTTATTATATGTGATGATGCTGATAGTATAGACTCCTCTCATCAGTTATAGACTCTCACTGATATTTTTTAGCCTCTAATGTATGGGGATCCAAACCAAAGGTCATGTAGTTCTCTGGTTTGGTTTCATTTGTTTCATTTTAATTGGATCCTTCCAATTCACTTACCTTATAAATAAATGAATATTATTTTCACTCATCTCGTGAATAATAAAATATTTTATTTATTTATGTTTTAAATAAATAACATATAAAATTCAAATAAATTATTCATAACTTCAATATCTTATGATTAAATTTATGATAAATAGAGCTTGAATAAATATCATTCCACAAACTAGAAGTGAAGTTAATCTGACACTTAGATTCAATTAAATTTATTAATATTTTGGACATGATTAGTGAGTGACGCTATAAGGTTTTTCATAGTAGAACTAGGTCCAACTCATTGAATAAGAGCGGCATCCAAAAACACATCATAGCCCTTATATATAAAATTATAATTCATTATATCAACAATGATAACCTTTTTATGAATATTTATAAGTAATATAATCCCTTTGTAAACATAAATATCATCAATAAGGATATATACATGTTTCATCAACCTTTTTTCTTTATTTTTCTTCCTATTAATTTCATATATAATGTTATCTATAAACTACTGTGACCATAAATTTTAGTTAGGTACTTCCATCTCAATAAAAGGTGCAGATATATCTTCTTTCATTACCCAAAATAGAAAAATAATTTCTTAAGAATTCAATAAATATTTTACTTGTCATCAAAAACCTGATTCGTGATAAATCACAATGAGTAAATATATCATGGTTCTTCATCATCCATCTAAGTTTGTGAATCATGATATGAATAGATAAGGATCTTTATTATAATTTCTAACTTACATGCTAGTATATAGATACATGCAATGATATATTAATGATGTTTTGTTTTTTATGTGCATCCTTATAACCTAAATTATTAAATATCATTGAGTCAAATCCTTAGAATAATAAGTTTCAATGTTTATGAGTCCCTAAAAATGATAGTAAGAAAATATATGTGTCCTCTCGTACTAATTTAGTTATATCATATGGCATTATTTTATGAATATCATCATGGAATCTATAGGTTCTAATTATTTATATGAAATGTTATATACTAACAATTTGGAAAAAAAATATAAGAAATTTATCAGATAAATCATGTAAAATTGAAGTCAATATGTGATAAGTGTATAATATGTAAAAATAGAATACATGGTATGGTTATCCAAATTTTAGGTTGAAGTGGGTTAAAATGTAAATAGGGGTGAATTACCTTAAAAACAATAATTAAAGAGTTAAAGACTAAAAACCTATTTAAAAATATTGATAAAACTCTATACTTTTTAAATACTCACAAATATAAAAAAAATCCAAGTAAATTAGCGTAATAATAATGGAATAGTTATAAAAGATTATGAAATTTGAAGCATAAAACAATAAGTGATTCATTAATGGAATCAATGGGTGTGTTGATGTTTAAAAGTATAAGTTAAATGATATTAAAGAGATAAATCAATAAAGCATAAAAAGTAAAAACAAATTCATGTACGAGTATGGTTAAAAAAAATTGATAAACCCCTACGTCTCATACCACAATACTTGAGGGTTTTCTGTATTAGACCCTTGGCTTAAATGGTCACCCAGATACCAAAACTCCCATTCCTTTAAAGTCATTATAACTAGAAACCAGAATTCAATAAACCTTAAATTTTTAACGACTATAGAACAAAACCTCACAGATATGTAATCCCTTAGATTTTATTAGTGTTAGTAAGAAACTTATGTTCTTCACATCGAATGGTAGTGAGCACAAAAAAATAATAAATACACAAATAATGAGTAGATTACTAGAGGAAATATCATTTAGAAACAATCTCAATTCTCTTATATAGATAATATGGACTAAAAGATAATGAGATACTTATAGAAGAGTGATGAAAATATTTAAACAACATAAGTTTGGAATTGATATCACTTTAGATAATGGTATAAATTTTATGATCTTAGATATTGGTCATTGTCAATATGTTGATAACGTAGATTTCCAATCCTATCAAAGGGTCTATATATAGTGTTATTGGTGTTGGAGGAGTCCTAGTTTGAGAAGGGTATTTAAAGAGATGATTCAATTCTTCTTAAACATTACAGAAAGCTCCTTGAAAAATACATAATGAAGACACTAGTTTCCCAAATAGATACACGAGGCTTCATTGTATATGTCTTCTTCAACTGGGTGGTCAGTGGTACAACTCTGGATTGTTAGTGTTACCTACTACATTCCAAACATCACCAAGTCCTTTCATGATTCATTCCACATAATTAATATGTATAAAAACATCTCTCTATGAATTCAATGAGACCACTATGACATCTACACGGATTCTTAAATACCCATTCAATATTCTAATAACATTTTACCATGATCCTACAATAACCAAGATCCCATCATTTTCTTATAATAAAAATTAAATCATTAGATACATTTAAGAGAGTTTGTGATCTTTAAAACTAAATACCTTGTGAAGAACAAAAATCTACCCCATTTTATGATCACAAAACACTTGAATAAAAATATAATTAAACACATATAGCTAGATAATATTTTTTAAAATTATTTTTACTTAAAAAAATAAAACAACATTATTTCTCCCTGATAACTAAAACTAAATAATTTCTCCCCATAACTAAAATAGCATCATTTAACCCCCATAAGAAACAACATTATTTCTCCCCATAACAAACACAAAACATAATATCATTTACCAAAACTTTATATATAACTACCAAAGGTAAAAACCATAAATTTATCTCTCTCTGAGATTATTAAAAATAATTCATAAATGGGCTTACAGTAAATAAAATAAATAAATAAAAAATCTACATTTATCATCATTAATGAAATTTTGAGAGAGAAAAAATTGAATATTTGAGAAACTAAAAATCCAGAATGATATATTATTAGTAAATATCAAGATAAAGAAAAAATAAACTTTTTCATTTGAAAATACATTCAATAGATAAATAAATATTTTAATAAATATTTTTTTTGAAATATATTTTTTGTTAAATAAAATTTTGAATTATAATTTTGACAACTTTTACCACTCAAAGGGTCATTTCAATATTAGATATATTATATCCACTAAAATAATGCATTAAAAAAATTAGATCCACTAAATAAAAAAATTAATAAGAAACATTAAGAAAATTAATTCCATTATTAAGGTTTTGAAAATATTATATTAACAAACTATAGAAAATTCCATGATAGTGTCGAACATGTTATGTAGTAAAGGCCCACTACTTTTTCCCAGGGTGAATATCAAACTAAAATTATAACCATTACCTTTTAAGGTAATAACCTATAAGTGTATCTATGCCAAAACCACATCCACATGTTTATATCCAGACATGAATTTTTTTCGTGGAGTATCACACTAACATGAATTTTTGAAAATTGAGAAAATATTGCAAATATTTTTTAGTTTGAAAAATAAATTATAAGACATTTATTTTTGGGAAAAATTAAAATTTTAAAACTATCAGGCTTTCTAAATTTATGGTATAAGTATCCAAAGATAATCATACCCAAAATTTCTTTAATAATGTAAAAATGATCAATATAGAGGGTTTATATATTATATATAATATTTCATGTTTAGTGAAAAAATCAAGAATTATATCCTCATTTTGAAAGTAGTGTCAAAGAGAATAGTTTCTTAGGTTAATGTTCTATAATATCTGGTTACCAATCTGACAGTTATTCCATTTATATTGTCATGGATTTTATTTTTCATTGAATAGGTATGGTTGAGAATTAATTGGGAGGATACCTATAATGGGGAATTTAGAGATTTTTTATACTCTTAGCTTTTACTGGCTCTTTCTACAAGTTATTGAATGGTTAAATTCTGTGTAATTGGGTTACTCAACGTGTAATGGTTACTGAGTGCATGTTGGGAAATGTTCATACCATGAAGGGTACACAATTTGATCAGTAGTTACACGTTTTGAATGAATTAAATATCATATTTTAATTCGAAGTCTTGGTTTTTAATTTGAGGCGATGTGTTTTTCGCTGATTAGAAGACTAAACTATTTCATGACATGAAATTGTATTATACATCGTGAAATAAACTAATTGTGCCTTAATGGAAATCATAGTTGAGATCCATTTTCTCCTCTACACTAGTTTCATCTCCCTTGACACAAATCATTCCCCATGGGATCTTGAAGCTCTCCAACCCTTTAGGATCCTTTAATTTTTCATTCGATCATCGTTACGCTTGTGGTGTGATTCCCAGGTAAGATTTCTCCCTAGTTCTTTATCTTTATCTCTTTATCCTCCTTTGTGATTTCTATAAATCATCCTAAAATTTAAGGATATATGTCCCATTATGTTATATCTCACCTATAGGTTGTGACTCTAGGTCTTATACACCTCTTTTCTCATTGAAATATGTCTTTTTGATTGTTGAGTTTGAGGAAGAGGTAGGTGATTCCATCTTATTTATCCAAAATGACTAACATAGAAATTGATTGACTTATTTCAATTTTTGATTTAAATTAAATTTTTCAAACTTACTTTAAATTGATTTGATAAATCATAATTCTATTGAATTGGGATATTTGAAATTGTTTTTTCATGTAAATTGGGAAAACCCCAATTACAAAGAATTAAGGTGTGTGTATGGAAATTGGTTGACTTATATAGTTGAATTTAAATTATATATTTAATGGAAATGATTCCAATTAAATTTTTGAATTTAATTTTTTAAACGAATTGTGAAATTTATGAAATTCGTATTGAATTGATTTAAAACTTTTGAAAGTGGTTTAAAAAGTTTTGATAGAAATCCAATGGTTTTATCTCGTTAAAGAGGCATGTTTTTTTATTAAACCCCATTTTGGTTTTAAATGGAAAATTAGAATCTAAATGGAATAATGGGATTTACTTTAATTTTATTCAGTCTTAAAATAAACTATCCATCACTAATTATGTAAGAGAACCTAGAAGCCTAGGTAGTTTATGAGTTTTTTGAAACCATTATATGCTATTGCAACATTCTAAAACATGCATACAGCAGGTCACATACCTAATGGGATAGTGATGAGTCACTTTGAAAAGATTTGTGGGTCATTTGTATACACATATTACTGTTATCACTTAGAGATGGAAGTGTCCTATAGTTGGGATATTATCATATCTATTTGGAAGATGATCATGTTTCTTGATTGTTATTTATATTTGAGATATAAATTTATGCCAATGTTGTAAAACTTCTTTATGTTCCTTCCAAAATTAAATAAACTATTTTATGTTACTGTTTTTTTAATCCAATTATTTGGAAATATTGCATCATTTGTAAAGCCTTCGCTTAAAGTATTTCCCATCATTTGAACTGTATAGCATGATTTGTTTAAATATGATTTTAAACTCCTAACTAGTTTATCATTAAAATTGAAATCATTCCTTAGTTAATATTTCCTTGGAACTTATTATAGAATATGTGGTGAGACCCTAATGTGAGTTTTAGGTCACACCCTATTTATCCCTTTGGGTGTTTGTAGATTATCTCATTCAAGGATCGATCAAGGGGAAATGATCTCTTGGAGGAGGATCTAGCTATTGAACCTTGGATATGGTGAGTAATGTACTTATATACTTAGGTTGTAGTACATTAATATTCGGTATTCCCTATTATATTATAGTACACTACTCTCAGAAGAGTTTCTTTTTTATGCATACTGATTTTTCCCTTTTCACTTCTGCAATGCTTCTCCGAAAACTGTTCCCACTTCATTAGTATGATGTTAGGTGATAGTAGCTAACTTGTACGGATCGGGAATCATATTTTGGTAATGTCAATACCATCTTAGTTATTGGGTTACCCGGGTACCTAGGTTGGTTCATGAAATGTTCTTGTTTAGATAATATTGGATATGATTTTTAGATATACCAATTGAACTCATGATATGACACCTAATAGGTACATGATAATATGTAATACCAAAGTCCAAGATAGTACATTTCATCCATGTAAATTGGGAAAAATAACAACCAGAATATATGTATTCTTATTCTAGTTCAAAAAGAACAATATAGTTTTTCTTCTTACTACTCTATGAAAAAATATATCTCCCTAGTATGAGGAAATTTCTATGAGTACTTTTCTATATATTTAGAATCCAACAAAACCAGCATCAGAAAAAATAAATTAAGTTAAAAATTAGTTTTATCTGGATAAAATAATTCAATATATTTGTTTCCTATCAAATATCAATAAATTATATTGAGATATTTTAATTGATATCAATTTGGATATTATTTAAAATGGTAACAAATGCATACACTAAATATATTGTTTGTTCGGATCAGTGTAAGTTAATGTGGACTTCTAATCACACTTCTATAAACCTTTTTTTCAACTAGTTTACTATATCCATACAACGTTATCTTACTAGTTTTACTATTAGGTGTTCAACTTTCCTTAGCATGATCCATTCCAAACATCATTAAAAGTTAATTAGTGTATTTACTTTAGTTTTAAAAAAATTCATCATAATTTGGGGATATTTGAAAACAAATAAAAAATATCAGTTCTCTCATAAAAAATATTTCAAACTAATTATAAATTAAAATGAAAACATATTAAAAATATATTATTTATTTGAGTTAAAGATAACATCTTTAATGTATATTTGAATAATTAATAAATCATTGAAAAAAATTTGTAAAAAAGAGTGGAGTAAACATTTCCTAATTTAAAATCATTTAATAGAACAATTTTTTAAAAAAATAATGATATTTTTTAAAAATGGAAACATGATTTGGAAACATAGTATTTTCAAAATGAGGTAGTTTATCCACATAAACTTTTTCAAAAATAAAACTATTTATAACATCACTTTTTATATCCAATTTAAAAATGTTAAAATTTAATTGATGAGAGAATGAAATCAACATTATGATTTATTATAATCATGAAACTGGTGAAATTGTTTCTCTATATTCATTAACATCATCTAGATTGTGTAATTTGGAAATAATTATTTCCTTTGACAGGTGATAGTTACTTTTTTGTTAATTTTGTTTCAAAAAACCCACTTTGTGCCAATAATTGGATGATAATCAGATCATTCCAAAATATTACAAAAAAAATTCATTTGAAATTGGTTAAACTCATCTTTAATGGAAATAATCTAATTCTCTTCATTAATATGTTCATCAAGGTAATGAGGTTAAAGATTGGTGAAAAAATCAGGATTTTCAACCACATTTAAAACCAACCTTTTAGTTTGAGTTCTGGATTATAATTCACCAATAATATTATCAAGGGGATGGTAGTTGGATTGAACCCATACATTCAGTAAAGGAGTAGAATGTGTTCTGAAACAAATTCAATTTCATTAAAATATAATGTTTTAATTAAGGTCAAACTATCTTTTTCAACATCATCATCAATTTTAAGATTAGTTGTATGAAGATTGTTATCAAATTTAATGTGAATATAATCTTTAAAGATCTTTCACCTCTTATTTAAGTATCATTAGGAATTAATTTTGAATTAGTACTAGAGAAATATATCTTTATTGTATTAGGGATCAAACATTCCAAGATTATTCTTGGTATTAATAATAAAGAATTTATAACTAAAAAGTTTAAAGAATACAAATTTATGATTTTTTACTCTAGAGAGTACATAAGGGGTTTTTCTAAATATTGTAGTAATGAGAACAAGTTAAATGATATTGAAATAGATATTTACCACCATATCCAAAAGAATTTAGATGGATTAAACTCATTTGATATATTCCAAGAAATTTCATAGAGGGTTCTATTTTATCATTCGACAATCCCATTTTCTAGAGGTTTCCTAAGAGTGGAGAAATAATCTTGAAAACATTGAGAAGCACAAAACTCATCAAAGTCTTTTTTATCAAATTATACACCAAGGTCACTTATAAGAGATAAGAGTTTAAATACTTTTTCGTTTTTATATTTTTTGGAAAAGTTTTATAAAGACTTTACCGACATTATTTTTTTGAGTAAGATAAATACCCACATAAATATAGTGTCATCAATGATAATTACAATGGTATATGATTTGTTAATGATACTAATAACATGAGTTATCCCAAAAGGTTCACGGTGGGCTATTTTTAAGGCTTGATAGGTGGAAACAAATGTTTTATATTTTAAGGAATATTTTTTTTTTGTTTCATAAGTTGGAATGATTCACAAATTAATTATCATTGAAAAGAAATTTTGAAAAATCTTGTATGAGTCAGTTAAGGTTGATCTCAACAAGATAGTGAATGCTACGATGACCTAGGGGTTGATTCCAAATCCCAGATTAATTATATTATGCACCTCTAAAATTAAATGTTTGATTTAATATAGATTTTAAATCTATAATATAAACATTTTTTAAATTTGGTGTTGTAAATAAAAGTTTTATATTATAATTAAAAACAATAAAAAATAATTTTCAAAAAAAACATTGAAACTGTTATCGAAAAATTAAATAATTCTTTGTAAATAATTATTCAAATGACTAAAAAATAAAACAACTTTAATTAAAGTAGAGTTGATGAAATATATTGTAATTTTATTAGTGATTTTAATTATTGAATCATCTCCAAATCTGAAATTTCCACCATTGAGGTTTTTAACATGACTGAATTTAGAAGAATCGCCATATATATACCTTGAGAACCCATTATCCTATAAAAATTAACTTCACTATTTTTCTCTCAATAACAATTTCCTATAAAATATTATAAGGATAATATTTTTGTAATCCATATCATTGTTCTACTTAAGTTAGTTAATAAAGAATTTGGAGCCCAGAACTTTTTATTAAATTTTTTACCAATAAAAATGTGATTGAAAGATAAATAAACATTAGTATACCATAACTATAATTTTTTCAATTTCATTCATAAATTACATTCTCAAATTTTTTATAAAAATTGATAAATCTATTTTTGGTAAGTCCTCTTAACAAAATTAGTCTTTCTAGAATTTTATGAAAAATATATTTTTTTGAAAAACCAAATCCTATATTAATTTCAGTAACCCATTGAGATCTAAAAATTATATTAAGATATTGATCACCAAGGGTTAATTAAAAAAGAGTGTTTCCATTCTCCTTAATTTGAGGTTCCAAATTCTCAAAAAAATTGTTCTTTTAGTTTAAAAATAATAAATTATATTTATATAAAAAATAAATTGATTCTGAAAAAAATTATATTTTATTTATTTTTTAAGTATCTAGATTTTTAAAAAAATTATAAAAATTATTTTAAAGTTGATCTCTTGCATAAAAATATCTTTATAATTTAAATAAGAGTTCAAATAAGTATAATATAAAGAAGTATAACATATAGAATTTATATTATTACGTTACAATATATTGTCCATGGGGCACATGACACTTCTATTTCTTGATTTAAAGAATTGAAATGAATCCTTTATAGCACTCTAAGTTGAATATTTTATTGACATGTTACATTGATTCTTGTATTTTGGATTCTTCTTGTTCAAGGTAAAATCTATCTTATTGTGTCCCTTCTTTTTTCTACTAAGGAATATAAATTCCATTTCTTTATTTTTCTTTTTGAAGTAGTTAAATAGTATTATATTTTTTATGTATTTATTAATATTCTTGTTAAGATGATCAATCTAAGTTTCTCTTATAGATGCTTCATTATTAAATGTATTTTTAGTTTCTTCATCCTTATTTTCCTCCTTTAACACTTTTCTTTATATTGTAATATTATATGTCATGATTGATCGGATGATTTCAAAAACCTCCATGTTTTTTATGACTTTATATTCTTGTATTATAGTGACTTAGGATGCCCAATTTCTTGGTAAAACCCAAAGGAATTTATTAAATAAATTATTTATAGAATGTGTATCACCAAGATCTTTTTGACTAATACATATGTTATCAAATCGTGTAGAAATATTAGAAATTTATTTTCTAGGATGTATAAAGAACCTCTCAAAATATTTTCTAAACATATCTAATCTGGTAACTTTGAATTTGTTTGTTCTTATGTGAGTAATTTGTAAGACTTTTTATATTTCAAAATCCATTTTTCATTTAAAATTTGATTAAATTCATTTGGTTCTAACCCATGATACAATGAATTTTTTTCCTTGGAATCTAATTAAAAATCAACAGTATTATTGGGTGTCTATTTTTATTATTTTTCAGTAGTAGGTGAATTAAAATTCAAAACAATCATCTATGCAGGATAACCAATATATTTAAAAAATTTAGATATATATTTCTTCTAATTACTATAATTTGAACCATAGAAAAGCAAACATGGACTATAAAGTGTCTTTTGGGAGCACCAGTGGTGTGAAAATATATTTAGAAAAAAAACATTAATTGAAAAACTAGTTAATTATATTAAACAAAATAAGCTTTAAAATAGTTAGAAAACAATCAAATAAAATTTAAAATGGATTAAGATCCCTTTTATACTATGTGTAGGTTATATTAGGGAAACACGAGAATATTGGGGGTGAATTTACATTAAAAAAAGAAAATAATTAGAGACATAAAAAATAAAAAATGTATTTTAAAATATTTATGATACTTAAAAAATTTTTTAAAATTTCAATTGAATTAATGACACAAGTAAATTAAAGGAGTAAGGACAATGGAATAATTATAAAATATTATAAAATTGGAAGCATATTACAATAAGGGATTTGTAATTTGAAATATTTAACGTATTAATGTATAAAATTATATGTGAAACAATATTAAAGAGATAATGTGATAAATTATAAAATAAAGAACCTAATTTGATAAAATATCTTGGTTAAAGTTGTTAGATAATCCTTTATGTCTCATAACCCAATTACTTAAGGGTTTATTGTATTAGTCCCTTAAATTTAATAGTATCCAAGATATCAAAACTCCCTTAATTTTTAATTGGTTATATTATGAAATTAGGATAAAATAATCCCTATATATTTAATGTTTGTTTATAGAAAACTCAAAGAAATTTAATCCCTTTCTATTTAGTGGTTTTGTAATTAAACCTGATTCCTTCAGTTTAAAATGGGTTGAGCACCAAAATAGAATAAAGATATGATGAATAAGAGGACTACTAGAAGAAATCTTTTTGAATCACAATATTAATTCTCTAAAAACGATAATAATAATCAATAATACATAATGAGAGTGATATAGAAGATTTATGAAAATATTCACAGAGCACATGATTGGAATGGAGAGAACATTGCAGAATGAGAGTAATTTGAAAATCAGAGAACATGTACATTGTTAATTAGTTGAGAAGGTAATTAATTGAGCTACCCAAGGGGGAAATTTTTTAGGATTCATAGGTTCTATAGGATTCTTGGTTTGGGATGGGTATTTAAATAGAATATTTAATGCATTTTGATCAATATTTATAGTTTTAAATAAGGTAATGGAATGAATCCATTTGCTATCTGAACAATCCCATCGGTAACTTAGTGAGACACCTTGGGCATCACTATATCTACCTACTTCCACTGATAGGAATATATGACTACATTGACTTCTTAGTTGACTCATGGAGGTTTTGAATCTACTTTCCACACCACTAGCAGTCCAGTGTCACAATATTAGTATAAGAATGTGTTGTCTGCCAACACATCCTTATGAATGAACCAAAGGTTAAGTGGATGCCATTGTAGCCTAGTTATTTCAATGTAAACCAAGGTCATAATAATATCCCACCTACAATTGGGTCTTCATAAAATAAAATAATGGTTTTTCATACAATAATTTAAGTAGTTTCATTCACTCATCAATGAAACATTATTAATGTGTGGAATTTTATGACACCCGACACACCTTGCATTTTCTTAATTCATAGTGGATCTTCGATCATTGACTATATAAGAAAACTTATCTCATTAGTATATGTGTGGACAATGAGTACATCATATGTTATAGTTATAATTATATTGATAGAAATATTTTAAAAATCCCTAATTTTCATGGATTTATTCTTCGCATATAGAAAATTTACTAGAAACCCTCTTGATTCATGGAAATCCTCAAAATAATATCATGGAACCTTCGATTATTGGATCACCTGTAGAGGTAGGGAACCAAAATTTATTAATCATGTGATCACCATCAAACCAAAATCTATCATATAATAAGATCTAATCTACTTCACATCCATTAAAGGTATTCTTTAATCATAGTGTTTTTCATATTTCATGCATCTCTTGATTTCCATGAGGGTATATTGTCATGTTTCTAGTTAAACTTTACTACATAAGATAGAAATGTGATGCCAAATTTTCATCAATGGTAACAGATCCATTATATTCAATTCAAAATGATTATTTCACTTTTAAATAAATAATATTGTATGTGTATCATTATTGTTAGGGATTCAAGTTATATGATAACACTATTACGTATTATCCAAATCCACCAGTGGAATTAAATTTAGTGGTTAACATGATTAGGAAGGTAAATCATAACAAGGTTGTTGGATAATGATTCTTTTGTTTCATGCCATGGAAAACAAAGTAGCATTTTTCTCAGCCCTGTATTGTAATGAGTGTCATCATGATATCAGGATGGGTTTAAGAGTCAAGAGTGACAAGATTAGGTAGAAAAAGCATGTGAATTGTGGGATCCATATACATCATGAATTTTAATTATAGATTACAGTGCATGTGGGGTTGAAAATTCAACTTCTAAACACATCCCACGTAAAAAAAATTATTTCTTGAGGGTGATTTTCCATTACCTTATATGCACTATGGGTGTTAATTTAATTTCTTTTGTATTTCCTCATACTAGAGTTCTATAGTTCCTCCCTAACCTATTGAGTTTTTTCTAGTACCTCCCCACTCTCCTCATGCTTGAAATGACCCACATTGGTTACATCTTGCATTTCCGCTCATGGTTTCCATACCATTGATCTTTGTCGCAGTCAATGTGATGGTTAATTTCTTGGGAATTATAGTTAACGGAATGCCAATTTTTTTAGAAATAAAATAAAATATTAATTTATTTAAAATATATTATAGTTTATAAAATATTTATAAAATATAAATGATACACTTTTAAAAATATTTGTTAACATTCCTAAATTTAAATATGAAAATTTTTATATTTTTTCTAAGGATAAATAATGTATTTACTTAATGGTTATTATTTAATATTATTGATATTTATAATTATTTTATAGAATATGAGTATTTATTATTATTTATTTTTGTGAAATAATGGTTTTAGTAGATAGAAACTTGCATGAAATTCTACGTATGACTCTATAAATATTAGTTTTTTATCTACATGTACCTCAGTTTGTTTTCAGAGTTATGAACTTCATAATATTTTTAAATATATTTTGTGAATATTAGGTGTTATAAATATCATTAATTGAATTATATCTTGAGTAAATTCTACATGGGGAGGATGATATGGGGTTTTACAACCCACCATCCTATAGGAATATCATTTGTTCTAAAAAATGTGATAGGTCAGCTATCAATTGATTCATTAGTACTCATGTAAATATTTTCAATCTCATATAAACCTATTCATTTACATGAAAAAGTTCATTTAACTTACGCATAAAATTAATTTGGGTAAATATGGGTATTTGTTACCTCTATTTTTTGGTAATTAACAAAAAAATATAGGTTGTTTAAATAGTAACACATTTATGTGGTGTGAACACATTAATTTCAGGGGTGGAATAGGGATTCCAATACTAAATAACTAGAATAATTAGTAGAAAAAGGAATAAAAAATATACGGTAAATATTTATAAGACACAATATTAATGAATTTAATATGCATATGATGTATATTTAATTGATAATACTTTTAAAAAATCATTTAAATACTAAGTGTGAGAACTATTTTAAAGTGGTTCTTTTCAAGACCTTGATCATCTAACCAAGTTATCATTCCAAATATGGGTGTCCATTGACTAGCTTGTATAAGAAAAGAAAGTGATAATTAATAATAGAACATCCTTGGGAAGGGCATTCTGAAGTTGGGTTCCCCAAAATTATTATTTTTTAACATATTATTGGAATTTTATTTTTGTTTCACTTATCTAAGAATCCCTTAGGAAGGATACCAGAGGAATCAATTCGGGTTTATCCATATGATTGATTGGAAGAATAGTTATCAGTTTAACTGAAAATGAATAATTACTGTTAATATTGGGATGTTTCCCAACATAAATAACTAAATGGTGAGATAAATAGTAAATCAAACTCATTTAATAGTGAAATAAATATCTTGTATCATTAAATGGAAATGATGTTAAGGGTGATCATTTTCAGTATGAGTAATTTTATTAGAATTCTTTAATTAAAATGTATAATACTTGATACTCAACCAAATATAATTCTATGTTATAGGTTATCTCTTACTTAATGATTATCATATTGAGGTCCCATATATATATAACTTATGGAATATTTAAATATTTTTATTTAGGGCTGATAAGTGTTCTCAAAGAAAATCATCATGAGTATCTGAATATGAAATTTTTGGAGATCACATTAACCAACTCTGACACATTGGTGTTATATATTGGGTTTTAATAACATATTTGTAATAATAAACATAGACTCATGGATATTAGGGAATTTTTGAAGTGTTAATTAGATCTATGTATTGTTATTGGAGGAATATTTGACTCATTAGATATTGTAACTTATGATTGAATTTTATAAAGGGTATTAATACTAGAATTCTAGGATTTTCTAAGTCCTAGACATAAATATGGATTCTATTTCGCTAATTTTTTCAGATAATAATGTATTTTCATTCAATTTCAATAATAATATTTATTAAATTATATATATATATATTAATGTGATGTTTTATGGAATCGGTGTTGTATCAAACTATTTATACATTATATATATATATATAATCCTATTTATATCATTTTGAATAAGAATGTAATAGTTTATTAGAACCCCACATAACTTTTGAAGTACCACCCTTGAAATATAAATTAAAAATGCATTCAAAGAAACCAATAAGATAAATTATTAGAATAATTTTATTTTGAAGCATTTTAAAATTATGAATATTATTTATTAGAAAAGATGACCAAAGAACATTTTATTACGAAAGGAAAAAACTAATAAGAGAGTATTATATCTCATAGGTACTGAAGTGTGTGGTCAAAATGAAACTCAAGGTATATTGTTACCTTTCCTGATGATGATATTCAGTATAGAAATGTGCTTCTGATGAGACACCAGTATTAAATTTTTGAAAACCTTAATGATTTTTAGAATGAAGAACAAAATCAACTGGATAAAAAGTATTAATATTATTCAATCAAATTAGGGTATTTAATACTTAATCTAGGCATTAATTGATCATTTGAGTGATTAAATAATTAATTCATAACTCACTGCATGAAGAATAACATAGTGTAATGGTTTGTTTGAGAGGAGGAATCATACCTTATTTGAAAAAGTTCAGTCAATGATGAGTCTGTGTGACCATCCTATTTCATTATAAGATTATTCTCATAAAGATGAAACATTTCTACTTATGTGTGTTTAATCTATAGAAATTATAAAGATTCTAGATGATATATGTATTGGGAGAAATCAGGTTGTTCATTTTATTAAGATTTCAAGATGTGAAGCATTAACATGATGATTGGATTCTAATCATCTTGGATCAAAACATGAAAATTACTTTTTTTATCCCAATTAAACAAAGGGATATTATTTCTGTAATCCCACTAAACACAAAATAGAAGTTTCATAAACCGTTATATTCCTTTATAATTAATATATTAATTGATTATTATATAAGAGGAAAATGGAAATTGGAGAATTTAATGAACAAAATATAGAAAATATACTTGAGTTGTCGGTTCAGTTGTTCCATAAAGAGTCATTTATGATGAACTGAATAATGATACATATAAACCCCAAATATTGGGAAAGATTCATAAAGATATCATTAGATTTATATTTTCACAAAAATATCAATCATGATATGTTCATAGCATATAAATCAACCACCTACTGGGAAGCTATCAGGAATTTTGATTCTAATAAATGGTTAAAATATGTAGAATCTAAAATGGAATAAATGTACACCACCAATTTTTGAACATGGAAGATTAACCTGATGGGGTGAAACAAGTAGGCTTAAAATGGTTTTTATTAAAGAAAAATTAAATTTATGGTATATTTTATACCTATATATCACATATATATGAAAAAGTGTATAAAAACATTCTTGGTAATGATTATGAAGAAACATTTTCACCTTTTTCAATGATAAATTCTATTCATATATTTATTGTTATAGCATCTCACTTTGATTGTGAGATATATCTCATACATGTCCAAAATAATTTCCTTCATGGAAATTTACCTGAGGAAATGTATATAATACATCAAAAATATTTGAAATACCAAGTGATATTGTTAAGGTTTTAAATCTATAATGGTCTATTTATGGATTGAAGTCGACTTCTCATAGTTGGAATATATGTTTTAATGAGGCAATCAAAAAGTTTATTTTCATCAAGGACATAGATTGTTCCTGTGTATATAAATGGAATGGTGGGATTATAGTATTATTATTTATATTGTATCTAGATAACAAAAAAAATGTTATAAATGTCATCCCAAAAATTCAATATTTGAAGGTACAATTGGGAAATTTCTTTTTGATAAAATACATTGTGAGGATACCTACATACATGGTATAAAATAAACTAATATATATCTTCTTAGACTCAATAAAGTCACATACAATTGTAATGTGATGAAATATATTTTTCCAAGATGACTCCATAGAGTGTGTACTAATATTACATTGAATGAATTGAAGGAATATTCATAATCCTTCAAATACATTTTCAAGTATGGATAGAATTCCCTATGCTTCCTCTATGGTGTCTAACAGATATGTTATGTTGTAGTCCCAACCTTATGTAATCTGTATTCTAATAATTACTAGTTGATACCAATCTAATCTTGGTGATATTCATTATATTTTTGTAATGAAAATTTTTAATTACTTGAGAATGACTAAGTATATGGTATTTATCTCTCGGAGAGAGGATGAGATCTGCGTAAAGAGTTACATATATTCTAGTTTCCAATCTAACATAGATGATATAAAATCTGAATTTGGTTTTTTGGTTTTTCTAAATAGTGAATAAATTGGTCATAAGAGTTATAATAAATCCACCATATAAAATTCAAAAATATAGGTAGAGTACATAGCTACATTCGATGTTGTTATGGAATATGTTTGGATAAGGAAGTTCATTTTTCAAACTTGAGGTGGTTCCTTGAATTTACAGAGAAACTAATATTTGATGTGATAATAATAGATCCACTACTCAGGATAAAAAACCCCCACTATAAAGAAAATAACCAAACAGATTCTCAGAAAATACCATCTTATAAAATAGATCATTGATAGCAGTGGTGTAATGACCTATTCGGAGGATATATGTGACAATTTATTAGATCCTCTAAACAAAATATTATAACAGCATAATCTTGAGGATCATTTAGATCCTCTTGGTATATGATAACTAATGGATTTATGTAATGGTTTTATAATGTGTTGTGAAATTATAATAAATTTAACCTTCATTTATCATTCATTAAAGTGTGAAAAAATTTATTTTACAAGAATATTGTAATGATACTATCATATCAATGTATACCTTTTGAGTTATCAAACTAATTGAGTATTGGTTTCAATTTTCATAGGAGCATGGAAGAAAATATGAGATATATTACAACAAAACTATTTTGGGAAGCCATTTTGTGAAGCTCCATTTGGGATAGCTTTATTAGGATGAATACTAAGAATTTGCCTCAAAAAATGATAGATTATGATTCTTTATCCCCTTCATAGATAAACCATCAAGAATCAATGATACCAATTCTATCTAACACCCGATATATTATTTGGAGGGGCGAATTAGCTTTTTTAAATGATAATTGGGAAGGTTTTACCCTCTAATTCCTAGTGTTTCTATTCTAGGATATTAGATTTTGGTAGACCTATACCTAAAATACTTTCATCAAAGTGTTTATTATTGTTAAAGAAAATTCTCACATTCATTTTATCCTTCTTGATGATATTTTGAATCATCATGTTTTCTCTCCCTCCCCCTCAAGACAGTTTAATTTCTCAACTTTTAGAAAAGTGATCCATGTAAATAGCCTTCTAGACAGCTTGGGTCATAAGGTCTTGGATAATTAAATTCCTATAAAAATAAACTTCATTTTATATAGGATTTTGAACCAAGAATTTTCTATTGATGATAACATTACACTCATCAGAATCCCCCCACCTCCAAATGTGTTTGTTATGTTAGTGCAAGAATGGAATCGATTATGAACCTCTTTGTTGAAGGGAAATGGAAAAGGTAAATCTAGGGTTTCATATGGGGGACCGGTTCCCAATAAATGGTTTGGAATGGTTGATGTGTTGAAGTAGTCTTAGATCAAAATTCTTGGGTGTGCGGCTACTAACATATAGGGGAAGTTGTTTCTCTTTGTTGAAAGCTATTGTATTCAATGGGAAGCGTGTAATGCTACACTTCATGAAGGTTGTGGAGCCTAAATTTCTTTTCTACAAATTATTAGTCTATTTTCTGGTACATAAATTTGTTTTATGAGTAGGATGATGATTTTTTCACTCCTTGTATAGGGTCTAGATTCAGGTTTGGGTGAAGGTGACCAGTCTGGCACTCATAGTGTATGGGAGTACTAGACTTCTCCTATTCAAGGATTCAAACTGGTGGAAACAAATATCATGTGTTAAAGCTTTAATTAATGGTAATTATGTTATTAGAGACTCTTATAAATCTATCATCATGGAGTTCTTAGACATATTCGAGAAGGGTTGTTCTTTATGTGTAAAATTTCATGAACTTATCACTAGTCTTTCTCCATGTAAGACCAAAAATGTTTTTCATATCGTGGGAAAATTAGACTCTTCCATGGTGTTCAATGCTTCAAATGAGAAATTTGGAATTCTGAGGAACATTTCCTTCTCTATAAAAATGAACAAAAAAATTATCTCATCAAATGTTGAAATATTTCACACCAAAAGGGTGGGTAATATAGCAGCTAATATTCTTACATCCAAATAAGACAAGAAAGATATGCTGGTTATATTCTCTAACATATGATCAATTTAGTTTGATTTTATGGAAATTATATAATAGTATTACCTTGTTTTTAACTACTATATTCACACTTGACTTTGTTTTTCTCCTTTTTAGTTATTTTTTGTTTCTATTATGAATAGAATCATTAATTGTCACTCAATTAGTTATCCATTATCAATGATCAATAAAGAGTATTATCGGTTGGGGTGATATCATTAGATTATAATTAATAGAGTCTTGGAATCATTAAAAAAGGTTGCATATGAGATACAAAAAAATATATTTATGAGGTAATAAGTAGATACATATTTCTTAGACTGATCCAAAGAAAAGTATAAAGAATGGAATATCAAATAGTCATCGATATACTTATGGGCGTATACTTATTATCAATTTTTCTAATCTTTGGTTGTAGAGATACCAATAATGATAAAATTTATACTTTTATACCATTATTATGCAACCAAAAAGTAAATTAGCTAATCTGGGCATGGTTGGGTATGTAGTTGACCATGTCATTAGTTTCAGTAAAACAAATATAGGATTTTTACACTCATGAAATTAGTAAAGGTATCTTCCATTAATTTAATTAGATTAACAAAAACCATGTCCATACCTAGTTGAGTCATATATAATGTGTTCACTTGACTGTTTGAGGTACATATGATGTACTAATCTACTAAATGATTTGTATGTGATGTATTCATTGAATTTATCAATCTTTTTTCGTGAATCATGAAAAGATGAGATGGCCAATAATATATTGAAATTAACCTATGCCTAGTGTTCACTTGATTGAATGTAAAAATGGATTATATAGGAACGCATATGATGTATATAATACATATTATTTAGGATATAGTTAGAATAAATATATGAGTATGCTTGATGGATATCACACCAGACCCCTTAGCTACTTAAGTAGAATGGATGATTTAATAGAGGTCGCTCCTTGATTTAATCTTTTAAATAGGGATTTAATATATTTCTCAATGATACTAAATTTCATAGGGTTATACATTTATTCATTTGAATAGTGATTACTTTTTTAGACAAACAATTCTAAAGTAAAGATAGTTTGATAAAATTGTATCCAAAAGAAGATTTGGGTTTATTAAAAAAGACTTGTAATTTTTTACCACAAGTCCTTAAATATTTCAATTAAAATGGGAGATATTTGGATATACACTAAAATAATACGCATAAAATTTATATTTTTTAATACTTTTTTCCCTACCAACACATCATTAAGCATGAGTTTATGGTTACATTGATACCAAAATTGACTGGTTGCAGGTGAGGCAATGCTACGGAGAATGCATCTTCCACCTACCTCTCATGCAATCTTCATCAAATAGGTTAATATATTTTCATATATTTATTGAATGATTTCAATTCACTCCTTAATAATAAATAATTTCAGTGGTAATTTAATGGTACCTGACACACCTGACGTGTTCTTCATTCATAAAGGAGATTCCAGCATCACTTATATAAATGGAGATCTCTAATTGGTATAATTGTTAGTCATGAGTTCATTATGGCTGATATTGATCATATATATTAGGGAAATATTTCTCAAAATAATTTCTTTATGTATCTTCATTCATCGTATATATTGAAGATGATGGTACACCTATTGATACATAAGAGTCCTCATGATACGATCATGGATAATTTGGTTGGTGGATAACCTATAGGTGTAGTGAAAATATGTTTTTTATCTTCTTATCATCATAAAACCTAGTTTTATTAGAAAATAAGATGTAATCCATTTCATGGGAATAATAGGTATACTCTATTTTAGTGTTTTCCATTTTTCATGCTCCTTTTCAGTGTATATTGTATTGTGTTTAGATTGCTTCAATGATATAGGATCATTGAATGCTGACAAAATATATATATTAGTGATATTATATCAAACTAATCCTTATGTAAACTGGTATATTTATATACCCTTATGAATAGTTTATTATCTTCTTCAAATACCTATAACATATCCTCTATATAACTATAGTATATTAGGGTATTTTTATTCATTTCTTAATGTGAATTTCCTATATTTATTTGTATACAATATAGAATAACTAATAGATCTAGTTCTCAAAGAAAAAACAATTCTACTAATTATCTTATTTCATGTGACATGTGTAATAATTATCACTTGATTTATCTAAATTTTATATATCAATACATTATCAATCTATATACATTGTCATAGATTCAAAAACCTCTTGGATCTATAAATCTATCATGCTAGAATATTTTTTCTTTTATCTTATTTTTCAATGGATAAATTTTTTTTGAACCAAAGGATTGCTCAGTGGTGGATTTTTTTAATAATCCCTAGAATAAAGACAATGATATACATGGATTTTGAAGGTGAATGAAATTTATGAAATTAATTTTTTCTTAAATTATGTAGATTATATACTAGAAGTGGATATAGTCCAAAATATCAATAATTAGAATTCCTATAGATGTGTAATTTTATGTTCTTAATTTGGAAGTTAGGGTGCCATATTTGGAAACTTTAAAGATATAATTTCAAAATATTTCCATCTTTTATGTTAATATATGGAAGGTGTTCCATAATATGAATTCCACAGTTTGATTTCATTATTTTTTTGAGAAGTAGTTGAATAACAATAAATTATAATGTTTTGATTTGAGTGGGGATATCGTATTTTTGAAAATGGTTAGATGAATATGAGAATAAGTAATATTTAAATTTTGAGATTATGGATTTTTGTATTTAGAAATCAATAGTTTATATTTTTATGGAGTTCACTATAGAAATTAAAAAGTGTTGTAGAAACTATGTCAAATGTTAGGATTCTTAGAAACATTTATAAGATCCATAAGATATTAAAAATAAATAATTTTCTCTGGGACTTGGAGATCCCCATGAATATTCAAAATATTAGGATAAGTGGTATATAAAATGCTACAAATTTTATGAGATATTTCACCCTTTAAACGTAAACTACTTGGGTGAAGTGATAGATTTTTAAAAACTAGAAAATATTAAAAAAGGAATGAAATTTATTTGTATACATGAGATTAAAATTTTATGGGAAGTATTGAAATATGAAAAATGGAAAAACATTCCCTATATGCATAATGTTAATTTATATAGAAAGTTTAAGAATGTGGAGAATGCTTGCAATGTGTCAAAAAAAAATTGGTCGCACTCTTGAAGAATTTAATAATAAAATGAAGAAATACCCAAGATACATATAGTTAATTCACCTAGTATAAAAAATATACCATTCCTCCCTCTAATAAGTTATAATGTTCTTAGTTAGGTTCTTTTTATTTGTAAGAGTAAAATTTAGAAGTGGACGAGATATATGGTAAAGTCAAGGAATACATAGGGTTCTCGTATTGGTGTGTATCATTTTTATTGGAATCATAAGGCTTTATCCTTTATATTATTAGGAATATAATTATATTATATCTATCATGTTACATGTCATTAATATATGAATCATAAAAGTAAATCAATTTTATATTATAATTTCCAGTGTTTCTAATGGATAATGAATTATCTGAAGACGATGAAACAAAATTCAAGTCATTCTACTAGGGATTTTTCATAATTGTTTTGAATTTTAAATGAGTAGAAGATTAATTCACCAAGATGTAATATGTTTTTATTCATTTTAAGAAATTATATTATACATTGGGATGCCAACCATTGGTGTAACGAAGGCCATGGAAAATATGAGCAAAATTTTTTATAAAACAAAACATGGATAATTTCTTAAAACATATTTTCACGCCATCACATGGAGCTTCATGATTTGATATATTAATAAAGGGAAGAATAAATCATCCAATTATATATTATTATATATATATATTATCAATAGTAATATATGATCGAAAAAATACTCATATGTGGTTAAAATAACTTGGGGAATTTTTTGAAGAATGAAAATTGTGATATTCTATGGAGATCATGAATATTTTTAAGAATTAAATAGAATTATTTATTAGTGTTTGTTCTAAATAATTTAAATATTCCAAAATATAAGAATAATTACATGAACTTATTCAATGTAAAATAGAACAAAAACATGGATAAGAGAAAGATAATGACATCGTTTCACACTAGGCATATACATGGGGATTTAGAGATGGAAGAACGGGTCCCAACCCTAGAATCAAGGGGTTAAAAGCATTGAATATTTACAAAACCTACTTTTAGTAGTTCAATAAGAATGAAGGGATATTGAATATATTGTTTTATACTAGTGGGAAAAAGATATAGTAATTTTTTAAAATATAGGTGTTAGAAAAATATTGAATAATGTTTTTTGAGAGAGTGAATCTAAACATAATAAATATTTGGTATAGATGAAGGAGAGTCACAGACTAAATTACTATATATTATTCTTGAGGAAAATAAGAAAATGAATATGGAATTTCCCAAATAGATTAAATTATTAATGAATAATAGAAACAAGATAATTTTAGTGTGAAATTACCTTCATCTGGAGAGAGTTTTTGTTCTTATGATTTATAGAAGATAAAAAACTCAACCCTCACACAGAGATATTGATCTCATTATGGAGAATATGATTGTAATATTTTTAGGTTTTAATGGATAATATATCTGATTATGAATATTCTCATAATCTTGTTTACTAGGAAAAATATTGAGAGATCCTCATGTCTATAAACGGATCATACTTTCACTCTTGTAGTGCGTGGATGGAAGAAGATGGTGTAACCCTAGGATTAAGAGTGTGTATTTAATAAACTTCTTTTATAAATTTTTTGGGTAGTATTACCTCCTCATACATCAACACATTATCAATTTATACTCCATATACAAAAAAAAATTTAGGGATTCAATTGAAATATTTGTCTCTTATACACATCTTTAAATACAAAAATAATCATGAAGTAAGCATCTTTATTCTAGATAAGAAATTAATAAGTTTGAAGAGTCCATTGCTGCTGAGTTTTAAGTAAATTTTCCTATAAAGTTTTTTTGAATCCTATCTTTTAGGAGGGAATAAGGTGGTCATATGAAGAAATATTTTAGTGGGATATTAAAATTTGGAAGTAGTAATTTGAAATTTAATTTCACGCTTCTTCCTGAGTTTCTAGAGAAATACTACCTATATAAAGGGGATTTGTTGTGTCATGTAAATATTGATCGAGTTTTTATAATCATACTTATTGATTGATGAATAGAATTTCTATAATTTGGTTCTATACATGGAGTTTAAAATTAATTTTCTTTTAGGTTTAAATATCATATGAAGAGGTAATATACTTGGTGGAAACATTGGGTAGATCAATAAAGAACCAAATCAATTAGTGGTGTGTTAAAGTAATAGGTATCAGAGGAAGAAGAAGAGAAAAATGGATCAGATGAACTAGTATTAGACATACTTATATCATATGAATAGTATAAAATGGGGAAGGTTTGGATGAATAGGTACCAGAAAGATAAATGAATAATCAAATAGATCGGTTCCATATGGAGGAAGAAGAAAAGAAAAAAATCAAATTTATGTTTACTATAGTGAAGAAGAATAATAGGTTCAGAATAGGTCTTTCAACGAGTACAATAAAATTAGTATTAAAGTTTAATTTTTTAAGGGAAATATTTTTTGTGAATTACCTTTTTTATGGGAGATGAAGAAGAATAAAAATAATTTCATATATGCTCTTGTGTAGGTAATAAGAGAGGAAGACTAACAAATCCTCACTGTAACATTCAACGGAAGTTATATTAGTTTAAGGAATACTTGGTGTTTTAAATAACTTGAGAGAAGTTAAAGAACATCGAAACAAGTTGTATAAATATACATCAAGGTGTTTTAAATGGACTAGGATTTCTTCAGTCTAGGGATTCATGATTTCTTTTATCCCCCCATAAAGTGTAAGGACCTAGACTTTGGTCTTAGTATTTTTTTCTGACTAAAATGGTATATTTTTTATCTCATTATAGTGGAGAATATATATACAGGTCACCACTATACAATTTAAGGACTTGATAATATTATTGAGTATTGAACCTTTAAAAAAATCATGTAACATCATTTACTTTCTTTGATCTAATTTAATATGAAAATGAAAAGAGAATAATAGAATCAAGATCCTAATAGTTCGAAGAGTTAAAGGGATAAAAATTATTAGTTGGTTTACATATTCCTTAAAACTAATTTAACCCCCAGTGCTAACAATATCCCCAAGTTGTCCTTACATTTCATATGCAAGTGTACATTCTCATATACTCCCTTTATCCAAGACATTGAGTGAACATCAGACACTGAGTATGTTAATCCCATGTAGCATACTAAAACATTCTAAACTCTCTGAGTATAGATGGGTGAGGATAATGAATATATCATATTCTATTAACCTTTATTGATGAGAATATAACATTTTCATCACTTGAATATATGATCACACCATATATACTATGTAGGTGTGTTCACAGACTTCTCAATTTATCTCAATTGAGGAATTGGATTTTATACTCTTTATGTGAGAGCACAAATAACATCTTAGTTGATCTCTAACCAATGACCTAGTCAATAATATACCCAACCACACCCTGATTAGATAAGCCTTAAGGATTTTATAATAAAGAAATCATGTATAATTGTTCTCACGCTATCTATTCATCAACCTCAGGTAGTGATGGATAGAAATATGATCAAATCGTCACTATTATATTAAATACATAGTTTATGACACTTCATATGGTATACTTCATGGTTCATCCAGTGAACAAAACTCATTTTTTGCCTCATGAGAATATTCCACATCATGATAGAATAATACTACTCACTATAACCTTAAAATTTCTTCATAACCTATAATAATCTATGATGAATATCTATTAGGGATAACTCAAGGTACAACTTTGAGAGGCCAATAATCATTTTACTTCACAAAATGTATAATAATAAATAAATATATAGATTCAACATGAAGGAATGATAAATTGGAGAATTCCTTTTTTATATCATGACACATTTTATATTCTTAAACTCCTTTAAGAATACATAACAAAACTATTCATTAGTATCTATCTAAAATATCATATATTATATACAAATATATCATCCTTATATTTGTTGCAGTTTCAAGGTTGTTTTAACTCATTACATATATATGTAATACCTCCCACATCTCTATGTTTCCATTTTATAAAACCCTAATACTAAACTATTTTGTGAGTAATATATATGTAGAAATAATGTTTTAAAAATGGTGATATTTATGAATCATATTTCTAATGTTTAACTATTTAAATATATTCATACTCTTTCACTTCACAATATAAAATAATATGGTGTTTCTATTATCTAATTATAACTCTTAATAACTTCATCATCATAAATGGACCCTTTCCATCAATCATTTTCATTGAAATATTTTTTTAACTTATTCAACTCTTTGTATAATTACTTTACCAACATATCCTAAACTCATATAGGATATAAAGTGACAATTACTTTATAATTATATATAAATGTAATTCTATAGATGGGGTATAGACTAGTGGTAAAGTGTCCCCATAATCCTATATCAATCATGGGATCAACTCTGAATAGCCCCAAATATATAAGGTTTCTCATGGCTAGATGTGAGTTGGTACACAAAACTTGATGGAGGGGTGGAGACTTTGGCGGTTGTATGGGAGCAGGGCTTGACCGTGGTTGTGGAAGTGTAATGATGTCAAATACATTGATGGTGGAAACCTTGATATT
Source organism: Viscum album (assembly GCA_963277665.1). Taxonomy (NCBI): domain Eukaryota; kingdom Viridiplantae; phylum Streptophyta; class Magnoliopsida; order Santalales; family Viscaceae; genus Viscum; species Viscum album. The sequence goes on along the minus strand of OY728125.1, from coordinate 820,816,640 downwards.
GAAATCGAAGGATCATGATAGTGGAAGGTGAGAGGTGCTGAATCAGTTGATTGAAAACCCCTGTGTTGAAGCAGTGGGATAGTGATGACAAAAGGTCAAGATAGTCTCGTGGATGATATACTATTGGGAAAAAATAGACAATAATGCAAGAGGATATAGTGGTGAAAAAAATCTATCCATATCCACAGTTTTGAGTTGAGAAGATGAAAATAATTGAAGGAGGCAACCTCCAAGAAGAGATAATCAGATTGAGAATGATGAGAGGGTATGGATTTCACCATCGGTACAAGGAACTGTGAAATTTTTCACGGGTCAATGTTACTTGTTCTTCTTTCAGGCTAGAGACTTTAGAGCATCATGTAAAAAATATGTTACTAGTAAGGTATTGTTCTATCTGTTTGGTCCTTGCGACCTCGGGTCATGTAATAAGCCTTATTCTTTTGGTTCTACGGTTCATGAAGGGTTTCCTCTAAACCTAGATTAAAAGGGAATATTAAAAAAATTAATAAAAAAATCTAAAGTACCTTCGGCTTGGAGGCTAACTAAATTTAATTCCTTTTATCTCCCTTTAACACAATACCCTAAACTCATTTAGGTTATTAATTAATGATTGGATTAAATTTTTACTAGAATAATATTTTCTTTTTTAACTTTGAGCTTCTCAAATTCCATCCATATTCCCATTATCCTCTTAAACATTATATTCTATTCAAATATCCTGAGAAGTTACACAAACTTTTTTATGTTTTTAAAATATATATTATTTTCTATTATTAGAAGTATATAACAAAAAATCATTTTTTCTATAAAATATATGTCCTTATATGTTTTTGGATCATTTTTTTCAAAAAATGAGACTTTATTATTTAAAATATACAACTGATGGGTGGTGAGAACATCTTCCCTCAAATTTTAATAAACTAGAAAAACACTTTTATTTGAGATAAAACATTTTATCCTTATCTTATTTTCAAAACATGTGATATAATATAATGAATCATAAACCATGTGTATATAATCCATTATATCATTTTGTTCTTAAAATCACTTTGTTAACAAACAACACCCCTTATCATATAAGAGAAAGGATATAAATATACACCTCATTTACCAAGTTCCATATAATCTTTATATATTCCTTTACATTCAAACCTTTTATTTATCTACTCCTTTATTCATAACTTGAATGAAAACTATAAGATCTATCTATTATCCCCTTGTTTTTGAACTACTACATACATATAACATTGTTATAATATACATTTGGTATCATATACCATTAAATATAGAATAACTAATTTCTATAACATAACACCTGAAATATACATTCCATGGAGTTTTACAAACCCCTTTAGGTATCCCAAACAATCCTATCATTTGTAATCATTACTTATTCCTTCTTGATTTTACCTTTATAATTCAATGAATTTGACTGGATACTTGAACAATATTGATGGAATTTTCAGCTAACTTTTATTCTTTTAGTTTGAACTTTTACCCACTTGAATGGTCTAAGAAACACCAGAATAAATATATCATATTGTTATTTTGTATCTTATCAACACATTGAGAATAAAAAGTAAATATTTATTATGGTCATTCATATTTCCAAAACATTCCCACATATGACAATAGAATGAATATGTTAACCAGAATAACCTAATGGAAACCTCTAGTCTCACAAAGTGATTAACATATCCAATCATATTGAATATATGATTAGAAACCAAAATCCCCTAAGTAATTTGGCATCTAATTTCATTTAAATATTATGTGAACCATTTTATTATTTGTATAAGAATCTATATTATAAGTGTTAAACAACGTCAAAAGTTTTTCACTCGGAATGGTGTTTCATTAACACATATAATTTCTCCTTTCCTAAGTACTATTACTAAGTTACTAATCTTAAGAGTTGCTTATAGTTTGACTCTGATTCCAAAATTATTGATCTCAAAGTGAAACTTTCTTATGATCGTCTTATTTTCTATAATGAAATCTTTTATCAAATCAGTAACATGCTTTACTGGCGTTTAATAAGGCCTTTTTTTAAATGGGTTCCCAGAAAAATGATGACACCTTTCAAAATACAACATATCCATTAACAGAACAATACCTATATTTAATCATGACTTATATTGATTATCACATAAAAATATATGGCTATATCTAGTATAAAAATATTATCAATTATATCATATATGGTTATAATATCCTAGATTTTGATGATGTGTGTTTACATTTTAATTTTGGTTAAAATATTTTTAAAATGGTTAATGAAAAGTATTTTAGGATTAGTTAATTACCTGAGAGAGTCCTAAGGGTTTTTGAAATAAAAATGTGGGAAAATTGTCCATCGTGTTAATGTTTCATGGTTGGTTCACGGTTAGTTCTAATCATGTGCCTTAATTATGCATCCTGGTAGACGAAAATGCATGGTTAACAAACTATAAAAGGCTGGACTAGGGGACTATGTGGATTGAACACCTTTGGAAAGTGGCATTCTCATGGATAAAGAATATCTTTCCAAGTCATCCAGGTGTCCCATACAAACTGTGGAGCTTATTTTTTCTCTAGGAAAGAGGGAACAACATGGTTGGTGCAGGATTTGTCAAACCATGCATCCAAACTATATACCTATTAAAAATTTGGAAAATAACCTTTTTACCTCTTGATATAAAAGCCTTTAGACCTGATTTTCATCATTATTTCTTGTTAAATAGCCTTTGGTGTGAACTTGTACCCCCCCCCCCCAATTATGATCCTTTTTCACTTTATAAGGAATTCGATGTCTTGTTTAGTGTGAATTGAAGATTTAGGTGATTCTATGACTCCTCTTACTTCTATTTTCTAAAAGTGGCCTTTTTGGTTGTCTTTTTCTGAAACTCATGATCCATATTACTAGTTGGTTTATTATATTGGTGTTAGAGGACATTCTAACTCAATTCAAGGGCCAAGGTTGGATGAGTGGTTGTAAATGATCTTGAGGTAGGTGGTCTATAAATTTTCTCCCATGGCCTTGATGATTTCCTTGTGTATGTAGTTGTAACTTCACACTTCCTTTATGTGAATTTAATTCATTGACCAAGAAAAGTAATTTTTCACTTAAATTGATGTGTGAGACCCTTCACAGTCCTCATCAAGTCCATTTATGTTTAATCAACTGGGTTTAAGGCCACCCATGGGGTGTGTCAATTCCTTTGAAATGGTAACTAATGGTTCAATATAATGAGATAGAAAATATTGAGTCTAGACCTATTAGGCTCCTTGATCATCTTGACAGAATGGTTGCTGGTTACATGGTTCGATTTAGGAATAAATGTTTTCTGATAGTATAAGGGGAAGGAATGAAATTGTTTATGTGTTAAGATTTTTTTAAATTCCAATGAGGCTTATAAAAAAGGTTTTAAAGGTGTTCATTGTAAGTTAATCTAGTTATGGTTTTAAATAAGTGAAAAAATATGTTTTAAATTGGGTAATGTTCTCAAATGAGGTGTTGACCTCAAATTGATTTCAAGAAGAATGTTAAGTGGATAAACGGTTTTAAAAAAAATGGTAAGTGATAAAATGTTCTGATTATGAAAAAGGGTTGAAGATGTTAACTGAAATATATCATGTTAATGTTGATGAATTAAAGAGGTGCGCCTGGATATTATGATGTGATGAAAGTCCCCGTAGTTTGGATCTTGAAATTATGAATTGGTGAAATGGTAATTTATGAAATGTGTTGATGTGGGACATGAAGTTCCATACCCATGAGTGAGTATGGTTGGACATGGTTCCTAAAATGTGTGATTTTAGGATATCTAGACTAGACACTCAACATCCTTGATTTGATATGATGGATATAAGGATCCTTTTTCTTGGAAAGGTTGCGGAAATTATGATTCGGGCACTAATATCCATTGACATGGAGCTTCTTAGCATTGTCTAAGGTGCCAACATGGTGATCTAGGCACTAATTCCTATTAGTATGATATGGGTAAATGGATCAGTGCACCTTGTTATATTTTCATTAAAATGATTATTATTTTCCCATTTTTTTATTAGAGTTTATAACCTCTATGTTTGATGTCTTAGACCTCTAGCATTATTGAGGTAGGTTTTATGGTTTAGGAGTCATGGTAAAATCTAAAAGAGACTCATCGATAATTGATAAAAAAAATTAGCTATGAAACATGTTTATTTATATGATTTATTGTTATTATCCACTTTTGCTTCTTCATACACTATTATTTGATTGTATTTTTCTTTAGACGTCATTGGTGGTGCCCTACTAAGTTGTAATCACACCTTGATCAGTCTGTCATGGTACTTTGGTACCCAAGCATATGCCACTTGTTTAAAAGTACAGGTTCACGATAGGGACATACCATTTGAGTTCTATTTGGATTGATAGGATAGACCATGGGATGTTAGGACTATTCTTGGACATGAGACTGTGTTCATGGTTTTTTCCTAGTTTTGGTACAAATATTTTTGTTGTATAACTACCTAACATGTGGTGTATACATCTCATTGTTATCATATGTTTCACTTGAATTTTTGCTAGCATTTACTTTGTTTTATTCCATTTACTTATTATACATGTTTTTTATTTTATTTTTTTAATTATTCTTTCTATTTCTATAATTTGATAATGTTGGTATATTCTCCTCGTACCTTCTTAGACACTCATTTCTATTTTTCATCCTCTAACGTATGGGGTGGTGTGCCTAAGGTCATATAGTGCACCGACTTAGGACACCGGTATTAGTGGAACCTAGTTCAGGACACTACAAAGTGGTATAAGGTATGGTTTCTTTTGTCTTAATATTTTGGAATACTGGATAAGATTTTATGAAATATTTCAGAGCTTAGTAATGAGCTCATGCATGGGTGCCTACAACCCCATGAGTTGGGGAAAATCAAGTTTCTATGGGTGGGAAACAAATTTTTATGCATTGAGTCTTTACCATTCACTACTGGAATTTGTGCTATTTGCAATGGGCTATTTATGATGGTATCACATTGCAAATAAGATTTAAGGATGGGGTCCCGTTGCAAAAAGTCAGTTGTCGAAAACGGCATCGTAAAAAATGTTTTTTGCGACGGAGAAGTTTCTCATCGCAAATAACTCTCAGATTATATACATTATATATAAATAAATTTATTGAGATGGGCCCGTCGCAAATACGATTTAAAAATATATTTTTAAACTATTTGTGACGGGATCCTGTTGCAAAAGATCCTGTCGCAAATAATAACTAGAATAAATATATATATATTTATTTAAATTATAATTAATGAAAAAAATATTAATATTAATAAAATATTAAAAAAATATTAAAATTCTCAATATTCTCAAGAAAAATATGAAAAATTCATAAAATATTATTATTATTATTATTTCTAAAATAAATAAAAATTATAAAATATAATACTAAAAAAATATATTTAATAAAATTATTATTAATGCAAAAAAAAAATTAATATTATTAATGTAATAAAAAAATATTAAAATTCTCAATATTCACAAAAAATATAAAAAAATTCATAAAACATTATTATTATTATTAGTAAAATAAACAAACATTAAAAAATATAATAGTAATAATAAATATTAAAATATTAAAAATAAAAAAAAGAAATTAAGCAACATTCTCACAAATATAAAAGAAAAAAACTGAAAATAGTTCATATTACAAAAAAACATGAATTCAAATGTTTTTAACATAAAAAAATCCCGGAGGGGGGTCATATTATGGAGGAGGTGGAGAAACTGTAGGAGTTTGTGGAGGAAAATTCATCCCTAACTACGAGTCAGATGGCGCATGTACTCTATCTGCTCATGATGTTGTTACTGCTGCCATCGATGCATCCCCTCCAAGTGTTGATGTTGGTATTGTCGTCGCTGACATATCTCTTCATGATGCTTCTGCAAACTCTCTATAAGCTCAGCATGAGTTCGTAACTGCTCCTGGTACTATGAGGAAGAAGATAATTCCTCTCCAAGAGATCCTCTTGAGCTGGATGCTGACATCACAGTAGTACCATAATAAGTACCAGGAGTCACATGAGAGCTGATACCAACTACTCATCCCTTCTCAAAGCCATACTGAGTCACCTACATCCATACCGCCTAATCAAAATTGTGGGCACTAGTCTAATCAATTGCCTCATCCTAACTCAAATATTGTGTCTAAGAGGTCGCAGCCTCATATGACTCCTTCAATTCCAATTTGAAATTAAATTTTTGAAAATATTATATGCAGTTAATTGTCAAATAGAAAAAAAAATACTAACCACAATCTGATGTTGAAGATCACCTCTAATCTCTCTAGTGGCTAGATCATTGTACATCCTCTGATTAAAGTCGTACTCCGTAATATCAAGAGGCTCGATTGTCTATAAAAATATAAAATAAATTGTTTATATTTAAAGTAATATAAAATATTTCAAAAAAAATTCTTACCAGATACACTCTATGCGTACTGAATGTATGTCTACTAGCTCGATGCATCACCTCCTGTCTCCCCCAGTTCTGCCAACCCACCAAAGACCTCCTCTAAAATCCACCACTAAAACAATGTAAACATAATTCATCCCAAATGTGAGATGAAATGTACTCTGGTCAGTGGGTTCTACATGACTCATCAAAATTTGTCACTTCTGCTTTCTTAATGGTCTTCATTCACAAATTCTGCAAAAACTGATGGAAATAGTCACACATAGACGCCTCCCATATCGCGTGGATAGTGTCACACCTGCTATCATCAATGGGCTAACATAAACCCTATAAATAATTTATAATATCAATTTATTAATAAAATAAATTTAAAAATAAATATTATTTATTTACGTACCATCCAATGATTGAACATGTCGAGGTGCACATCAACAGGAATCTGTTACCATGTGATCTATGGATGAGAAAAATAATTACTCAAGATAATACTCCCTTGTCCAATAGCTACATGCGCAAAACTATAAAAAAAAATAAATAATCAAACAATTAGTATATATATAAATAAATTAATGAAAGCTAATTAAAATATAAAAGTTATCATACCTCTGTGTGTGTGGATCGAAGCCAAGATATGGACGTCACTCAGGTATAGGGTCAGGAATCATTAGTCACGCAAGGCCACGCCCCCTCCACGTACCCCCTGAACCACCAATAGGCTGAGGGTCAAATGATCCCAAATCCCCCTCATCCAAAGGTATCCTAGCCTCTTGTAACTCACGAAAAAGATCAGGGTCCATCGGAAACACAAAATTATTGTCGTTAGCAGATAGTTGAAAATAACTATTATTTATAGATATATATATTAATTATGATTATAACCATTATTTAACTATATTAATGTTCACCTTCATCATCATCTTCATATCTGATGATGTCAATGTCTTTATATTCCTCCTTGACATCATCAATATCCATGAGTTTCAGTTTCATCATCTCTTGTCATTTCAAATTCATTTGTAACATCATTAACATCTTCGTCATCATCAACCCATAATTATGGAGTGTCATCATTTATATTCATGTCTATTAGTGAAAAATATATATTTTGAGTAGTCTCTTGAAAATTTTCAATTCCTTCCACTTCAGTGGAACCACATTTAGTTTGAGTAAACTGATTTTCACGAGATTTCATTTTTATTATGCTTCACCAATCACCCAGGACTCTTGAGTAGCACAGTACTTTGCATAATAAATTTTATGTTCCTATTGAGACAGTAAAAATGGTTCATTTACTACAAGAAGACTTTTATATTTAATATTGAAGTTTTCATGAGTCGGATGAACATGAAATCCTCTCTTAGAATCCAACCACTGACATTTAAACATCATTATGTAATTCATTCCTAGATAACACAGCTCAATAATTTCATCCAGAATGTTGTAAAAGTCAACTTTAGTTTCTCTATGATGTTATCCTCTCAAAAAAACTCTACATTTCATTGTTATTTTTGATTCCCCATATGAATGTGTATGAAATCGAAAACCATTCACCACATATTAATTATAATATTTAACCATTTTGGATGGTGGGTTACAGAATATACACAATCGCTTATCAATTTATCAACATGTTGAGACACTTGAAAATTTGTAAAAAAATTATCAATATAATAAATAGTAAACTGAATTGATATTAAATAATCAATAATTTATGTAACAAGTTTTTGAAACCATTGAGTGAAAAAAATTGTATGTGTTCTCCAAGAGCAGCTGCTGTAATTTGTGGAAGTTGTTTCTTGATATGATTATCATATAACCTACAAATAAAATAAGTTTGTATACTGTAACATAAAATATAAAATAAGTGATCGAGGCACTCAGAGTACAAATGATGTCATTTCTTCAAAGTTTAGTAGAACATATGTATGATCTCTATGATGTTCATCATCGGAAAGTTGTTGTTCTTGAACTCCACCAAAGCCAAGATTTGGCTGATTAAAAACACATAATTGATTTTCCATTTCATCATTAACATTTTCCTTCTTCTATACCATGCAGTTCTGTTTTGATATATATTCATATTCAAAATAGTGAGATCAAAAAAAAATCAATTTCCTCTTGCAAATAAGCTTCAGCAATAGAGCATTCAGTGGATTCATTGTTGCGTATGTTTTTCATCAATTTCTGCATGCATCTATCAAATGTGTACATCCATCAAAATTATATTGGACCTCCACATTTATCTTCATGTGACAACTACAATATCATATGTTCTATTGAGTCAAATAAAGCTGGCGGAAAGATTTTTTCTAGTTTAAATATAATTACAACAACATCTTCTTCCAGTTTTCTTAACGCATCGTAATTTATTTTTGTTGTACAAATGTCTCAAAAAAAATATGATATATCAATTATTGAATCCCAAATCATAGAATTCAATAAACCTATGATTCCAATCAACATAAGTTTTTTCATTATAACATCGTGATTTTTAATCCTGTAATATGACCATTTTTAACACATCTGCCCAAATTTGAAGCATAGCCATCAGGAAGTATCAAATCTGCAATCCACTAACAAAATAATAAGAGACTATCTTTGAACAGTGTATAAGTTATTTTTGGCTTCATTAACCTTTATGATCTGACATTTTAAAACAGTTTAAGTTTTGGTCGCCTGCAAATTTGGACAAGATCTAATCAGGCTTTTACAGTATCTTTGGTCTTACCTGGTGTATCCAAAACTGTATGACATAAATTATCAAAATAGTTGTTCTCAATATGCATGACATCCAAAATTTGGTGGACCAATATGGAAGATCCCAAAAAATGATATGTTTTATCCAATTATGTTCTTTTCCAAAGCCATAAATTTTCTATTGGTTTACTGTTGGCCCAAATGTGATGGGAGTTAATAAAAATACAACTGATTTTAACTCTGTACTGGAGATCATTTTTTGATGTTCATCCCTTTAAATTGTGCCTTTTCTGAAATGAGATTTTTTTCATTCGAAAAGGATAATCGGTTTGAAGAAATCTACGATGACAGTCAAAATATCAAGGCTTTTTTCCATTGACGAGCAAAAAGGATTTTTTTTCTTTCATACATTAAGGACATGATTTTGAACCATGTGTACTTCTACCAAATAACATACCATATGCCGGAAATTCACTAATCATCCACATCAATGTAGCTTTTAATTTGAAATTTTGTTTCGCAGCAACATCATTTGTACTAAAACCATTACTCCACAATGAATTTAACTCATCAATCAATGGTTTCAAAAAAAACATCAATATTCATTTTTAGATGTCCTGGGATTAATAACGTCAAAAAGATATAGGGTTCCTTCATCAACATCCATGGAGGTAAATTGTACGGAGTTATAAAAATAGGACAACATGAATACTGACTACCATAACAACCAAAAAGATAGAAATTGTCAGTAGAAAGACCCAAATGCACGTTTTGGTCTTCTAAAGAAAAATACATATGCATACGGTCAAAATGTTTCCATGAATCACCATCATATGGTTGATTCAAGATTTTATCGGTTGAAATATTGGTTTTGTGTCATGAAATCATTGACGTTGTGTTCTAAGACATAAATAAATGTTACAGCCTGAGTGTAAGGGGAAAATATCTCAACTGTTTTACAGGAATCGATCCAGACTTCCCTGGTTGAGCTACTTTATACCTCAATTGTCCACATGCGGTAGAACTATCCAATGACTCATTTTCACAAAAATATAAGATGCAATCATTTGAACATGCATGAATCTTCCGATAAATAAGGCCCAAATTACGAACCAACCTCTTGCTCTTGTAGTAATTTGCAGGTAACACATTTTTTTCAGGTAATAGAGTTTTAAACAAAGAAAATATCTGATCAAAACAGTTGTTTGAAATTTCATTACCTGATTTAATATCCATAAATTTTGAAATTGCTTCTAATTATCTTATCATGCGACCGGGATATAATGCATCCCCAGCAGACCTCAGCAACTCATAAAATTCATATGGTACCAACTCAGAAGTTAAATCCATATCATCTTGAGTTTTATTTTTATTTTTTTAAGATGGACCTACAACATCATGTATTGAATTTTGAAACCATGATGGATCCAGAATCAAGTTATTAGTATCTTCTCTGGAACTGTGTTCACCGTGTTGATACCAAAAAACATAATCTAGTTGGAAACCAAACCGCAAGAGATGTCCCCCAACCTTGTCAAATGTGTCAAACATTCTCAGCGTATATTTTCTACATGGACAGTTAATTGTTCCTTCTAAAACATATTATGGTTTTGATAATGCAAATGATAAGAAAGCTTCAACACCCTCAATATATTTAAGATTTAAACCAGAACTTTTTGGATTTCTGCGATGATTTATCCAAGCGTGATCATCTAATAATGACTGATTTCAATTTCCTTGTTCCATATATTTCTACAAAATATAAAATCATCATTTTTTTTGAATAATTTGAAATTATAAAAACACTATCTGAAAATAGAAGATGAATAATTACAAATACTTCTTAATAATTACCATTAATTTTGGGTGACACAATTTCCAGTGGATTGACAGTTATTCTTTTTTCTGACAGCTCATTTACTTGTATCTTTCTCACACTGAAATCACAATGAAGAATATCCTCAGAGGTATGCATATTCATTCTTGTGTAAATGAGAAGGTATAAGCATACCTCCAAGCGGATTATTTATTGTGATTTTAGTGTGAGAAAGATCCAAGTAAATGGGCTGTCAGACAAAAGAGCCCCCATTTCATCGATGAATCATCTTTTTGCAACTATCACTTCCTGAAAACATTATGAAAAATGTGTTCCTACGAATTCATATTCAATATCGTGCATATGATATTGGATATGCATATATAAAAGCATACTTTCATAATGTTTTGAGTTGGTGAAATTTGAAAGAAGAAGAGTCATCGAGAAAAAGGAGTGTCGTCAATCCACTAGAAATTGTGCCAAGTTATTACAAGTTATTAGAATTTTTTACAATAGATATTATTCCAAATTATTCCAACTAATTACTAATAATTACTAATTTTTACTAATTTTTACTAACTATTCCTAATTATTACAAATTATTACTAATTATTCTTAATTATTCCAATTTATTCATATTTATTCCTATTTATTTATATTTATTCCTATTTATTTATATTTATTCCTATTTATTTATATTTATTCCTATTTATATTTATTTATTCCTATTTATTCCTATTTATTTTTATTTATTCCTATTTATTCCTAATTATTCTTATGTCTTCCTATTTATTGCTAATTATTCCTAATTATTACTATTTATTCCAATTTATTTCAATTAATTCTTATTTATTGCTAATTATTCATAATTATTCTTAATTATTTCTAATTATTGCTAATTATTTATATTTATTCCTATTTATTCCTATTTATTCCTATTTATTCCTATTTATTCCTATTTATTCCTATTTATTCCTATTTACTTGTATTTATTTCTAATTATTACTAATTATTGCTAATTATTGCTAATTATTGCTAATTATTACTAATTATTCCTAATTATTCCTAATTATTGCTAATTATTTCTAATTATTCCTAATTATTCCTAATTATTCCTAATTATTCTTATTTATTTCTAATTATTCCTATTTATTACTAATTATTCCTATTTGTTGTTATTTATTGCTAATTATTCCTATTTATTGCTAATTATTTCTATTTATAACTATTTGTTATTATTTATTTCTATTTATTGCTAATTATTTCTATTTATTGCTAATTATTACTATTTATTGCTAATTATTACTATTTATCGCTAATTATTACTCTTTATTGCTAATTATTACTATTTATTGCTAATTTTTACTATTTATTGCTAATTATTACTATTTATTGCTATTTATTCCTATTTATTTCTATTTATTGCTAATTATTCCTATTTATTACTAATTATTCCTAATTATTCCAATTTATTCTTATTTATTACTATTTATTTCTAATTATTCCTGTTTATATTTAATTATTTCTATTTATTTCTAATTATTTCTATTTATTCCTAATTATTGCTTATTATTACTATTTATTGCTAATTATTCATATTTATTGCTAATTATTTCTATTTATTGCTAATTATTTCTAATTATTGCTAATTATTTCTAATTATTCCTATTTATTTCTTATTATTCCTATTTATTTCTAATTATTTCTAATTATTGCTAATTATTCCTAATTATTCCTATTTATTGCGAATTATTTCTATTTATTGTGAATTATTCCTATTTATTGCGAATTATTCCTATTTATTGCGAATTATTCCTATTTATTACGAATTATTACTATTTATTCCCATTTATTACTATGTATTCCATTTTTTAGGAATTATTGCCATTTATTACTAATTATTATTATTTATTAAGAATTATTCTTATTTATTACTAATTATTGTTATTTCTTACTAATTATTGCTAATTATTACTCATTATTGTTATTTATTACTAATTATTTCTATTTATTGCAAATTATTCCTAATTATTCCAAATTATTGCTAATTATTCCAAATTATTGCTAATTATTCCAAATTATTGCTGTTTATTACTAATTATTGCTAGTTATTCCTATTTATTGCTAATTATTCCTATTTATTCATAATTATTCCTATTTATTACTATTTACTTCTATTTATTACTATTTATTGCTATTTATTGCTATTTATTGCTATTTATTGCTATTTATTGCTGTTTATTGCTAATTATTGCTAATTATTGTTATTTATTGATATTTATTTCTAATTATTCCTATTTATTGCTATTTATTGCTAATTGTTTCTATTTATTGCTAATTAGTGCTATTTATTGCTAATTATTGCTAATTATTGCTATTTATTGCTATTTATTGCTAATTGTTGCTATTTATTGCTAATTATTGCTAATTATTTCTAATTATTGCTATTTATTGCTATTTATTACTAATTATTGCTATTTATTCTTATTTATTATTATTTATTACTATTTATTCCTATTTATTACAAATTATTCCTATTTATTACTAATTATTCCTACTTATTACTAATTATTTCTATTTATTACTAATTCTTCCTATTTATTACTATTTATTCCTATTTATTTCTATTTATTGCTATTTTTCCTAATTATTTCTATTTATTCCTAATTATTGCAATTTATTCCTAATTATTGCTATTTTTTCTTAATTATTGTTATTTAGTCCTAATTATTCCTATTTGTTACTAATTATTGCTATTTATTCCTCATTATTGCTACTTATTCCTAATTATTGCTATTTATTCCTATTTATTCTTATTTATTCATATTTATTACTATTTATTCCTGTTTATTGCTAATTATTCCTATTTATTGCTAATTATTCCTATTTATTGCTAATTATTCCTAGTTATTGCTAATTATTCATATTTATTGCTAATTATTCCTAGTTATTGCTAATTATTCCTACTTATTGTTAATTATTCCTATTTATTGCTAATTATTAATATTGATTGCTAATTATTCCTATTTATTTCGAATTATTCCTATTTATCCCTAATTATTCTTATTTATTGCTAATTATTTCTATTTATTGCTAATTATTCCAATTTATCCAATTATTCCTAATTATTCCTAATTATTACTATTTATTACTAATTATTACTATTTATTACTATTTATTACTAATTATTAAAAATTAATACTAATAATTTCAATTTACTATTTCAAATAAATACTGACAACAAAACAATTAAAATCTAATTTAATTAATACTAATCAAAAATAATTAAAATTAACATCAAAAAATGAAATAAATACTAAATTAAAGAAAATATAAATATTTTCAAACTTGATCTCCTATTAATGTAGATGGCTTCACAACTTTTTTGTGGAAAAAAACTAACTCACCCAAATTTTCTCTCTAAAAATTGAGTTTAGAGAGAGAGTAAGAAATGAGAGGTGGATTTGAAAAAATGGATGGGGTATATATAGGTTAGATTAGTTGCGACAGGACTATTTGCGACGGGAATACCGTCGCAAAAACATTCGCCCGCATTAATTACGGTCGGCTGTTAAAAGAGTATTTTTGACGGATCCCGTTACAAAAGGTACATGCCGACACACTATTTGCGACGGGAGAACATCCCGTCGCAAAAACATATATACCGTCGTAGTGTATTTGTGATGGTTCCCATCACAAATACCCGCAGACTGACGCATTATTTGCGACGGACGAATACCCCCGGTCGCAAATAACTGTCACGCGGTTTTCCGCGCCAAAACTTTTATAGTGGTACCCTAAATCTCGTCGCAAATAACCATGTATTTGGGACGGGTAGAATCCCCCATCGAAAATAACCTCTAGGACGGACTATTTGTGGCGGGATTAATTCTCGTCGCAAATAGCCCGTCGCAAAAAGCTATTTTTCCTATAGTGATTGACTAATTTCCCACCTATAATGGTGCACATAGATGTGATGTTACTAATTTATAGGGTTTTTATCTCTTGTCCTAGTATCGTAAGAGAGGTTGTGTGTTCATATATCATGTTCGGCACATAGGATTGGTAAGTCATCTGTGTACTGCCTGTGATTGATAGTTACTCGGGATTCACTTTTTCTTGAAGTATATTATCTATTTTTTGTTTATGTATGTTGGTCATTAATATCTTCTTATGGTTGTAACTGATTTATATGTGCTATTACTTAAAGTGTTATTATCCATTTATATGGTTATATATAAGTGTATGATGTCGCTCTACTTGATGAGCTTCTTGTGTGACTTACGGGTGATAGGTAGGTATAAATGACTTTTAAGGTGATTGTTATGGTTAAATAAAATTTTGGTAAGAAACTTATAAGGTGTTTTCCCATTATAACCGTTGACTCGTGTTCAATATAACAAAATTATGAAATGTAAAATTGAATAAAATTTATAATTTTGAAATGTTGGTTAATGAATGGTTTTGAATTGTGAATCCTTAGGTTCTAAAATGGTACTATTTAATTAAAGGTAGTTGAGAAAATATGGAACTTATAAGGAAATGGAAAATTGGTATCCCTTGTGTTCTTATCAGACCTTATGTATGGGTAGTTTGGGTGGTGGGAGTGACCTTTTTTTTAATCCCTTGGTAATGGTTTATGATTCTATGATAGGTCAATATGTGTTCAGTAGCAAGATTTTACTTTCTATTCATTCGGTTAGGTTGTGACCATGAGATTGTGAGAGGTAATCTGATATTTTGGATATGGTGAACCTTATGGGTTGTGACTATGTGGGTTGTGAATTGGACCATGAAATGGGTGTATTAGTTTATGGTTCCATAAATATGGTAAGTGGTTTCCTTGATGCACTATACGTCATGTGTTTTAGAATGAGGTAGGGAATGTCATCCATAACCCCTGACTTGTGTGAGGTATGATGTGAATGGATTAGTGGGAGATCATAGTGACCTTCATGATGTAACTTTAGTTTAGGGAGTTGGTGAATTTTTACCTTTGAGGGTGACCCATGAGAGGGGTTAGCTATGTTGTGAGCGTCTTTTGGTGCACGATGCATAGGTGGATGTCTTGGGATTTTGACAGTGAGATATGAAGAGTTTTTCTTGGTCTAGGGTCTAGTCTAGGAGGCTAGGTGGAAGAACCAGTTGTTTTGGGGATGTGACTTGGGTTGTGATCATGATTCAGTGTCCTTGGGAAATTTAGGGTTACCATGAATAAGGTTAGACCAGTGTTGCAGTTTCTTTGTAATGTAAAGCATGATAGATAAAACGACCCAATGTTTTTCAAGGGAAATTATCTTCTTATAAATATGTCATAAAATCATATGAAAACACAACATAATGAACTAATAAGTGCTAACTGACCTTTAAACATAATTGTGTCACTTCTGTGTTTGGAATTTCAAAACTCTGACATACACGGTTGCAATCAGTAAGTTATTTGGAGTCCAATAATAAAACCCTAATTTTTTGTGAGTAGTAACCTACAATTATGAATAGTATCATACCCTTATGAATAGTGGTATACCCTAATGAATAATAACCTTACCTATGATAATATATAAATAATATTCAAGTTGAAAGTATGATATACCTAAATTTTAGAATAAGTAAATGAGTGTTTTAAAACTATTTTTTGCTAATAAATTATGATTTTATTTAAATATTAAATTAATCATATTGATAAAAAATTATTTTTGAAAAATGGACTTCATTTTTTTATTCTAAACGTTGAAAAATAGTTGGGGTTAATTTTTGGGATTTTTCTGAAATACTTGAATTTTTTGTGAATAGTGAAATACTATAATTTACCAAATAAGCTAAATAAGCTAATTATAGAGTCATGCATGATGTTCTGCTGATGTAATCCCAATTTGTTATGTCTCACATGAAAAAATTACTATTCTTGGTCATAGAAGATTCACTATTACTTTTCTTGTGGGGAAATAATAAATTAATGAATTTTATATTGAGAAATCCTCTCTCCCCTCCACTATAAATACCACCTTTCACACCCTCATTTCCTCACACCTCTCAAGCTTCAAGACTTGTCTAAAATCTACCCAAGAATCTTCCCTAGACCCTCTCCCACTTCCAAGATCTTCTGGTCTCATCAAAAGACCTAGCCTAGGTCCCTTAAGGAGGATCTCAAGAGGAGGATTCAAGAGGTAATTTCTCTTCCTCTTTCCTTTAATTTCTTTTCAATTTCAAGTTCTTTTCTTATTCTCTCCCCACCTATCTTCATCCACATGGTATGGTAACTCCAGAATCATACATATAATGGAATTTTATGATACTAATGTGATATTATACAATCCAACCTCCTTCTCCACTTCCTTTTATTTTATAAAACAAAACGTTGTTCGTAAGGTGTTAATCTATCACGTTTAAGAAAGACATGTTTTCTTTTTCCATTTATACTTTCAGATCTAGTCATGAAACCATTTTTATGGTCAAACCAGAATATTTTATATATATTATGTCCTATTTAATGTTTTGTAACTAACTTATGTACATATTACTAAATGATTAATCAAAACAAGTTCGTTAAACCGCCCAAATTAACCCAAACAATCATCATTTAATTCTTATCTAATGATTCTTCCACATGGTATATGACATAATTCATTATAAGATCATTTAAACTTCTGTTATATAATTAATAACATGAAATATCAATTCTTTATATTTACCCATGTTCTACTTGAACTTCAATTTATGAATACAAGTGAACCACTTAAGAAAAACCATAAAAACAAACATTCCAGAACAATGTCTTTAAACTCTATAACTCATCCAAAGGTACCTAAAATAACATAATGAAACTATAATAAACCATATTCATGAACTAAAGGTTCTTTAATTTTTAATTAATGAATCTAATGTGGTTATATAGGATATTAAATCCAAGTAAGCATTCGGATATAAGGTAAGGGGAAATTCTCGAACCCAACTTTCATCATCTGGGTTTTCCCTCATTCACTCCTTTTTTTATATGGTTACTCCTTAAAAATAATTTTTTCATCATTATCTTTACTTTTTTGGGATATACATGTTTTGCACTTGTGTTTATGGCCAACAAAATGTTTTCCAAAATAACTCTTCTTTTAAGAACACACCTTTTACTTCTCATTCAAGGTTTACAGGTCTTGTAACATGTATGTTATTCCCACTTAATTTTGGGAACCCAATTTTTATGAATGTTTTATTATGAGATGAACCTCGTTTCTTTCCATGGGTTATTTATGTTAATTTTTTATATATTTTCATTGTGTCATTCATGATAAATGATAATTTTATGATGTGACGGGAGTACCTGTAATTATATAGCGCAATATGAATGTTTCAATGTGACGGGTCCACCCGAAATTATACAACGCTCCAATGAATTGGGTAAATTGATGAATCTCATGAGTTAATGTGAAATGATGTGTGAAAAGGATGCTATCTTTTTTTACAAGTATGTGTGGTATTTAAACACTAATACATGATGTTTCATTTTTATGCATTAACACATTTCAAGTCTCTTATTAATGTGTCAACTCATGTTCGTGATCCTTTGCCTATGTTATGGTTAGGCTCACCCATTGTTATATTATTATTATATATCTTCTTACTGGGATTTTATCTCACCCCTTTTTATGTATATCCTTAGGTGACTACATGTACTAATGAGGGGTCAAGTTCCAATAAGATTCTATAGAAGAAGGAATTAAATAAATGTTTATGCATGATGTTGTAATTGTTATGTATAGTCCTAGTTTTTCAAAGACACTAAACCTTTGGATCCTCTATCAGTAATACTATTATTTTTTATATTTAATTTGATGTAATAGTAATGTATGAAATTGTTGGGTAGCTATAATGGATGCTTCAGAGGTGGAATCAATGCTCGGTGGTTGTGATAAAGGTTTTGTAAAAGACATGGTTATGCCTTGGATTCTTTTCTAACGAAGTCACATTGAGTGATCGTGGTTGGATCCAAGGCCAGTTTCGAAGTGTAGGATTGTTCAGGTGTTTGACCATACTATTCTAATGTTTTTCTATGTTGAAATCAATGTTAACTTCCACCATACAAGGTATGGGTGACTATAAAGTGTTCTGATGCTTCTAATCCAAGGATGTTTACCAGGGTGATGGGTGGTCAAATGGTTAGACCTAACTTTTGAAAAGGGAGATTTTTTGGATGGGAATGTTGATAATTCCTAGATTCTTATGGGGTTGATTGATAGGAGTAATGGATAATTATTTTAGAGAGTGTTTGAGCCTAGTTTTAGTAGTGTACGACTCTTAAAATGCTGATTCAGGGTCGATGAATGGTAGTAAGAATATGTATGACACGGGGTTTTTTTGAGGTAAGGTTAATAGGCACATGATAGAGGTTCATGATTCTATTTGGTATATGTTAATTAGTGACCTAGGAGTATGCATTCGGATCGGTGTGGTGGATCGTGTGCATTTCCATTGAGAATCATTTAGGGAATCATTGAATAATATGAGTAGCATGGTGTTGGTGGTGCCATGGAAAATGTTAATTAGGGATTATTGAAAGAAATCTGTGAGGTGGTAGTGAGTTTTAGTTGAAAAGTTTTTTTTTTAATTGTGGTGTATATATTTTAATGATCCACATATGATTAGGGAGGACTAGGGTCTCCAGACCAGTTGATGTGTATCTTCTGTGAGTGGTGAAAACCAAAATGGATTGGTTGCATTGGGATTCACTGATGTTATCTTAGTGTACTCCCAATTTATAAATGATCATTCCCCACATCTTGAAATCATCATGAGTACATTGAGAGATAATCAACTATACACAAATATACTTAAAGGTTTCTCTTTTGGTTAAAATTATATCATTCACATAGGTTGAGCTCATGGAGAACTATAAGTTAAGTTGTATGGTGGTGAGTGAAATATCATCAATCTATGATCTAGGTTCTTATGGTGGACCAGATGTTGGTGAATATGGCATGTGTTATTCTTAGGAGTCAAGGATGAGTGATAATTAACATTTCCTTCTGTCACTCAGGTAAGAGTGATTTGGCCATATCCAGTTCTTGGATTCAAAAGTAGGGGGAGCATGATCCATAGTAGTTGGAGTTTCTTGAGTGAGGTATTGAAAAAAAAACACTCCTAAGGTGGAGAGTAATGTGTCAATCATGGGGATAAAACCCTTGTGTTGGAAGGGTCATGTATGCATGGATATGGTTGTGTATCAATCAAATAAGGCAATGAGATGTGATTAAAGAACTGATTTGGTGAATTCTTGGATTTCATAGGGAATTCTTAAGGGGAATTACATGGGACGGATGATCGAGCTGAGTGTTGGATATAGGATCTAGGAGGTTCAAAAGTAATTTGTGGTGCCCATGTTGATGGATTTTTGGTGGTAATGGTAGATCATTATGATAGTTGTGGGATAGTAGGGGTTTTGACTATGCAATCTCACTAGAAATTAGGTTTGTACTCTAGTGGGATTGTTCAGGTGGTAGTGGAATGCCTCTAGGTGAGAAGGAATAATGATCAATTAAGAAGGCAACGTGTCAATAGTTCGAGTTGAATGTTTTCAGGATGAATCGACTAAAAATTTTCTAACTTGGGTTAGTGGATCAAATAGATGTGATCAGTTTCAAACCGCATCTGGCGTGTCACATTGGAGGTAATTGGTGCATTTTAGAAATTAAAAGGATATCTAAGAAAAGGTTAGTTTGTCTAAATTTCTTGCATGATTGGTTGGAATACATCCATTCTAGTGGGTTCTCTTTAATAAGGGAGGGTGCTGATCTTGATTAGTTTCCTCAAGTATGTATGGAAATAAGGAGTGGGAACTAGGTCATTGTCATTATAGGAGCATGAGTCCATGGTTCATGTGGTCTTTTAGATGGTGTAGGGATAAAAATTGGAATTTTGTGGTTGTAAGATAAAGCATAATGTGGGGAGAACCATAGGCCTAGCATGTAACCAAATGGTAACACCATCATTGTTTGGGTTGAATGATCTTTTTAAATTATTATATCTATGTTTTAGTTATAACATAGGTCATTGGCTAATGTCTTGGAGGTTTAGGACCTTAAATTAAAGTTTTTTCCATGTATGTTCTACAGAAAATTATAATTAAACAAATTCATTAGGTTTAAAAATCATAGAATGACATCAATTTGGGAATGGGGTTAGATGACCATTCTAGTATGAGTGGTTCAAATTCAAAAGGATATTGAATTGTTAGTCCAGTAGATGGAAAATTTGAACATTTTTAGATGACTCGAAGGCATTTGGCAATGGTTCCACATAGATATAAGTCATACACAGATCGACATCATTTCCACTTGAGATAGTAGTTGGTGACTGTGTGTTATTTCAGGTACCTTTATGTTTGGGATCACTATCAGATTCAGAAAAAGGGGAAGTTAATGCCTAGTTATATTGGGATATTTGGAATTATGGAGAGAATGAGACCAGTGGAATATTGATTGGAACCACCATAGTTAGAAAATGTTTTAGTGTAAAACCATTCTGTTGGATATATTTTTGTAATAGAATCACTATGTTCAAGAGGAACCTTGGAAGAGGGAAGTTTATATGAGGGATCAGTGAACAAAATTTTTTAGCTCGGAATTTTAGTGATGTTTAGGAGTTCATCTCAAGGATGAGATATTATAAGTTGGAGAGTTTATAAGATCTCAAAGTTTGATGAGGCACGTTTTCATTTTAATTTTGGTTCAACTCATTTTAAAATGGTTAATGAAAAGTATTTTAGTAATACGAAAGGTCTTAGGACTATCCCTAGGGTTCGTGAAATAAACATGGGGGGAAAGTGGTCATCTAGTGCATGTTTCATGGTTATAGCATGGTTAGTGGTAATCATACACTATAACCATGTGACCTAGTGTAGGATGGTGAATGGTTATCAAACTATGAAATAAGGGCCTTAGAGAAAATAAAACTTACCCCCCCCCTGGAAAATGGAATTTGTGTGGTTTTCCAAACTGTTTAGGTGGAATAGACAAACTGTGCAGCATAGTTTCCTCTTGGATAGAGGGAAGAGCTTGGTTGTTTCATGGCTTGGCTGACAGTGCAGCCAAACCGTGTGCCACTTAACAAAATGGAAACTGAATTTTTTACTTATCATTTTTAAATACTCACAACCCTATTTTCCTCCACATTACTTATTTTGTGGCCTAGGGTGAAAACATGGAGCTCCCTCCTATTTCAAGTATGATTATCCTTCATTTCTAGGAAATTTGGTGTGCTATTTATGTGCATGGAAGCTCTAAGTAAGTCTCTGACTCCACTTCCTTCTATTTTTTTGTAGAGTCCCTGTTAGGTGTTTCCAATGCTTCCAAAACTCATGAATCCTATTTCCAATAGGTATTCTATATCGTTTTTTAAGGTAATTCTAGTGGTTTTCATCGAGCGTGGGGTAGGTGGATTATAATATTTCTGCCATATCCTTGATTCTTTCCTTATGTATGTGGTTGTACCTTTGTGTTTCTTTACTATCTTGTAAATTATTTGACCAATAAAATAAATTTGACCCTTAAATTTATGTGTGATATCATTCACAGACTTCATCAGTTCTGTTAATGTTCAATAGACTTAGTTTAAGGCCACCCATGGGGTGTGTCAATCACCTTGGAATGGTGAGGTATGGTTATAAATAATGATAGAGGTGCAATTGAGTCTAATATGATTAGTCTCATTGTTTTTATTGATAACATGGTTAACATTTGCAAGGTTTTATTTGGGAATATATATTTTATGACAATATAAGTGGGTGAAATGAAATTTTTTATGTGTAAATATTTTTAGAAATTCTTAAGAGGATTTTGAGAAAGGGTTGTAAGGAGTGTATAGTAAGACAATCTGGTTTTATTTTTTAATGAGTGAAATTCATTTTTTTAAGTTTATACGGTTTTCAAATGGGTTTTTTATCTCTATGTAATTTAAAGCGGCATGTTAATTTGATAAATGGTTTCAAATGAGTAAATGAAGAATGATAAAATGGTTTGATTATGGAAAATGGTTAAAGATGTTAAGTGAAATATACCATGTGAATGTTGATGAATATAAGAGGTGCACCTTGTTTATTTGATGTGATGATAGTCCATGGGGTTGGACCATGAAATTGTGAATTGATGAAATGTGTTGATGTGGGACATGAATTCCTAGACCTGTGGGTGAGAATGGTTAGATATAGTGCTCAAAATCATTTATTTTAGGATGGATATACATGAAGCTCAACATACTTTATTTGATATGACAGACATTAAATTCCTTGAACTTGTCTAGGGTGTTGAAAAGAAGATTTTGACACTAATAATAATTGGCATGGTGCTCCTTAACCTTAGCTAGATTGCAGGAATGGAGATCCAAAAACTATTTCCTATTAGTATGATATAGGTAAATGGATTGGTGCACCTCGTTATATTATAATTGAAATGATTAATTTTTTTCCTTTCTTAGAGTATTTGGCTCTTATATATGATTATTAGACCTCCAATACAAAAAATGTAGATTTTATGGTTTAGGAGTCATGGTAAAAACCAAAGAAGAATTGTGGATAATTGATAAAAATGTTTTAGTTTTGAAAACATTATATTTATGTGTCGTCTTATTATTATACACTTGTGTTTATAAATACCCTATTATTATAATAGATATTTATTTATACACCTCTGGTGGTGACCTACTAAGTTTTACTTACACCCTGCTTGGGCCTCTATGGAACTTGGTTACCCAAAAAAATACCACTTGTTTATGGGTATAGGTTTAGAATAAGGACCTGCATTTTGAGTTTTGTTTAGGCTGGTAGGATAGAACATCGGATGTTAGGACCGATCCTAGACGTGCGACTATGTTTAGGGTATTTTATTAGTTTTTATATTTGGAGTTTTTTTGTATCATTTCCTGACATGTAGTGTATACATATCATTGTTATCATGTGTTTTACTTTTCATATTTCTAGAATTTATTGTGTGTTGTTCCATTTATCATTTATATAGGTTGTTTATCTTTTTTGGATATTATTTGGATTTGTATTCTACTATGATAAATAGGGTATATTCTCTCCACTTACCTCCTTAGTACCTCTCTATTAATTAGCATCCTATGGAACATGGGGAGGCGATTCTAAGGTCATGTAACACACTGGCTCAAGGAATCAGTATTAGGGGAACCTGATCCGGAATGTTACAATGACTCTTGGATAGGTAAGTGGGTAAATATATATAAAAATCCATCAAATGGATTAACTCGGCCTGATTTTTCTAGTATATTAACAGTTAAGGTTTCCCAAATAAGTATAACCCAAATAAAATTCCAATAATAAGGAATCTGATAGTTAGGGTCACCTCATCACTTTATTTCCTTGAACAAGGTAATCTAGGGGAACCCATCTTTATCATGGCCTACCTTGTTAGGTATTGAGAATCTCCTCTTTAGAAGTAATTTAACACTTTTTATTGCAACAAGTATTTAATCTCAACATCTTATATCTTGTTATTCCCTTTTATATATGCATGATTTAAAATATTTAGTTTCGTAATCCTTATTCCATCTATCTAATCAATATGTGCAAACTATATTAATGTATAACTCTTCACACAACCCATAGTTTGTGTTACTCATCCAAAAATAGTATCAAAACATATTCACACATATCTAAATGAATTATATTCTTAAGTTATATGAATATTTCATATAAATTATTATAATTATATGAAATTAGTAATCCCTTCATGAGAATGAATTAATCCATAGAAAATCAACCCCCACCTCTCTATAACAAGGAAGAAGCCTATAAGACAGTGGGAATATCAACCCAAAGTCCCTATACCTAAGTATCCATTACTCAAAATATATTATAATTCCTCATAAAACTAATAAATAATACTTATAAACTATATTCAATAACTAAATTCAAGCTAAAAATTTTAATTACAAACAGAAGTCATAGTAGATGGAAACTAAATCCATTATCATACCTATGATATAACTATTTAGATACATGTAAGATAATATATAAAAGAAATTTAAAAAATTTATACTAAATCATACACATATTCACAATATAAAAAGTTCAAAAATATAATAATTAACATGGGGATAACTTCTAAATAAATGAACAATTCACATATATAAACATGAGATAAATTGTTTTGAATAATTCATAAATTAAAAGTCAATTATAAACACTTTAAAATTTTATCTGTTCTTTTTGTACATTCCATGATCTTGAATTTAAAAACATTAAATTCATTTAATAATATAAACCCCATCATATTATTAATTATTTGAAATTCACTTTAAATGTATAATATTTTATGAAATGTAAACATTTTTATATTTTAGTTTCTAATATGAAAACATTTTACCTAAACTAAGCAACAGATACATAAAATTATTTAAATCTTGATCAAATCAATCATAAAAACTACATTTATTATGGTCTAAATAATATCCCTTATAAGGAACCTAATTTGAACAATTAAAATTAAGTGTTAGTAATAATTCCTAATATTAAAATATAAACACTTTATATTTATCCTTATTTTTTAATTTATAAACATTTAATAAATTACCCAAATAATTTTTATATAAAAATTTTAAATCTAAATTATAATACATGACATATAATTTGAAAGGTATTTAAAATTTAAAACTTAATATTAGAAATATTTATTTTTAAATGTTTCAGAAATATTTATTTAATTGATTATAAAAACATTATAATTAATTATTTTATAAATACTTTATAAATTAATAAATATATCAAAATACCTTTTATTAAAATTTTAAACAATTAATAAATAATATAATTCAATTCATGATTTAATTTATATAAAAACAACATTTCTCCATCAATTGTATTTAATGATTCATAGTAAATCTTGGGCTATGATTGGTAAGCCAATTGTGAGTGTTATCTGTGATATTTTATTACTTGTTTCCCTATCATCAACTATGATAGCACAATCATACTTAAAAATAAACATGGATATCTCAAAGGAAATTCAATTCTCTATTTTTGAATACATGCAATAATGTTATCAAGGGATATGATATATAGGAGTCGTACAAAATGACTAATAGAAAACTAAGGATTTTGTATTCACTTTCCAATTATGATACCCCATAGTGTAGGTTGTGACTCAATCTAGAATAACAAAAACCCAAATATTATTTTATGATTGGAATTATGGCATGTAATTAGACTTTGAGATCATCATTTCTCAACATGATTTCATGAATCTAAAGGCATGGTAAGGCTGTAATATGACTTATGGATTTCATGGGATCTAATAAAACTTGTTAAATATAATAGAGAAATATAAAAACCAAAAACTAATATCAACCATGTAAGAATACTTAAATCATGCATACTATAAATTTAGAACCTTGTGAATGTGTACCTTACACCATTGTTTCTACTCCACCATCTTCATAACTTCTTGATGAAGATAACCAAGAGGAAGCCAAATGAAATCCCTCCTCTAATCATAACCATGGATTGTTGAATCACTCATTTTTCAAGTGCTATCCCTCCACCTTTCTAATAATTATAGTGCATCATGATGTAAATGTGGTAGGAGAAGAGTGGTTCGGGTATAGGGAATTTTAGTTGAGGCTTAGGGAGACTTACTCACCATCACATGGAATTAGGAACATTATAAATCCCCTCAGGATGCTTTTCCAGTGTTATTTTATTTACTCATTCATTATAACACATGAGTAATGGATTCATAAAGTTCATGAAATCCTTTAATGAATGAAAAAAACTCTCATCAGTTTCCTTTTATAAAACCTATAAAAACCCAAGATTCTATTCATTTTATTTCCAAATTAATTTAATTTTCAACGATATTTTTCATTTCACCCAAAATTGATTTTATCTTTTTTATATACAAAACTATTTTTATCTTTAGTAAATGCAAAATTAATTTTATCTTGTGTTACATGCAACATCATGTTTATCTTTCATTACACGCAACAACTAGTTTACAGGAAACGTGACATGATATTTAAATATAACTATTATATAAAATAATTATCACCTACTCGTTGGAATGATGGGTAACTAAATTATGAAAATATATGATTTACAACTAAATATAAAATTAATTCTTTGGTTATAAATTATTTATAAATGAAAATAAAAAACATTGGAAAATAAAGTAAATAATTTTCGAAAAAACTATTTTTATGAATAAAAATGTGTTTTATCTCAATTATTATAATAAATCACTTTTGGTTAATGATTTTAAGGAAATTTAAACATTATATATTCAATAAAAAAATTTAACATTCTTGACATGTGTTTTCTAGTTATGAGATAAGAATAAATCTAATTTTATGTTAAAAATAATATTTTATAAAAAACGGTTTTATCACATTTTGTTCATTTATTTTTAAAATTAATTTTTGAAAATATATTTCAAAAAATTAAATTCATTTTTTAAATAAGAATGTCAAAATTATCTTATAATGAATATTTGACAATTTTCTAAACAGTTATTTTTTTATGAATATTGAAAAATACTTGTTTTTATTGAAACATCTCATTTTTTAAAGCATTTAAAACATAAAAATTATTTTAATGTGTTTTTAAAAGTAAAATTAGTTCAATTATATATTTTTTTAATTCAATTTCGAACATTTTAATCAATTTCATATTGAAATTTTAGATTTTTTTTAATACTTTTGAAGATTTTCTCTTTAGAAAACCTCTTTTTCATCGCATCTAATGGTTTAATTTTCAATTAAATATTTCCAATTATGTGAATGGAATTTGGAAAGAAAAAATCGATATTTTTAATAATAATAAATAATATTATCTAATGTGGTCAAATTGATTTTTTATCTCAATGAATAATTAAAACAATAAAAATTAATTTCCACGGATATGGGTAAAAGGAGTTTACTAGGGGTTAAACTAAAACGATAAGTGGTAAAATGAATTATAAACTTGTCAAACACCCATTATATGGGAATATTTTGACCATATAACATATAAGATTCAATAATTACCGATTTTGGATCCCTTTTTCATTTTTAAAACGTGATACAGTTTATTCTTTTCAAGAATTACATGTGTATCCTCTCCCCCACTTATAAATGGCCACCCACTCTCCTCTCTCTTCACACATCCAAAATCCTTTGGTTTGGAAAATACATATAAAAATATGTTCCTTACATACCTCTCAAAATTATATATTCCTTTGTGATTTTTGATTACTTCGAAATGAGCATTGGAAAATTCACAAGGGAATAAATTCATGAATATGGGTATTATGCCCCTACAAAAGTAAAGTAAGAAGAAGGTGGATGATACCTGTAGATCACATTAGAATCCAAGGGATTCTTTATTGTGTGACCATAATGAGGTCACATTAAGAATCCATGAATAGAGAATACCTATTAAAGTTCCCACGTAAATCCTTTTGATGATTCGTCTACTCTCGCAAAATCACACTGAAAAACCAGTAGTTATAAGGCAGTGGCCAGATAAGCTGCCCCAAGACACGTGATTTTTAACTAGTGGGCGTCTGACAACCCATCCAAAAATCCTGTGAAAATAAGAGAAATTCCCAAAATATGGTATCCTCTTGCGATCATAAAATCACATGATGTATAACTGATGGAGAGGATGATTATCTTTCACAACATCCAATAAAACTCAAAACATCCACGATATTTGTAAAATAAATCAAAGGAAAAAATGGGGAGGATTTGGGATCCACTTTTGGTTGTAAAAATCACATATTCCACCCAAAGAAATATACAAGACACCACTACACCCTGGTGACATGTTCGCCTTATCTCATGAAATCTCACTAGCTTGTCATCCCCATCACATGAAGGGCCTCGGGTACATCTGAGTGACCGTACACTCCCCATTTGGCTCCTTAAGGAAACATGAATGGATTTTTCCATGAAATGGTCACACATCTCCACAGAACCCTTTTTTTTCTCACGTGATGCATCATCAATAGGTAGAGTAATTTTCTTTGAGATTACTCATGTAACATCACATGACCCTAAACCTTTGTAAAATAAGAAAATAAAATAAAAAGAATAGGATATTGGAGCCTCTAGTGATCATAAAAAACCTTATAATGCATGAAATATCTCTGTAACATGGTCTCATGAGACTCCTTGTAAAATTGGCATGATCCCACGAAGTCCCCTTAAAAATCTATCCTTTTCTCACAAAATTCCTATACAAGTCACCTAAGATCATGATAAGGCCTTTTAACATGAACTGTGATCTCATGAAGGCCCTTCAATAAGTCAATATGAAAATAAGAAAGTTCTCCATCATAACTGCGAAATTCAATGATCCCCTATTAATTGGAAATAAACCAATAAATGAGTCATTGACAGGAGGGACTCATGGTCACTGAAAATAAGGTGATTCCCTCAAGGTAATCCATGACAGAGACTTGTGAAGACGTGTGGTGATAGAGCCCTTATCCAACTCCATCTTGGATCCACAAGATACATGCCGTGAAAACTGGAAAACAACTGGGGTGGAGAGGCCTATAAATCCTCCACCCATTCATGAAAAATGAAAGACTACTCAGATGAATTCCATGGCCACAATACGGATCATAATTTGGTTCCTTTTTCATCCCATTGCAAGAATGCATTTCTCAAAGTGGATGATCTCATGACCGAAACACTTCCTGTCAGGTAAGATATTAGGGAAGTTTCAAAGCAATCATGCAGCATGTATAATCACTTCTCATGATCACATATATATCATGTGAAGGACTTATATAAAGACATGTGGAGAAAATTTCACACACCCACTAATTAAAGTGATACTTAAAAAATAATCTAACAATGAATAAATCTAAGTCACTCACAATAAAAAGGATGGAACAAAGACTGAAGTTGGGATACTTATGTGAAGGACACACACACTCACACTCACACACTTTGTGTGAACCACCCAATACACATGACAGCACTAGGACATGTCACCATGATCTCACAACACTCCTTTGGTATACAATTTGGTTCATGCGAAGTCCTATGGGAATATAGAAGAAACTCATAGTGTGCCCCTCGGATATACCACCCAAGTCTCGTGAGATCCTCTAATCTCTCCATCCAAGTCTCATGGTGTCCTTTAGATATGTTTCTTTATGCATATAATGGAATTCTCATATGTTGGTAAAAGTCTCATGGTAGTACACAATCATGTCAAATATCTATCATAGTGCCCTATGGGCATTCCATCTAAGTCGTGTGATTCCCTCCAGACATATCATCAAATACATATGACACCCTTTGAGAAATTTCACACTGAATCTTGAAAAAATATTCTTATGTGTTAGCCAACTATTGCGATGACACCAGGGCGAGTGTTATGGATCATCCAACACCCTCTAGATAGTTCATCCAGGTCATGTGTTGGAATCTAGAACAAACAATTTGGGTCTTGAAACACCCTCTACACAAGTCAGTCTTTATCATGTGATGACCTTCGAACATGTCACCCAGGTTATGTGACGTCCTTTGGATAAGAAAAATTGATCATTTAATTATATTTGGATGATCTAGGTAGATACTATTCTATATATCAAGCAAGAAATCAAAGCATGATGAGTGTAAAATTAGTTCATATTAGGCAGGAAAACAGGCCTGGTCATGAATGAATACCAAGATTTAATAAACTCACTCATCCTCAGTGTGTAATCCATGAATACAAGGGAAAAATCAATGTCTAATTCCCAACCAGTGGAATAATATGATATTCCCCAAAATACAATGGAAAGTTCAATGTGTAATCCCCAAAAAATGAACTATGAGGAATCTGATTCCTTCAATAAACAGGATATGTAGGGCACCTTCTTAAGACCTGAGCCCAGACTCAAATGGGCATACACCTCAAGTGTAAGTCCTATTATGTATACAAAATTTCAACCATCAGGACCCAATCATTACCAAGGGCCTACCACCCTACATCATCCATCAGCGGACTAATAAATAAATTGAACTATGATGAATCTAATTTCTACTACAACCAAGATATGTAGGACACCACCCTAAGGCCCAGCCTCTACAGTAAATCTCTTTGTGTCTCTCTTAGTACATAAGTAACACATCTGGATGAAATAATACTAATCACTTTTTATCCCCTGTTTCTCACGTTAATAATAGATCACAAGATCTTAGGGTGTTCTAGTAGTTATATATTTCACATCATGAATCTCCACTAGTTGAAGAAACATAAGTATGTAATCCCCAATGATTGTAATAACACATCCACCTCAACACAAATGATTCTACCTTGGGGCCAGTTCCAATTTCATGAATGAACTATAGAAAATTTGATTCTCACCGTAATTAGGATATGTAGGATGTCTCATTAGGACTCGATCTTGAATACTCTATTCCTCAGAACACTCATATATATCCTCTATACATGAATTTAAACAACATGGGTTCAACAAACTATGTGGGGTTTTATTCTTACACTAACTAGTATATGTAGGACACCTCATAATGGATCAATCATCTCCTCAGAATAATGACCACCTCCTTGCGTGGAAGCACATTCTGAATCTCCTCATTATATCACTTCAACACATAAGAAATGACTCATTACTGGGAAATCGATGAGGAATATCATATATATATATATATATATGGATTAATTAAATAGACCCCAGTATTTTGTACATGAAAGATAATTTATCCATGATTGTTTCATTAGGGTAACCGGTCCTATATTATGATTAGGAATATATTTTCCAAAATAGCGTAAATCTATAAGAGAGTCCCGAAGTAGAAAATAATTCCCCCCAAAAGGGTACGATGACTTGACATTTCATCCCTTCAACCAATGAGAGTCCCCAAGGGATAATGGTAACCCAATTTTCATGATTGTGCACAACATAAACTTACCACAATCAACCATTGGGTTAAACCAAACCCACTTTAATGAGGGTTTCCAATCATTTTCCTTCTCCCGATGAAACTAAAATGGTGAACCCGACATGAATATCTATAATAACAAATGATTCGGTTATTATCCAATAGGCTATTTTATTTTCACCCAATAAAAAAACTAAAATGGTGAACCCAATATGAATATATCTAACAATAAATGGTTGGGTTATTATCCATCAGGCAATTTCATTTACACCCAATACACAAACAATAATGGTGAACCCAACACCAATCTCTAAAATAAAAAATGATCGATTATTATCCATCAGACCATTTTTTCATACTATAAAAAAACAAATGACAATCTTGATGAGAATCTCTCAAATGATGGAATGATTGGTTAATCCTGAATCAG
Organism: Viscum album; assembly: GCA_963277665.1. Taxonomy (NCBI): domain Eukaryota; kingdom Viridiplantae; phylum Streptophyta; class Magnoliopsida; order Santalales; family Viscaceae; genus Viscum; species Viscum album. Next base: position 820,784,366 of record OY728125.1, on the reverse strand, counting down.
GCCATTTTTTTCATACCCTATACAAAAAAAGAAGAAAAAATGACATGATATTATAGAAGATCTTATATAATTGGGGTTCTTAGAAAATAATTCCATCCACACTCTGATAATTCCAAGTGAGAAGAATGGATGAATGTGGAATAAAAGAAAAATTGTGTTAACCATTCATATCTGATTGAGAATATTATTCCTATGATATTGCACTAATTGGTAACCTTGTTTTTGACATTTTTGTAACTCCATATACTAATCTCAACACCCTTATTCGACACAATGTCTTTATCATCCAACGATTTCTCCAAAAAATTACCTATGGTTTCAACCCACAAAGATCTAAAAATGATATCACCTAATCAACATATCCAATATTAGGTGAAAAACATGATGGTCTATGAGTACCTTCAACATGGTAAAATCCTGACCCTGTAAGCTGTTCATGAGTTTATCCAAGCATGGAAATTAAAAAGTTTGCATTGCCAAGAAAAAGGTGATGCTAAGCTAGTGGCCCTTGTTGATACAACCAAACACTTAGGGATCTTATCCCTAGAGCACAAAAACTTACACCTTTAGTCTCTGATGAAGGTGTATCATGAATACAAATTCAAATCCTTTTCAGTTTAGGTGACATTGAGAAGTGCATTTGTCAATCGATGTCGCCAAGACCATCCCAATGGTACCCTCCAGTCACCTGTTGAGGCTGCCACCCAATATTCTTCCAGCTCTAACACCCATAAACGAGCATCAATAAATACATTCCAGGTAAGAAAGGTTTTGGATACAAAAAAATTTGGATCATATCCCCACTCCTGATGATGAAGTCTGCCTGTATATTTCGGTAGTAACCAGCATGTAGGCTCATATTTCTCCTCTTTTAGAAGGTGTATGTGGTAATATTTCCATAGTTAGTATGGGGAGATTCATATCCTTACCACGTTCATGAATCACATAGGCATATTTTGGGGGCATAATGAGGACATATGTGGGCACATATCCCAACTCCAATCAAAGATATTTTACACTATATAGTCAGGATAGAAAATGTATAGGGTTATATTCCTACACACACTTTGTTAAAATTCCAATATATTTTACCAACAGCTAAAGAACTCTGATGAAATATTCTGGAACTGGTATAGATAAAGGGATCAGTCCATTTTTCTGTCCATACAACCAGGGAAACTCAAAACTCTGATCATTATGAACAAGTGGTTATACTAGAGAAATCACACATTATTTCTCCTGTCCAGGAGGATTATCATTATATTATGATAAACGATGTTGCAATGGGATTGGATCATACTCTCATTCTAGTTGGGGCTCATGAGGTGTGAGTGGAAAATTCCACGGGAAAAGGGCATATGCCTATCAAAAACGTCTGGGGGTATATTCTAAAGGTGAAGGACCAGGATCATATCCCCATTATAGCCACAGCTCACCGTGTGATAGGGGAACAAGACCCAATATAGACTCATATTCCTATCGAATATTTCTAGCGGTATACTCCAAATGCCTTGGATTGGGCATTTATTCCCATTCTGGCTAGGTCCAACCAAGTGAGAATGACATAATCCTTAGGATAGTCTCATAATCTTATCAGTGAATATGCCTAGACTATTCTAGAAAAACATGGAAAATAGGTTCATATTCCTAATTCCTATGATAATTGAATGTGCCAACATCATTATAATGTAATATAAGAGGAGGATCATATACCTTATACCATTCTAGAGGTATATCAACTTATTTCAATGGGGAATGAATATTCATACCATGATCATATTCCTATTGAAACATGGGATCACTAGGTTAGAGTGGACCATGCCTTGGGGAAGGCGCATATTTCTACCAAGAAACACTAGAAGCATATCCCGAAGGCTCGGGATTGGGATCACACTCTCATCTTGAATGAGGCTCACCAAGTGAGAATGGTGCATGCCTTATGAGAGGCTCATATTCCTATCAATAATGTGACAGCTAATTGAAATATTCAAATAGATTCTCAGTAGAGGGTACATATTCCCATAGAAACAAATAGTTATAAGCAAGTTTTTAACACCGTCATACAGTAGGCTCATATCCCTGCACAATTTTAAAAGGTAGGTTGGAATATTTTGACCATGATGAAGATCGAGACCCATATTCCAAATATGATCAATTTCAGTGTCCTTGAGATTGTTTGAGACACATTTCAATCACTAAAATGGTCCTTCAACACTTCCACTGAAGAAAAATATGCTTATTAGTATGATATTCCTCCTCACTGTATTGTGGATATGGGTTATAGGGACTCTACTCTTGACATCCACTATGGTTAACCTCCCTATGGTGATATCTCCCACAAACAAAGAAATCATCCCCTTTCCCAGAAACCTCCGTATAGAGTGGTTTTCAAAACTCTGACATCTTCATATAAAGAGGTTCTCGAAACATCGGGGTCAACTGCATATGATTCCCCCATCAACTTCCAGCAGCACTCCACTCCCATCAGTAGGTGACCATTTGAATCATCTTTTATGGTATGATAGGATGGAGGCATTTAATTCTAATGAAGAGGAGGTTGATGGTGAATTTTGTAGATATTTATATAAAAACAACCTCCCTATCATGTTTGGGTCCATCTCTACTTCTAACTATGAGATTCTAGATGATCTAGGAAAGGATTGCACGCCTTATCTACACCAAAATATGTGGGCTACTCATTAGTGACTGAAATATTGAAATATACCTTATCCAGGATATGATTTTCACCTTTAGAAAATCAAGATACTATATTTTAATCTAGACTTATCTATTGTCTCAATGGCTTGGAATCCAAAACTGGAAAAGAATAGTGAAAATCTACAACATGTTTTCTGTCATTCCATCATGACCCTTCGGCAGCTAATCTTAGAAGACACATCATGAATCAATATTTAAGGATGGGTAAGGTATAGATTGATACACTTTTCCACACCCCTAGAATAACAGAACCCATCATATTCAAATTTATATAATGTTATTGAATCTACAGATATCAAGGGATTGGGTAACACTAGGGATAGTTGGTCACTACAACTGAATTCCCCCACTTCAATAATGACCATACCTCATGAACATAGGGAGAGTATAGCCAATAGAACATCAAAATGGGCCCCTCAAATTAATGGGAATTCATCTTTGACATGGAGACCCAAGTTGTGATCATCTAGACAAATTCTCATAAATAATGGTTCTCATCATGGGCTACCATTGCACCCATCTCCTACACGAGCACAACTGCACCGCATCAAACAAGACATAGTAGTATCTACCATAGTAGTTCTCTAGAAGTGAACCCAGCCCACTAGGATGGGCGAATACCAACTTCCTCCTTGACCTCTTGGATTGTCAATTCCCAATAGGATTCAGGACATATCCTCAGTAGCTATAAAGAAACCCTAGCTCACTGGGCTGAGAGAATTAGTGTCTATATCACATTCATCATCCCCTAAGAGGGTCCCTTGTAAATTAGAAGTGATTCTAAATCACCACCACCCAATTGGGTTGGGGGAATTTATATCTAAATATCCATCCTGGGAATCATCAAATCCCTGAATGGAATCATTGGATCCTCAACAATAGGATTAGTAAATGCCAATTATAGCCCCGAACAACCCCTAATCCTCAGGGATGATGGAATTTTCATCATCATCACCAATGATAGAATCGGTCTTCTCTGGTTTGGGAGGGAAAATCAATGGTCAGCATCCCATCTATTCCTACCACCTTAAGACAACTTAAACTATTCAAGGGATGTTCGGTGATCATGAATGGATGATTCCTCAAGGTCAATACTCATAGACTGATACATAAGGAACATACATAAAATAATATTAGATCCCACTAGGTTTGGAAGCCAAAATGACCCAATATAGTCAAATGTTTGAAGAATGGACCTAATAAAGGCAGTACAGAATCATCCTATTTCATCGAAAGTAATGGCACAATCACCATTGCCTAATATTCCATAGTAAATTTTGTCGTTGTTAATATGGAAGATATTTTAGATCAATGTAAAAATGTATAGGGTCGACAAATGGAAAATCTAGCTCAAGAGGTGGGTGATATAGATGCACCAACAAAGCCTACATGCACCTGAAACTAGTGACAGCTCCAAAATATGGTTACTCTGAATAAAGTGTTACCACCTAATCAATGGAACAATACAAAAGCAAAAAGGAAAGGTATAGCTACATCCAAATCACCACCCAGAAGGGGTGAGGTTTCAACCATATAGGAACAATTTTTTCAATATAAGAGTGAGATATAATCTCTCAGGAAACTCAACAAGAAGCTACTCAGGGGAAATATTTCCACCAAGTATAACCTTTAAGAAGAGTTGGATATTCTCCCTCCCATGTTTGATCTACCAAAAAAAGAAGTATATGAACATCATAATGGCTCTAGGCCTAGGAAGTCAGTCTATATAAATGAGAAAGTTGAAAATGATTGTGACTTCCCTCCATTTTGGTGAAAAACTCTCCCTCTCTAGAGTGATCATTAATTCTTAAGCTGAATAGAGAATAAGTAAGAGATGAATATAGGGCCATCTCATCAACCTATGTTCACTCCTTGTGGATGGGATACACCTCATAGAGAATTTACCTAGGAGTTATTAACATCATCAAGTCCCTGGATACTTGAATAGAAGTCATGGAAGGGTGATGTGAACCTATATATCCTGAGAGGAATCCATATCTTGAATGGGTGTATAATACTCTACCTCCACCCAATTTCTAAAATCATACCTTCTATACCTTTGATAATTCAGGTGACCCAAAACAACATTTCACACACTTCGTATCCCTATGTGTTCTGATGATGGGCCCCTGAGATCAATAAGAAGCAATCAAGATGAGGTGTTTTGCATAGACTCTGATAGGGTAGCATTTGTTTGGTACATAAGTCTACCATTAGAATCCATTACTCGATGGGAAGACCTTCATCTTAAATTCCTTTACCATTTCAACTCCATGTTAATAAAAATTACTATCATCGACCTAAAAATTAAAGAAAAATGAAAATTATACGGTGTATGAATTCATAAAAAGGTGGAATTGTTTAACCAACTCACTCAGTATCCCTCTCTTTCAAGAGAAACTACCATAACTCTATGATGAAAATATCAGGGATGAGTTACAAACACATATTATTCTAATTAAATATACTGGATGATTCTGTGAGTTCACATAAATGGATAAATGTTTGGATGAATCAATTCAGCGAAACTGATCTAAATCTCAACTCATACCCCCAATAAAGGGTAAAAGGTCAGGAAAAGTAGAATATAGAGCTGTCACTCTCAATCCAACAACACTTCCCATCCAAGAACCTAGGTAGACCTTGAACCGCCCACCACCTCCTATCAAGTAGCGACAACCATAGAGTCACCCTCATCCAAAAGCACAGAGAAATATGGGTTGACTGGTATTTGAGGAATAGATAGAAAAGTCATACTTCTTTTAAAATGAACAAGTCCCCTATTATTTCTTTTTGGAAATGAACAATAACCTACTCATGTTCCCATAACCTAGGAATCCTGATGAGGTCAACATCACTGAACTTCTCGACAACTACCCTTACGATATAAGGTGGGGTTATAATATACAGGATTAGTCTGTATTTAAATATGTCCTTTAATGCATGCTTTATTCTATATAGGTAGCATTAGAAAACTCCCTAGAGTAGGTGGCCTACATAATTGCTCTCTGGTAATGAGAAGAATATGGTTGGAAGAAATTTTCAACCATGATTACATGAAAGTTTGACAACTAGATGACTTGTAAAATGGTTGATCAAGTTTATGCAACCTTGAGAGTAGAGCTATGCAGACATCCAATATCTCCACCACCTAAAAAGAGTACATCATATATAACTCTTAAAGTTGGGAATGATCATAGGAGTTAGGAAAAAATAGAATAGAAAGAATCATATTCCACCCCAACATAAGATCTAACTCTTTTATATTTCTTCTCGGTGACATCCGAAGCACAGGTACCTCCCTACAAAATGAAACCCTCATTGAATGAAGAGCTCATTTTTTTTATTTCAACATGATACACTTGGAATACCCCTTATATTATTAACAAGACTCGTAATATGATTTTCATGCATATAACTGGGGAGTAGGAGGCTACATGTGAAGGAATCAAGGATATGGTTAAACACAATATCTCAATTACATCCCTATAGAGGACATATATACAATTAAGACCCTTTATAAGGAACTCCATCAAACCCAAAAAAAAAGGCATTAAGTTTCTCAAATTCCTTTTCTATTTTTCCACATCCAATTTTCTTTCATGACTGCTTAGCAGGGGTTTAATTATCTGATCGACCCAAAAAATAGGGAAGGCCAGCATGATCCGATCCACTGGAAGAAATTTCTCCCACAACCTCTGCACTATCACCAGGCTCATCCACCACAAATTCTTCATCTCCTAAGTCATGTGTCTAGAAGAAACCCCAAATCAGGAAGCTCTATCATCAGGATAAAAATTATGAAATTCTGGAGATGGACCTAGGGGATGCACTCTATATTTTAAAAGAACATTGGGAGGAACTTTTTGAATCCCTTTAGAGCCCATGGGAATTTGACACAGAAGTCGCTGTTGTCGAGGTCTATCATTTGGAGACCATGCCATCAGAATAAAATTTCACCATTTTATTCACTAACCAAGATTTGGAAGAGGTCACACAAGGGAATATCATAACCCTATATGTCTCAGGTAGACTCAATAATGTCATCATATAATGTTATTTGATTAATAATGATTCTAATAAAAATCTCATCCCAGTTCGAACCCTTCTATATTTGTTATATGGTGAAGGGGAGTTATCTCCCACTAGTTTGACCATTAAAGGGTTTGATAAGTGCGGGCAAAGACCTCTCAGTAAGATCAAACTAAAATCTTTATTTGGGGATCTCACATCTGACATTGAGTTTATAGTTATCCAGCAACACACCACATATAATTTTCTACATAAAAGGTAGTGTCTCCATTACAACTTGGCAGTGCCTTCGACATTCCATCAGTGTCTGAAATACCACATTAATGGAAAATCTGGTATACTACATGGTGATAATTCCCCCTTCAAAACTTGCATAGCCAAATATGTTGAAGTGGACTTCTATAAGAAGGTAGGAAATCAACCAATGTAAAATGATGATATACATGTTTCAATCCCTAATGAATTTGGGACTTCCCCAAAATTCCTATTGTATGATTGATAGTGACTATGTGCTCCCCATAAATCTAGTCAAGGTAACATATCTAGTCCCAGAGGTCCAAGCCCCTTCTATCCCTAGTGAGTGTAAAAAACAATCATCTCCAGTATCTATATACAATGACTCAGATGGTAATGGAAGATAATGTCTCTTCTCATGGTCTTCCTCACCATGATATTGAGGTAGAAGCCCCCAGATTTCCATCTCCTCTTGAGAATGCCCCTATAGACTAATAATTGGAGGAATATGAGGATGATCTCAAGAACTCCCCTCCAACATTTGAGAATGGTGTCTCCAACACCATTGACGAGATCGTATAGATAAATCTGGTAATAGAAGAAGACCGACAACCTATATTGATTAGTGTCTCCAAGCTCCTCAAAGAGGAATAGATATACATTTCATTTATAAATAAAAATCAATGTATGTTTTCTTATAACTATACGAAAATTCCCATACTAAATCCATATATGGAAATGCACCATCTAGGCCTACCCGACGACCATTGAGGGTTCAAGCAGGCAGCCATGAGGATGTACCCCTCTCAAGAACCAACATAGAGGTGGAAGTTGACAAATTGATAAAATCCAACTTTTTTCTAGAATTGAAATACCTAATATGTCTTGCCAAAATCATCCCTATCAAGAAAAAGAACGGAAAGATTAGGATCTGCATTGATTTTAGAGACTTCAATTGGAATTTCCCAAAGTATTATGTACCATTTATGATCATAGAACTCTGGATTGATTCAACTACTAGATTCAAATCCCTTTCCATCATGGATGGTTTCTTGGGGTAGAATCAGATCAAGATAGCCCCCAAATATGAAGAGTTACTACCTTCAAATTTCCTTATGGGATTTTTTTATATCAGGTTATGCCCTTTGGGTTAAATAACACTAAAACTACATACCAACTCACCACGCATCATATATTTAAGAAATTACTAGGAATGATAGTCAAGTGTTATATTGATAACATGGTTGTTAAATCCTGACACTGATGTTATCACTTCACAGATCTCTAAAAGATCTTCAACAAACTATGACAACATATTCTAAATATTAATTTACTCAAATGTGATTTAGGGGTAACATTGGTAATGTTCCTTGGTTTTGTGGTATTCCCCCATGACATTGATGTTAAATTAGGTAAGAGTAGTTATATTATAGCAATGTCACCCCAAAAATCTAAAATAACTGAGGGGGGCCTAAGAAAACCCTTATTACCTTCGACGATTCCTAGAAAAACTGGCTGGAAAATCTCTCCCCATCACCTGGATAATTAATAAGGGAATCACCTACCAATGGGATGATGACTACCAAAAATCTTTCAAAAGTCTCAATAAGTAATTGTTTCACCCAGCAGTACTAATGTTTCGGGTAGAATGAAGACCACTAATATTATATGTGGTCACCATGAAGAAATCACTGGTCACCCTCCTCACACATAAAAATGATACAGGAAGTGAGAATAGTCTTTACTAATTTATTTGGACAATGTTGATCACTGAGACTAAATATTTTTATGTTAAGAAGAACTACTTCTCACTCGTATTTTCAGTGTAGAAGATGAGGCATTATGTGTAGTACCATGAATTCCATATGGTCTCTCGTATTGATCTACTCAAGTAAATGATTTGTAGCAATATGCTGAATAGGTGCTTTCCCTAATGGGTGGTCTTTCCTTCCAACCTATTGGAAAATAATAACGTTGCTCGGGTGAACAGAAGATTACTGTCATGTGAATAGATGTAATGATTTTTTATATTTCCATATTATTTGGATAGTAAAAAGGATATATTGAATGAATATTTATGATATTTTTAATATATTTATACCATTTTAATTTAAATATCATATATACCTTTATACTTTCTATTTTGTGGGGGATATGATTATGTTGTTCATGTATACAGAGGACTACCACCTCGCAAAGCGATGTGATTCGTTTTTTTTCTATTTATTTGCATGGAAGGTAATAAAGATAAATTTAATAAATATATTTTATATATATGAAATCATAATGATTATGTAAAGTTAAATAATTATTTACTATTCTTTTTTCAATCCATTAAAAAAATTAAAACAACGTTCATGCGTGGATACTGCCTACCATCTCCATGAACAGTGTATTTCATTTTCTATCTCTAACTTTAATGGATTACAATAAATACATATATAATTATTATATATAATATTTAAAAAAATCTAATATTCTTGAGATGATATAACTATTATTAATGTAAAATTATCAAAAATGAAAAATCAAAACATACATAAAAAACAAAACAGTTTTTAATCAAAATATGATTTTTAAAAGGAATTATAAATGGATAATAAAAGTTACAAAGTAAATTATATGTAGTAAGATATATATAATTATGATTCTAAAATAGATTTATAATAAAACTATATTAATTATATAGTAGTTTTGAATGTTTACGAAGGAAGTCGAGAATTAAGTTAAGGGATTTATGTCTCAATTTTATTTTCTATGTGACACATGTCATACTCACCACATGTTTATTTTATGTGGTTTATATACTCTCAAAGAATTTATTTTAGGATTATTATCCTGAAACTTATGGGTATTTACATATCCATTTTATTATCTCTCTTTCATGTTATTTATAGTTCAATATTTTTAAAATTAGTAATGGATATTTGTCTAAATTTTTCATCTTTGGGATATACGCTATGTTATGAAACTATATGATTTTATGAAGTATATATTAATCCCCTTTGAGATGTAATATCATGGATTTATTTATTATCATGATGTTATAAGTTTCATTTGATGTAATTATTTTACAAGTCTTGTGATTCAAAGTTACCAAAGTGGTAAAGCTTTTATGATACAATCTCACTGTTTATCAAGATTGTTTATGTTTATACTTTCGATGAAAAAAATATTATGATCCATATATCAATAAACTCGTAAATTTTTTTATCCTATAGTTATTTATAGGGAATACATTTTTCCCTTTATTTTCAATTATTTATGTACACAATATTCCAAAATAATGTTTTTAAAGAAAATTGACTTTATTTCTCTAATTAGTTGAAAACTGATTTTTCTTCCATATCCATGTCTTATAAAAATGTTTTAAAAAATGTTTTAGTGTTCCTATAGATTTTTTTAAAGTCATTTTACACTTCATTGATAGTTTTTTTAAATTATACATAATATTCTTGTTGTTTCCAAAACAAACATCATTAGGATTTTACCGAAAATGTGAAAATAATATTTTCTTTAACATGTACAACATTTCACACAGTCATGACCAATAAATGTTTTAAATATTACTTTATAAGTTTAAAAGTTTATTTTCAAAGAAAATAATTCTTAAAAAGTTTTATGTTTTAAAAAAATCATAGTGGAATAGATAATTTCCTCAAGAAGGGTTTTAAATGATTTTTTAAGCTTCCTTTCTAAGTTTTAAAGGTTATTTTCAAAGAAATGAATTATGAAAATGTTGTATGTTTTAAAAAACCGTTTTTCAAAGTGGAAATGATATTTTCCTCAAGAAATTTATTAATTGATTTTTAATACTTCCCCTATAAGTTTTCAAGGTTATTTTCAAAGAAAATGATTTCTGAAATATTTTATGAATTTCTAGTTTTAGAAATTTTATTTTCAAAGAAATGGTATCTTCCTCAAGAAATGTTCCATGTGATTTTTCTTTAAAAATATTTTCCCATATAATATGACACCCTTTGATATCACTTAAACTTTACTAAGGATATGATCTAATGATTCCAAATTTATTCATTATCAAGATGGTTTAAGTTTATGATGACAAGATGTTTATGAGACCCATTTGTTTTTCATGGTTTAAAATAGGTTGAAATGTTGTATAAAACCCATTTATTTTAATGGGTTTTAATATGATGAATGTTTTATGATCTTTCAGCACAAGTATATATGATTTTCATTATGTGAAGGGTGAGACCTATATATACCTATAGGTCATTGGGTCATGATTAATGTTCAATGATCTCAAAGGTTACACTAGAGGTTATCCCAAGTCCAAAAACAGGGTACACATGAGATTATCCCAAGCATGAAGCATGTATATGGGTGGTTATCCTAATACTAACATGTTATAAAAGTCTTGTCCTATATCCTTGACATAAATTTTCTATGATTATGATTTTTCCAAAACTCTATGTCTTATGCCAATGTTATGCTATCAGGGATTGTGTTCTTTGATTCCTTTGTTATTCATCTCTTATAAACATCCATGATTTATTCCATGACCCGTGTTTATGATCTATGATATATATATGGAATGGTTTTTCAAATATTATTCTCATGTTCTCATGCCCATAAACTCATGTTATATTGATACCTAACTTTTTTAAAATGACTGAGCATCTAAGCTGTCATGAAAAAAAGGTGTTATAAATGATATGTATAAGAATGGTGCTTGTTATAAATAACTTAGTGGGACATGTTGTAGTTAAATTATGAACCATTTTGTTTATGTATCATTTTTTCTAAAGGAACTAGACAAAAATTATTCTTGTGTGGATTTTTATTATATGTATGAATATCTATCTATTAAGACGTGATATTAATAAATGAGAAGTATGGTTTTTTATAGTTGGTATAAGATGAAGGTTTAGTTGACATTTGGAAACTAGGATGAGAAAAATTTAATGATATCCCTAGGTTTATTTCTATGGATATTTTTAGGGATATGTTTAAGGAAAAGTATAATAATGAGTCAAAGTATAGAAAAATGTTCTAAAATGTTGGTAAAGGATGTAATGAGAGGTTTCCAAGAAATTACATCCCAATCTAGATAATACAAGTGGGTGCAGCTCTAGCATAGAGCTACCTAGGGGTAATAACTCTAAAAAGAGAACATTCAGTAGTACTGGATCATCACTTGGTGTAGGAAAATGGGCCTTTCTTCACACCCAGTTTGACACTCTTGGGGGATATGTTTTGAAAATTCATAAACACTTTATGAACCATCATGAATGATTCGAATAAGGACTATGAATAACATAGGGTAAGCCTAAGGTGTAATAGATTTAGAAGAAGGTGTTATGGTTTATAAATTCAATAAGTTTATTTTCATGATAATGTGGTTTTCCACAACGGTTACTATTTCCCACTTAATTATTTTCAGTTTTATTCAATGGATGGAACCATAAAGAATTATGTTAACATTAAATTTGAAAAAACATACAGTGACTATGAGAAACCAAATTAGAATATGACTAAAGAGAATGATATTCTGATTATGACTAATAAGATATTGTGATATATGATTAACAATGTGAATTTAGGTGATATTTTTAAAGTGTAAAATAAGAGGAATATAGACTTTTAAGATATTTTATATTGTAATGAATATAGAGTAAAGAAGATTTAACTTTATATATGTTAAGAAGGTGGGAAGAAGCACCTAGAATAATATCTCACATAGAGGGGATGTTGTTTTCTATGTTGAAAAAAATGTCATAGAGTGATAAATGTTCATAGAGTTCAATGTGTTATGGGTGGAGAACATAGGAATTATCCCAGTCAATGACCTGATCCAAAAGTTAAATTCTAGGCCAAGTAAGGACCTATTCCATATCAATCATTGAAGTTAAAGGATTGAAGTATTTATGTTTTCAGATTCAAGGATTATGTTGTAGAATTATTTTTACCAATGGTATTTAGGTTGTAAGAATCCTGAAAAATATAAGGATTGTGCTAATTTTGGAAGAATATATTTCACCATGTAAGATTAACTTAAGAGTAATGGACACCATCATGGGTTTATGAGTTTAAGGTTGTTCATAGGTTCAAAGTCATAAAAACATTTTTTTAGGTATTATTTTATGGGAGTTTATCAAGATTCATTATATATTTAGAGTCAATTAAGAAAATAAAAACCTTTGGTTTGTATATGTTCTAGTAGAAAATGTTATTTGAGGAGGATTGACTTTACATTTTTTGGGCATACGATTAAATGTATTGGTAACCTTTAGGGTTTATCTTATCTATGATTTTAAGGTAATTATTGGTTATTTAAATTTCAAATTTTTTAATAATTATATTAATATATTTTTGGAGAAAAGGATATCCCACATGTCAGGTGATAACATGTTGCATCCCACAAGTTCATAGGGCTTTAACCCACAACCAAAGGACAAAAATGGTATAGTGCCTACCACTGGACTATGTGAAAGAGTATTCCCTATGGGAAATCATGAAGATATATATTGTTGAGTATTTATCTCAGTTCTTGTTGTGTAAATTTGTTAGGGCTGAGACACAAAATTCTAGGGGTTGATGCCACCACTATCAATACAAGAATGAAAATGGGAAAACATCACTATAAATTTGATTGTCTAAATCCACAAAACAACTAAAGGTCACAATGTTATAAGACTTGTAGTATGTCACCTTAAAAATTCAGCACACTTTATCACAATCAAATAAGACTTCTCTCTTGATCATCTTGAAAGATTATACATTAAGTAAGTTTTAAGGTTGCATGGAGTACCACATTATATTATTTCTGAGTAGGATCTGAGGTTTCCTTTGATTTTCAGGTGAATTCTTAAGCAATATCTTGATACAAAGTTGAGTTTCATCACTGCATATCATCCTCAAATAGGTGTTCAATTTGAAATAACAATTCAAACACTATATTATATTCTAATATCTTGTTCTATGAATTTCAAAGGTGGTTGGTATCAATACCTTTCTCTACTAAAATTTTCATACAATGATATATTTCACTCTAGAATTCAGGTGGATTGTTATAAAAACCTCATTAGAAAGAAGTATAAAACTCCAATGTACTAGAATGAAGTTGAAAAAACAAATCTATTTGGACCTGATCTGGCATATGAAATATAAGATAAGGTTATATCCATTTAGTAACACATAAGGGAAACACAAATTCAATAGAAAATTTATGTTGATAATATTTAATACTATCTATAATTTGAAGTTTGTGAGAAGGTTTTTCTATGAATTTATTTATTGAAGAAATATTGGTAAAACTAAGCCCCAGGTATATCAGTCCTTTTGAAATTATAAATCATATCAGGGTGGTATCTTATTTATTGGTGTTTATACTAAACTTGTATCAGGTTAACGATGTGTTCCATGTATATCTCCTATCAAAGTACATACTTGATACATCACATACACTAAACTCAGAGGTCATATAATTGGTGCATGATATTTATTATCATTTATAACCAATGGATATTCTTGATCATACAGAGAAAGTTCTACAAAATAACACCACTTGCCTAGTCAAATATTACGGCAAAAACAACAGCTTGAGGAAGCTCTGTGGGAACCTCAGGATGAAATAAGGTATAATTATTTTCATTTTTTGTACCAAAGTGATAAATTTCAAGGGATAAATTTATTTTAAAGGGGGTAGAATGTAACACCCCAATATTTTATGAATTTTTTTTCAAATTAAATTATTATTATTATTGATATTTTGTACTACACGTGACACTGAGATTAGCTTGCGTCACACACAACACTACATTAATCATTCAATACACCAGTATCCTAAATCCATATTTTTTGTATTTTTAAATAAAACTTTTAAGGGGAATTGTGAACCCGAATACAACCACATAATCCCACATATTCCAATAGTGATATTATATTCCATTAAACTAAACACCATGTTTATCTTTCATTACATGAAACACCAAGTTTAAATGAAACATGACATGCTATTAAAATATTATTATTTAATATGATAGTTATTGTCTTGCCATTGAAATGGCGAGTATGAATAGTATTAACTAAATTATTAAAATATTTGGTTTACACTTATATATAAAATAAATTCATTGGTCTCCAATTAATTATAAATTTAAATAAAACCCATTTGAAAATAAAGGAAATCATTTTCTAAAAAAACTAATTTTATGCGCACAAATATGTTTTATCTCGATAAATTTAATAAATCGATTTTCGTGAATGATTTTGATGAAATTTATAAATTATATATTTGAAAAAAAACTATAACATTTAACTTACATGTTTTATAGGCATGAGATAAGAATACATCTAATTTTATTCTAAAAGACTATATTTTTCTAAAAAATAGTTTTTACGGAATTTTGTGAACATTTTTTAAATTAATTTTTTATACTTTTAGAAAAACTATTTAAAAAATGAAAATAATTTTGAAAATAACATTTCAAAATTAACTTAGGGTGGATTTTTTAGAATGTTATGAGAAGTTAAATGTTTTTATGAACAGTGAAAAATACTGGTTTTAATTAAGAAATAAAATTTATTTCAAAGAATTTAAAAACATATACATTTTTTAAAAAGGTTTTAAAAGTAAAATTACTTAAATTATATATTTATTAACCAAATTTGGGTCATTTTAATCAATTTAGTATTGGATTTTAATATAATAAAATTAAACTTTTCTAATTTTGTCTTTGGAAAACCGCTTTTTCGTCGCATCTAGGGGTTTAATTTTAAATTAAATGTTAGCACATATATGAATTAAATTTGGAAAAATATATTACAAATTTAGAATCAAAATAAATAATATTATCTAATGAGTACAATTTATTTTTTACCATAAGGAAGATTAAAAATAGTAAAAATTCATTATCGTGGTTAAGGTTAAAATGGGTTTATCAAGGTGTTATAAAAAATGAGATGGGGTAAAATGACCTAGAAACTTGAAAACCCCCAATTTTATAAATATATTTAGACCATATAACCTATAATTTTATAGGAATTTCCATTAGTGATTTTTGAGGCAAGTAAAAAATGTTGTTACCATTTATTCTTTTCAAATATTACATGTGTTTCCTCTCCCTGCTTATAACATTACTATTAAATAAGCCTTTAACAATGCAAAAAAATGAATTCATCATCACTAGATAAGTGATGACAACCAGAGAAAGATTAAAATACCTAGTATTTAATTAGCACTAAAAAAGACTGATAAAGGGGTACTCTATGAGCACTAAAAATAGTTGATAAATGGGTCCTTTATCAGTGCTTTTAAAACCACTGATAAAGGAAAACATTTATCTATGCTTTTATTTATCATCGATAAAGGATACCTTTATCATATCTTCTTCTAGTATTGATAAAGGTAACCTTTATCAACTATTCTACAATCATTGATAAAGGACCCCTTTATCAGCACTTCCAAAAGCACTGATAAAAGACCCCTTTATCATCATGTATAAAAGCCATGATAATTTGGCATGCAACGGTGTGCTGTAATAGCACACCACAGCACCAAAAACACCATGAAATAAAAATAAATATTAATATATAATTTAAATGAAACAAATTTTACAACCCAAATACAAAAAAAAATTCTTTAATATTTACATTTCGAACATTGTTTTATACAGTTACATAAGTACAAATTATTACATACATTTAAAAACATCAATGTTCCTTTATCTTTTGATCGTAACCCATTCTCAAGAAAAAAATGTTACTGTATAAGAAAACAATTATTATGTGATAAATAATATAAAAAAATAAATTAAAATAAAGTATTACTTTTAAACTGAACTTTGATTCATACCAATAACATTGAGTATCAGATTGAGTTGTGGTGTTTTATTACATGTCCCACCATTTATTATTCCTCTTCAAAAATTAATTATAGAAAAATTAAAAAAATAAGTATAAAATAAAAATGATAAGGGAATTAATTAAGTAATAGTATATAAAATGAAGATAAAACAATCTTGGCTCGTTTACTTAGCGATGTGAAGCACATTTTAAACTAAAATGACACTTATATATTGAAAATATGCACTCTAAGTTATATTGGTCATACTATGCATCATATTGAAGTGTGAATGATTCCTACATGTCTAAAATAACTTATGGATCATTTTTCTGAACTATCATAATTATTTTAATTTTTTTAATTTGTTTTAAGTACATCACTTGTCTTTTTTACTAAAAAATATTTTTAAATTGGAAACATGCACTTTGACTCATATCGATCATATTGTGTTTCATTTTGAAATGGGACTAATTCCTACCTATCAAAAATTAATTATGAATGGATTTATTAAATTATCAATAAAATCCAAGTTTTTTTTTCAACTTTAAATGTGTGACAATTTTTGAACTAAAATATTGATTTTAAACCGATAACGGACACCTTGATTCATACCGGTCAAACCCTATGTCAGATTGACGTGACTTGTATTCCTACATGTCCCAAATGATTTATAGATCATTTTACTAAAGTATCAAAAAATATTAATGCTTTTTATCAATTTGGAGTAGGTCAGTTGTCCTTTTTACTAAAATTGATGTTAATTTTAAATAAAAAGATGCACTTGGAGTCATACAAGTCGCATCATCAATCGGATTGAGGTTAAAATGATTACTACACATCCAAAATGACTTATGGATAATTTTAATAAATTATCAAAAAAAATTGAATGAATTTTATCAATTTTGAGTATGTCATATGTCTTTTTTACAAAATTGTCATTTTAATTAGAAAACAAGAATTTTAACTCATATTGATCACATCATGTATCGGTTTAATGTGAAACTAATCCCTACATGTAAAAAATTACTTTTAAATATATTTACTAAATTATCAAGAAAATATGATAACTTTTGATTTGTTTTCAATGAGTGAAACTTTTTTAACTAAAATGACGATTTTAAACTGATAACGGACACTTTGAGTCATATCGGTCAAACGGTGTGTCATATTGAGGTGAGGATGATTCCTGCATATCCCAAATAGATTACGGATCACTTTACTAAAGTATCAAAATAATATAAATTCATTTGATCGGTTTTGAGTATGTTAGTTTTTCTTTTTACTAAAATTGATGTCAATTTTAAATAAAAATTGGCACATTGAGTCATACAGGTGACACTGTGAGTCATATTGTGGTTCATATGCTTTATACATGTATCAAAGGACTTATTAATAGTTTTTTAAAATTATGAAAATAATCTGAATGTTTTTTCTCATCTTTGAGTTTGTCACTTGTCTTTTTAACTAAAATGTCATTTTAAACTAGAAACACACACTTTGACTCATATCGATCACATCGAGTGTCAGTTTGATGTGAGAAAAATTCATATATATAAAATTTAAATTATGAATTTATTTATTAAATTATCAATAAAATATGAGATTTTTTACCTAGTTTTCAATGATTGAAACTTTTAAACTAAAATTTTGATTTTAAACTGACATTAGACAGATTGAGTCATGATGATCACACCGTGCATTAATTTGGGGTGAGGTTGATTCATACATGTCCTAAATTACCTATAGATTATTTTACTAAAGTATCAAAATAATTTGAATTCTTTTTCTCAGTTTTTAATATGTTAGTTTTCCTTTTTACTAAAATTGATGTCAATTTTAAATAAAAATATTCACTTGGAGTCATAATGATCACACCATGCATCATATTGATGTCTAGATGATTACTACACATCCAAAATGACTAACAGATCATTTTCCAAAAATATAAAATCAATCTAAATGTGTTTTCATGGTTTTGAGTATATAACATGTCTTTTTTACTAAAATGTAATTTTAAGCTGGAAACACGCACTTTGACTCATACAGATCACATCGTGTACTGGTTTTGTGTGAGATAATTATTACACATCACAAATTATTTATGAATATATTTCATAATTTATCAAAAAAATCCAAGAAATTTTTCTTGGTTTTCAAAGAGTGACACTTTTTGAACTAAAATGTAAATTTTAAACTGATAATGGGAACTTTGAGTCATTAGGGTAACATCGTGTATGTCACGACCCGTCCCCAGGGTCCCATGCCGTGATTACCCCAAGCCCTCATTCCATAGGCCAGGAGCTGGAAACTAGCACTAGTAAGGCATATCCCTATAATGGAAGGGAATTTCCTTTAAACCTGTACAAACACAAAATCCAAGAGTACAGCAAGAAGCAACCATTAAGTAAACTATGGAAGTAAAAATTGTACTGAAAGTAAAGGGGTCGAGATACAAGCCCAACTGAAAATTATAAGTACAACTAAAAAGAGAAAAAAGCTCATGGATCATCCACTAAAGATCCTACCTGAGTGGTAGATATAGCTCACGATCTATAGACACTTCAGCACATCATGTTAAATGGTCCACCTCTGAGCACCGTCTAGTCCTGGCTCTCACAGCCTCGATCAATGTTGTCCGTCGTCTGCACAAGACACAGCAAGGTGTGGTCGTAGCCCGTGGAGGGTTGTGTATAACAATACTAAGTAGGGACCCCAAGACCCATGAAGTTCACCCAGTATTCTACAAAGCAAATACCATAAAACAAGACTTCAATCACAGAGCACGAAGTAGTCATCCACTCTACTTATGTATATTCATGTACATATACCTAAGTTATGAAAATATACTCATATCATACATGAGGAAGCATAAGGCTCCAACCTTTGATCCATTTGGACAATTGATCCACGAAGGAAGAATACCACAAAGGTAACACCACGAGGGTAACACCACAAAGGTAAAAGCACCATAAAGGTAACACCATGAAGGTAACACCAGGAAGATAAAAGTACCACAAACATAACCCCGTGAAGGTAACACCACAAAGGTAATAACACCACAAAGGTAACACCATGAAGGTAAAATTACAAAAAAAAGAAGGAACACCATGAAGGTAAAAGTACCATGAATGTAACACCACATAGGTAAAGACTCATCTCACACCAGGTATATTACTTAAGTAAAAAAGTACATATGATTAGTTGTATTGTTGGATCACCTTATTCTGTTGAGAAGCTCTGCTACTGACCCACAAAGGATCGGTATGCACTGACCCACATAGGATAGTTGAGCACTGACCCACACAGGATCTAACCCACACAGGATCGATATGCGCTGACCCACATAGGATCATTGAGCACTGACCCGCACAGGATTGATAGGTGCTGACCCACACAGGATTGCTAATCATTCTTCACATCATAGCCAGCCAAGAGATTCCTTCACTAAGCACGCTTTATTCTGGGAGGATCTACCCAATCCATAATTAGTAACACAATAACCACAAATCTCTATATAAAAGTATCCCAATGGACATCCATGTCATAAGGGTTCCAAAGTGACAGACATCGCCTCAATCGGACGCCTGGTCTGTCAGTTTTTGGCATTTTAATGCTAAGGGCCCGGTTGGATTCTGGTTTCATCCAACCCAGCCTTACTCCAAATTTATCCAAAACTCAATTTAAGTATACCAAAAGGTCTTTCTCACTCCAAGGATCTCATCGCCACATAAGGTTTGTCAAACAATCATCTGGTTCACAAGTTACGACCCTTTAAGAGAGATCGGGCCAGGTTGGGTCTGGGTCCGGTCCTACCTGGTCGGACCGACCCGACCCAACCCGGTTTGGGTATGGCTTGGATGGGCTAGGCTGCGGCAGGCTCGGCCTGTAAGGGGGCGTGGTCCACTGGGCTCATGGAGGGTAGGGTCTGCTAGGCTCACACGGCACGAACCGCGGAGGGTGTAGACCAGCCCATAGAGGGGTGTGGCCCACTGGGCTCGCGCGGCCCAGCATGGGAAGGGTGTGGCTCACCGGGCTCGTGTGCCTCAGCCCACAGTGGGGCGTGGTCCGCTGCAATTGTACAACATGGCCCGTGGAGGGCGTGACTCGCTGGCTGGAGTCTTCCCTAACTGGCGGAAGGGGGAGCAGCTCTCCCCGGTTTTCCCAAACGGCCATAGTCGTTCAGTTTGTGAAGTGTCAGTGCCACATGGAATCTCCCAGTCACCGCAGGACCCACAAAAGGGTGGGTCCATCCACTTCCGCATCTTTCGGCCACAAACTCCTCTAGAGGAGCGCGACGGCGTGCTGCACTGCCTCTGAAGTCGGTCGGTGCCAGTCGTCCTGGTCGACCGTCGCGGCTGTAAAGCCATGATCTCCCCCTGTGGTGTGAGATAGCATGCCGCCTCATCCATGACCATCCTGTTCCGGCTTCCTCTATCACCCATCGGTGTCGGTCGCCAGTTCTCTCGTGCCGGTGTCGCACTAGAGGTATTCAGTGGGTCACCTGGTGAGCTCCGGTGGCCCTTCTTTCCATCTGAAGGTGCCAACAGACCTCTCTGGACACCCTCTTCACCTCTTGTCTCTCCATTCAGAAATCCTTCCAATCTGGAAAAAAAATCCTATGAAGAACATATTGGTAAAACAATTAGCAGCGGGTTTGGACCTTTTTTGTTAAGACCACGCCCTCTGCGTTATCTTGATAGCAAGATGGTAGAATAGGATTCAACAAACTCTTGAAATTAAAACAAGATAAATATCTACCTCAAGATCATTTGATAATTTCCATGTTTGAGGAATATTCTATGTTCCTCATTCTTGTAATAAGCCTCCAACGACACCGCTCAATTGTCATTATTTGGTTTGTGATTTCGTGGCGCTTTTCACCGCTCGCCGAAACCGGCCTCATCCTCGAAGTGGTTGGCATCGTGTCACATTATCAGAACTTCATATCTTAGTGAAGTCATTCTAATACTCCTCCTCAAGATCCATATAAATAAAAGAGGGGGAGGATGAATAATGTACGTGGAATTAATGGGGTTCAATTAATTAAGGAACCTTCCTAATTCCAACTGTTCTGTTACAAAGAATTGAGGAGTCATTACATTTAATATCTTGACACGTCGTTGGTCCTGTCACCACTGCTTGTCCATTAGAGTAAAAAATAAAATAAATAAAATATCTTTGTTATTTTATTATTCTTTTAAAAGTCCCAAAAACTATATTTTTCTCCTAACCTACTACGGTTGAAGTGAAGCCTCCCTTAAGAAAATATCAGCACTGAGGATTCAAAAATGGCCTCGTATTTTTTATCCGAGCACCAATTCAAAAGTTAGAAAATGCCACTAATGCATTTATGGAACATACCATAAAAAAAGTTCATAAATTCATTTCGGGCACACTGGGCCTCAGAATCGCGTGCTGTCAATTTTCACAGACTCGTAATAATTCCATATAATTAAAAAAATACAAAGAAAATCAAGTCTTTACAGTGTACTGGATTGAGGTGAGACTAATTCTACACATCCAAAAAGACTTATGGATAATTTTTTTAATGTATAAAAAAATAAAAAATATGTTTTCTCAGTTTTGAGTATGTTAGTTGTATTTTTTACTAAAATTAATTTCAATCTTAAATAAGAATAAGAATTTAGATTTAGATTTATATAAGTCACACCTTGTGTCGGATTGAGGTGAGGTTGATTCCCAAATGTCCCAAAGTCTCAAAATAATCCTAACTACCAATGTTACCATGATTTCCATTTTCTTACTTTTTTGAACTTCCAACACTAAATATTGACTTGTTTTTATTACCCAAAAAACCTTTATCATTGTTGAAATCCAAAAGAGAAAAGGAAGATCATATGTCCATTATACCATGAGAAGTAACCACAATGGGCACATGAACTTCCTCTACTCTTATAGATTTTAATAAAGGGAAATGTTTTTCATCTAATAACATCGACTCAATATGCAGTGTTGGTGGTTTGATAAAGAAAGGAAATGGAAAGCGAGGTAACATTGGAAGAAAGGAACATTTTATCTCTTTTATGTATTGTTGGACATAGTTCAAAGAAAAATACGACTTCTCAAGATATCTATGAAAAAACTATATTATTATTAGATAAAAATGAGAATAAAATTAACTTACAAATAGTATATGAAATGATGATGAAATTAATTAAATAACTTGTAGGAATTTTTCATCTCATGATAGATGTATGTATTCTTAATGCATTTCCTTACTATTGTTATCTCAATTGTAGGATTGATCAAGATAATCCACCTGCATAAGAAAACAAATCTTATTTGAGTAATACTAAAAATAAATAAATTAGGAAAAAATATAAAACAAATAAATAATTCTATGGAAAATGATTTTATTGTGAAAACATCAATATTACCTTTGGGATTGAGAATTTTAGGGAACTTGAAGGAAAGTGATAAATTCAAAAACTATAGGGGTGAAAGGGTTTTGAGGGTGAAGTATTTTGTGGAAGTTTTGTTTTAGAAAGGCATGAAAGATGAACAGACCACCCCAAATAAAACAAAAGAATCCACATATATAAGAAAAAAATTCATATATTAGTAATACTAAAAAGAAATAAAGTAAACATAAATATGAAACAATTGATTAATTATAGAAGCAACATCATTTCTCTTCCTTCAAATTCATTTGAGGGAACATAGAGGAAAGTGATAAATGCAATACTGTAGGGGTGAAAATGTTTTAAGGAAGAATAAGTATATGGAAGTCTTAGAGTAGAAAAGAATGAAATATAGATAAAGATATTCAAAAATAAATTAACTTTGTAAGGAATAATGAAAATTAAATCAATGTTTCATTATATAATTCTTTTTAAAAAGTGAAAAATTATATCATAAAATTACGTTAACATCTTTCCAAGGGGTTTCCTTCATTATTTTTTTTTCAATCGAGGGATTGGTAACATCATCATTTATATAAGACACGGTCTACATGAGTAGTCAATCATTTAATTTAGATTACATTAATGTAGTAGAGAACATATAATATTATTATTAAGAACATAATATATTAAAAAAAACTTTTAGCTTCTCATTGAACTCTATTTCTTTCTTTTGAAGTTTTTAGGGATTTGGTTCCTCTATTGAGAATACAAATCCTATCTTTGTGGTCTTATCTAATATAAAATACTCTTTCTACATTGGTACAAGCATGAATAGATTATGATCTCCCAATTAAAGGGTCATCTTCAATTTAATTTTCATCTGAGTCAAAAAAAATTAGTCTCCAGCAAGAAAATTGACCAATCTTGGTTTGTTGGATCTGAGACTTAAAATACTTGCACGGCTTGTGGTGTCATTATGAATGGATCAACTTTTTCGCCTTCCACATTGAAATTCAACTTCATGAATCCATTTAATAAACTTTCATTTCACTCATATTTCCAACCCATTTTCAATGGAAATCATCACTTTAAATGTTGTATAATCCAACTCATATATTTATTTGATAATACCAAAATATGAAATAATTTTAGAAATTGGATTTCAATCCTTGGAACCAGATATTTGTATCACTTCTACCACAAGCATGACACAACCATTTTGCATCGTACTTCAGTCATTGTGTTATTTTGTATAAAACGTATAACCATTGATTAAGAAACCAGTGCAATATATAACATTTTTATTTGGTCCCCTAGCTATCCATTACAGTCATTCAGCAATTGAATTCATATTTTCAGATAACTCCTTGTAAATTTGATCTTGGAACCATTCTATAAAATTTTGATTAAGTGAATTTGATATCCATAATTTATCCCTTGATGTATTCAAATATCTAAGACTTTATTTGTTGGATTCAATGTTTGAACCAATATACAAACTATTATTTAAAATTTAAAGGTGTGCTTGTCCCCACTTTTTCAAAGTAATTTTAACAATATCTCTTCTATAAGCCCCTTCACTTATAAGGCATCAACTATGATGAGACCTTGTGAGAGTTATGTTATCAACATATGATAGGTAATCTGTATAGAATTCAATAGATTCTTCAAAAATATATCATTCTACAATAAAAACTTCCAGGCGACTTCAATTTTTGACATACCCTTTCAAAATTTTCATATACAGTTCAATGGGGTTCATCCATCAGAAATGGACAGGAC
Source organism: Viscum album (assembly GCA_963277665.1). NCBI lineage: Eukaryota > Viridiplantae > Streptophyta > Magnoliopsida > Santalales > Viscaceae > Viscum > Viscum album. The sequence continues at coordinate 820,759,427 of OY728125.1, read as the reverse complement.
CACATAGTTGAACCTATATAATTAAGTGAAGCATCGGGTGGACTATTATATCAAAGAATTATGGGGGTAATTATATCTCTAATTCACAAAATATGACTCCAACCTCCTAATTCATGACTGGAAACTTCATTGGGTCAGTAACATTATAGCATATGGATTTTAAGAAAAAGTAGAGTCTGGTTAATTTATGTTATACATTTTGAGGAATAATGTAATGGAAAGTAATGAGCATCAAATATTACATCAAAATATGATAGTAATGTGATTTTAGTCCTTGTAAATTGAAATTATTCATTGATATTACATTATTTATATTTTATGAATACCCCAATAGAACTTTTACGTTATCAAGGAAAAGTAAAAATTGTAATTTTTCCAACCTCGATAGAATGTAATAAGGTGGAGGAAGAAAATTATGCCATTTACCCTTCACCAATTCCCACTCTTCCCTTATCCCTATGTCAATCATGTCTAACCTATCCTAGATTCCGTCTTTCTTTTTTCTAGGAACATTTAGTAACATGCCAATAACTCTATCAAATACATTTTTTTCTATATGCATGACATTAATAAAATTTTAACATACAAAAAAATCCAATATAGTATTTCAAAGAAAATTTATCTCTTCTTGCAAACTTATTTCATAAGGTTTTTTAAAAACTGGATTATAGAAAATAGTTCGAATATATTTTACGTTATAGGATAGTTGATCACCCATTATTAAAGACATTTTTGTACATTGTTAGATATTCTCATCAAATATTTTCATCAAGGATCAGTATTTATTATTTCGAGGAAAAAAATGATGTCCTAAAAACACAGTCTTTGGGGAATATTTCAAACGAACTGACTTTGTGTGTTTTTCAAAAATAGGACATCCCAACATTCTTTAATGTTATAGATTGATAAATTTTCATAAGTGGGTAAGTCATTTATCATCCCATACAATATGGACCTTAATGTGAATTCTTCACTTCCATGAGCATCATACATTATAGCACATGTATCCCACATCAATTTCAAATCTTTTATCAATGGAGCTAAATAGACATCAATATCATAACTAGGTTTCTTAGATCCATTTATAAGTAGAGAAAACATAATGTATTTACGCTTAATGTATAACCATAATGAGGAGTTATAATTTACCAACATGAAGGGTGATATGCGGTGAGTAATTATTTTTATACCAAAAGAATTTATTCTATCTGTAGATAATGCAAGATGAAATTTTATCTTCTTATTTACAAATTATGGACACCCATTACCAATTTTATTCTACTAAGGAGAATCTACTTGATTACATAGGTTTTCATCTTTAATTATTGTATATTTATTCCATGTCAATTATTTCATAGTTTCCTAACATTTATATAGTATTCTAAACCATGGAATGATAGGAAAGTATCATACAAATTTTAAAGTACTTGATTCAGTTTTCTTGTATCAATCTGCACCATGCTTGGGGAATTTTATGAGTGATTAATGGTCCTTATGAAACAATATGAAATCATTTATATAAGCATGTGTTTTGTTATAGATCATGCCCATTGAACATAGAACTTATTTAGAATCATATGTTTCACATGGTGGTTCATTATCATTGGGTAGCATATCATTTAGAAGACCAAGTGGTTCTGTAAAGATGGTGTCACTCCATCAACTGCCAGCTTTCAAATTATATAACTTCAATATAGCTGAAAATCTTGTGTATTTAGTATAACCTGTATACAATGGTCTATTAACATATCTATTTAACTTTTCAAACAATTTTTGATAATCATGAAGGTAATCTTCAATTTTCATTTCCATTTCTTTCTTACAATTTCCATCATTATTTACACTAGTATTTATATCAAATGATTTATAAACCATAGTATCATCCCAATCGATGTACATTTTTAGTTTTTTCCCATGTTTAGTCTAATATTTATTTATCTAATCTATTTTGTGAAAAATCAAATGTTCTTCTAACACTTCTGAACTAATTTTTCTTGAATAACAAAAATGTAAACAAGGACCAAGGATTTTAGAAGGGTAATATGCATCCTCTATTGTAAACATGATGGAGTCATTAACTCCATGTTCACACTCTTTTGTCAGACGATTAGTATGCATCCATTTTTTTCTTCATTTACATTCTATAGGGTTCATAAAATATCCATTTCTTATAATAAATAAATAAATATACATAAGAAATTCATTATCAAAAGGGGAAACTTATAGATAATTATAATAAGTTAAACCCAATATTTGATTGCTTCAAATAATTTCAGTATGATTTGAAGAAAATGGTTAATTGAATTTAAGAAAATAATTACTCCAATATGGTAGGTTTTATCCTCTAAAATCATCCAATAGTGAAAGTTATATAATATTGTAAACCTCATAATCTAATCTTATGTACAGTTATCATTTCATTTTGTTGTTTCGACATCATCCTCTATCTCTTGTGGGCATGAACCTATGTTGCTTGAAATACTCTAAGAAGTATTCATCCATAGTATAAATACTACTAAAAGTAGTACAAGAAACAAAAAAGAGAGTGTGGATGAATCTCGAGTAACAAATTGGAATAATAATTGTTCAAGAGAGGAAGCAGATGAGGATGGAAATTATACACCATTATGTTATCTATAAGGGTTAATTCCTCCCATTTGTGATAATTACATGGATTGTAATCAGATATTCCTAAGGGTGGAACTAAAATTCAATATTAAAGAATGGTCTATTTTTAGACTAATTAAATTAAAAAATACATAGTGTTTATTAGATGTGAGATGAAAGAAATGAAGTTACTTTTAACAAGTATTAATGAGTGGGTTATCATTTCAATGATGGATATATTTTTGGAAAGGTATAGAAAACTAGAAACCCATTTTTTTATTTGGGTTCAATAAAAATTTAGGGTAATTTTGTTTGAAAGAGAAAATTGATTTGTGGTAGTGAAAAATTGATCATATTAGATAATGAGATAATAAAATACTAACTTATAAAGGTGGGTAGAGTTGTTTTTATGATGAAAAGATAAAATTTATAGATATTTTTTACTAATTTGAATGGGTAGATTGTTAATAATTAAAATAATGATGAAACATAGTAGGAAATTAATGTTGAATTGAGTAGCATATCGGGGAGAACACAGGGATGAGGTCGACTCAAAATAAGACATTTATGGTAAGGAAAATGAATAACTTTTATTATCTGTAAGAAATAAAAGAAAGGATGATATCAATGAATAAAATTTCATTGGTGATCAGACAGTTTTTTTGAAAACTCAGAGGAGTAAGACTCTACAAAAGAAACTTATTTTTGTCCCATATAGAGCCTAAATCATTTAGAGAGGTTGTAAAATATGATAATTAAATCAAATCTATGCATGATAAGCTTGATCCGAATAAGAACAATGTGACATGGGAAATTTTTCCAAGGGTGGAAGACATAAATGTTATTAGAACCAAGTGGGTGTTATAAAATAAACTCATTGACTATGGAAAAGTCACTCAAAATAAAGAATGGATAGTGTGCAAGGGGAATTTCTAGATCAAATTCATTTATATTTATGATAAATTTACTCCCACGGCCTAGTTGGAAACTATTTAAATTTTCCTAGATATTCTAGTGAAAATGTAGTTAAAATTATACCAAATGGATGTCAAATCTATGTTCCTAAATAGAGTTATTGAGGGTGGAGTATACATTGTGAAACTGGATTGTTTTACTATGGATGAAAATGAGATAATGGTGTTCCAGTTAAATAATTCTTTGAATAAGATAAATAAATCACATAGGGAATGGTATTTAAGGTTGGATCAATACTTATAAATCTTTGTTTTTATCAAGTTAGAGTTGATCACATCCTCAACATCAAGAAGGATAATGATCAAATGTCATTGGTACTCATATGTGTTGAAGACATAATATTTTAGGACGGGAAAAATCACAATGAAATTGTTTTAGATCATATGAGGCATGGTATCAAGATTTCTATTTTTGGTGTGTTAAACATTTTCCTTGGTTTATAGGTGAATCAATGAAATCATGTCAAATTAATTTCTCAACAAAAATATGAAAAAGAGGTTCCTAAGTGTTTTCAATGAAATATTTCAAACCAATGACAACACCGACCGCTATATGGAGGATTTTTCAAAATTTGAGGATTGAAAAGGGGTAAATTTCATAGAATATAGGTATTGGAAGATTATTATACCTCAAAACAACATGACCCAACATTAGGATTGATGTATTTCATGTTTCACAGCACTAATGTTGCACTAAGGAGAGCCACATGCTATCAGGGAAGATGATACTTCAATATTTCTAAAAACAGTGAATTTTGGGTCGTTTTATTATAGTATAGTGCAAGTGGAGTTGTTGGGATACACAGATGGTTGGGAAGGTTCAGTGCATAACTGAGGGAAAGTAAAGATATCAAGAAAAATGGATTTAATTTGAGCTTCGGTTTTGTTCAACCCTTGAATCATTCGACCCTTGGATTCAGGCCTTGGAATAGTAGGAGCCTTGATTCTATCCTATATTTGATCTTGGATTTGACAATGAGAAGTTTCGATAATAGGTATCATCCATAGAGATCTTCAGATATCATGATCTAGTTCGTGATGGTTAGGGTTCTTAAAATATATCAGGACACTTTTATCAATGCTTCCAAAAAATCATTGGTAAAGATCTCATTTATTAGCACTAAGTTAATAATCATTGATAAAAGGAATATTTATCAATGCCTCTTTTGCACTGATAAATTTCTATCTTTATTAGCGCTTATTACTTAAGCACTTATAAAGGATTTATAAATTTAATTATACACAAAAAAAAAATTAAATATATTTATATAATTATATATATTAAATATATATATATAGTAAATATATTATATATTTAAATATATTTATTATAATTTTATATTAATTTAAATATATATTTATATATTTATAATTATAAAAATACTTTTTAAAAAAGTGATATTCATATCATTATATCTATTTATATAATTATATATATATATATTTAATAAATATATATATATTTAATAAATATATATATATTTAATAAATATATATATATATAATTATAGTAAATATATTAATTATTTAGATAAATTTATTGTAATTTATAATTATAAAAATATATATAATTATTTATTTATAATTATATAAATGATTTTTAAAAAAAATAATATTTATTTATTTATAATTATAAATGTATAAATATAATAAATATATATTTATAAATATATTTATCTATAAATATTATTATTCATGTACATTATTAATATTATTAATATATTTAATCTTAAGTGCATGCATGTAAAAAATGAGTGAAATTGAATAATTAAAAATGATTATACTTTAACAATATTGAAACCATTAATAAGTTTTATTAATTAAATATAAATTATTAAAAAAATATGGATATATATTGAAATAAATATGAATACGTATTGAAAATGTTAAAACAAAGTAAATAAATATATAAAAAAATAAATAATAGAAATTGATTAAATTTTCAAAAGAAACATATTAAAAATAAATAAATATTACCTAACTTTAATGATATTAAAAATAAAAAAATAAAATTTATTGATTTAAAACATAATATAGTAAATGTATCATGTTATAATCAAATCTTAAAATGTAAACTAAAATTTGAATAAATTAAATAAATATTAGGCTTATGTGTTTCTGTGTAAGATTTCATTAATTGCATAAATATTTGTGTGTGTATGTTGAATATAAAAATGCATTAATTCTGTATATGTATGTGAAATAAATATAACATACATTTGATATATGTTAAATTTCAAAATCAAAAAACATTCAATTATGTCCATTACTTGATGCAATTAGTCAGTATTTTTAATTCATATAAATTTTCAATTATAAACCATTTTTCACTAAATATATTACTCTTTATTGTAAAAGCATAAATATTTTGTATTACATAAATAATATTTATATACATTCATATACATAAATATATTTAATATATACTATTTGTTAACATTATTAATAATTATTTAATTAATAAAATGTTTAATATTTGTCTCAATTTACTTATTTTTAATTTTTATTTGTTTAATTTTCATTTTACATATATCTATATATTTAACATATACTATTTTTTAGTATTTATAATTTATATATAGTATAATCAGATTATTTATTTTTATTAATAATTGTTTAATTAATAAAAAATTTAATATTTTTTTAATAAACTCTTTTTTATTTTTTATTCATTTAATTATTTCCTTTTTAGGACCTTTATTAGCGCTAAAAAATACTGATAAAGAATCCTTTGATGGGTGCTAAAAATAAATCATTGATAAAGGGTATCCCTTATCAGTGCTGATAAAGTGACCCTTTATCACTGGTAAAAATAAAATTCTAATAAAGGGTGACCTTTATCAGTGCTTGTTTTAGCACTGATAAAGGGAAGCATTGTAAATGCTTTTCACTAGTGATGATAAAGTTTGACGCTAATAAAGTCATGTTTTGTTTTAGTATAAAATGTCACCCACTCTTATCTTTTATTCACACTTCCAAAACCATTTAGTTAAGACAATCCATACCCAAACATCTTCTTTAAATCCCACCCCACATTCTATATTCCTTGGTGAGATCATAAGTCCAATTTAGTAAGGATTTTGGTTAAACCTAAATAGGTTGTAGGAAGAAGAAGTAAAGTTTTAAACTATCCATTTTTGTTATACTTGTTCCTATAAATCATTCCAATATTATTCAATTATTATAGTATAATAACACAATTATATCCCATATACGTAGATTTTATTATGTCAATTTGATAACTTATATCCATCTTCACTTCCATCAAATAGGGAATGAAATCATCGGTTGTATGTACGGCAGACTACCGCATCACGAACCGATGTTATTTGGTTTCCATCACCTCCTATCACGGATAGATATAATTATGAATTTAATGTTTACGAAATATATTTATGATATTATTATACTTATGTAATTATAATATCACACCTACATTCTTACCCTCTAACATGTTGGAAAACAATAACGTCACTCGTGTGTAGAACTGACTACCGCCTCACGAATTGATGTGATGTGTTTTTTCATTTACATTTTACATAGAAGATAATAAGGATATATTGAATTAATATATATGATATTTTAAATTTAATTACACATCTATAATTAATATATCACATATACCCTCTTAATTTCCATTTCGTGGGGTATACAATAACATTGCTCATGTGTACAGTGAACTACTACCTCATGAATCAATGTGATTCATTTTTCACAAACTCTTTTCATGGAAGGTGAAAATGGTAAAGTAAAAAAATATGTGTTATATATAAGACATTATAATGATTCCATAAATTTTAATTATTATTTACCTTTCTTTTTTCCATTTATTAAAAAAATAGAAATATCGTTCATGCATATGAATGACTTACCATCTCCATGAACGATGTATTTCATTTTCTATCTCTAATTTTTATTGATTACTATAAGTAATTATTTACTATAAATATATATATATATATAATATTTATATAATGGTTATAATTATATATATTATGTAACTAGGATTAATTTAAAAGGATTGATAATACCAAATCAATACATACATGAAAAACAAAACAGATATTACCGGAAACGTGATTTTAACAAGGAATTGTTAATAAATAAATAATAAATATCCATAAGTAAATCATATATGGTATGATATATATAATTATTATTCTATAATATATTTAAAATAAATTTATATTTAATATATAGGAGTTTTAAACATGTACGGAGAAAGTTGGTACTTAATGTAAGGGATTTCCATCTCGATTTTATTTTTTATGAGACATATGCCATATTCACCACATGTTTCTTTTTCAGGGTGCATATAATATCAATGAATTTATTTTATTATGATTATCCTAAAAATTATTTGGAATTACAAATTTATTTTAAGTATAGCTCTTTCATGGGGTTTACAGTTCAAATTTTAACAGAGCAATAAGGTATTTTTGTCACAATTTCTCTCCTTTGGGACATATGTTATGTTATACACCTATCTTATTTTTTGAGGTGTATATATATCCCCTTTTAAATTAATATCATTAATTTATTTATTATCATGATATTTTAAGTTTCATTTAATGTTATTATTTCATGTGTCTTATGATTCAAAGTTACCAAAGTGGTACAGATTTTTCAATACAATCTCATCCTTTATCGGAATTATTTATGTTTATCATTCCGATGATGAAATATTATAAACTATCTTCAAATAAACTAATGAGGATTATTATCCACTGGTTATTTAATGATAATGCATATTATTCCTTCATTTTCTTCTCTTTATGTATTCAATATTCCAAAATAATTTTTTTAAATAAAACCAACTTTATTTCTCTATTCAGTCAAAAGCCCTTTTTTCTTCCATATCCATATTTTATAAAAATGTTTTTAAAATTTTTTAAAATTTTTTAATGTTCCTCTACGATTATTTAAATTAATTTTTACATTTTTTAATTTTTAAAAAACTTTTTAAAATGAATCATCGTGTCCTTTTCAAAATAATTCCTATTTAGAATTTACTAAGAATGTGAAAGGAATATTTTCTTTAACATGTATGACTTTTTAAAATGAATCATCATGACCACTCAATTTTTTAAATATTAATTTATAATTTTAAATGGTTATTTTCAGATAAAATTACTTTGAAAATTTTTTATGTTTCAAAAAAAGAGTTTTTCAATTTGAAAATTATATTTTCCAAACGAAATTTTTCAAATGATTTTTAATGATTACTTTATAAGTTTCAAAGGTTATTTTCAAAGAAAATTATTTTCAAAATGTTTTATAATTTTAAAAAAAAAATTTAAAATTGAAAAGAAAATTTTCTTCAAGTGGTTTTTTAAATTAATATTAAGGATTCCTTTATAAATTTTTATGGTAATTTTCAATGAAAAATATTTTTGTAATATTTTATAAATTTATAGTTTTAAAAAAGGTTATTTTCACATAAATGTAATTTTCCTCAAGAAATGTTCCAAGTTAATTTTCATTAAAAATCATTTTCCATATAATACAGTATCCTTTTATATTACTTAATATTTACTAGGGATATGATCTAATGGTACCATATTTATTAATTCTCAGGATGGTTTATATTTATGATTGCAAGATGTTTATGAGACCCATTTCTTTTTCCTAGTCTATATTATGATTAAAAGTTTTATGAACCCCATTTCTTTTCACGGGTACTGAGGTGATGAATGTTTTATGATCTTTTGGAAGAAATATGTATTATTATCATTATTTAAAGGGTGGGACTAGTATCTCCCTCTAATTCATTGGGTTATGATTAATGTTTTATAACCTCAAAGGGTACATGAGAGGTTATCCGAAGCCCAAAAAGATGGTATAAGGGAGGTTTTCCCAATCTCAAAGCAGGTACATGGGTGGTTATCCCAAGATAGAAATGATGTGAATTTACTAGTGGGTAGCATTGATATAAGTTTTTATATGCTTATTTCTTTTCCATAACTCTATGTCTCATGAAATTGGTATACACTTATGGAATATGTTCCTTGATTCCTTTATCATTCATATATTTTGAACTTCTAAGATTTATGTCATGAATCAAGTTTATAATCTATAATATATAGGTTGTAGTTATTAAAATTTTATTCTATTGCTATCATACACTTATGTTCATGTTATTTGGAAATATATCTTTTATACCCTTACTAGGTATCTAAGATCACCCATTATTATTTTTCCTTTCACCCGGTTTTGAAGAAAGAAATTTTATACGACATGTCTAAGAATGGTGTTAGTTATGAATGACTTAGTGGGAGATAATTTAGTTTAATTATGAAATATTTGTTTATGAATCGATGTTTTCAAAGGAAAAAATCAAAAATTCAATCATTCATGGTTCATTTCTATATGTAGTGAATATTCAACTATTAATATATAATATATATGTATCTTAAGTTTTGGTCTTTAAAAAACTACTCTTTTATGAAAGCTAACATTTAAGATATTTGGTTGTTAAACTCTTTAAAAAATATTATAACTTATATGAATTTAAGAAGTACCAAATGAATAATACCATAAAATTAATTAGCACTACAATTTCCGATATCAACACCAATTAACTCAGGAATCCTTTCCATTCCCACATTAAAACATATAAAGTTTCATTCCCATGATATGTGAGTGTATAGAGTGAGATAAATACTTCCCATTAATATGCCACCATATTCCAAAAGTCTCTTAGTTTATAATGTAATCATTTATGTAAAGTGAAAATACATCCTATAATTTAAAGTAAGCATGAAAATTACTATAACAGAAACCTAATTCATATTTAACCATTTTGATAAAGAAAATTCATGCTTCAACCATTATCGATATAAACCTGGGATGTGTCAAAAAAATCTCATATCCAAGCTCATGGCTCACATGGTAACCTATCCAAGATATGGAATAGTCCACCTATTGTTGAAAGCACAACATAACCAAACATGTGACATGGTTCACATATTGTTAAACTCATAACATATACAAACTCATGGGATATCTCAATCTAGACTATCACAAGGATCAATCCAAATCACAACCATGCACATGGTTATTACAGAACCTAACTCAATTCCATCCCCTTCTAAACCAATTTAGAATATTATCTTCACAAAAACAATATGATATCATCATACCATCACACATATAACAATTTAACTTCAACATAAGGCACATAGTAAGAAAAAATAGATCATCTCCACAGAATTATTACAGAATCATTCCATTAACACACACTAAACCACTATTTCCACATAAAGTTAAATAATTATATTTGATTCAACAACATCACTTTTCTCGTTATTACCATCCATTTATAGAATTAAAATAATTATTTAATTCCCCTTTAATAATTTATAAACACATCTCAATCATATTTTCATATATCAAATCATGATATTAAACCCCAAACCATTTAGTGAACATTATAAAAGATTCTAGCACAATATATTTTTTCTAACACCCCTCTAATAACCCTTTAAAATTAATCCCCATTTACCATTCAAAAGGGACAATGTTCACAAACAAAATTACCCAAAAACATAATTTAATAGAATAAAACTAGTAAAAACCCCTTTAATTTTTACTTAATCACACTAGGTAACAATAATTTTCACTCAACCATAACATATCCCAATTTTATCAATTTACCCCACACTTGAATCCTAAATTAAATCACTAAAACCAACACAACACATCACTAATCGATTTTCCAAAACACCCCCCATTTTTTTCATTAATTAAAAACCACCATTTTAAATAAATAATGAATTATAACCATGGAATTGCTTCTTTTAAAACAAATAATCAACATCATCCCATTTTAAAATTTCTATCCTGAATAATCAACCCCAAGATTTTATGAAACCCAATTTGAAACATGTATTTTGATTCTTCCAACTCTTCATGCTTCATCCTCAACACTCAAGAACATCACTCATGACCTCATCCCCATTATTTCAAAATAAAGTAGCTTACTTATCAATTTTAAAAAACTAAGAAAAACCTTAATTAGGTAAATAAAACTTCTAAAATCCATCCAAAATGTAGAAAGTTTTACTACCCTAAAACCTTACTTGAAATTTTTGGATCTCGTATCAGTGTGGGTTTACTGAGAGGGAGAGGGGTGAATCTATAATCCGCTTTTTTACCAATTTTTTCCTTTCAATTTAACCTTTGTGGTTGGTAAAAGCCTCATACACTCTTTCTATGACTATCATCCTCACCTTTAACAATGTTGTAAATCAAAGGTACATAAAATAATGATTTAAAAAGTTCTATATAAAGATATAATCTTTTCCCAATTGGTTAGTCTCCCCAATATGGATTCTTTACTATATTATAATGTGATTAAAAAATTAATCTATTATGCCCCTTAATTAAAAACTAGTTATACTCCCAAGATCTGATCCACCTTCCCCAGTTGGTTATACGCCACAACTTCTCCTTCTCTAATGATTATTTATACCCCCAATCACTATATTCTAGCAACGGATTATAAACCTTAGCTGTCAACTTCCTCTTTGGATGTCTATATCCACTTCATAAAGAACTTTTGATAACAATCCACCATGAACTATCTGAATCATAATTTCTCATGTACACTTAAAATTACCTTTAATTCACCTGATGACTTAGAGTTTATGATCTTGATAAGATATTTATGATTACCTGAGTATGATCAATTTCCTCAGTGAAAAAATGCTTTGGCAACAATACTTATTTCTATGTGATGAAGTCTCATCCTTAATTAAATGTCTTCATGTTATGCACACAAAGTATTCAATATTTTTTATGAAGGAATTTACTTGCACGAATTGGAATGGTTCATATTTGAAATATCATATTAATGCATGCATGCATGATATAATTCATAGTGCATGAACATTTCACGTCACCAATGAAAATTATTGATATTTTATTTTCTTTAAAATCTATATATTCAAGTTTCCTAGAATTGTTTAATATTAAATTGGTTATATGAAAATGATAAATTGATGTGATTCATTTTGTGCATGTGAGCATCACATATTCCTTATATTCTCCATATAGATATGTATTCAAAAATGAAACTAATTTTTCAAGAAGATATAAAACAAATACATAAATTTCCTCTACATTATTATTCTTCACCTCTTGGTTATTTTTCTTCAGAAAAATAGATGGATTGATACAATCTCAATAGTTTTTCATGAAAGGTATTTTTAAAAAAGGACCACACAATATTATATTGTATCCTTCTTGAGATTAAAGTAACTCATAGATTTTTCCTTCACATCAACAAAGGACATGGTGTCTAATTCCTCTTTGTATAAACTATATACATGAATCATTATCCCTTTACCTAACACAATATATATCAGGATAAAAATTAGTCTTTTTCAAGATCACTTTCTTCCATCATGAAATATCGATAAGGCTCGTGAGGGATTCTCCTTCCTTCAAAAAACTACATCAGGCTCATGAGATAATTCTTCAGATGAACAGATCACAGAGACTTCACTGCCTTCAGGTAACTTGATCATATAGGTGCTCTATTTATATATAAATGAGATCTCTCTAAATATTTTGATTGATAATAACTAAAAAATATCAACCCAACCTCTGTTTATATGGGGGAGTTCAAACTACCTTTATTCTTAATTTCATATAGAGTTAAGGTTGGTTCAATGTACCAAAAATCTTGGAGTATCTAAAACTTATGATTTGATAAAAAAACACTACATCTCATATTGAGTTCTTTATTTGACACCAAGATGATCATGGAATCGTATTATTTCTTTTATTCATCATGAAAGACCACAATGACTCATATGATCTGCTTAATCTTCATGTGACACCTTGGTAGATAGTTGATGGAAAAAATATTTAAAATTACTATAGTATTCATGTGATGTAATTGTTCCATAAAGGAATGTTCACATGATAGAAGTTACACACTTATTCACATGATGAAATCATGTGATCACCTCATGTGATAGAAACCCATTATTGTGACGGATTGGTGTATATCATTATTAGTAATGTAATAAACATAATTTTTAAGCATGTCCTTAGTTCTCCCAATTAGTATCATTCCCTTAGGGTGATAAATAGGGATGTATTGTTGTCTCAAGCTCATGTGGAGGTCTTTCAAAGGTCAGGAGGTTGAAGATTGTGGCATAAGATCGATCAGACAATGAAAATAAATCGAATCATATAACTTTTGTTATGTCCATATGTTTTTAATATGGGGTAATAGTGCTCGCTACTTCATTGTACCACATCACTTCTTATATTAGTCTAGGCGTGCTTAATAATAGATGTTGTTACAATTCACCCCCAATTCATCACCAAGGTCAGCACCCAGATACACTTCACACTCCAAAAATGAAGAAGGCCACACTACCTACCACCCATTTGTGCCTCCATGTGCACCCTTTGGGAACTATGCGCCCCCTATACTCTCATGCACCTCCATTCACACATCTTCCTTCCCATGTAGGTTCTCAAAATTCACTCTACTCAAATAATACCTTGGATAGTTCGAGGTTAACCCTTCTCACCTAAATAATGGTTATAGGTTCCCTTTTTCTATCTATGAGGTTCGCACTTTTTTTTAAAACACTTAGAAAAATCTAAGTGTAAAATACACCATATAGGAATTACAAAACAAATGGCCCTCAAATTTCTTCTTCAATAATTACTCATTAAAAAATATATATTTTTATAGATTACTATTTTTCATGAAATTTTTATCTTTAAAACTCCTCATAAGATAATAAAATACTACAGAGTCTTACTCAATTCTTCTTCTTAAAAATGTTTTAAACAATGTGTCAATTAAAATCACTTAGTGAAACATATTCTAGAAATTAAGATTTTTTCAATAATAATTACAATTACAAGGATAATAATTCAATAATGGTGTATGATTCCACTAAATAACTCCATAATAATTCCCTAAGCATCACCACTTTACTCACCAATGCATATTAACTTATTGAAAAAAATAAAATACTTGGGCTCAACAATCTCCCCCTTTGTATTTTGTTGTCAATATCTCTCCACATTTTTAATGTTAATATGTGGGATCAAACATTCTCCCTCTTATTTAAAATAAAATGAAAATAGACATATGATATCACATAATTCTATTAGAAAATGGACTTTAGTTAAACATCTCTAAGTCTATGTGGTTTAGCCCAGTATTAAAAATAAGATAGATATAACAGAGTTCGTCAATTTTTTCCATAAACTACCTTACATGTGAAATAATTTTAATAAATTCTCAATTTTATATTTAGTGGTTTTAAAGAAATAAATGCATGATCCTGCATAAAATTTAAAAAAAGCACTAGAAAGTTTGGGTGCACAAGAATAACTCCCCCTTTGTCTCATATTTTCATTCAAAAAAACCTCTAAAATTATCAGAATGATAAAACTAAAGTAGATGTAGAAAGTGTGGTTGTCATACCTCAACCTTTAGGTTAAAAATATGTCCAAAATTTCTAGATACACTAGAATTTAGTGTAATGATAAATTCTTCTCAAGGTTTCTACCCTATAAGGGATTCACTATTCTTCTTGCATTTCATGCTAGTCAATAGACTCCATTAAGGAAAATATATTCATGTTGTCCAGTAGTGAAAACCTCAAAATTATCTTTTAATTACATGAATTTTATCTCAAAAAACACATAAAATCATTAATAATAAGGAATAAGCTCTTTATTTCTCAAAAATAAGATTCAAACTGATAGATTTATCTCAATCTAGACTTCTTCTTCTTCTTATATTCGGCATGATATGTGTATTATTTTTTTAGTTTTCTTAGAATTTGTGATTGATTTTTCCTCATTATTTTTCACTTATAATGTGGTTGTAATTTACTCTTTTGTACTAGAAACATTGATTTATACTTTCCACATCTTCCTAATGCTTCCTTCTTCGATTGGTGGGATTTTTATGCAAAATTGTGTGTTATGTTCAGTTGGTTCACACCTTTTATACTTCATAATTTTCAAGTAATCATTTATATATGACTTGTCAATAGCATTAACTTCTTTAACTATCACCACTTTATTTAATTTTACTTGTATGATATATTGATATTTCTAGACATTTTTATCCTTATAAAGTTGATCAGGAAAGATGACTAAACATTATTTCTTAATGTTCTTGATTTTCTAAGGCTTGTCATAAAATTTTAAGGTGACTATTTCATTCTTAACCTTATGAAATTTATCCACATATACATTATTAGAAATATAACTCAGTAAGATAACTCTCTATTAATATATTTGTGGATTCATTTTCAAAATCTTCCACAAAATTCATTCAATCACTTATATTTATTCTAGGTTGGAATTTTATATTATTTCTTTGACATAGTCTTTTCTTTATGATAATATGTTCTCATATATTTTGTATAGAACCCCCATGATTAATACCTCTTTCCTAATTTTGACATTTTATACCATCATGAATAATATTTATGTAAAAAAACTCCAGAGCACCAATAGTATCCTCTGAACCTTGATCATCTAGACTGATAGTAGTTATGCTCTGAATATTGTTGTTGTTTTATTTTCACATATTTTCGATGATTCTACTTAGGAGGAAATATTCTGGATGAATTATTCCACTATTACTTTTTGGAATATGTTTTCTCATTAATTCCACTGGTCTATACTTATTTATTATTCCCTTTTAGACTTTCACTATTAGAGATGAAAAATGTTAACTAAGACTAATTTGAAGTTGAAACAACGTGTCTATATAAACCTTTCTTCTTAGTAGCTTATGATGATTCACATTTAAGTTCAACTACCTTAGTGAAGTCATATATCATTTTCTTTAACTAATTTTGAGTATTCTGACACATTTATTATGTCTTAGATAATTATTCCTCTTTCTTAGTAATATTTTTCACCTAGTTCATTCACTATATTCTAATATTCAGATAATTTTAATTTATTTTGTTTATTTTATTTAACGTGTGTTTATTCTTACTTGTCAAGATCTTCCTTTCCATCAGTTAATAGATTTCATTCTAACTCATATATCTTCATCTTATTTTCTCTTATTTCATTAATGTGTGCCTCCGCTTTCTTGACATGTTCTTTATTCTCAGATAGATCTTAATAATTTATTTATTTATCATTTTTCCCTTCTTTAGTTTCATATTATTCACAAGAGTAGCTTTTATATTTTCTTTTAACATCCATTATAATTTGTTTCTCTCATCACCTTTATTAGCTTTAAATAAATATTTGTATTTCTTAACTTTTCCAATAATACACATAAAATTCTTAAAAGATCTTTCATATTTTGATGCACTAATTATTTATGAAAATCAATCCATTTATCTGCTAATAATATTTCTATCTTGGAATTAAACATATTCTTGTGATTCTTCTACTACTTTCCCTAGTACTTCTTATCGTATTTATCAAAGTTAGTGTAAACAACCTTCTAATTTGGATAATTACTAAAAAATGACCACTACTTTGGGAATTACAGAATTTGAGTGATTTTTTACCTTTTACTTTCCTATTGGCCCTTTTAAATATTCCTATAAATAAGTTAACCATTTTATTGAAGTCTCCTTCTTCTTCCTCATTCTCAAATTCATTTGATTCTGATCCTTCTTTAACCCTATATTTCCCCTTTTGATGGTTTTAAAGACCATCTCATCTCTATCCTTCTTCTTGAATGTTGTTTTTTTCTCATCTAAAATTATATGATAATATTGTAATGTTTATATATTTATGGATATTCTGGGTTTTCCAGTGTACAAACCTTTGAATAAAATCTATTTCAAAAAATTCTCATCATCTTCTTCATAACGGTTGAGTCATCTATCTCCTCACCAAAACCTCTAATGCTAATAACATTCCCATTTGATATTTTAATATAGTCATAAACACTATTATCATCATCCATTTTGATATCATGAAATATTATTCTCCACACTAGTAGTTTTACCTCCTTAACATTCACATTTTCTTTATAATTTCTCCTTAATTTGTCCCAAATATCTTTATTAGTTATAAGTCTCTAAACTTTATTGTAAACCTTCTAAGAGAGTGACATCAAGATGGAATTATATTCTTTTTCATTTATTTCTAAATTTATCTTATCTTAAAAATTCAGAGGAGTATTTATATCATATGGGTAAAACCCAAAATTTCTACATCTCTCACTTCTACCCTAAGTAATATGAGATAGAGTATCATCCTATTTCTCTAGACATAATCATTCTCACCATTGAATGTGGGAACACCCTTAATATTTTTTGAATTCATTTTCTCTATCCTTGGTAATCTATTGGATCTTTCATAGGTGACCTTACCTCTAGTACCACTTATAGATCTTGGATTTTTATAAGATAACTAAGAGGGGGAGGGGGTGAATTGGTGATTCATTTTATTTTTTTGAAATTTTTTCTTTTCAATTCAACCTTTATGGATTGATAAGTCCTAAATCCAATATTTTATTGTCTATTATCCACACCTTGAATAATGTTATAAATAAAAGGCACAAAACACAAGTATTTAAAATGTTCGGTATAAATACCTACTTTTTTCATATTTGTTAGTCCCCTTAACATGTATTCTCCACTATATCAGAAGGTGATTGAAAACAGTAATTAATTTTTCCCCCAATTACAAACCAGTTATTCCCCACATCTATAATCCACATTTAATAGTTTTTTATACCCCCCCCCCCAAATTACTTTTTCTTATCTAGTGATTGGTTATACCCCCAATCATAATCTTCCAAAAACTTCTTATACCCCCAAACTATAGACTTCCTCCCCATATGGAAAGGATCATTTGATAGTCCCCCTTAATAAGATTTGTAGATCAAACTTTCTCATTCACACATTCACATAACTTTTCACCTAATGACTCATATTTTTAAGCCTTTCTCAAATATTTTTAATCACCTAAATATGATCAGTTTTCTCATTTCAATAATTCTCGATCAGTAATACTTCCTTCAGTCTGATGAATTCCTAAAATCAATTAAACATGTGCATATGATGAACAAAACTTCTTTCATATTATTTTATGAAAGAATGTACTTGTACAACTCAGAATGGTTTTATTTCTAATTATCAACTTAATTCATGTATCCATGAAATAATCCATACTACATGATCATTGCATATCACTAATGATAATTCTAAATATTTTATGTACCATTTACGTTTTTATATTCAAGATAACTTGAATTCATTAATATTAAAGTGTTTCTATGAAAATTAACCATTCATATAACTAATTATATTAATGTAAATTTCATCATACATGCATTTTATTCTCCACGTAGATATGTCTTCAGCAGTGCAACTCTTTTCCATGAAAATATCAAATAGATAAGCTACTTCACATAAGGTTATTCCTCTTCACCTCCTGGTACTTATTCAAAAAACTATATGGATTCACCTGATATCATGTTTTCTTTATTAAATGAGTTTTCATAAAATTAAAATGTGACACTCTATTATCTCTTTCACAATACTAAATTAGCCCACTGGTTTTTCCTTTAAGTGAATAAAGCAGACTATGTCTCTACATTCTTTTTATAAACTATATACATGAATCATCAACCCTTCATGTGAAACACTGTATATCAAGAAAATAATAAGTGTATTATGATATCACTTTCATCCATCACAAAACCCATGTAAGTATTGGGATATATTCTCCTTACATTGAATGACCAAGTCAGGCTCATTAGATACTCCTTTTCAAGAACAAATCATGAAAACTTCACTACCTTTTCATTAATGGATCAAGTTGGTGCCATGTTTATTTAGAAATTTGATCTCTCTAAATATTCTACACTTAAGTAACTTCAAACTCACAACCATTATTCTATTTATATAGGTGATTTTACACTACATATCTTTAGAATTTTATGGAGGTTCAAGGATGGTTCAATGTACCAAAAATCTCAACATATCTCAAACATACATGTCGCCAAAAATGGCATATCGGCTTGAATTCTTTACTCAGTTCCAAGATGATAATTCTATCACATGATCACTTCACATCATCATGTGAAACCTTGATGATTCACATGATTTTATTTTTATTCATGCGATTACTTATTAAAAATCGATGTAAAACTGCTCAATAATAGCTGAAGTCTTCATGTGATGGAAGTTGTACATGATGGAAGCTTAATATAATGGAAGTTTTAGTCTTCTTCACGCTACAGTATCATGTGATTTCTGCTAAAGATAAAGACTTTTTCTTATGATGTATTAGTATATATCATCTTTGGTAATGTTATAAACATAATTTTCATGCATTTACTTAGTTCGATCGAGAATTATCGTCCCCTTAGGGTGATCATTAGAGATGGTTAGTTATTTTTGAGATTGTGCATAGGTTTTTTAATGGTCTGGAGGTCAAAGAAGATAATTTAGACTCAATTGGATGGAATGCATTAATATAATCGGATGGGATGTGTTATGTACATATATTTTTAATATGGGTGAACAATATCAACTACTACGTTGTCCCACATCACTTCTTACATTAGCCTAGGTGTTATTAATAATAGATATTGTGTCGCTTCACCCTCAAGTGGGAACCAGGTTCAGCACCTAGATACACTTAGCACACCAAAAATGGAGTGTTCCACACCTCTTTCCATCATTTGTACCTCCTATCATACCCTTTAGTTACTATACACCCATTATACACTCATGCACCTCCATGCGTACACCAACCTTCCCATGCAGGCACTCAGACATCACTCTACTCAGTTGTTACCTTGGATAGTTAGAGGTTGACACTACACACCAAAGCAATGGTTGTAGGTTTCATTTGGCTTGATTGGTGGTTGGAACATTTTTGACTTTTTTCAAAACACTTATAAAATATCTAATCTTATAATGAATCATATAGGAATTCAAAAACAAATGTCCTTCAAATTTATTCTTCAAGAATTCTTCATGAAAAATAAGATATATTTGTGTGGAATAATATTTTTCTCATGTAATTTAAATCTTTAAAACTCCTCATTAAATAATTAAATTCTTTGTGGTATTATCAATTATTTTTATTTAATATGTTGTAAATAAAGTTTCAATTCAAAGAACTTAGTGACACATTTTCTCAACATTAAGAGTAGTGTAATAATCACCTCATTTATAAGGGGATTCTCCCAAGCACGAAATCCAATGCCATTAAATGAATCCATAAAAAATATCCAAGCATCACAACTTCACTCACCAACACATATTTACTCATTCATAACAAATTCAATACTTGGTCTCAAAAAAAATTTCCTTTAATACCCTTTGATAAAAAAAATCATTTTATTTAATGCTTCTCATGATTTAGTTACCCAAACCACTTTGAACCTAAAGAGGTAATTAAATTCTAATGACATAAAATGGATTTTCAACCCCAATAAGTTGGTAACAACAAGAAATAATTGTTTTATGTCCAAAAACATATAATAGTTCGATTAAAAAATTATTAAACAATATTAATTGATTTTCCCACAAATAATACAATCAAAAGGTTATTTCCATCACTTAGAGAATGTTATTAAACCATTATATCAACATTTATTATCCCGAACATTTCAAAACATTTTTCACTAATTTATCACAATCAATGATTATTAAAATAAATTAATTAATAAATGTAGTATTTCATCGTCATAAATCACTATCTAATGTTTTCTTTCAACAAGAGTCATTAAATAACCTTATTTTATTTTATTTACAAACAGATACACACTTTAACATCATTATATCATTTATTAAAGTCATATTTTATATTAAAATACACTGCATTAATTCACAATAAATCATATCATTAAATTCCTCTTTTATTATTTACAAATTTTATGCTAAACACACACAAGGAAAGTAAATTAAAGAATTACATAGTTATAATTCACAAGAGTAGTGAATTATCAACCCAAATAAGGTAGAGATCACCTAACTAAAGTTTATTCAGAAATCCTCACAAGGATTAGAATCCCAATACCACCTAAAAAATGGATATTAGGAATCCTTCAAGAACATGATGTGAAATGAGAATTAATATACAGTAGAAATCAAACCTTATAACTTTCTAAAAAACAGTGTAAATGATCTACTCACTAATATGACTCCAACATAAAAAATAAATTGGAAGTCATCAAATAAAAAAATAATGTACCATCAAGAGAATATTGGTATAGGTTGAGAAATGTTGGAGGTGAATCAATTCATCAGAAAGTGACCACTAAATTAAGAAATCTCATATTTAGATTTAATCCCACAACCATGAAAAGGCAGGATTTCCCCTCTTAAAAAATCTCTAAAAACTTCACCAGTTACCCTATCCACTAACACTGAGTACTCAGTCGTAGCTTAGGATACTCATGACTCTACCTCACTCACTAGGTAACTATTACCCACACTAGGAACCTAATGGATTCTTCTAGGCTACTTCTAGTTTAAACGATCACATTTATCCTCTCTCTTCTATTACCTTCACTTACCTTCACCCATATTCCCAAAAAACCCCAAATAAGACCCAATATTAATTCAAATACATAAAAATTAAATTAAAGTAACACCTAATGAATTTTTTCATTATAAAATCCCCATAATAAGGTATATCATCTTTAAGAAGCATCTTTGAGAATATCCTATGAACAACTTAATCACCGAGACCCTATTTCATTTACCATTCCCAAACATCATCAAATAAACACACAAAATATAAATAACCATTTGAGGATCCCTATAATTGGAGTATAAATAATCAAAATGAATCTTTAACCATATTAATTTCTAATATAATGACATATAAATAGTAGTGATCAATGAAACTACTAGTCACCCAAAGATAACATAACTAAAACTT
This sequence comes from Viscum album, assembly GCA_963277665.1. NCBI lineage: Eukaryota > Viridiplantae > Streptophyta > Magnoliopsida > Santalales > Viscaceae > Viscum > Viscum album. The sequence goes on along the minus strand of OY728125.1, from coordinate 820,736,973 downwards.
CAACACAAAAACTTGAATTAATAAATAAAATCATTGAACCCAATTCACACCAAAACATTGTTGAAATTTTTACCATCACCATTCAAACGTATCATTAACTGATAAACAACTAACCAGGCCCAATAAATTAATAAATATAGTATGAACAAATCATTTACCATCGGTTAAATGATCCTTCAAAGCACTCCAAACAAAAAAAAATTTTTCCTCTCTAAATTTCAAAACCAAACCAAATATTTAACAAAAACAAATCAAATCATCACATAATAAATCACAATAATTAAAATAAATTTTATTCAATAAATTAAATCATTATCTTAAGAATTACTTCATAAACAAATTCCTAGTTAATCATATTCTTTACTAATCATTTAATACCTTTAAAAAATAAATAAGCATCCATAATTCTAATAAAAAAATATATAACTTAATTTAACATGTACTTCACAAGAATAAAAAACTTATCAACATTCCAAAATCCATCTCAAATATTTCATTTAAGCATAGTCTTTACAAAAACTAAATAGATTCAAAAAAAATCTATGTTTAAATTTAGCTTGTGAGAATTGAATTTGTTTTCATCAAGTATGGTTGTTTTCATGAGGATAAGTTGTCAACGTGTGTTTGAAAATATGTGAAGTGAAGATGATTTGGAAGGAACTAGCTATTTTGTATATTTAAATAGTTTGTAAGATGATTTGGAAGAATCCAGATGGTAGAGAGATATAATAGTTAACATGAATAAATAAAACTAACTAAAGATGTGAGAAACCATCCAAAATATGTTAGAAATCAAATATTTTGTGAATAATTTATAAATTTCATTTGGATGATGATTATAATTTGATTTGAGTCTATATATACATAAGAGTAATAATAGGTCACTTAAGAAACTCCACTCTACGTATGATTAATCTACCAAAGGATGTAAGAGACAATTGAATAATTTTTTACTATATAAGGATCATTTTTACAATGTAGGGATCATTGTATACTAGGGGTATTAGGAAAATGAAAAGGTGGTAACTGTATAACAAAAATCCTTTAGAAACATAAGATTTACTCCAAGTAACAAAGGGGTGACTCTGAATAATGTATGAATGATTGATAGCTTTCAAGAATCAATGTAAGAGTATTCAAATTTATATAGGGGTCCTAGAATAAATGTAATAGTAATATTACTATCCAAGGATACACATAAGATTCATTAGATTTATGTATGTATCATTCATCCTAAGAGTGATGTAAGAGTCATTTAGTTGGGTAAGACTTAAGACCCACTCATATAAGAATCATTTCACTCTTATGTTATAACTAGTATTGAAATTATAACAACCTGTAATTTCATACATAAATATTACATATTAATATATGTAAATCCATTATATAACATAATAATACATTCTAGAATCGTATAGATCAATTTTATTTTGAAACATGGATACATAAAATACTAGTTCATGGGTGAACTACATCATCTTCCACTAAGTTCTTCATAACTAGCACCCTTTTTGACATATCATACATAATACCTTTCTTCATAACCTAGGGAAAAGACATAAGAAAGGCTTATATCAGATACTCAATAAGGGTAAGCAATGAAGATATCAACATAACATGAGAATAAGGGTATAAGAACAATATAATAGAATTTTAAAACCATACCCTAAAAATCATAGATCATGAACATTATTCATGGAATAAATCATGGAAGTTCATAAGAAAAGATTAATAATGAAATCAAAGTACATGATCCATGATAGAATAACATTTTCATTTGACATGGATTCCTGGCATACACATAATCATAGAAAATCATTTCCATATTAGGCAAGTCTCATTTCCAAAACTATCATACTGGTATTTTCTTCCCCCCAAACCATCATAGTATTTAATTTTCACTCCCAATACTGTTATAGTGTAAAAATTTCTTAACTTAATTGGGTTCAAACCCCATTATATTCATTTTTATCTCATGATATTTCAATCTTTACCTAATGTAATAGTGGGAGATATAGGTCCCACCCATCACATAATCCATACATTTCTGTGTGACAATATTAAAAAACATTCATAATATTATATCCCATATAAAAGAAATTGATATCATAAACACTTCATCATATCATAAACCATTTAAAGGAAATGGATTTAATAATAATCTCATCCATTCATCATACCATAACCTATGGAAAAGCAATGGGTTTCATAAATATATCATAATCATAATTAAAAAAATCTATATAAATAACAAGGATGATATCCTTAGATTATATCCTCAATAAATATTGAGAAACGTCAAAGGATGTATTATTAGATGGAGAATTATTTTTAATGTTAACTTTGAGCATTTCCTGAGGAGAATAACATTTTCACTTTGAAAATTGCATCATTTTAAAATAAAATTTCACAAAACATTGTAAAAATACTTTTATTTGAAAATAATATTTTTAAACTTACTAAGGAAGATTTAAAACATTTATTAGTCATGATGATGTAAAATACTGATCAATTTTTACAAATTAAAATAAATATTCCTTTCTTATTTTTGGTAAAATTGAAAAGTACCTCATTCATAAAATTTATTTTTGACTGAAGATATAAATAAATTTGGTTTTCCTTAAAAACATTTTTTAGGAATCTTGAGTACATAAATAGATAAAAATGAAATGAAAAAATTAATTTTCATGCAATAAAAATAATATAATAAAATTCATGTGTTTATTGAGAGGTATATCCTAATATCTTATTAATGAAATCATAATCATAAAAAATCCAAATAAACAAATAAATTGTAACATAAATCCATTACCACTTTTGTTACTTTTTAATCATATGACCCATGAAATAAATAAAATTAGATGAATATGTATATAACAAATATTTTATCATAATAATATTAAAATAAATTAATATTAATTATATATACCATGCAACAAAAACAATTTGTGTATAAGGCATGTGTCCCACAAAAATAAAAGTAAGATGAAAACCCCTTACCATAAGCCTCGACTTCCTTCATACATATACGAACCACTTATATAATAAATATATATTTATTTCACATATATTACATAATAAAAATTGTATTTAATATACTATATATGTTTTACTTGTGACCTTTTATTACTATTTTATTAATAATTATTTGTTAAAATCACATTTCGGTTAATAATTTCTTTGTTTTTCATATATGTTTTGATTTGGTATTTTCAGTACATTTAGTTTGATCATGGTTCAATAATATAAAAAGTATTAACTATGATATAAATATCATATATATATATATATTATATTTTGTTATATTAATCCATAAAATTTAGATATATAAAATTAATTACATCGTTCATGGAGATGGTCGGTCGTACATATGCATAAATGTTGTTTCCATTTTCTCGACGGAAGGAAAGAAAGGAAGGTAAATAATATATAACCATTATATAGTCAGTATGATTTCATATATATCATGTATTTTCATTAAATTTATCCTTATTTCATTCCATATAAAGCGTAAGTGAAATGGGAATCATAATGCTTTATGATGCGGTAGTTTACCATGCACACGAGCGCATTTATCGTATTCCCAAGAAATGGACAGTAAGAAGGTATAAGTGATATTATAATTAAATAATTATAATTATATCATAAATATCATATACTTATGTTAAATCCATCATTATATCCATCTATGATAGGTGATGATGGAAAACAAAACACATCAGTTCGTGAGGTGGTAGTCTGTCATAAACATTATCAATGGTTTTTTTTCCCATTTAATGGACAAGGTAATGGTTATAAGTTATGATATTAACATAATAAACTATAATTATATGTTAGATAATATTTTTTTATTATGTCATCATAGATTAATAATATTTTATGGAGGTGGAAGAAGAAATCAAATAAAAACACAACTTTAATAATTTCACCACTTCTTCGAAAAACCTCTTTAAGTTTATACCTAAAGCCTTATTAAGAGGGTTTACTAATAAACAAAGTCCTATAATATATGGGGTAATAAGTTAGGAATTTAAGTGTTTATTTATTTATTAAAACAAAGGGTTTTTTATCTATGAAGTGGAGAGGGGAGGGGGTTCCGTTTTATTAGTGGGAGAGAGGACATACTTGGAATTTTTGAAAAGAATAAGGTGTATCCATGTCTTAAACATTCCAAAAGGATAAAAAGTAGATAATTCTAGAACCTTATATGGTATAAGTTAAAATTATATCCATATAATTGGATTTAGAAAATATTAGGTCAATTTACCCCTTATCTTTTTAGTTTAAACCCCTCCCCCCAGTAAACCTGTTTTTACCTTAATAGCAGTAACTAACCTTTACAGGTTTTAATATAAATTTTAAAAAAAACTTAATTTTAACTTATTATATAGTAATAATTATCCTAATTAAAAATATGGGATATTCATTTCCAAATTACATTCATAAACTTTTTGAAATTAAATTTGAAATTTAACATGCAGATGAGACGAAATAGAGCTTTTCCCAAGATAAAATTTTCATAATTATAAAAATCTTTAATATAAAAATGAAATATAAAATTGATTAAAATGACCTAAATTATATTAATAAATATATAATTTAACTAAATTTACATTTAAAACCATCTTAAAATAAAATTTAACTTGTAAATTCTTTAAATGAAAAGGAGGTTTTAAAAAAAATGTATTTTTTACTTTTCATTGAAAATTTAATATTTGTGGAAAATTTTCAAAAATTCACTCAAATATAATTCTGAAATATATTTTTTAAAAATCAAGTTTATTTTTTCAAATAAATTTTACAAAATTTTCAAAAAAATACTTTTATCATTTTCTCATAAAAATCATTAAAAACATTTTTTGAGAAAATGTTATTTTTGAAATATATAAATAATTTACTAACAATTAATCACTTTTTATCAATATAATTTATTTATATAAAAATATTTTACATAATATTAAAAAATTGGTTATTATTATTTATTCTTCTAAGTTTAATGGTTTGGATATAACAGTCATTTTTAAATAATAATATTAATAGAATATTAGGGTTCATTAAAACTCGGTGTTCCATGTAACGCAAGATATAGATTAAAATAAAATTTATATAAAAAATATATTTCATTTAATATCATGGTGATAAATTTTAACCAAATTAAAATTAATTTATAGTACAAAATTCCATAACTTTGGTTCAAACAAATGAGGATACTTCTTCATTACTATATCCTTAGGTTCTAACAAAGCTTCCTCACATTATTGGTTTATCTATAAAAATTTGACTAGGTGAGTGGTCTTGTTTCATAACACTTTCTTAGTATAATCTAGAAAATCCTTCCCTTATTCCTCATAAGAGGGATAATTATCTAGTGGTATAACCTTTGAGGTCAATTTAAAGTATGGATCATTTATATACTTCATAAGGAGAGATGCACGGAATACATCATGAACCAGAGATAGGTTTGGTTGAAGCCCCATGAAATAAGCTAAAATCCAAATATGATAAAAAAAAAATAAAGGGACCAATATAAGTGGGGATTGTTTTTTTATTCTTTCTAAATTTGATAACCTTCTTCCATAGATAAATTCATAGAAACACCTTCTCACTACCTTAAAATTCCAAATCACATAAACTATTATCAACATAAATATTATATCGACTTTATCACTCCCTTATGTGCAACTGAATAGATCTAAATTTATCTTCCAATTATTCTATTATCTATAGTCCTAATATATTTCTTTCTATAACTTCATCATGGAACATTGAAGATCTACACTTCCTTCCATAATGATCTTCATAATGATCCATCTAAATTTTGAGATAAACCTATTGTTGTGATAGAACACAAGTAGAGGAAGATTTCAATCCTAACCACCTTTGAAATAAATAGAACAAGATCGCAGTTTATCCTCCAAGGTTTTAGTGTTACTCTCAGATTTACTATCTATTTGAGGATGATATACAGTCTTGAAACTCAACTCTGTATAAAGATCATGCTAAATACTTTACTATAACTTTGAGGTGAACTTCATATCCTGATCATATATAATTTAATGTGTTACTCAATGCAACCTTAACACTTTATTAATATATATTCTATAAATCTTATCCAGAGATAAATATTCTATGATAGGATTGAAGTGTGATGACTTTATAATGAAATCTATTATAACCCAGATATTATTTTTCACTTTATATGTTTTGTATAATCAAACGAAAAAATCCATGGTGATGTTTTCCCATTTCCATTCTAGTATGTGTAATGGTTGTAACATCCCCTTAAACTTTTCTCTCTTAGTCTTAACATGATGAAATACCAAGAACTGAGATACAAACTCTAAAATATCTATCTTTTTTCCATATCACTAGAAATAATCTTTTGGATCTATATACATCTTTGTACTTATAGTACAAATAGATAATAAAAAACTATAATCTTCCTATTAGAGATTTTTCTTCAAATATGGTATGGATAGAACACATACATGGTTCCTAAACCTTATAATTATGTAATTATCAAGGTTAAACTCAGGAATATTTCACACCATCTTTTGCAGCTCAATATCATCCCATTGTGCCCTTTTTTCATCACATTGATTGATTATTGACCACTTATTTGAGAATGATAAAATTTCTCCCCTTACTTAATGAATTCAAGAACCATCCTTTGAAAATATATAAATATTGGATATTTTTTAATCCTCATCATTGATAAGAAAATATAATCCTTTTGTCTCAAAGCATTATCCAACTTATTCGCTTTTCTAGGGTGGTAATGTATTGAAAATTCATAATCTTTAATCATATATAAAGATCTTCTCTTTCACATGTTTAACAAACTCTATGTGAATATATACTTTAAAATTTTATGATCATTATATATATTAAACCTTTCTTCAAAAATATAATGTGTCCAAATATTTAATTCCAAAATTATTATTGATGACTCTAAATCATTAGTTAGGTAATTTTTCTTATAGCCCTTGAATTGTCGTAAGGCGTAAAACCCATAGTTAACTATATGATAAAACATATGTTCCAAAAATAAACTTAATATTTATATATCACATCATTTAAGAAATAATAATTTAATACTAACCAAGGCATCACATAGGTTAGTGGTATGAGTTTCACAATTATCGCCCTTCGGTTGTAGTTTTGAGCACTGTGGCCTCTCCAAATGTGATAGGTTGTCTTTTTTTACTAAAAATATCTTAATATAATTATTATAACTTACCAATAAATATGATCAAAATACTTGAAAATAAATTTAATCATCAAAGATCATATAAACCAATAATTTTGTCAATATCATTAAACTTATTAAAAGACCATTATTCTCAAATATTACTTCATATTGAACCTAAGGGTTACATATACCTTATCCTAATAAAAAATCTCCCAAAATTTCATTAATACCATTAATTAAAACCTAAAAATTTGTGTTTAAGACTTTGAATAAAGGATCAACCTTGAACCCACAAACCCATGATTGTATCCATAACTCTTAAATTAATCTTACATGAAGACATATATGCTACCAAAATTAACACAATATTTAGACGTTTCATGATTATTATAACCAAAGTATCATTGGTAAAAATAATTCAACAAAATAATTCTTGAATCTCAATACATGCACACTTAAATTCTTCCACTTCAACTGATGGGATGGCATAGTTCCTTCCTTGGTCTGGGGGTTAGCCCTTAGTTTTTGGAATTGACTCATATAACGATTAAGTTCCCCAAATATAAGACATCAAATTCCTTGGAAACTCATTACTATTTGACCCTGATTTCCACATAGAAAACATATTTCCCTAAATTTGAGATATTATTCTAGGTGATTCTTAAAACCATCTTGACATATAGGAAACTGAATCTTCTTTCCTCTATGTTCATTACCACACAAAAATTCATAAAATTCCATATTCAACTTATTTGACGCGTTAATAATCTCACCAAAGTTCGAATTATTAATAATATATCATCATATATGATTAAGAATAATAACAATATATTTATATCCATTTATCATCCAATTTAGTTTCTCATAATCATCAAAAATTTTATCACATTCAGTGTTAACATGATTTCTCCTAGTTTCACCCACTCACTAAAACCAAAAAAGTAGTGTATAAGCAACAATAATCATAGTGGGAAACCACATAATCATGAAAAATCACTAATAGGATGTTTAAATATTGATACATTCTTTAAAATCTATGAAACCTTGGGTTTAACCAAGGCCATTCATCGTCATTATTCAAATCCTTCATTATATTTCATAAAGAGTTTTGTGAATTTCCAAAAAATATCCTTCGGGTTTATCAAACAAGGTGTGCATAAAGGTCTATTTTCAGGCATCATATGATGATTGAGTATAGTTTAATGCACCTTTTTCAAATTTATTATCCATAGACATAATTATACCAGATCCGCATACACTTTTAGTATCCAATTAGAGATGTAATTTCTTAGAAACCCCTCACTATATCCTTCACCAAAATTATAGGATATTTTTTTATACTTACACTTATCTTTATATGTATCCTTATAAATATCATTAGGGATATCAAAAACATTTTCTCATACTATGTTTTAAAGTTTTAAATAAACCATTTATCTAATATCAACTATAGCAACCCATACTTTTTATACATAAATATTACATCTTAATAGATGAATATTCATTTCATAAAATAATGATCCACTCCGTAATCGTATAGGTCTAGTTCTTTTTCTAATATGGAGACATAACCAATTGGTTCATAGGTGAAATACATCATCTCCCACTAAGTTTATCATAACTAGCACCCTTATCATACATATCATGCATAATATCTTTCATCATAACCTAAGGAAATAAAACAAAAGAAAGGGTGAGCTCATGTGCTCAGTAAGGGTAAACAAGGGAGATATCAACATAACATGAGAATAAGGGTGCAAGAATAAGATAATAATATTTGAAAACCAAACCTTCATATCATAGATTATAAACATGATCAATGAAATAAATATTGGTAGTTCATAATACATGAATAATAATGGAATCAAAGAACACAATCCATGAGAGTATAACATTGTCGGAATACATAGATTTGTGGCATACATAAAATAATATAAAATAATTTCCTTATTAGTAAAGTATTATTGATAAAACTATCATAGTGGAATGGGTTTTCTCTCCGAACCATCATAGTAGTCAAGGTTTACTCTTAAGACTATCATAGTTGACAAAGTCTCATATTGAACTGTGTTCACTCTCCATTTTAGTCCTATTTATCTCATTAGATATCCATATTTACCCAATACATTGAATAGAGATATAGGACCCACTAGTCATATAATCCATGCATTTATATTCTATAATATCATAAAACATTCATAGTATCATAACCCATAGAAATTAAATGGGCCTCATAAACATTTCATCATATCATAACCCTTAGAAATGAAACGGATTTCATAATCATCTCATTAATTAATCATAGCATAACCCATGGAAAAGGAATGGGATTCATAAAAATATATTCATAATAATCATAAACCATCCATAGAAAGGATAAATATTTTATTATTGGGTCATATCCCTATTAAATCTTAAGTAACATCAAAGAATGTAATTTCAGATGGAAAATGATTTTAAATGATCACTTGGAACATTTCTTAAGAAAAATAATCGTTTCAATTTGAAAATAACCTTTTTAAAAACTAAAAGTTCACAAAATATTCTAAAAATCATTTTCCTTTAAAATAATATTTGAAACTTGTAAATTAATAATTAAAACATTTAGTTTTCATGATAATAGAAAATTTCATTCATTCCATACATGTTAAAATAAAAAATTCCTTTCACATTTTCCATAAAAGTAAAAAGTGACCTATTCAGAAAATGGCCATAATATTCCTTTAAAAAATTAAAATTAAAACATACGAAAAAATGACTTTAAAAAATATTTTTTGAATATTAAAATCCAACTTTAAATTATTTTTAGAAAACCTGAACATGGAAGAAAAAAGGATTTTCGACTCAAGAGAGAATTAAAGTCGGATTTCCTTAAAAACATCACTTTAGAAAATGGTGTATATAAAGATAGTAAAATGAAATTTAAAAAATTATTTTCATGAAATAACCATATAATAATAAAATTAATGTTATTCTTGGTATTTATATCATAATATCTCATCAATGGAAGCATAATCATAAGAAATATTGATAAACAAAGATATTAAAACATAATGTTATTACCAATTTTTTATATTTTAAATCATAACCCCTTGAAATAAATAAAATTATATGGATATATATAGTTCATAATTTTAATTATAATTATCATAAAATACATTCATGGCTAGTATATTTACCATAAAAAATAAATAAGTTGTGTATAAGGCGTGTATCCTACAAAAATAAAAGTGAGATGAAAATTCATTACCATAAGTATCGAATTCCTTCATACACATTCAAAAATAATGTATAATAAATATATTTTTATTATAAATATATTCTATAACCCTACTTATATATATCATACCATATATTATTTACTTATGACCTTTAATAACCCATTTATTAACAATTCCTTGTTAAAATCACATTTCAAGAATAACTATATTGTTTTTCATGTATGTTTTTATTTAGTATTTTCTATCCATTTACTTTGATCATGGTTCCATAATATATATAATTTTAATGATGATATAATTATCATATATATTCATTACATATGTATTTAGAGTAATCTATAAAAGTTAGATATAGAAAATGAATCACATCATTCATGAAGATGGTAGGTCGTATATATACATGAATGTGGTTTCTATTTTCCTAATGGAAGGAATGAAAGGAAGGTAAATAGCATTAAACATTTATATAGTAATTATTATTTCATATAAATCATATATTTTAATTAAATTTATCCTTATTACCTTCCATGTAAATTGTAAGTGAAAAATCAATCACATCACTTTGTGAGGCGGTAGTTCATCGTACACTGGAGTGGTGTTATGGTATTCCCACAAAATAGAAAGTAATAATATATATGTGATATCACAATTATATATGTATTATTATTTCATATATATCACATAAATTTGTTAAATTCCATATTATATCCATCTTTTATGGGTGATGATGGAAAATGAAATACAGCAGTTTGCGAGGTGAAAACCAGTCTTACAAAAAGTCGAGGATTTTTTTACCCATTTGATGGAAGATGTGATGGATATTGGTTATGAAATTAAAATAATAACATATAACTATATTTTAGATACTATTTTTATTATATCATAATATTTGAAAAATATTTTAATAATGTGGAAGAATAAATAAAACAAAAACCCAAGTTTAATAACTTTACCTCTTCTTCGGATAACCCCTTTAGGTTTATACCTAAACCCTTCATAGGGGGATTTAATAATAAAGATAATCCCTATAGGATGTGGGATGTGAATTAAATAAGTAATTTATTTTGGTCTTTTATGAAACAAATAGTTTTTTAAGTTTGAAGTTTAGATGATAGGGGTCCCTTTTATAAGTGGGGGAAAGGACACACTAGGAATGTTTTAAAAGAAAAAGGTGTACCCATGTTTTAAATGGGCCAAAAGGTCCTAAAATAGGTCATTATAGAACATTTCAGGTTATAAGGTATAACTTTGTTTATTAAATGGAATTTGAAAAGGTTTTTAGCTCATTTTTTTCTTTATCTTTTTAGTTTAACCCCCCCTCCCCCCCCCAATAAAATTGTATTAACCTAAACCGCGGTAATTATTTTTTACTATTTTTACTATTCATTTTTACAAAAAAATAAGTTGAAATTATTATATAATATTAATTATTATGATTAAAAAAATTAATAAATTTTTCAAAATCCCATTCATATAATTAGAAATTTTTAATTTAAAATAAAACCCATAGGCATGATGAAAAGGTGGTTTCCAAAGTAAAAGTTTTTCACAAGTATAGAAAGTTTTGATATAAAAAATCAATATGAACTTGATTATAATAAACTAAATGGGATTAATAAATATAAAATTTAACTAATTTTAAATTTAAAACCATCTAAAAATAAAACTAATCTTGTAAATGCTTCAAATAAAAATATTTTTTTAAAAAAATCAGTATTTTTTTACGATTCATTGAAACATTAATCCTTACAGAAAATTATTAAACATTCATTCAACGATAATTTTTACATATAGTTTTATAAAATGAAATTTATATAATAAAATTAATTTTATGAAATTGGAAAAATTTACTTTTATTATTTGTTCAAAAAAATAAATAAAAATATTTTTGGGGAAAATAGTATTTTCAAAACGTTATAAAGCGTTTACTAAAACAATTAAGTGTTTTTATCAATCTGATTTCTTTATATAAATGATTATAATTAATTTTAAAAAATATATATTATAATTCATGCTTCAAATTTTAACAGCTAGGTTATAATGGTCATGTTTAAATAATAATATTAATAGTATATTGAGGTTTGTTAAAACTCAGTGTTATGTGTAATGCAAGTTATCAAATAAATTAAATTTATTTGAAAAAAATATTTCATAAAATCTTGGGCTGTTAAAAAAATGATTGTAATTATAAAATAAAAAATTATAAAGAATTTAGAGATTTTTTAAGATGATTTTTTCCCTAATTATTAATGGAATTAATATTATAATTAATTATAATTATTATCATTTAAGCTGAGAAATATTTGAGAAGGATTCACCACAAAAAGAAAATATGACATGTCACAACTATATAAATCCATGCACACATGGATGAGATATTAAAATAAGTTTAAAGTATTAGATTTTTTAAAGCTTATAAATAAAGAATAAATCTTGAGTCTCATAAGAGATTTGAATGAATATTTTAAATAATGATTTCAGAAGATTTTGAGAAAGATTTCAAACTATAAATATATACCATATTGAATTAAAGATATCATATATTTTAGGGATTTGGGGATATTCCAAATTCAAATATGTAACTATAATATTCATGATATATTCTGTGATTATAAATAACATATAATAATAAGGACATACTAAGGAAAGAGATACTTTTTGACATTTTTGTTCCTATGTAAAACTGGTGTAATTTGAAGAAGGAGAAATTTATATTGCTTCAACAGAAGATAATTCAAGTATAGAATGAAGGGGAACTCGAATCCTTTCATGGAATCTTATACATTGAGGAATCTAGATAATGAAGGTCTGTAATATTCAAATATCATTAAAGGTGATCAAATGAGAACTACTAGATAAGATTAAGAAAAAGACCAAGTTCGATGATCTTCCACACGAAGAAATAGGAGCAGTCAATTTTTTGTAAGGAATTTTTGGAAGTATATATTTAAAGAATTTGTGAGGTATTTGAAACTGGTGGGAGGCCATACTAGTGGAATTTTTAAAAACTGAGTGATTTAGAATATATATCTATTTATATGTGTCTATTGTGACGATTAAGGAATTGGATGGTACCTATATTAGGGTATTTAGATGATACATGTCCAACCCTTATGTTTCAATTTATTAGGAACTTTTAATGACTACAATATAATAGTAATAGTTAAGGTATCTATGGGATTTGAACATCGAAAGGATTAGGTTTCCTCCTTGGATTTGAACCTTATAAAAACCTTTTTTACTTTTTTTTTATTTACTTATACATTTCATATTGAGGATATGGTTGAGTTCACCGAAAAAGGATATATATATCTTGATATAGATCGAGGCTTGAGTATAATAGGGGATAATTAAGGATAAATATAAAACATAGTAAAATATGGGTATAATGATTCACCCTCTTCCCTAATTTCCATGAATTATCTTTTGGGAACATTAAGTGCTATTAGAGCTAACCAATTCTACTTCTAATTTTAACTATTTATTTTCCCTGGTTGTTTTTAATAATTTATATGAACTTCATATTTCAATAAATTTTTTATCTTACTCAAATAAAGAAAAATTAAGTTCCTCATATGGATGATAGTAAATAAGTTTCATCAAAAACTATTAGTAATTTATGTAAAATAGAGGAAATTAAGTGGAAAGATATTTTAAAGGATAAGAATAATAAACAACTATATGGATTTGATCATAGTGGTAAGATTTAATCTATTAAATTTTTTTAAAGTGATCCACTTAAAGAAACTAATTCAAGTCATGGAGAGTATAAGGAGGATGAATCTATCCAAATATTTTAAGACTTCAACACTCAAATTAAAATGTATTTAAAGAAAGTTCATATTGAAGTAGTTACTTATATACTTGGTTTTTTCAGTGGAATTTTTGATGATAAAGAACCGTTAAAATAATAAGTTCAATAAATAGATCAATCATTGGGTAAAAATTAATAAAGTGTATTTCTCTCATAGACCTTATGGATGCAAATGAATAATAAATATTACTTTTCAATGAAAATATTACCTTGATTTAAGAATAATTACAAAGTAATGGATATGGAAAAGTTGTAACATGAATTATTCTTAAAGAAGTTATCCATGGATTTGAAAAATTGTACAAAACCTATATCAATGTTAAATATGATCATTTTTATGTTAAAGAAAAAAAATAATAAAAGATCATGATTAATCGATAAGAATCAAGAAATAGTCATGAAGATCAGATCAATAAATTAAATAATGATTTGTAAGAATTGTTGATATCTATTGAGAACGATAAAAACTCCCTCACATAAAGTGTTTTAAAATTGAGTTAAAATTTTGGAATCTAGAACCAATTCAGGCTGTAACTTCCCAAAATATTGAGAAGAAAGATACTGATACACACATTTCTATTGAGAGTCATAGATCCAATAATACACATATCAGTGGAAATAAGAGCTTGAATTCGCCCTCTGATTAATCGAAATAAAATTCATAAATAAAGATAGACCAAAATCTTGATAAATCCAATTGTACCGATGTAGTTTCATATACTATTTTATGTTCTAAATTAAAATCAAGATATGTTTGGGTTGATAAAACACTAAAATTCTACCATAATATCAAAGGTGGATGTTGGAAAATCTATGAAAATTATCCCCCCAAAAAGAGACCAAAATGGTAGTTTATCTACCCAAAAACAACATGGTGTGCAGTCAGCGTATATTACATAATTATGAAAAATAATAAGTTTCAATGTAAACTATTAGTTTTGTTTTACATTTGGGCATAAATAAATTGAGTCTTAGTATAACATTTCAACCTATTAAGTCTATAGGAGGCCAAAATCAAAGGAATTAATCTCAATTCAAAGATGGAATCAATCCAAGAGATAAATAAATATATTGGTTTGATTAAATTCATACTAGAAGAAGAAGTGAATATGGAACCCCAAACCTTTTAAAAATATTATTACATGATTCTTACACATAAATATCCATTAATACAACAAAAGGATTGTAAAGGCCTAGTGTATTTAGAAAACTAGGTTCATATTACATCAAAAGGAACTTAAAACATGGAATCCTTATTTTATTCTCCATAGTGATCTCCTAAAATACATTTGAGGTCTTAATATTTAAAGGGATAACAAGGGTAATATAGAAATAAATGGATGGTCTAAACACCCCACTAAGGGAATAAATGTGATAAGAAAATATAACTTGAGAGTCAAAGGTAAAGCCTGACATCATAAAATAGAAGGCTCGTGAGTAATTGCATAGAAGCATATTATAAATAACATGGTATCATAAGATCATGGAATCATAGTAAATGTATAAAAAACATATAACATGACACAAACATGAGTCAATTCTAACTTCCTAGATAATATCAAATGCTGGACAATGTCCCATAATGGATTAGTTTACTCCCTAATCCCCATACATGATGCCTCATTAGAATAAATCTTTACCCGATGCATTGGAGAACTATATAGGTGCACCCATCATTACATTTTTATTATATACCTATGTCACATATGTTAAATCAATCATAAGTTATAACATAATAAATACCCATGTAAATAAAATGGGTTTCATAATCATTCTTTATAACACAATCAAAGGAAAATTTTATAATGGAGGCATTTGAGAAATGGTAATAAGGAATGTAATACACAATAAAAGGAAGAGATAATAATATAGGTATATATTTTATATACATATATACATAATTTTGAAACATTCTATATCATTAAATAGAGAGATAAAGAGAGTTATATAGAGAATGTTCATAACTCAAAGGAAAGGGTGGTCTAGAGAGATCCCTTACCTAGAGACTAATTTTTCATCTTCGTTATTTATATTTATGAATAATAGACTAATATTAAAATTTTAACTTCTTAAAAACCATTTTCAAGTTTATTATCCTTTTTTTAATTTTTACAGCGTTATATTTAATTAATTAACTAATTAATTTCACATCGGTCGTTTTAACAATACACAGATCATATATCAAAAATGACTTTGGTAAGTTACTTAAGGTCAAATATATTATTAATTAATCATATTAAGAATGGTAACCATGAAATAATTAACATTTTTATACATAAATTATACTTTTTAAACCAAGCAATAAATATGGTTATGAAAAATGAACTCTATTACAATCATAGAGACGGTAAGTCATACGTACTCATGAGTAATGTTTTCATTTTTCAAATATCATGATGGAAAGAAGTTAAGTGTTATTTTAAATTTTCAGGATAATAATTATATCATAAATATCATATTATTTTTTTAAAATTCCCTTATAAATACCATTCATGTTATGGGGTAATAAAAACGAATCACATCACTTCATGAGGTGGTAGTGCACCATACACATGAACAACGTTATCATTTATTAAATGAATGATAAAGAAATAAATTATATGATATATTAATTTTAAATAATATTTAATATTTCATTAATATCATATAAAAACATAAAATTATTCCTTATTATCTTCCATGTAAACTATATGTGAAAAACGAATCACATCTCTTCACAGTGCGGAAGACCGTCGTACACATGAGCGGTGTTATCGTATTCTCTATTGAATGGAAACTGAGAATTTATATATTATATTATAATTAAAGAAGAATAATTATATCATAAATATAATATATATCAATCCATGATAAGTGTTGATGAAAAATGAATTATGTCAGTTCCTGGGGTTATAGTCTGTCATACACACGATCAACAGTTTTGTTTCCCCTTTGAGGTGGGAGGATATTGTTTTAGGTCATGCCATTAACATAAAAAAATAAAATTATATGGAATATACTGATGTTATTATATCATCATGTTTTAATAATATTTTAAGGATTTAAAATAAGAAATAAAATAAAATTCTTGGTTAAGGATGTTACCTCTTCTTCAGACAACATATTTAACTTTAAATCAAAATCATTAGTAGTTTGTATTTTTGACCAAAAAAGGCTTATATAATGAGGGTATGGAATTAAGGAATTTATTTTGGTAGATCTTGGCCTAACCAATGTGTTTTTGAAGTGTTTAAAGGAGTGAATAGGGTTTCTCTTTTATTAGTGGGGGTGATGACACACTTGGAATTTTTGAAAAGAAAAAAGTTCACCCGCGTTTTTATCATGAAACAGGGTTCCAAAATAGACTATTTTTTAACCTTAGAAGATATAATGTCCAAACATGATATTAAAATTTGTATTTTACATGTTTTGGGTCATAATTAACTATTATCATTTGATTTTAACCCCCTCAAAAATCTTGTTTTTACTTTAACCGTAGTAAATATTTTTTACTATTTCCACTATTCATTATGGTAAAATATTAATTTTACCTTATTTTAAAACATAAATTATGATTATTAAATGTATTTAATCTATTTTTCCAAATTAAACTCACAAAATTTGTTGAATTAAATTTTAAATTAAACTCACAGACATATTGAAAAAATGGTTTTTCAAGAAATGCATTTTTTAAAGAAAAGATGAACTCATATTAACTATATGAAAAGTAATTATATTTATATGAACTAAAATTAATATTTGTAGATATATAATCTATAAATTTTCTTTAAATTATTCCCTATTATATTTTATTTTAGTTATTTTAAATGGATAAACATTATACACTTTAAAATTATTTTGAGGGAAAGAAAAGGTGTTTTAAAGCCTAAAGATGAACTTATTCAAAATATAGTGTAAAAATGATTTAAATTTAACTAATTGGATTTAATAAAAATAAATAATAATTATTTAAATTTGAAATAAAATTGAAATAATAATGTGACTTAATTAATTAAAAATAAACAACAATTTTATAAAAATCTGTATTTTTTTACTATTCACTGAAAAATTAATATTTTCTGAAAAATCCAAAAAATTCACCATATGTTAATATAAATATTATTATTTAAAAAATAAATTTTTTTCAATTACATTTTCTCATATTGATAAAAAATAATTTTAAATTATGTGCATAGAGCATGACTAAACCGCGTTTTAGAAACAAAATACAATTTTTCAGAAAACATTTTGGTTTCATTTAAATGGTTATTATTTTATTTATAATCAATTGATAACCATTGAATTTATTTTATACAAGTTTAAAACATATAATTTTTATAATTTATTAAGTCTTATTCATACACAGTAATTTAATAACTAGGTTATAATATTTATATTTAAATATTAATTTTTTAATAGAGTAATCTATTTCTTTTAAACTTAGTATTGAATGCATTGTAATCTATTGAAGTGATTGAATTTATTTAAATATAAATATATTCCAAATTCTTGGGGTTTTATATTGAACAAGTTTCATAAAAATGGAAATAATAATGATGTAAAGAAACCATGTGTAAAATCCATGAAATCTAAGTATATTAAAAAGAAGTGACTAGACATTTGTTCAGATCAATTGAGATTAATTAAACAAATGGATAATAAAAAAGAAAGTTTTGAACTCATATAGGAAGTTTCAAATTAATAAGAACTTTAATTTCATGAGATTTTATCCAAGGATGATAACCTAAGAGATCTAAAAGAATAGTGTTGAAGGTGAAAAGAAGTCGTTCATGCATCTAAAAACATTATAACTATTCTTCCATATCAAAAAGAAATGATTAAAAAGATTGAAGTAAAAGGAAAAGAAAAACTATATCAAATTTATTAATAATTAAATTTAAAAAATCCTATTACACACAAGGAATAAGGGATTAATAATAATTTCACACTTCCTGAGGAAATTTAGAATTAGAAATTAGAAGTAGAACAAGCATAAAGAGTTATCTTAAATCCATAGCTGAATTTAAGAGAGGTTATGGGTTGAGATCCAAGTATCAAACCTACTAATTCATTTAATAACTAAATAATATCACCCTTCTTTTCCATTAACCAGTTTTAGTTATACTAATATATAAGGAACTGAAATTGAAAAGTTAAAGGGGAGATGGTTGAGGTTATAATTACTCAACAATAAAAAAGATTCTCATCATGGAGTGTTCTAAATTCCATGATAATGAGAATAACAATTAATCCCTTGAGGAGAATAAAAAATGAAGAGGTGATATCAAATCATCATTAAGAAATGAATATATAATTTTGGGATAGCTCGTTAAAATTTGAATTTAAGGTATGACAATCACACTTTTTCCTCTAATTTTGTTCACATGATAGTTGATTATTAATGAGAATTGTTGGTTGATGAAAAATATAATTTCAAGGGAGATTTATCTACATTTCACTTGAAATTTATATTATATTTTTTTAATATGAGTGAAGGTTGAAAATTATGGCTAAATATGTTTGTACAACCCATAACATGAGAAACTAAAAGTGGTACCATATGCAAGATAGTTTAATGGATAGCATTTATACATAAAGTAAATGACTCTTATTTTATGAACTGGGTTTGACCATTTATACATAGATTTAACTAGATAAAGGATCATTTTTAATAATTTTATGGTGCAATACTTATCTTAAAATACTGTAGGAGGCTATGATTCAAGTGCAGAAAAAGTTGTGTTGAAAAAAGTTGAAAATGTTTGAAGATGAGTGAGATCATGATATTATATTTCCTTTTTATTTATTATCAATAAATAATAGAATAAAAGAGTTAAGGAAAAAATATTGACTTATAGAAGTAGTGGTATTGAAAATAAATACAAAGGGGGATATTGAAGTGCCCATGTTGAAGGTTCTGGGCGCAGCGGAAGCACATGGGTGGATGTTCCCACTTGGATTTTTGTCATTAACAATGATCAATCTGAGATCAATACGATGATAAATTCCAGTATCCATGGATCAAATCACAAAAATAAAAAAAGAAAAGAAAAGTCCCAGAACCACAAAGTAGGATCATTATAAGTTGATTATAATTAATTTAATCAACTAAAAAGACATACTTTTTGGGTGTTCTTTCTTCGTTGATGTTCTTGATCATGTTCTGATGTGATTTGTCATTGCGTCGTAGAATCCAAGTGTAGACTTCCGCTAGCAGTGATCCACACGTGTACCTCGTATCTCGGGACGTCGCCAAAGGAGTCTCCGAGTGCTAGCGTGGAGAAACATTTGCTTGCATTGTCCACCTTAGATCGTCTTGATCCGATGGAAGAGGATCTCTCTCAGTATTGAGAGAGTTATTGGAGGAAGAGGTTCTTTAGGGATTGAAATAATTCTCCATAATTGTTTTGCACAATGATTATCTTGTGTGTAAGGAAAAGAGTTGGGGTTGTGAGGATATTTATAATCGGGTTTGAGGTTGTAGAGTTATCAAAATAAATAAATGCGTTATACGTTTTATTTATTTCATTAACTCACTTTTGAAAACCCCATGTGGAGTCTTTAATTCCTTGAAATGCACCCACACTGATTATAATAGCATTTAATAAAATGATATTTCCTCAAAATCCTGACTATAAAAACTACACGGCATGTATTAATAAATACACGGCGTGTACTTGTTTTTCATTGAAAACTACACGGCTTGTACATTTAATGTACACGGCATGTATATCTTGTTTTCATTTATTCATTTCCTTTAATAATGAAAACTACACGGCGTATACATTTAATAATACACAGTGTGTACTTGTTTTCTAAATAAAACTACATGGCGTGTAATCATTGATACACAGAGTGTACTTGTTTTATTTCATTCTTCCTCCAACATTAAAACAGTTTAGGCTTCCTTGAATAATTATTAAACCACGTATGGGAATAATCTTTATTCTACTTGAGATACTTGAATACACTTAGTGTGTGACCCTCTAGGCCTCTTTCTCATTGGCATTAGGCGGGCTTGCCTAAAGTCCA
This sequence comes from Viscum album, assembly GCA_963277665.1. Classification (NCBI taxonomy): domain Eukaryota; kingdom Viridiplantae; phylum Streptophyta; class Magnoliopsida; order Santalales; family Viscaceae; genus Viscum; species Viscum album. Next base: position 820,715,735 of record OY728125.1, on the reverse strand, counting down.
AGATTAATGTCTAGCAACGGGTCAAGGCACCCAAGAGAAAGAAGTTGACGCCTCATTGACATATCACCTCATACGAACACTTATTGTGTAATTTAATTCCTTTGTCTCAATATCTCATCAAGCAGGTTTCATGGCAGTGTCATAAACCTATATGCTTGATCTATTGTTCTTTGACTACCTGAAATAAACTCATTGTTTACACCATGGCCATGGAATTTAATGCAACAGTTTTATTTCAATCAAAGGGCCGAGATATCAACTTCCATAAATGGAAGGGACAAATCCTTCCTCGACTTATCCATTAACAACATGTCACTCGTGACGCACCCAATGTACCCTACATCCCACCAACTGTCTGCGTGACAGTTTTCATCAGTAAATCTAAGTGCGTGAGTCATGAAATGAGTTAATGATAATATTCCAGTCTAAGTATCATTGCACACGCTCATATATATAAATGTATGATTACACCAAGACATGAGGAATTGCTACTGGAGGGTATGTTCTCATAATCTCTCATCTTGGAGATTACCAAGTGCAAACTCCATGAGAGAGAGTCTAGTCTTCTTACAAGTACTCGCTAATGGCGGTCTGTATACTATGTGTCTTGTCATAGTATGTCATCCAACCGTAGAACTTTATTTAAGAATATTGTTATATCATTTCAAGGTTCTCATCATAGCGGGGATCTTCTATGACCATATAAATGCAAAAAATATTCTAGGACATTATTATATTATAGTCATGCAGAACAATGAACAATATATAATAAGTGAACATTCATGTAATCAAAGTACAAAACAGTTGGTTCTCAGGACACCAACCCTTACAAACTCCCACTTTGACTAGAGCCAACTGCCTACGACTTTTAGTCTGCTAGACCTCACATGATGATCATGTTTCTGTTGAGTCAACGCTTTAGTCAAGGGTTCCTCCATGTTGTCTTCTGTGGAAATATTGTTCACTGCAACTTCACCTCTCTGAGAAAAAACTTTCAAGAGATGATACTTCCGAAGTATGTGATTCATCCGCTGATGTGACCTTGGATCTTTTTCAAGTGCCACAGCTGTAGTATTATCACAATAGATTGTGATAGGATCTTTACTGCTCGGTATTACATCCAATTCTTGGATGAAGCTTCGCATCCATATTGCTTCTTTAGCTGCCTCAGAAGCTGTGATATACTCGGACTCCACTATAGAATCTTCCACCACACTTTTCTTTGAGCTCTTCCAGCTCACTGCACCTCCATTCAAACTGAAGATGTATCCAGTCTGTTACTTCATGTCATCTTGATCAGTCTGGAAACTAGAATTCACATGTCCTCTAATGACTAGTTCCTCATCTCCCCCATAAATCAGGAACATATCCTTTGTACACCTCAGATACTTAAGGATAGTCTTGACTACCATACAATGGCGGTCTCCGGGATCAGTTTGATATCTGCCTACCACACTTAATGCGTAAGCAACATCTAGACTTGTACATATCATAGCATACATGACTGACCCAATCGCGGATGTGTAAGGTATCTTTTCCATTCTCTTTCTTTCCTCATGTGTCTGAGGACACATTTTATTGGAAAGATGAATCCCATGTGACACTGGAAACAATCGCCTCTTGGACTGTTCCATACTGAATCTCTTCAGTATCTTGTCAATGTATGTACTGTGACTCAGACCCAGCATTCTCTTGGATCTATCACGATGGATCTTAATCCCAAGAATATATACTGCCTCACCCAAGTCTTTCTTAGAGAAGCATTTATGCAACCATGCCTTAACTGACTGTAAGACGGGTACTTCGTTTCCAATTAGTAAAATTTCATCAACATATACTATTAGGAAAACAACTAAACTTACACTAAACCTCTTGTAGACACAAGTATCACATTTGTTCTTAACAAATCCAAATTCCGTTACAGCTTCATCAAAATGAATGTTCCATGACCTTGATGTTTTATTTAATCCATAAATGTATTTATGCAACTTGCATACCTTGTTGGCATCCTTTGGAGTCACAAACCCTTCAGGTTGTGTCATGTAGACATCTTCCTGGAGGTTCTCGTTACGCAATGTTGTTTTGAAATCCATTTGAAAAATATCAAATTAATGGTAAGTGGCAATGGAAAATAGGATTATTATGGGTTTCAGCATCGCAACCGATGAAAAGGTTTCACCATAGTCAATTCCTTGATGCTCTCTAAAACCTTTTGCAACCATTCGTGCCTTATAGGTGTTGACTTGCCCCTCCATGTCCAATTTCTTCTTGAATACCCATTTATTACCAGTAGTCTTTACATCAACTGAAGGATGTACCAAAAACCAGACTTGGTTTTGGTACATGGAATCCATTTCAGAATTCATGGCTTCTTGCCACTTGGCAATGTCTGTTCCTTAAACTACTTCCTTGTAGTTAATAGGATCATCATTATCAACCAATAATGAGTCACCATCCTCGGTGACAAGAAAACCATATCGTTCTGGTTCTCTCACCTCTCTCATGCTCCTACGCTGTTCTTGTGTCTTTGGAACAGATTGTTCTTCCATGGGGCTTTGTGGAATCTGTTCTTGTACCAACTCCTGTGTATCTTGAGCCTCGACTTCATCGAAGTCTATCTCGCTCCCACTATCTCTTTTGGAGATGTGCTCCCTCTCAAGTAATATGGTTTTTCTTTCCACTGTAACCTTTTTTCTGAGGGTTTGTATAGGTAATATCCCCTTTTTTCATTGAGATATCCTATAAAGATACACTTTGTGCCTCGGGGTGCAAGTTTGTTACCTGAAGAGGCCTTAACAAATGCTTCACTACCCCAAACATGTAAATTTGATAACATGGATTTGCGTCCACTCTATAACTCGTATGGAATACCATTTATCGATTTAGTTGGTACTTAGTTTAGTATGTGTGCTGCTGTTTGTAATGAAAATCCCCAAAAGGATAATGGAAGACTCGCATGACTCATCATTGATCTCATCATGTCCAACAGGGTGTGGTTACTCCTTTCACTTACACTATTCCACTGAGGTGTGTAAGGAGGAGTGAGTTGAGATAGAATCCCAAACTCCCGTAAAAATTAAATGTAGTCCTGATTAAGATATTTCCTCCTATATCTGAGTGGAGTTTCTTAATCTTATTACCAAGATAGTTCTCAACTTCATTCTTGTATTCTTTGAACCGATCAAAAGAATCTGACTTATACCTCATTAAATAGATATATCCATATCTACTAAAATCATCAGTAAAAGTTATGAAGTACGAGAACCCACCCCTTGCATCAACTGGAAATGGTCCACACAAATCTGTGTGAACTAATTCTAGAATCTCTTTAGCGCTTTCACCTTTCCCACTAAATGGGGATTTGGTCATTTTGCCTTGTAGACACACATGACATACACCAAGTGATTTTAGTTCGAAATAATCTAAATACCCATCTTGATGTAATTTTGTCAAACATTTCTCATTGACATGACCTATCAGGTGATTCCAAAGTTGGGTGTGGTATGAGTCATGTGAATTTACTTTTTCATCGATTTTCATTACTTGGTTTGTGTATTATAACACATAAAGGCTGTTATATAAATGTGCCCTACCAAAAGAAATGTTATCTTTATAAAATTAGTAACATCCACTTCCAAACTTGAAGATGAATCCATCAGTATATAATCTGGATACTGAAATATTTTTTTTGGTTACAGAGGGTACATAATAACATCCTTTTAAAACCAATACCATCCTAGTAGGAAATGTGAGTTGGTAGTCCTCGATAGATACAGCAGCAAGTCTGGATCTATTGGCTGCTCGTAGATCTACCTCACCTCGATCTATCTTTCTGAATCAACTTGGTTCCTGTATTTGGATACAGATGTAATCACCACAAGTAGTATCTAATACCCAATTAGTAGAAATAGATATATTACATTCTATAACAAATGCACTTGAAGCTTCCCCTTGCTTCCTTGGATGGGTGAAGTTTTTCTTCCAGTGGCCCTTCTTTCCACATGCGAAATAAATAGCATTTTGTTCCCTTGCCTCCCCTTTGATCTTTCTTTTCTTGGAAGGACTTGAAGAAGCTTTTGGCTTAAAGCTCTTCTCCTTCCCTTTCCTTTTATTCACCATAAGTACAGAAGGTTTTTCACACTTCATGTCATTATCCACTTGGCGAATGAGGATAAGAAGATCAGACAAATACTTCTCAATGTTGTTCATGTTGAATTTTACAACAAAGTTAGAGAAGCTCTGGGGGAGTGATGCAAGAATGAGATCGGTACCCAGTTCTTTGTGGAGTTAACCCCTAGAACTTCCAAGTGCTCAATGTAGCCAATGAGATTGACTACATGAGGCCCAGCTGGGGCACCCTCTCCAAGCTTGCTCTAGAATAGAGCCTTGGAGATCTCAAACATTTCATGTATTGCTCTCTCCTGGTATAAACCACGGAGGTTCTTGAGCATGCTATAGGAATCCATGTCTTCATGAGACTTCATGACCTCACTAGACATTGATGATAGCATTTAACATTGAATGTTGAGTGCATCGTTCAAATTTTGATCGTAGACCAGGAAATCTTCATCACTCGCCCCTTGGGCAGGAGAATCCGGAAGTGAGGACTCCAGCTTGTAAAACTTTCGTTTGTGGAGTAGGATAACCCGAAGGCGCCTAAACCATTCTTGAAATTTACTGTTGGTGTGGATATTGTCTTTATCTAGAATTGATTATAGAGAAAATTTGGTTGATGAGTTTTTCATTTCGATTCTACAAATTAAAAGAGCGGTTTTATCAGTACCTTTTGATTACATTTTATGAAAAATAATAAATGAATTTATTAATTCTCACACTATTTTATCAAGTCCCAATGGTCCTCACCATTAAACTCAGAATGCCCAGTTTCTTTGACATTCTAGTGGCAAGGATCCATATTCCCCTTCGCATAACCCCAACAAGGGTTGGTCAAGCTATTTGAAGGTATTTAGGTAGTCAGGTCTTTTCCAACTATGAGCTTACAATTCCTTGATCAGTTGAGTGGACTCCCCAATCCTGAAATCCTGACTTGTATTTCCTCAAATCTTGCCTCCAATATTACATCAAGTGTAGAAAGGGCTACTCCTCTTGATGTAATATGGTTAAGTCAACCTGAAACCTTTCATAAGGGCTTCCTTTATAAAATTAAGTGTCCCAACAAGGGTTGGTCAAACACATAATTTTATTGAGTCTTTCCCTTAATCAAGTAATGGAAGGATTGGTCTGACTTAATATGGTATTGAGGGATTTTAATCTTTTATGCATAGTTTTACATTATCACATGCTTATTAATATTAAGTGATGCTGGCTTAAGTGACTAACCATGTTCTAATAATGTTTACGCATAGTCCAGTTTTTATTTTATTCCATCTTTGCATGCTTTTTCATTTTATTAATTATGTGATCGTGAAAACACATACATAATAAATAAACCATGCAGTTAAACAGAAATAAAATAAGATGGTATGATCATGAGCTTCTATTGGATAGCTTATCTAGCGGTTTTGATAAGCTAATCCTGACCTAGGGAAAACACCTTGAACCTGATAGTTTGTGTTTTGCAGCTCCCACCTGTTCACCCTTGTATCATCTTGGGTTGGTTTCGCCTCAGATTCGGATTTCAAACCGTCTCCTCCAGCTTGGGAGATCCTTCATTACATGGGTTTTACATTAAAGAAACTATGGGCATGCAGGCCCTACATTTTATTGGAAGAAGTCTTGCAGGACAACAAATTTAAATTAATCAAATTTAAATGAAACCATACACACATACAAGGGGTATTTGGTCTTGAGAGCATTCTTGGAGGAAGAGGTTCTTTCAGGCATGAAAGAATTCTCTAGAATTGTTGTGCACAATGATTCACTTGTGTGTTAGAAAAAGAGTTGGGGTTGTGAGGATATTTATAATAGGGTTTGAGGTTGTAGAGTTATGATAATAAATAAACGTGTTACGCATTTTATTTATTTCATTAACTCCCTTTTTAAAACCCCATGTCGAGTCATTAATTCCTTGACATGCACCCACACTAATTATAATAAATAGCATTTAATAAAACGATATTTCCTCAAAATCCCGACTGGAAAAACTACACGGAATGTATTAATAAATACATGGAGTGTACTTGTTTTCATTGAAAACTACATGGTGTGTACATTCAATGTACACGGCATGTATATCTTGTTTTCATTTATTCATTTCCTTTCATAATGAAAACTACATGACATGTACATTTAATAATACACAGCGTGTACTTGTTTTCTAAATAAAACTACATGGCGTGTAATCATTGATACACGGCGTGTACTTGTTTTATTTTATTCTTCCTCCATCATTAAAACGATTTAGTCTTCCTTGAATAATTATTAAACCATATACGGGAATAATATTTATTCTACTTAAGATACTTTAATACACTTAGGGTGTGACCCTCTAGGCCTCTTTCTCATTGGCATTAGGCGGGCTTGCCTAAAGTCCAAGATTACAGTCTAGCAACGAGTCAAGGGACCCAAGAGAAAGAAGTTTATGCCTCATTGACGTATCACCTCGTACGAATGCTTACTGTATAATTTAATCCCTTTGTCTCAATATCTCATCAATTAGGTTTCATGGTAGTGTCATAAACCTATATATTTGATCTGTTATTCTTTGACTAACTGAAATAAAATCGTCGTTTACACCATGGCCATGGAATTTAATGAGATAGTTCTATTTCAATCAAAGGGCCGAGATATAAACTTCCATAAATGGAAGGGACAAATCCTTCCTCGACTTATTCATTAACAACATGTCACTCGTGATGCACCCAACATACCATAATTCCCACCAACTATCTGCATGATGGTTTTCATCAGTAAATCTAAGTGCGCGAGTCATGACATGAGTTAATAATAATCTTCCAGTCTAAGGATCATTACACACGCTCTTAGATAGCAATGTCCGATGACACCAAGACATGCGGAATTGCTACTGGTGGGTCTATTCTCATAATCTCCCATCTTGGAGATTACCAAGTGCGAACTCCATGAGAGAGAGTCTCATCTTCTTATGAGTACTCACACATGACGGTCTGTATACTATGTGTCATATCATAGTATGTCATCCAACCGTAGAACTTTATTTAAGAATATTGTTATATCATTTCAAGGTTCTCATCATAGCGAGGATCTGCCATGACCTTATCAATACAACAAATATTCTAGGACATTATTATATTATAATCATGCAGAACAATGAACAATAAAAAATAAGTGAACATTCATTTAATCAAAGTACAAAACAGTTGGTTCTCAAGAAACCAACCCTTAAACATGTGAGGATTGAATTTGTTATCAATATTAAGGTTATTCTAATGAGTAGAAGCTATAAATATGAGTTTAGAAATATATTAAAGGAAGATTATTGGTAAAAATATAGCTAGTATTTATATTTCAATATTTTTTAATATGATTTATAATAATCTATCTAGTAGAGAGGTTAAATAACTAACATAACGAAATAACACTAGCTGAAGATTTGGGGAACCATCCAAATATATTATAAATTAAACTTGATGTGAACAGATGATAAAGACTCTTTGGATGATGATTTTGAGTTTATTTTAGGTTTAATCTATATTAGAGTCATCATATCTCATGTAATAATCATTTAATCTAAGTATGATTCATCTTTCAAAGGATGTAATTGTAGGTTTCGGGCGCAGTGGAAGCGCGTTGGTGGGTGTATCCAACTTTAATTTTTTCCATTAAAAACATTAATCTGAGATCCTTCACGATAATAAAATTCCATATCTTTATAATAGAATAAATAATTAAAGAAAATAATTGATTCTCTGAAACATATAGAGGATCATTATATGTTGGTTATAATTAATTTAATTAAAAGACAATAATTACCTTGATGGAATTCTATCTTCATTGATGTTTCTGGTCAAGATCTGATGTGATCCATCGTTGCGTCATAGAATCGAAGTGTAGGATTCTTCTAGCGGCGATCCACACATACTCCAGCTATCTCTGGACGTCGTCAAAGGGATCTTAAGGTGCTAGTGCAGAAGAACCTTCTCTCGCGATGTCTGCCTTCGATCACCTTCATTTGGTGGAGAAGTATCTCTCTCTCATAGCTTGAGAGTGTTCTTGGAAGAAAATAATTTTCTCTTGGCTTGAGTGATTTCTCTAGATCCATTATCCATAACCAATGAAAATGTCCAGGCCAATGAGAGTTATATAATTGGGATTTTTATTACTTATAATAATAAAATGAATTAATTATCCGAAAGCATTAATTCATTTCATTTAATTATTAGAAATACCCTATGTCTAATAATATCAGTTGACGATTATTATTACTTTACATGCACCCAGAAAATTACACCTAGTATTATTTAATTAAATAAATAATATTAATTCTCATAAATTCTGTGTATATTAATATAAACGGTGTGTACTTTTTTTCCATTATCTTTATTTCCTCCACCACATTTATTAGACCTTGAATAATGGATATTTATTTCTAAAATAAATATCACTACATTACTCGCTAATAAATATATTATTTCACTCACAATATATTCTCTCTAATAACTAGTGTTGAAATAAATGTGATCTGGCACCCGTAAATAATTATTAAACCACAATCGGGAATAATATTTATTCAACTTGTTAAATTAATATTTAACTAAGACACCTCGACACACTTAGTGTGTGACCCTCTAGGCCTCTTTCTCAATGGAATTAGGAGAAGCCTATATAAAGTCCAAGGTTAGCATCTAGAAACATGCCAATGCACCCATAGATAAATAATTTAACACCACAATGATGTATCACCTCCTAAAAATTATTATCATGTAATGTAATCCCTTTTTCGCAATATCTCGAATTAATAGGGTTTCATTATAGTGTCATTAACCCAAGTACTCGATTATTCTTTCTTTGACTTTCTATAATTGAAATCACCCATTCCTTACCATGGCCATGGATTTATTCAGGTTGTACCAATTCCATCAAAGGGCCTGAGATATCTACATCCATTATGGAACAGAAGGGACAAATCCTTTCTCTCATTATCTAATAATGTAGTATCACTCGTGACGCACCCAACATACCATACCTCATGGTGAATAGTGTTTTGTCACAGTTTTCTTTAATACATCTAAGTGTGTGATTTGTAATACCCATTAATAATAATCTTAAAGTCTAAGGACCAATACACATGTTTGTATATAGGAACATCCAATGACACTATGAAATGTGGATTTCTAACTAGTGGGTCTCATGCTCATAATATCCTCCTAGATATTTCCAAGGGTGCACACCATGAGAATATGCCTCAAACTTTTTTGAGTCTTCACCCCTAATGGCATGTATTATTTGTGTCCCTCAAATAATATCATCTGATCATATAACATATATTCGAGAACAATGTTATGGAACTTTTGGGCTCTCATCATATCAGGGATCCTCTATGACCCTTTAATTAAAATGTTATCCTTAGAACATTATCAAATGAATCTTCACATAGAATAACAATCAAGATGTTATAAGGTGTTTGTTAATGAATAAATTACAAAGTAGTTGGTTCTAGGCCACCAAATCCAACAGACTCCCACTTAAACTAGAGCCAACTGCTAACAACCTTTAACCCGCTAGCTCTCACATGATATTCATGCTTCTAATGAGATAGGACTTTAGTCATGGGGTCTACCACATTCTCTTCTATGGACACTTTTCTGACTGCAAATTCACCCCTTTGATAGAAATACCTTAAGAGGAGATACTTATGGAGTATGTTCTTTTTCTGTTGATGTGACCTTGTATCTTTTGAAAGAGCCATCATTGTATTATTATCACAATTTAATGTGATACAATATTTACTTCTAGGAATAGCATCAAGATCCTAGAAAAAGTTATGAATCCAGATGGACTCATTGGCTGCAATATAAGCCACTATATATTCGGACTCCACTGTATAATTGGCAACAACTGGTTTCTTTGAACTCTTCCAGCTCATAGCTCCTCCATTGAGACAGAAAACATGTCCAGCTTGCGACTTCAGATCATTATGATCTGTCTTAAAGCTAGTATCATCATACCCTCTAATGACAAGCTCCTCGTCTCCTCCATACACCAGGAACATATCCTTAGTTATTCTCATTCACTTAAGAATTGTTTTAACAGTAGTCCAATGTTGTTCTCCTGGATCAACTTGATATCAGCCTACCATGCTCAGTGCATAGGCAACATCAAGCCTAGTACATAATATTACATACATGATGGATCCTATATCCAAATCATATGGGATCTTACTCATTCTATTTTTATCTTGTTGTGTCTGAAGACACATTCTCATAGAAAGATTTAGGCCATGTGACACCGGAACCAATCCCCTCTTGGATTGTTCCATACGAAATCTCTTTAGAATCTGGTCAATATATATACCCTGACTTAGTCCAAGTATCCTCTTGGATCTATCATTATTGATCTTGATCCCTAGAATGTAGGGTGCTTCGCCTAAGTCTTTAATGGATAAACACTTGTTCAACTAGTCCTTAACTGACTGTAAAACCAGTACATAATTTCCAATAAGTAATATATTATCAAAATATACTACTAGGATAATGAATTCAATCCCATTAAACTGATTATAAAAACATGGATCACATTTATTATTAATGAAACAAAATTCCTTTATGGATTTATCAAATTAAATATTCCATGGCCCGGATTCTTACTTTAATCCATAAATGTATTTATGCAACTTTCAAACCTATTTGGCTTCACCTAGTGTCACAAACCCTTCTGGTTGTTTCATATAGATATCTTCCTAAAGGTTCCCATTAAGGAATCATGTTTTGACATCCATTTTACAAATCTCAGAGTCATGGTAAGATGTTATGGCAAGTATGATTCTTATAGATTTAAACATGGAAACTAGCAAGAAGGTTTCATCGTAGTCAATTCCTTATCATTTTCTGAATCCTTTATCCACTAGTATTTATTTATAGGTTCTAACTTCACCTTCCATGTTCAGTTTTCTCTTGAATTCCCATTTGCATCCAACAATATTTACATCAACTGGCTCATCGACCAGAACCCAGACTTGGTTCTGATACATGGAATCTATCTCAGAATTCATATCTTCAATCCATTTTGCATCATCTGAGCTTTCTACTGCTTATTTTTAGAAGAGAGGTTCATAATTGTCCAATAATTATTATTCACCATCCTCGGTGACTAGGAAACCAAATATCTCTAGTTCCCTTACCTCTCTTTAGCTCCTACACAATTCTTGTGTTTTCGGAACCTCTTTCACTGGGACCTATGGAACTTGTTCCTGTACCAAATCATGTGTATCTTGTGCATCAACTTTGTAGAATTCAATCTTGATCCCACTATCCTTTTTAAGGATTTTCTCCCTCTCAAGAAAGACAGATTGTCTAGAGATAGTCACTTTCTTGTCTGAAGGTTTATATAGGTAATATCCTTTCATTTCTTTAGGATATCCTATAAAGATACACCTATTGCCCTGGGGTTCTATTTTCTTACCTGAGAATACCTTAACAAATGCCTCATATCCCCACACATGTGTGTGCATCAAAATGGGTTTCTTTTCATTCCATAACTCGAAGGGAATTCCATTTTCCACCTTAGTTGGTACTCAATTTAATATGTATGTTGGAGTTTGTAATGTATATCCCCAAAAGTATAATAGAAGATATCCATGACTCATCATCAACCTCACCATATCCAAAAAGGTGTGGTTCCTTATTTCACTAACACCATTTCACTGTGGTGTATAAGGAAGAGTGAGATGAGATAGAATCCCAGACTCCCGTAGAAAATCGTTGAACTCTTGGTTAAGATATTCTCCACCTCGATCTGGTGGAAGTTTCTTTATCTTCTTACCCAGATGATTCTCTACTTCATTCTTGAATTCCTTAAATTTCTATAAGGACATTGACTTATACCTCATTAAGTAAACATATCCATATCTACTCAAATCAATAGTAAAAGTAATAAAGTAAGAATATCCACCTCAATATTCAATTGGAAATAGTCCACACACATCCGTGTACACCAATCATAGAATCTCTATGTCCCTTTAACCCTATCCACTGAAAGGCGGCATGGTCATTTTACCTTGTAAACAATTTTTACATCTATCAAGTGGTTTTAGCTCAGTAGAGTCTAAATAGCCATCTTGGAAAATCTTTTTCAAGCGATTTTAGTTTACATGACCGAGATGGTGATGCCACAATTGGGTGATGTATGAGTCATGTGAGTTTGTTTCGTTATCGATTTCCAACACTTGGTTTTCATAATTTAATACATATAAACAATTATTTAAATGTGCCATATCATAACATATTTTGTTCTTATAAAATAAGAAAAACCTTATTTAAAAATTGAAAATAAATCCATTCATATCCAAACAAGATATAGAAATTATATTTTTGGTAACACTGGGCACATAATAACAGTTATGTAAAACAAAAATCATCTCAGTTGGAAATGAGAGATGGTAATCACCAATGGCCAATGCAGGTAGCCTCGTGTCATTGTCATCTCGAAGATCTACCTATCCTCTGGAAATCTTTCTAAATATAATTGGTTCGTACATTTGAATACAGATGTGATCCCCAAAAGTTGTATCTAAAACCAAATGTCTAGAAATAGAAATATTACACTCGATAATAAACGCACCTTTAGTGTCCCCATGCTTCTGGGTGCAGTTCCTCTTCTAGTGGCCTTTCTTGACACATAAAAAACATACAGCCTCTTGTTCCTTGCCCTGCCTTTGGATCTTCCCCTTCTTGGAAGGAAGGTGCTTCGGGACTTTAGACCCTTTATGAGTCTTTGGACATTTTTCCTTGTCCTTCCTTTTCTTATTCACCATAAGGACTACAGGTTTTTCACACCCCATGTCCATATCTACCTATAAAATCAAGGTCATAAGTTTTGATAGACTCTTTTTCACGAACCAAACCGGGTTGACTCGGAACCGGCCACCCGAGCCGGTCCATGACATGACCCGAGAGGTGTTCCCGGTCCTCTTGGGCTGGCAACAAGCACTAGGGAATTAACAAAGGGTGTGGGAATTATTTCTCCCATATAAATAAATAAATAAATAAAGCATAAATAATACATAGCAGCGTAAAAATAAATAAACTAAATAAAGTAACTAAACAAAAATAAAATAAAATAAAACTAACCAAAAGAGACAACCATTATCTTTGTGTGACCTCGCGGGTCACTCTCTAACTCACAACCAAATTTCATGCAAGGTGAACGTACCCAACCTATAGCATGCACAAACACTAAAAATTGAAAATAACTATAGGCGTGAGTATTAAAACTCAGTAGGCTAGCCCAATATCTATTCCCAATGCATTACCTTTAAATAAAGAAATTTACTAATTCCAAGTTTGAACTAAATTATATAAAATATTAGTTTCCACACACACTTTCATTTCTAAAATAAGTAACAGTCCATTACCCTTTTTAATTTTAAAACAAGTTTAATATTTGAAAGGAACAGGTGCATTGCATTTTAAAACATTTTTGTGAACAGTTTAGAAATCCAAATTTCAGTTGTAAGAAAAAAAACCACACATATCACACAACACACACCAAGGGCAATGGAAAAAGTGGCACACTGGGGCCAGCAACCAAACTAGACCTATCAACCATCCACCACATACAAATTAACACTAAAAGAAACATGGGTTAAACCAAGGAGATTGTGAACAATCTCGAACATACTATACATGTGACTCATCCTGAAATCATGCTCTAACTCGATGACGTCATAACTCCCTAACGCTTGGCATAGCCCTACATGGCCTAACCGAGGTTCCCAATCCCCATAGCAGCAATAACTCAGTATTCCCCTGCTATGGGGCCACTAGCCAGTGCGTAATATAAACTAGGGCAGCAATCGTTCTCAGAAGATTCACTCACTGTGCCAGGTTCCCATGTCAACACATACAATAAAAAGGTGTTCATCCACAATGTAAATCAATCAGTCACAATTCACAAATATCACACACAACCCACTCAATCAACGCACACCAAAGATCACCACTTACTAAACCCAAAGTAAATTTTTCCAAAATAATTTATTATATTAAAATGCCAAACGGGCCTTCACCAACTTTAAAGAAAAACCTCATTTCTCAAGAAAACCCAAAACACTTGTTCAGAATAAATAATTTATCTTTTAAACCAAAACTAAATTTTAAATTCTGTGAATTATGTTTAAAATCCAAACCGGCATTCTTTCACTACTGGGTGTCCGTTCTTCAAGAAAATATTCCAAGTGTCCTCTATAAAATAAACGGCTCTTTTTACACTAAATAATTATTTAAAAATTAATTATCTTATATTATTTCCTATTTATTAAAATTAATAAAACATCAATTAATTAATAAATTATAAATTTAAAGGTGAGTGCAGTGGGGGACCTACCTCGAGACTGAGATGAAAAGGAAGACGCACGTCTGACACCACACAGTAAGTTCCAACGTACTGCAAACACTAAGAACTCAACACAAAACCAAAAAACCCAATTAAAGTATATGAAAATAAGCAGCGAGAATAAACCCTCACCTCGAAATTGAAGCATGACGATGGCGCAAACTTGGAAACTAGGCGTGGTGATGGCGTTCACTCGGAAACACCATGTGCGGGTCCTAGAAAGTCAAACTGACCCAAATAAAATTTCATTAATAAAAATTATAATCAAACGAGGGTAAATATATATATATATATATATATATATATATGTCAAATAAAAATATCAAACGGATCACAAAATAAATAGGTACCAATGGGTGGGGTCGTGAATGAAAACGGACCGCCGGAGGGCGTTGTGCCGGAACAGCGGAGGGCATCCATGCGGCTTGACGTCGTCCGACCAGGGGGTGCGGCAAGGGCTGCCAGATAGCGGTGATGCGAGAAAGTTGATGGGTAGGGTTCGAGTGAGCTGGGAAGTGGCTAGCAGCGGCGGGAGCCGGGGCCAAGCAGGGGTGCCGATCAGCTACGGTGCAAGGCGGCTATAAGGGGGTAGGCCAAGGGCCGATTGGCTAGAGCAGGGAGGTCTGAGGAGGTCAGGTCATTGGCGGGATGCTCGAGCGCCGGAGAGGCAGTGCCACTGGAGCTGGATCGCGGCAGGGGTCTGCGGAGGGCGCGCGAAGCGGTGGCTGAGCGGGGTGCACGACAGAGACGTCCAACCCGAAGGAGGGGGCTGTTGGACAGAGGCTGGACCGGAGTAGAAAGAGGGTGGAGCGGGGTCCCGAATAGGGAGGCAGTGAGGTCAATACATGGGAACACCATCAAGGGTGAGCCAGAGCTGACAGAGGCCTGGAGAAGGCAAGCGGGATGTAGGCACGGCTGGCGGACAGTGGACAGAGGAGGGAGCACTGGGTTGCTGCGAACTCGCGGGGAGAGGCAGAGCCGGCTGGGTCGGCTGGTCTGGTGCGCCGAGGATGATAGATCAGCATGGGTTGTTGCACGTTGGCAGACGAATGGGAGGTTGCGCTAGGCGGAGCCCGAGAACCGGGTGCACCGTCGAGGGTGAGCCAGATCCAGTGGAGGGATAGACGCAGGTGAGGCATAGAATGTAGAAGGGGAGTGCATGGGAGGCGCTGTGAAGGGACGTGGTGTGGCTGGCGATCGGGACTCACAGGGGGGGTGATCGGACGAGGGCAGAGAGGAGACCGGGAACCGGACAGGGAGGCCGGGAGGCTGGCGCTGTAGGAGGGCGGAACCGGACAAGGAGGCTGGGGTGAGGTCGGCACTACAGGAGGGCGCTGCTGCAAGAGGCTGGATAGGAGGGATAGCGGGCTACTGGCGGGCAGAGCGCGTGGCTGGGTCAAGATCATAGGGGGTGGACACCCTACCGGATGAAGCACGAGGGACAGGGGAGACCTGGGGGAAGACCTCGGGGTGGTCGGGCGCAGAACATGTGGACAAGGGGGGAACAGCACAGGTGGAGAAGAAAAAAAGGAAAAGAATAAAGGAGAAGATAAAAAAAGAGGATAAGATAAAATAAAAAAAAGGAAAGTAAATAAATAATAATAATAATCTAATAATAATAATAATAACAATATTATAAATTATTGTTATTAATTTTATTAAACATTTTATAAAATTCTTATCAAATTAATTTACTCTTCCAACTTTATTATTTATCTGAACGGTTGGGAAACCGCACACTCACTGAGTCTGAACGCACGATCGCTACTAGCGGTGCGGTGACCATGCACCCACCTAGATCGGATGCGCAGTGACTACGCACTGGCCTGAAACCCACTGAAAACATCAATGCTTCAAAACTTTAAACCCATACCCAAACCCGACTCTACCCAGTGTCGTGGGACCCAGAAAATAAAAAAATATATATGCGTCCCTGATTGGGGTGTGACAATTCTCCCCACCAAAGATACTTTCTTCTCCCAGAAAGTCACCACGCCAATGGTTGACACAACTTGAGTTTATTCCCAGACAAAATCATAGGGAACCGAGAGCTTCGGGGTGACCATTCCCCATAAACGTCACACCCAACAAATTCAAGGAAAACCACTGCTCAAGACTAAGGGAAGAACATGAGAGGGTTCTCCCAACCACAAGAATTCACTAATACAAAAACCCTTGAAACCCAAACCAACCATCCCATGGGGGGACAACACGGGAACTCCCAAACCAAACTTATTCATTTTTCCCACATGTACAGAACAACACACCTGATACTTGATGAAAAGCTTGCTACGGAACAATCTAGCAACTTGAGGATGAGAAATTAACTCAACACCTCCCATAAACTCCACGAGACGAACATTCCCCTATCGAACACAGCTAGGACCAACTCAAAATCAGAACAGGTCCATTTATACATGGGACCACACCATTCAGAGAGACCAAACAACTTAATAACCACACTGAGAGCAGATAAAACGGCCTGAATTGTTGCAGAACGAGCTCATCACTCCACCACAACAAGGATGAGCTTACGACAGCGATGAGAATAGAACAATGGAAATTTTGGATATTTCCATTCCAAAGCCGAAGACATTATCTGGACTGAGGTTCCACACACCCTCAGAAACTCCTGACTATGCGCGAGCTTAACCCAGAGACTTGTGGTTGGGGCCCTGATGGCTGAAGCATCTCCTACCTCACAGTCAGTCATTTTCATCTCTTGGTTTCTAACTCCTTCTGTTCGATGATTCCAACAACCATGATGTTCATAAATTTTCAAATGGATGCAATATGATGACTCATAATGTCCGGATAAGCCATACTGGTGGCGCACAAGAGAGCGGTCCGGAAAACTAGGATCTGGTACCGACGAGGATGGTTTCTTGGAGACAGGTTCCACCAGCTGCACTCCTTACCAGGTGGGGAACCTTCACGGAAGTCAACCACTATTAATCACACCCAAAACTCCAACGATGATGAGAAATATCATATTTACTAGTCTAGAACTGAACCCTCAAATAACTCTAGGGCAGTACGGACATTACCTACCCTGGGAGTTCCTAACAACCCAAAGACACACTATTTTTTAGAACAATACAACTACCTCTAACAGACTTCGACTACCCCAATAGGCAAGCAACACACAAAAGGAACTGAGAACTTAGCATAACTCATTGAAAACTTTGGGAGGCTTTCTGGGCGGCATACTAATAACAACATGAAAAACACCATCGAAATCGGCATCAAGCCAAAACTCAATCAAGGCAACAACACAATCCAAGGGAAATAGGCCCATAATCCAAACATATACAACACAAGGAGAAATTACATTTCCAAAAATCTTTATTTCTTTAAAATTTTCGAAACTCACCTATGGAACTTTATGAACTGTCACACGTGCGTTCTATCAATACCGCTCACATCATCTATGAACAAGTGCCCCCACGCACTTTCCATACATACCAACGCATGTGTGACCCTCCATAAGGATTGCCAAGGTTCAAACACTTCTTTTCCTTACCAAATCCAAACACATACCAGGTTTTTCAAAACCGATACACCCCCTCTTTAAAAACCCACTTTAGTAATTTCAAAAACAATTTCGAAGAAACACTTTTCCATTTAAAAACCAATTTCCCTTTTAATGCACACTCAAATCAACTGAGACTAAAACAAAACACAAGCAGTAATAACCCACTGGAATTAGAAACTAGTTCATATGTCTAACCTAGTGACATGGTGGTGAGCCATGCCCCAAGTAAGGCATAACACTAAGAGGACCTTAAACTGGGCACTTGGACTCCACATGGGTCACCACCCCATGTGAGGCTGCAAAGTGAACAGACTCACCTCCATTTTCATTCCTCAATCCAAAACAACCAAAGAAAAAATATTCAAATCTCGGACTAACCCTGGTAACTCAGGTCTCGTCATGAACGGTGGTGATTAGGCACTGACCCGTAACCAACCTCCTGAGCCCTGACAGTCCTAATCTCCAACTATTGGGCATCCCAAATAACAAAAGACACTCTAAAAAGTGAGGTCCGCTAAGGGCCAACCTACTCTGATACAATTTTGTCATGAACCAACCCAGTTCGACCCTGAACTGGTCACCCGAGCCGATCACCGACATGACCCGAGAGGCGTTCCTGATCCTCCCGTACTAGCGGTAAGCGCCAGGGCATCAACAGAGGTTGTGGGAATTATTTCGCCCATATAAATAAATAAATAAAGCAGAAATAATACAGAGAAGAATAAAAATAAATAAACCAAATAAAGTAACTAAACAAGAATAAAATAAAATAAAACTAACAGAAAGAGACAACCACTATCTCTGTGTGACCTCGCGGGTCACTCTCCAACTCAAAACCAAACATCTCCCAAGGCGAATGCACCCAGGTTGTAGCCTACAAAAACACTAAAAACAGAAAAGACCTATAGGAGTGAGTATTAAAACTCAGTAGGCTAGCCTGATATCTATTCCCAATGCACTAACATTAAATAAAGAAATTTAATAATTCCAGCTTTGACCTAAATTGTATAAAATATTAGTTTCCACACACACTTTCATTTCTAAAACAAGTAATAGTCTATTTCCCTTTTTAATTTTAAAACGAGTTTAATATTTGAAAGGAATAGGTGCATTGCATTTTAAAACATTTTTTTGAACAGTTTAGAAATCCAAATTTTAGTTAGCAAAAAAAAAAGAAAACCACACATATCACACAACACACACCAAGGGCAATGAAAAAAGTGGCACACAGGGGCCAGCAACCGAACTAGAGCTCTCAACCGTCCACCACATACAAATAAACACTAAAAGAAACATGGGTCGAACCTAAAAGATCATGAATAGTCTAGAACGTACTATACATGTGGCTCATCCTGAAAGCATGCTCTATCTTGATGACGTCATAACGCCCTAATGCTCAGCATAGCCCTGCATGGCCTAACCGAGGGGCCCAATCCCCATAGTAGTAATAACTTAGTATTCCCCTGCTATGGGGCCACTAGCTAATGCATAATCTAAACTAGTGCAGCAATCCTTCTCAGAAGATTCACTCACTATGCCAGGTTCCCACGTCAACACATATAATAAAAAGGGGTGCGTCCACAATGTAAATCAACCGGTCACAATGCACAAATATCACACACAACTCACGCAATCAACGCACACCAAAGATCACCCCTTACTAACCCCAAAGTGACTTTTTCCAAAATAATTTATTTTATTAAAGTGCCAAACGGGCCTTCACCAACTTTAAAGAAAAACCTCATTTCTCAAGAAAACCCAAAACACTTGTTCAAAAGAAATAATTTATCTTTTAAACCAAAACTAAATTTTAAATTCCATAAATTATGTTTAAAATCCAAACGAGCATTCTTTCACTACTGGGTGTCCGTTAGTCAAGAAAATATTCCAAGTGTCCTCTATAAAATAAACGGCTCTTTTTACACCAAATAATCATTTAAAAATTAATTATCTTATATTATTTCCTATTTATTAAAATTAATAAAACATAAAGCAATTGATAAATTCTAAATTTAAAGGTGAGTGCAGTGGGGGACCTACCTCGAGACTGAGATGAAAAGGAAGACACACGTCCTACACCACACAGTAAGGTCCAACGTACTGCAAAAAAACACTAAGAACTCAAAACACAACCAAAAACCCCAATTAAAGTATATGAAACCAAGCGGCAGGAAGAAACCCTCACCTCGAAATTGATGTGCGACGATGACACAAACTCAAAAACCAGGCGCGGCGATGGCACTCACTCGAAAACGCCCTGCGCGGGTCCTAGAAAGTCAAATTGACCAAAATAAAATTTAATTAATAAAAATTCTAATCAAACCAAGGTAAATATATATATATATATATCAAATAAAAATATCAAACATAGCATAAAATAAATAGGTACCAAAGGGGGGGTCGCGACTGGAAATGGACCGCTGGAGGGCGTCGCGCCGGAATAGCGGAAGGTGTCCGCGTGGCTGGACGCGGTCTAACCAGGGGGTGCAGTAAGGGCCTCCAGACAGCAGTGATGCGAGATAGCTGATGGGTAGGGTGCGATTGAGCTGGGCAGCAGCGAGAAGTGGCGGGATTCGGGGCCGATCATGGATGCCGAGCATCTGCGGAGCAAGGCGGCGCTACAAGGGGGAGGCCAAGGGTTGATCGGCTGGAGAAGGGAGGTCCGAGGAGGGTAGATCGTCGACGGGCTGCTCAAGCATAGTCAAGGCAGTGCCGCTGGGGCTGGGTCGCGGCAGGGGGCTGTGGAGGGCGTACGATGGGGCGGCTGAGCGAGGTGCGCGGCAGAGACAGCCAAACCGAAGGAGGGTCGGCTAGAAAGAGGTTGGACCAGAGTAGAAAAAGGGTGGTGCTGGGTCCCAAAAAGTGAGGTCGGGAGGTCGGGACACGGGCGCACCGTTGAGGGTGAGCCAGAGCTGGTGGAGGCCTGGTGAAGGCGAGCAGGCTGGAGGCATGGCTGGCGGACAGTGGACAGAAGATGGAGCATTGGGCTACTGCGAACACGCAAGGCGAGGCGGAGTCGGCTAGGTTGGCTGGTCTGGTGCACCGAGGAGGCTAGATCGGTAGGGGTTGTTGCACGCTGGCGGACGAAGGGGAGGCTGCGCTAGGCAGAGCCCGGGAATCGGGTGCGCTGTCGAGGGCGAGCCAGAGCTAGTGGAGGGCTGGACGCGGGTGAGGCAAAGAATGCAGAAGGGGAGCGCATGGGAGGTGTTCTGCAGGGGCATGGTGCGGCTGGCAATCGGGACTCGCAGGGGGGGCCAAGCGGACGAGGGCAGAAAGGAGACTGGGAGCCGGACAGGGAGGCTGGGAAGTTGGCACTGTGGGAGGGCGGATCCGGACAAGGAGGCTGGGGTGAGGTCGGCGCTGTAAGAGGGCACTGCTGCAAGAGGCCGAACAGGAGGGATGGAGGGCTGCTGGCGGGCGGAGCGCGTGGTGGGGGAAAAATCACAGGGGGCGGACGCCCTGCCAGATGAAGCATGAGGGAGAGGGGAGATCCAGGGGAAGACCTCGGGGTGGTCGTGCGTAGAACATGGGGACAAGGGGGGAGCAGCACGCGTGGAGAAGAAAGAAAGAAAAGAAGAAAGGAGAAGAGAAAAAATAGGATAAGATAAAATAATAATAAAAAGGAAAGTAAATAAATAATAATAATAATCTAATAATTATTATAATAATAATTATTATTATTATTATTATTATAATAAAAACAATATTATAAATTATTGTTGTTATTATTATTAAACATTTTATAAAATTCTTTTCAAAATAATTTACTCTTATAAATTTATTATTTATCTGAATGGTTGGGCAACCGCGCACTCACCGGGTCCGAACGCACGATCGCTACTAGCAGTGCGGTGACCACATACCCACCCGAACCGGATGCGCGGTGACTACGCACTGGTGCGACACCCACCGAAAACATCAATGCTTCAAAAATTTAAACCCGGACACAAACCTGACTCTACCCAGAGTCACGGGACCGAGAAAAGAAA
Source organism: Viscum album (assembly GCA_963277665.1). Lineage (NCBI taxonomy): Eukaryota > Viridiplantae > Streptophyta > Magnoliopsida > Santalales > Viscaceae > Viscum > Viscum album. The sequence goes on along the minus strand of OY728125.1, from coordinate 820,693,721 downwards.
AAAAAATAGGCATCCATGGTCGGGGTGTGACACTCTTCTCACTTTTTCTCATGTTATAGTTGACAATAAAGCTAGAGAATGTCTTGGGAAGTAATGATAGGATGATATCTATACGCAAATCATCTGGGAACTTAATAGCTAATATGTACAGGCGTTCAATGTACCCAATAAGCTTGACTACATGAGGCCCAGCGGGTGAAGACTCTCCAAGATTAGTTGTAACCAAAGTGTTGGAGATCTCATATCTATCATATCTCGCCTTCTCTTGAAAAAGATCCTTAAGGTGAGACATCATGTTATATGCGTATATGTTTTCATGTTATTTCAAGATCTTATTAGATATGAATGATAGCATGAAACATTGGAAATCTATGGAATCATTTATATGTTTCATATAGAGATATAGTTCTTCATCACTGGCCTCTTTTCCAAGCGCAACTGGAACAGGCTCTTCCAGCACGTACAATTTCCTCCCATGGAAAAGGATGGCGTGTAAACGCCATTACCATTCTTGGAAATTGGTGCTGATGAGAAGGTCTTACTTATCAAGTATGGTTCAAAATGATATGTTTGAAGCCATTTTTTTCTATTTCTACAAATTAAGATGAGCAAAGGTTTATTAATTTATCATGATAAAACTGAGACAAATAAATAAATTAATATATATTAGTCTCGACTTATTTTATCGAAATCTAATATCCCTCACCATTAAATTTGGAATATTTTGTTTCCTGAATATTATAGTGTAAAGGATCCATATTTCCCTTCATATTACCCAAACTAGGGTTGTTCAAGCAACTTGAAGAGTTTTAGGTAGGCATTCCAAATTCCAACTGCATTAACTCGCAACTCCTTGATCTGCGGAGTTGACTCCCCAATCCTGAAATCCTTTTATTTTGGATTTCCTAAACATTTGCCTCTTGGTCACACCAATTCCTACTGTGGAAGTCAACCCTTGATGTTAACCAAGTCAAGTCAAACCAAAACCTTGAATTAGAATTCCCTAATAATTGAAATAACCCCAACTAGGGTTGGTCAAGCACTTTGAACTATGGTTTGATTCTAACCAAGATTATGGATAGTTATACTGACTTAATATTTCTTTGAGGGATTCTATCCTTATACATAAATTTACATTTTATTATCTTTGATTACATTCTTGTTAATATTAAGTGGGATATACTTAAGTGATTAACCATGTCTAAGATAATATTTACGCATAATACGGTCTTATTTTAGTTCCATCTTGCATGCTTGTTTAATCCATTAATTTTATGATCATGACAACACACTCACAATAAATAAACCATGCAACTGACAGAAATAAAATAAATGGTATGATCATGAGCTTGTTCTATTGGTTAGTTTATCTAATAGTTGAAAAACTAACCCAAGACCTAGGGTAGAAACACCTTTAACCATTTGGGTTTGTGTTTATAGTTTTCCACATGTCCACCTTTGTATCTCCCTGGATTGGTTTCACCTTGTCTCTTAACTGAAGCTGCCTCCACTAGCTTGGGAGATCTATCTATTACATATGCTTTTATCTCACACATAGGTGGGAGGTAAAATGGGGTTTTACATAAAAGAAACCTTGGGGAAACAGGCCCTAATATTAAAGAGGAGAAGGCTCGCATGCCAATAAATTTAATTTAAATAAATAAATTAAAAGAAACCATTCACATACAAAGTTCTTGGTCTAGATCATGATCATCCATACATGAAGTGATATTTACACATAAATAAAACTAGAATTCAATTCTTTAATCATTCTTGTTTAAGATAAATCATGCTCGAATCAATTAATTATATTTTTTTAATAAATCTTTTTATCTTAAACCCTTTTTTGAATTTTCTTGAGATTCTCATCCATCATAATTTTAAACAAATAAATTCATTTAAAATTATCTTTGTACGTAACTTATACTTTGGAGGAAGCCAAATGTATTCATGTTCATAACTACCCAATGAGTAGAAATGAACATTACACAGATGTTAAATTAAACACACATATATATAACACCTATCACGTGTTGTGCTTTAGCTTTATGCCTATACTATGGTACACGTCTCAAGGGTTTGTATAATAAAATAATAAATTTAAATAAATCTGTGTAATTTGGATGAGTACATGGAGTGTAGTTATGACTACATTGCATGTACTTTTGTTCACCATCCATCCAAAGTACACGCCCGGGGATATGGCATATAGATGTACTTTGAAATTTTTATGAGTAAATGGCATGTTCAGTGGAATGCAGGCCATGTAGTATCTGCGTTACACGGTTTTTAGCCAGGCAAGCCATGTGTGGGGTACATGGTCTAACCCTAACCCAAAGGGACTACATGCCATGTTTAGTGGACCACATATCATGTAATCTAGAAATTGTGTTCCACCAGTTCTTGGTCACCACACGGTGTTATTTAAGACTTGGAAATACTCCAACACACGACCTGATTTGGCAGAGCAGTCTGATGCATTGAACCTAGACTACATGGTGTGTACTTCCGAATACCTTCCTTTTATTCTGGTGTTGTACGACCATGAACATTTGGCACCTCCAGATGACATCCTCTATATTATTTTAATCAAAATTAAAAGAAAAAGTTGTTTCTATAAGGTGAACGAGAAATGAGAGAGGAGGAACAGATCTCGAGATTCAAATTTTCATAATGATTAGATTGAATTAAAACAACTAAATTATTAAATGCATAAATTACCAATGGAAAACTAAATAATTATAATCAATGATATGACCACCCTGATATCACTTCTAGGTTCTGGGTGCATTGGAAGAGCGTTGGTGGGTGTACCCAACTTTAATTTTTTCCATTAACGACGTTAATCCGAGATCTATCACGATAATAAAATGCCAGATATTCGGAATAGAATGAAGAATGAAAGAAAATAAGGGAGTCCCGGAACCATAGAGAGGATCATCATATGTTGGTTATAATTAATTTAATTAAAATACAAGAATTACCTTGATGGAATTCTCTCTCCATTGATGTTTCTGGTCATGATCTGATGTGATATGTTGCTATGTCGTAGAACCAAGTGTAGGATTCCTCTAGCAGTAATCCACACATGCTCCACGTATCTCTAGACATCGCCGAAGGGATCTCTGGGTGCTAGCACGGAATAACCTTCACCTGTGGTGTCCTCCTTCGATCGCCTTGATCCGATGGAGAAGGATCTCTCTCTCGTAGCTTGAGAGTTTTCTTGGAAGATAATAATTCTCTCTTGTCTTGAGATATTTCTCTAGATCTGTTGTGCACAACCACCGATAATGTCTAGGCCAATGAGAATTATATAATTGGGATTTTAATTACATAGAATAATAAAATTAATTAATTACCCAAAATCATTTATTCATTTCATTTAATTCTTAGAAATACCACATGTCTAATAATAACATTTGACTATTATTATTACTTGACATGCACCCAGAGAATTTAACATAATATTATTTAATTAAATAAATAATATTATTTCTCATAAATTCCGAGAAAAAATACGCAGTGTGTATATTAATATACACGGCGTGTACTTTTGTTTTTTCATTCTCTTTATTTCCTCCACCACATTTATCAGACCTTGAATAATGGTTATTTATTTCAAAAATAAATATCACTACAGTACTCACTAATAAATATATTATTTCACCCACAATATATTATATCTAATAACTAGTGTCTAAATAAATGCGATCATGCATCCTTAAAAAATTATTAAACCACAATCGGGAAAAATATTTATTCAACTTGTTAAATTAATATTTAACAAAGACACTTGGACACACTTAGTGTGTGACCCTCTAGGCCTCTTTCTCAGTGGCATTAGGCGGAGCCTGCCTAAAGTCCAATGTTTGCCTCTAGCAACACGCCAAGGCACCCATAGAGAAATAAGTTAACTCCATAATGATGTGTCACCTCCTACAAATTCTTACAATGTAATGTAATCCCTTTGTCCCAATATCTCAAATCAAGCGGGTTTCATGCTAGTTCCATCAACCCATGTACTTGATTATTAATTCTTTGAATTTCCAGAATTGAATTCTCCCATTCCTTACCATGGACATGGATTTATTTAGGATATATCAATTCCATCAAAGGGCCTGAGATATCTACTTCCATTGTGGAAAAAAAGGGACAAATCCTTTCTCGCATTATCTATTAATGTAGTATTACTCATGACACACCCAACATGTCCTACCTCGCAGGGAAGAGGGTTTCATTACAGTTTCCATCATAACATCTAAGTGTGCAAGTTGTAATACCCATTAATAATAATCTTAAATCCTAAGTACAAATACATATGTCTGTAGTTAGGAACATCCAATGATACTATGAAATGTGGATTATCTACTGGTGGGTCTCGTTCTCATAATATCCTCCTAGATATTACCAAGGGCGCACACCATGAGAAGGTTTCTCAAAGTTTTATGAGTCCTCACCCCTAATGGCCTGTATTATTTTTTTCTCTCAAATAACATCATATGGTCATAGAACATATATTCAATAACAGTGTTATGGAACTTCTAGGTTCACATCATAGTAGGGATCCGCTATGACCTTTTAATGCAATAGCTATCCTTAGGACATTATCACATGAATTGTCACACAGAAGAATAATCAAGATGTGATAATGTATTTATTAATGAATAAAGTAAAAATTAGTTGGTTCTAGGACACCAGCTTCAACATTAATAGTCAATTAAATAATTTTATACTACTTAAGGATCTTTTTGACTATGAAGGGATCATTTGTATACTAAATATATCTGAAAAATGGGAAAGGAGAAACTATACAAGGAAAATCCATAATAAATTTAAGGATGACTCGTGGTTGGATAGGGATGAATCCAGATAATGAAAGTGTAACGTCCCAGTTCTAGGTGTTTCCCAGAGGGGACCCGTACCCAGCTAGTCACATGGCCTCAAACATATTTCCCCAAATGCTAGAGGTTTTCAACTAGCTGTGAGGGCCTTGGGTGTAATAGTGGGGAAACTATACCCTCATTGGTAGAGTAAAGTAGTGGAAGTAAAAATATAACAATAACATAAGTGGTAATAATACCATACAACAGTAAAAAGCAGAAGACTGAAAGTAAATAAACAACTGCAGTATATATATATATATCAATAATAATGCATGATATATGTATCTAGGAAAGAATCCAAACAAGTCACAATACAAGAATACAGTACGAAACCAGAGTATAAAGGAAAACAAGTAAACAACTCCTCAGTATCGCAAGCGTCAGCTTAGTCTCATGATCTTCAGCTCCGTAGTAGTCAAGTACCTAAAGTATAAGGGTTCATGCCTTATCTAGACCTGTAGAAATATAATATTTTTAGTCCCAAAAGCATGACCCAAATAGGGTGTGAGGCAAATCCCAGTAGGAAACCACCCAAAGACATGTGCCTAATAGTTAGTGAATATATATAGCAGGAAATATGAAAAATGAATCAATAAATAAGGAATCACCCAAAAGTAATCAATCCTACAGTTTCAATTACATTTATTTTCATATATCATGTAAGTAGCTAATCAAAAGAAAGTAACCCTCTCAGAAGTACTCACAGCCTAACCCCTCTGGTTCAACTTTAGAAAAGACTCTCTGAGGAAGCACTCACCATCAATTCCCCCTCTGGTCTCATATCAGTAACTATAGACACTCTGAGGAATCACTCAATGTCCAATTCCCCATGTGATCTCATAATGAGAAACTACAAACACTCTGAGGGAGCACAAAGTCCATATCCCCTATAGTATCACAACATAAAAGTAAACACACTCTGAGTAAGGCCTCAACGTCCATTCCCTCTATGGTCTACTACACCAGGTTCCCACGGCCCTGTGTAAGTGAATCGTGCACAACGATATATGGTATCCAAAGAAAACCTCAAGAACTACTTGGTTAAAAAGGCTACAACATATCACAGCATGTCAAAAAAAATCACTCAATCCTAACAACACTAGGCATAGAAAACCAAGCATCCTAATAGTAAAGGCTAGTCTAAATTGTCAATATAAAAAACAAGCATGGGAAACACATCCATAGCATGGAAATTAACCCTATTCACAATCAAACAACCTCTACTCAGGAACATAAGGAATAGTAGGAATTAACAAGGCTAAAATCCCTAAACATGAAATACCATGTTCTAGGGTATTGGGAACTTTTTCACATAATATTCAAAGACTAACTACATAAAGGCACAAACCACTTACCTCAGCATTGTACGATCAATATACTCTGGGGTCGGCCCTTGAATCAACCTAAAAGACAGTAGATCTAAAAAAATTACTAAAAATATCAACCAAGAATGTCTCATGAGAGAGGATAAATCATGAGATGAGGCTCTAGAAGAAGGAAGAACTCACTGTGGCGATTCTAACACAATTAATGGCGGTTGAATCAGAGAACGAATGGTAAGTTAGTGGATCGAAGAAGAATCGGTGGTATCTGTTGCTCATAGATGATAGGAGCCAAGAAGAATAGGTTTCTATCAATTAGACGTGACCCTAGTATATTTAATCAATTAAAAGAAAATTACACGGCGTGTTATTTAAAAGTAAATGGTTTGTACTTTCCTTAAATGGACCCCGCTTAATGTGGTCTCCAGGTCACCCCACGCGTCCATGTACTTGGCCATTACACGGTCAGTACATGATCACCCACAACAATCGAATACATAGCATGTACTCAAAATTACATTACATGTACTCTTTAAATTTCCAGACTCTCCTCTTTTTTTCAAAAACACCAGAAAATAAAAACCATACCTGAAAAGAAGATCTGGGTTCTTACATTAAGTATGATGGAGAACTGCCAAAAATCGATGTAATAGACTTAGAATATGTGTATAGATCCAAGAAATAACACAAGATTAATCTTCTTTTCCAAGGAAACACATAAGAGTCAGTGGATAAGAATATGGGTCATTCATTCAGAGAGTGATATGAGATTAATTTATTGGAGGGTGGTTTTAGAGTCACTCGTGTTTTAATCATTTCAATATTACATTATGACTTGGAGAAAAATGAGGAAAATTATATAATTATAAATTCTTATGAATTTTGAGATTGATTCAGATGATGTTATTGCACTATTCTTCATGGAATTTATATCATAATTGATTAAATAAGTGTGATTCATGTAGAGAAAAAATTTTATAATGATTCCATTCTGCAAGAAACTATTCCACGTCACACCTACATGTATCCATGCACATGTGAATGAGATATTATAAGAAGATTACAAAAGTTGACCTTATAAATATTTTGAAAAGGGAAGAAATATCGAGTCTCATAGGATATTTGAATTAAGATTTTAAATAGGGATTTGAAAATATTTTGATAAAGAATTCAAAGTATAAATATCTAATATATTAGATAAAGATATCATCTTATTCTAATATTTGAGGATTTTTTAAATATAGAAATATGGTATTCATGAGATATTATTTGATTATACATATCATAGAATAAGGATAAGGGAATAATGAAATAGAGACTCTTCGACATTGTTAAACCATTGTAAAAATCTTCTAAGTCAAAAAAGGAGAAATTGATACTACATCAACTAAAGATCATTAAACTATCTAAGTAAGGATAACCCAAAAACTTTTAGGAAATTATATACATTGAGGAATAAGTAGAAAGAATTATTTTGATATTGGAATAGAATAAAATTGGATCAACTTATAATTACTAGAGAAGAATGAGAAGAATAGAAAGGCTAAAGAGATTCCACGGCATGGTGGAGGATCAGTCAAATTCCTACTTGATAGTTTGTGGAATGAGACATTCAAGGAAAGTGTGTGGTATTCAACACTAATGGGATTCCAAACCAATGTAAGGATGGATATTATATTAATTAGTATAAATAACTCTTCACATGCATCTATTGTGAAGATTAAGGAAGTGGATGATAATTGCCTTGGTGAATTTAGAATATACCTACCCAACCCTGGGATGTCTTTTGATTAGTAACATGTAATCATTGAAATATAATATTGATACAATTTGTATATATGGGAGTTGAATGTGGTAAGAATTAGGTTTCTTCATTAGTGTTGAACCTTATAAAAATTTTGTGTGCTATTTTTTTGTTTACTTCCACATTAAATTTCTAGGAGAGGGTTGAGTAAACATCAAAATTACCAATATCTCTTAACTAGGATATAGTATTGAGTATAAAATGGATAATTAAATTGAAATATAATACTTGATAAAAGTTGGGTACACTGATTGAACCCCGCCCCCCCAGTGTCCCTGAAAAATCAATTGTTAACTTCAATGTTCAAATTAATCTCTTTACTCCAATATGTTATTTAATAATGTCAAAACATAATCGTAATAAACCCTTATTTAGAAAACCAACTTCAAGAATACCACATACTAAAACACTAAAATTTATGTTCAATATTCTCTATACTAACTAAACATCATCATGCTTTATCTAATTAAACATTAAAAAAAATATTTATGTTTCCCCATTAGCATCACCCAACACTTATCCATTTTATCACCATGCTTAAAAAAATAATCATTTGATCATGAAAATTAAATTTTAAAACAATCCATAATATACCCTTATGACTCTACTCCATGATCAATATAAATCATACTTTTCATGTTATCATTAAACCCATTAATCCCATATTCATAATATTTTTTAGTTTTATAAAAACTATTTAAAACATTTAATATTTCTAAAACGTGCTAAAACTAAAACATGAAATCCACACTATCATGCTTCTAAGGATTCATAAAAATATAAAACCAATCAAACAAGATTATACACAATCAAAACATTATATGATTTACTCAAGCTCCCATTTAAGCATGATCCTAATAATATTAACCACTTCATCATTTAAACCATTCATTAAAAATATATTTTTTACATAATGTATAAAAACATAAAATCATTTTCATTTACCCCAAGATACACACACCAATCCATATTATTTATCCCCTTATTCATTAGAAAATAGTGTACAATTTACCATGTTTTCCCCATTTTTAATACTTTAAAAATATATCAAAACCACATAAAAAATATTAATAAATAAAACCTTAAATTAAAAAATATAACATACCCTATTTAACAAACAACTCATATTACTTAAAAACTATGAAATTAATTGTCAAGAAAATCACACTACATCATCAAGACTATACATTTTATGTTATTTTCACAATTGATTACTAATAAACTATTAAGGAAAAAATAGATTATGTTATTAATAATTGAGTTATTTAACCAAAATTCAATTCACTAATCAATCACAACCACATGCATACACACATATTTTGTGTTCCTATGTGCCAAAAATTATCCATGAATTTTCTCAATATTAACTCTCTGAAAAGTGAGAATAATATCCCCAAATATTTTAGTAAACTAAAAAATAAAATCCCATGAACCTCTAGTAACTTAAAATTTCTCTATGATCGTGTTTGATAGGCACACACACATAGTTTTTAGACCATGTCTCGACTTCTATTCCCTAATATACCACATTCCAAATATAAAAACTATAAAAAAGAACAACTCTAATGACATTTTGTAATGTACCACCTCAACATGATTGTGTTATTGAGGTGAAATGCTACATGGCCTCAAGTTCACTCTCTGATCACCAAAGGCTAGAAACTATCACTGAGTGTCTATGTATATCACTTAGAGAAAAATTTACCCTCAAATTTTCCATCACATCATAAATACCAAAATAAACATACAAAATTAATAAATAGTGTAATATAACTAATATCATACTCTGAATATTATAACATCATCCCATAAATTATTTCTTATCATACTACCAGATATCTTGGTAAATAAATCCCAATACTTGGATCCTAGAAAACTACAATAAAAAAACCTAAAATAAAAATAAAGGAGAAAACCACACTCCACTAGCACATCTTAAATCCTCTAGAATCACCCTAAAGATCTCAGTCCCTAAAACCAAGCAACTCAGGAACCCTTCCTATTCCTGCATGAAAACAAATAAAGTTTCATGCCCATGAGATGTAAATGTACAATATGTGAGAGATACTATCAAGTATTATTCCACCAATATCAAAAACATATTTTTTTTAATTTAATCATATATGTAAAGTGAGAAATCATTCTGCAATTTAAATTAAGGAAGAAGATTTACACAAACAGAACCAAAAGAATATTTAACTGCATTTTTTTAAAAAGTTCATGATTTTTACATAGCTGGTATAAACCCAAAATATATTAGAACATATCATATCCAATTTTATGTATTACATGATAACTCTCACAAACATGTGGCATAATACACCTATTACTGAACTCAAGGCATAGCCAAACACATGGAATAACCCATCATTTATCGAAATTATAGCATATCCAAACTCATGAATATCTATTAGAACCATGGTTTGTGGGATTATATTTTTTGTAAATTGTGTCAATTAGGAGTCACTCAGACTTGATTCATATGTTGGGGGAGTTTTTGGAAGGAATATATCTAATTTTGGTTATGAAGAGTTATTTTGGGGATTTGGAAAAGTCTCTTCATGAATAAGATATATGTAAGATTGGATAAGTCTTGAAGGTCCTGGTATGCATAAGATATTTTTGAGACTCATATATAAAAAATTCATGGAGTTCCATTGAATATATAAGATATTGGGAAGATAATACAGAAGAAAATGTCATAAATTACAAGACTTCTCTATATACATAAGAATATATTTTTCATATGTAAGATGTCTGAAATACAGAGAAAATGTTAAGTTCAAAAGTTCCCTGAGTATATAAGATATTCAATAATTACATATTTAGCCAAGGAACGAGGTTCACAATATGTAATTTACCTCAAGATGGTGAAATATAAAATAATAATTGATCCATATCTACATAAAAGGTTATTTCTCATATGTAAAAGGTTTGGGAGGATTCCCTGTATACGTAAGATTTTTTTCCCATATGTAAAAATATTGGGTAGATAAATAAGTTATGACACTTCATATCTGGAGGAATTGGGATATTTTTGTGTCATGACTTAGATTTTCTCACTGTAATAAAATCGTGCTATAATTATCCATGTGTATTTTAATGAAGATTATTAATCATAACATATAATTAATAATTTAGTAAAAATGGTTTTTTAATCTTATGGATTTGGGGGTATTTAATAGTAAAATATTTTTAGTGATTTAAATACACAAATAGTGTGGGTTTAAAATATTTGAAATTAACTGATATCATGCTATAATTTTTTCACTATTGATCTTGTATGTATGGATATTTATCAAGAGTTCCACATCAATAGATTTTTATTTTCAAATATCCTACTTTTTAAGAATGAGATTGCAATGTTTTGATGGTATAAGAATAATATTTTTGCGATACATTCATAGAGTTTCTATTTTAAAAAAATTTATAAAATATATCACGATTAAAAGGGGGATAGAAGTGCTAAAATTGTTTCAGAAATTAACAAAAATAAAAAGGAGGAACTTCAGTGTTATGGTAAAGCAATATTTTTTATCATTGTATAGAATCAAAGTGTGAGACAAATTGAAGTGAATAAAACATTGCTGTTTTAGTGTTCTTTTTTAGTTTCTTAAAAATATTTTAAGAAACTTTCATGTTTTATTTTTAACTTTGTATTCCTTGGAACGAAAGAATGTGAAATATGTCAAGAAGGGTAATTGTTCCTGGGGTCGGAAATGCAACCTTCCCAAACTTTTTTAATATATATAATGGGTAGTATTACCTCATGGTACATCAACATTATCGATGTGTGCTTCTTGCACTAGCTCATTATGGTGAACCAAGTAAAATACCTATATATTTTAATTTATTTTCATTATCTGAAAGGTGTGTGTATTTGTGAAGAATGAAAGAATTTGGTTTTTATTTCTAAAACATGGAAACAATCATGTGAAAAAAAAAATTAAACTTAAAAACCCTAATTTACCATAACTCCTGGAGTGTATTAAGCAACTTGTTTCAATAAGTTGTATTAGGGACATCGGTTTTGGGCATTGAATCTATCATCTTGGTCATGACTCTTTGATGAATTTAGTGACTATAAAAGGAGTTAATTTATTTTATGGGTGAAATTACCAAATCTAAAAGAATATAATGAGATATTATCTGGGGTCTCTTGGACTCATAGTTTTCTCTTCTATTATTCAAAAAGTGTGTGTTAGTGATGTTTCTGAATAGTATATGATAGAATGAGATAGAAGTTAGAAACCCTAAACATATTCACATTATAACTATATGATTAATAGAAAATATTACATTACATACATTTTCATGCCCTTTTAGGTTTAGTGCTTTAAATGATTAGGAAAATTATTACAATATAAAATCCACACCTCTAATTAGTGTATATTTTTTCCATAATAGAAAGTTATTAAAATTATATACATTATGTATTAAATAAAAATCTCCCCAACCATAACCATACTTTATTATTGTTTCTAATTATCCATAAACCCTAAAAATAATTTGAAAAAATGGGATGAGAAAATAAAACTTAGTAAGGGGTATATAAGAAAGATAGAACTCATTAGTCTATTGAAATACTTGAAAACCCTTGAAAAATTACTTCCTTTAAACAAATAACCTTGAGCCTGTAAAAGCACATAAACTTATATTTAAACCTAAAATTGAGTACTTTTCTCAAGACAATACATAAAATAGTATTGAAGGTAAGAATAAAAAAAATATAATAATCATGAAGGTTACCTAAAACATAATAATTGTATCACCTATAATCACTAATAATGGAATAACCTAGCCAGTTAATTTAAAGGAAATACATAATGAAATAACTTAACCAGTTAATTCCAATATCATAAACCCATAATGGAATAACATAACCAGTTAATTCTATTATCATATTTTAGAGAATTAATCTTTACCCAATGCATTGGAGGGATATATTGAACCCATCCACCATAATATATAATTTCCAAGAATCATGACATGAATAAAACACATAGGATATTTCATTTCATCTTAAAACTCATAAAAACTTACTTTTCAACCCATTATCAAAAACAATTAAGTTAACCCATAAAAAGAAAATGATTTTTAAAAAATTGGATAAGAAATATCCTATTGAGAAAAATAAAATGGAAACATATAATGTTTATAAAGATCAATAAAATATTAAAAGGTAAGTTATTTGAAAAACATAAGAGAGATTGAGCGAACAAAAATTATTTAAAACATTTAAATTGAGGTTTTAATAGAAAACCCCATACCTCGAGTCCTGGCACGCCTCATACATCCTCTACCATCACAAATAATAAAAATATATTAATTATTTACTTGACTAATATCATTTATCATGTTTATATATTTTTTATTATTCCAATTATTTCATTTATTACCATGTTTTATTCTTGAACCAAATTGGTATTGTTTATGTCGGTCGTTTCGAAGATATTCAGTTAATAATCTATAAAACTATTGTGGTATATTTGTAATAGTAAATGGAAATTTTCTAATGGTTACATAATCTTATAAAGTTTAAATATATTTTATCAATATAATTATAGAATAAAATAAGTTCAATAACACATGAAATAGTCCATATTTAGAGAATCACCCTCAAACAGCTTATTTTATGATTAAAAATAACTATGAATAATTATTTTAAATTTCATTATTATGATGGAAATTTTACAATTATAGAATAATAATAATTAATTTAAATGAATATTTTTTATACCAAATTGGTTAAATACCTTGATAGTGGGGTGAATCAGGTTATTATAGATTAAAACAACTACCCCTTCGGATATGGTTTCATCCTTAAACAAAACACTATTCACTCCTCCCATATAAATGCATGAGTAGAAATGAAATCATGAATGATAAACAATAATTTTACTTGTTTAACTCCTATTATACTTTATATATAGAGAATATAATGGTGATGTGATGATATACCAAATTCCCTAAGGCTCACTAGCAAAATTCAAGGTTCGGGCTAGATCACTTATATTCCCAGGCTCACTTCCTTTAAAATGTTTAGGGTAAGATCAATACATTCCCAAGGTTCACTCCATAACTCTATTTATATGGATCACTACAAGGGTAAAGGATATCCTTCTTCCTCTTACTTTCCTCACTTCTCTAACTATAGGTAGATTCTCTGTAGAAGTCCTACTTTTCCACATACTATTAGTTCTTGTAAATTTCCTTCAGAAAATATTTTATTCCTTTTACAAACTTCATTTAATCCATATTTAATGGTCATGTATCCCCCATTAACTTCCTTGCACTATATGGAACAAGTGATTTGTAGAAAACTTTTCCTTCAAAGATCGCCTCTACTTTGTAGATGGATGATACCTCCATGAACCACTGATGCTTCACAGATCCTTTTTGTTTGCAAGCTATCAAACCCCAAAAACCCATTCTATGAACTATCTTCACAGAATTTTTCTTTCTTGGAATTTTTCCCTCACAAAATTCTTCTCTTTTGTGGAATTATTCCTCATGAACTACTTCATACTTCCCTGAATTCTTATAAGATCAATGATCTTTTCTAATGAAATTTGATTTTCATAATGATGTGATTAGAGTTATTTATATGGAATAATAAATATCTAAAAACCCACTAATCATAAATACTAAAAACTCTGATGTGGGATATCCTTTACTGGGAATTGCTATGTGGTCCTCACAACACCTTAACCCTTTGTGGCGGTCATTGTCATCTACAAATGGAAACCCTTTACAGCTCCTGAAATCACCGCCTCTCAACTTCAAACAATGAGCCTCCGAAAAATGATGATCCTCCCATAAACTACAATCCTACCGTGAACCATGATCCTCCTATAAACTATTTTTCACTATGAGTTCAGTGTAGTGTGCTTTGCGGTCCACATAGAACTACGATGCAGAAATATTCCTTTTTCCTATTTTCCTTCACCATTTCATGTACCTCCATTGTGGTTGGCATAGTGAATTTACACTACTATGCATTCCATAAACTCCACTCTTCGTTTTCTTCAAACTTAGTTGTGAAAAACCTCCATTTTACATAAAAAATCCATATTTTGGAACCCAAAATTTGTTAAAACACTATAAAATTGTGCCACATTAAATATATTCTTCAGAAACACCAACCATACTGATTCGTGGTCATCTATTTTTTTAAATATAATCACCCATAAAAACACCAAAGTGGAAACTTTAGGGATTTTTTCTAAATAATAGTATTGTTATATTCAATTATGAAATCATCTTTTAAGAATATCCATGAATCATGTAAGTTTATGGAAACATCACCATTTAGTTAAGTATCATAAAACTACCACAGTAAGTTATGTTTTTCATAATATTTTAAAAGAAGTAAAACATAAAAATATATTTTAGTTTTATAAAAGAATTAGATTATAATTAAACAAATATTTTTTGGTTAGCTTTAAAGATTACTTATATTATTGAAAAGAGTAAAATAATAGTTGAAACGAAGAAGCACAGTTTTAGTAAAAAACTATATTTTGACGTATTAATGACTTATGAGGAAGAGATCGGTGAGAGGTAATTGGTGTTATCATGTAATTAATAGATCCCATAGATTCAAATACCATAGTAATGGAATAATGGAAGGAAAATAAGTGATATTTTAAAATATTTTTAAGATGAAGAATGATAAATAAGAAGAAAGAGGCTTGGAAACTGTTACCTTTCTCTTTGAATCACCTCTATTGGATTGAGTCTATAGCCAAGAATAAAAGAATTTTAGATAGAAAATATCCATATGAAAATGAGAAGGTATGTTTATAGAGGGATTTGGGTAGAATATATATCGAAAACTGAACTTGATATGTACTAGGTAAAGGTTATAATTATCCCTCTTTTATAAGAAACTTTTAGTGGCATTTTCATAAATATTCAGTCTTTAAGTGTCAAGAATGTAATTTTAAAATTCCAAGTGGTTAAAAAATGAAAAAAAAAATTATATGAGATACCATTATCCATCCTCAAGTGACCTAAGATATTATTTTTTATTTTATTTTTTAATTTATGAATCATTTTTAATGTTAAATACCCTTTAAAGTCATTTTTAAGGTTATTTTCATAATTTGACATCAAAAATTGAAATTTCCTTTGGATGAGTGAATAATGGATTACATATTTTGTCAATATGAAGTAAGTAAATTTTTTATTAAAAGTAATTTAAGGCTACCCATATGTTTCGGTAAAGAATATTTGAGTTTCTTCCATGGTATTTATATAGAAAAAATATTATATTTGATGATTAGTGAGATGGTTCTAATGTTAAAGATAAGTAACAAGTTTTTAATGTATTTTATACAATATTTTTTGGAATTTTACATTAATATAGCTAGTGGGAATATTTTACTCATGAATAAAATATAGCTTAAGTTGTTAAAACCCCATCTATGGTGTACTATGTAAGAATAATGTTGTATTTAGTGATTAAACACTATTGTATGAAGATTGGATAAGAAGGGATATGGTTTTAAGAGGCTCTATAACTATTTTCATAAAATCAGGAAAATATGGATAATTTATGCATAACCATCATCTCTTGAAGTAAATAAGTATGATTCTCAATGTTTTTGTGAGCATCATATTAGCTTGGAAACATAGGAAAATAAAAAGTTACTTACTGCATATGTATCATTCTATGTTGTGTATACATGATGCCTTCATTTCATAAGCATAATCCCTTTTTGTAAACATGATTTGATCATATCTGTAAGGACAATTCTTCCTTGTATAACAACCATTATAATCCTATGTAAACATTATCCTTACTCAATGTAAGCATAATTGGAGCATCTGTGTAAACAATATTTGGAGTTGTGTAAACACGATGTGCCTCTACATAATCATCATATTCCCTATTTAAACATCATTTTTTATGAATAATCATGACTACTACTTATTTAAACAGCATTTCAGTGATTCATAAATATAAAACTTAGATAATTTAGATAATTCTTCAAACTAAAAAACTTAGTTTCCAGATCTAATAATATAAAGATAAAAAATAAAATGTGTTGATTCCAATAGTTGTTATAAAGTGTTATATACATCACAAAAATATTTAATAGTGTTTGATCCAAGAATTGATTCAAATATGAGTATATATTCAATACTTAGATAAGAATATCAATGCAATAAGTATAATTTTTTAGAGACTTTTTAAATTTTGAAATGTTTCATTTTCATAATTTCTAATTCTAATAAAAATAAAATTTTAAGATGATTGTGTTGTGATTATAGTTCTAATAATAATCTTGCTTGGTTATCCATGATTCAATAATGGTTAAAGTATGATAAAATTAAGTGGATGATTCACTTGATAAATAATATTAAACATCATGTGTTTTTTAGAATAATATAGATAAAGACACATCATTTTCTCATGTTTTCCATCAAAGTTATAATTTATTATAATTTGAGCTCCTTAAGTGAGATAAAGATATTAAAGACTTATAAGAATAATATTGAGGTGGTATATTCATTAAGATATTATTATGATCCTAATTTGAAGAGTTTTATATTTCATGAATATAGAAATGCAGAATTAATTGATGTATGTGTTGTTCATTAAAGATTATATAACACAAAATCATTATGCTTAAAAAATATTTTTTTTTTGAAGAAAAAAAAGGGTTGAAATACAAATTAAGTGTATAGATTCAAATTAATATTTTTAGGTTTATTGTCAAAGAAAATATTCTGAATAGGGGAATCACTACATGACATCATTTAGATAACTATATTTCGTGCACATAATTTTAATATTAATTTTATTAATTTTATTTAATAAATAGTTAATTTGAATTTAATTGTATCAGATTTTATTTCAATTTTAAGATATTTTTATATGAGAGTTAGGAGTAAAAATAAATAGATAATATGAGCTAATTGTTCTTTACACCATGAAGATTCCATTCATGGTCACGACTGAGTAAGTAGAATTTTATTTATACATAAATTAATAATCTTCACACTATGAGTCATTGTTCATGATGTTAATTATTCGAGTGTGGAAAATAGTAAAGAGAAAATGAGGATTTTTTGGATTTAAGGAAATGTAAATAGTGTGAGGTTCATGCATGCATGTAGATTAGTGTGGAGGAAAATGTAAATTCATGTTGGGAAAGTCAGTTCATGTTGTCAATGACATATCTATATAGATATAAAAAAATTATCTATATGTATATCTTATGGATAATATAATATATATTTTAAAGATATAAGGGGAGGTATTTTTTAGAAGGATTTCACGCATATTGGGAAAGATCAATATCAAGATACAGTAAGAGAGAAGTAAGAGATAAGATATAGAGATAAGATAGAGATAAAAGTTTATGTCTTAATGAGATATTTGAAGAGATACATGCATGTGTACTTCAGGGATATTAAGGGAGTTTGTGGCCAATACAAATTGGAAAGATGTATCTAAGGATAGGGATAAGATATGGAAGGAAAGATAAAGGAGATAACATATATAATACAAAGAAAGATATAATATATATATCTCTTAGGTTTCATTGTCTATAAAATGAGAGATGTTATCACATAACCATGGTTATTTATTTGACTTAGGGGAGTTAAGAGTTCATATTAATAGCTTAGGTTTTATTTATTTTTCTTTATTATAATTATATATTGTTTTTTATTTTTTAAAATTCAATTATCCTTTTATCCTAATTCTTATATTCTTGTTTTTATAGTGTGTGGAGTATTCATTATTGATTAACATGTGACGGTGATTGTTTTACCCAAAAGGGGAGTGGAATTGGTTGAATTAGATGCATACCAACATGTTTTATTTTTTTCTTATGGGGTGATTTTATTTAAATAGTAGTGTAATGTGACGCATGTTTATTTTATTTTTTATTAAATCAATTAACAAGTGTGTTTAATGGAGAACAAAACCCAACATGAAAAGGGTAATTAATTCATGAACACTGAATTAGATTATTATAATGACCCATACATTACACACATGGTTAATACATCAAAATTAAATCATACTTATTAAAACATATAACAAAACCATGAAAGGACCGTATAGGTCTAGTGTCTTTAGAAACTCGGAAACATAAACAATTGGTTCATAAAGCATCTACACTGTCTCCCATTTATTTCATCATATCTATAGTCCCTTTTTGTCATATCTTACCTAATAACCTTCTTCTTGACCTGGGGAAAGAAAACATACAAAAGGGTGAGCTCAAATTCTTAGTAAGGGTAAACAAAAGAAATATCAATCACATCAAATTTATAAGAACATAACATTTTGGAAATCTTACCCTGCAAAAGAGATCATAATTTCAAAACATGGGATAAATCATGGTAGTGAAATGTAATCCCAATAATCATAACTTAAAACATTAAACTTTGTGGAATACACACATAATCATATATAATCATTTCTTATTAGTCAAGACTCATATACAAGACTATCTTAGTGGACAAAGTCCATTTCTGAACTGAGTTCACTCCTCGTTTCAGACCTGTTTCACTGAACCAGTTTAACCTGTCATTCCAGCCATGTCTATCTCATGAGATATAAAATCTTTACCCAATGCATTGGAGGGAGATATAGGTCCCACACATCTTATAATGATACCATTCTTATGTGTGCCACAAAATCATAAACCATACATCATAGCATAACCCATGTAATAAAAATGGGAATCTTAAACATCATGACATCATAAAACAATTCATATAAGATAAAGGAATTCATAAAAATATTTCCATCACAACATAATCAAATCAATTTAATAATAGGGATAGAAATAGAACCCTATATTATCTTAGATGGAAAATAATTTTGATAAAACACTTGAACTCCATTCTTGAGGAAAATATCCTTTCTACTTCAAAAACATTTTTCCTTTCTTAACATGACATACAATTTTTAAACTAAAAGAAGTTGATTAAAAATAAACTTGAAAACTTGTAAAGTAATATTCTTGTAAATAATGTTTTAAAAATCCATTCATGCCGTATAAGTTAAAAAAACATTATTCTCGTACTTTTTTCGGAAAAGTCAAAAAAGTACCTCGTACGAAAAACGAAAAAAGATTCATTTCATATCTTTTACTAAAAACTCACCGAAGGGTAAAATTGGATTTAAAAAATTGTAGGTGGATGGAAATAATATTAAATATTGAGGAAACATGGATGTGGATGATAAAATACACAGCAGTAAATACCAAAGTATAAACAATCTCGGATAAAAATGAGATTTTGATATTTTCCCTTACCTCAGGTCTGATATTCTTTGTACATGTCCGAACCTCCTGTATAATGATTTAAATAATGTCATTGACTTATTAAAGAATCATATTCATTGTTATGATATCATATATGGTCATATTCTTAGCTTCTTATTAGTAATATTGCATTACTACTTGTTATTCGGGTGTTTATTACTTTTTGTTCTTATGCGTGTTTTGTCGAATAAATTCTTATTACTCTTTATAGGATATAGATACATCATTTACAGAATTTTATTAGTGTAATATATATCATATTAATTCATTCAATTCATATATATAATCATTATTCAATGAAGATCATATAGAACGAGTCGCATCACATCGTGGAGACGGTAGGTCGTACGTACGCACGAGCGATGATATCGTTCCCATGATCGTGGAATTGTATTGAAGTGTATGTATACTATTTCATAATCAATATCACTTTAAAATAATCATATATAGTTATTATTTACACCATTATACCCATCCAAGTAAGGTGGTGGTGGAAAACAGATTACACCACGGCGTGGAGACGGTATTCTGTACGTATGCACGCACGGTGATTTCGTTTTCAGTAGGATGGATAAGAGGTGAAATAGGGTTGTTTCATATTTATAATAACATATCAGTATATTAGGGATACTGATGTTATTACCTCATAATGAAACAACTAAATAAGAGGGAGTAGAAGAAGAATGGAACTTGAAGAAAATGGTAGAAGGTATTACCTCTTTCTCGAAGTGCCTCCTTTAAACTTTCTCTTAAGGCACTAGAGTTGGTCTTTTGATAAGACCAGTACCTCTAGTAGGTTTCTAAGGAAGTGGGGAAGTGAAATGGGAAGGTTTTGGCCAAGCTTGAAGGCTCATATTTGTGTGAGGAAGAGAGGGAGGAGGTGCACTTTTATAAGGGAGGAGAGGGGCACCTTTGGAAAGTGTGGAAATATTATTTTATTATAAACTTATCTTCGGTTTCAAAAGGTCAAAAAATCATTAAATATGAATATAAGATGACTCATAGTCGAAATAAAATCATCCAATAATAATTGGACATGTTTTGGAAAATATTTTAATCATTACAAACTTATTTATTTAAATCATTTATTAATGAGGTAAATACTTCATCATTATTGTGTCATAAATAATTTAATTTATTTGGTGTATAAAAATTATAAAAAAAATATAATTATGTAGGAAATATTTTTATATTTCCAATTAATATTTATAGTCGAAAATATAATTTATATGACCCCTTATAAAAATTAATTACTAAAAGAGTTTTGTTAATGTCAATTTTGTCTTTAAATTAAATTAATTAATCCAAATTGTCATTGTCACTACCAAGTGGCTCAATGGGGTCCCAAAAATCGACCCAAGGATTCACATGGTCGACCACTACTCATCCAATAAGGTTAGGACAAGTGTCAAGGAAATTTTCAACTATTATAATATTCTTTTAACCTTGAATTACCCTATTTACCTTTAACCGTAGTAAATAAAAATTATCGTAGTTACTATTCATAATATCAAAAAAAATAAAAGTAACCTATTAACATAATTTGGACCCACTGATTCCAAATAAGGAATCCATTTTTCAAAATTCAAAACACAGAATTTTCAGTAATTAATTTAAAATTAATCCCGTTGTTAAGAAAACGGGTTTTAAAAGTTAAAACATTGCCAAAGATTGAAATGTTTTTACCTATGAATTCAATGTAAAATTAATGATAATTATATTAAATGGTAAAAATATATTCTATTTATACTTTAAAAATATTCAATATTATAATTTAACCATATAAAGTATTGCGATGAAAAAATTTGTTTTTAATTAAAATATAGCGTGTTTTTACTATTCATTAAAATATGAAAGTTATCAGAATAATATGAAAAATTTATCCAAAGTAAATTTTTATATATTGATTCTAAAGAAGAATTTTATTATGTCAAATTGAACTTATAAACTTGTCAAAAACTAGATTTAATGTGGGTGCGCCATCAAAAGGCGGTAAAACTGCATTTTTTGAAAAATACTTCTTTTATCCAAAAAACTAATTTTGTTTTCATACCTCATTCTAGAAAATGTATAAGATGAGTTAAAATGTTATAAAATTAAAAATTCAGTTAATAATATTCATAAGGGATAATATTATAATATATCTTTGTTTAGTGAAACTCGGTTATTGCGTATGACGCAAGCTATCGAGGAAGGTCGCGGTTGCGTGTAAAGAAAGCCAAGCTAGTGTTGTGTGTAGTGAAAGATTCCTTTGATGATTTATATATCATAAAAACAATATATTTCTCATAAAAGTCTCGGGTGTTACAATTATTCTTCTGAAATTGTGTCCAACCACATTCATTCTAAATATTTTGGAAGTTTAAATCAAGAGGTTTTGGATGCTAGGTTAGTTTTTAGAGTAATTGAACAAATTATTATTGAATACAATTAATAATTATATAGTTATTGAGTCATATTGGATTTCAATTGGATTTGAATTAATCTATTTATAAAAACCACCTATAGATACTAGTTCCCCTCTCTTATTCTTT
This sequence comes from Viscum album, assembly GCA_963277665.1. Classification (NCBI taxonomy): domain Eukaryota; kingdom Viridiplantae; phylum Streptophyta; class Magnoliopsida; order Santalales; family Viscaceae; genus Viscum; species Viscum album. Next base: position 820,670,885 of record OY728125.1, on the reverse strand, counting down.
TCTTTATTCATTAATTTTTTTTTCATGTGTATCATTATTTTTATATAATTTTTTTAAATTGTGTGTCGTGATCCTAATAAGATCATGATAACCTAAAATTTAGTCAAGAGTTGTCATTAGGATTCCCTATTTCTTATCGGATAAACCTTTTACTTCCACTATTCTACATTTTAGTACTTAGTGTCTATTTGGTTTATATAAATTCTAAATTTATTTGACCATGAGGATTTAATGATGTCATTTAGGGCTATCAATTTTTGGGATCATTTTCAGGGAATAATGAAACTTGTAAAATCTCAAGACCTAGTGATTAGGTAAAAATCATTTTTTATCTCATTTTGTTTCTAATTTTAATTATGGTATTTATTTTTTTCTATTTTAAATTCTTCGTATTCATGTTGGTGTATAGGATATATTTTCAAACAAATCAATATTTTTCTATATCACCATCAGAGTATACATATTTCTAGAATAATTCTACTTCATGGGCATCATCGAGTGGCGAAGGGTGGTCATAAAAAGAAGATGGATAGAATGACTCATATTCTTACATATATAATGGATTACATCACTAATAGTTGAATTACACCTATCACTATTCCTATGTAGAATCTATTTATTATCAATACTACCAAGGTGGATCCTACACTGAGAAGTACCATCAAAACAAACCTTAATTTTAAATACCTCAAGAGATAGATTCACAATAAAGATAAAAAGAAATTTCATATGAAGTACATTAATGTTCTACATAGGAGGATGGATTATCAATAGGAATAAGTCAAAGAACAAGGAGAAATGAAAAATCACATTTATTGCACTGTTAAAACTTTAAATTCCCTTGTAAATAATTTATGTTTACATGTGGTGGTAGGGAAAGGAGAATGGGAATAATATAAAGAGGTTGAAGATGTAAAATCGGTTGAATAGAAGAGGGATGAGTACTACAAGTTCATGTTTTTTAACATGATGAACCTTTTAAAGATGAACTTAAAACACATAATTAAATATAAGATAAACCTAAAAAAATCCCTTTGTGCTTATGATAAGAAGACACAGAAGAACATGCATCTCTCTGGTGCCTATAATAGGATGAAGAAAAGTTCATGATGGAACTAATTAATTGGATTATATAAAGGAAATAGGAGCTTTCCATAGATAAAGATAGACATAAATTTGAAGTAGTGTAGAAAAAGTCTAAATATTAATTGTTTAGAGAGGAAGGACCTCCAATATTTGAGATAAAAGATGAAAGTATTATTGAAACTCACCTATTAATTCTAGTGATGGAAAAGGATAATAAAGATTTAACATTGGAAGGACTTATTCCGAATATGATTACTGGAATTTTCAATAAAGAAATGCCTACAAAATTGGAAAAAGAATATATGTATACTGAAATTAAAGGATTTTTTCTAGCACTCAATGAAGAGGATAAGCAGTAAGATGTGGTGAAGCAAGGGAACTAAAAAATATGGTTTTATTTCGATTTCCTTGTGCTTTATTTTAAAATAATTAAAACTAGACTCAATCATAATAATTTTTTAAGAAACTTTAATGGAAAAGAAGAAGATCATGCACATCAGGTGAGTATAATTCAGATTTAGTTTTACAACCAAACTAGGTAACATTGTTCCATTATCTAATTACATGACACTAAGGTATTTTTATATATTAAAAACCTTTAAAAATTACCCATGGTAGGCAACCTAGATTTCTATTGCTTTCAAGAAATTATTCTAGGAATATAGTTTAATATAGTAACTCTCATAATAGTTTATTTCATTCATTTTTAGAGATAAATTGAGCATGGTATATTCACTTTAACTGGTTTGTTTTGTAAGTCCATGTTAAAGAATGTTCAAAAAGAATAATGGGAATAGATTCATGTGGAATAGGGAGTGTCACTTTCAATTATTTGTCTCTTACCTTTGTTATATGTTTTCAAACATTTTTTTATCTTTAAAGAGAAAAATGCATGCCCCATACTTTGGATGTTTCTAATTTTGTTGATGATACAAAGATTATTTGAGAATCCCATGATTCTATGCTTTATATTTTATTTTTATAAGATTGAATGAGAAAAATAGGGGTTTAAAGATTATAGTAAACATAGAATAATGTATTTAATGAATCATAATTTGGGGAAGCTAGTTAATCTATGTAGATGAAATTTCACTTTCATTTTCTTCATTCTTTGAAGTTATTAAATTCATGTGTATTAGTTTTTTTGTTATTAATTCCATAAGTGATTGTCCTTTATTATATGTTCTAATTGTCGAGGGGGTTATAAATTATTTTTCTTCTCTTCTTTCTCAAACCCAATTTATTGATAAATTATTGGGGAATGTAAACCTACTAGAACTTAAATTGGTATCTTTTGGAATATATGATTGTATAAAGTCACCTTTAACATGATTGATTCATCTTATTATTAATAAATTTATCATTGAGACATATTTTTTCATTTAAACCCACTTAATCCCATAGACTCCATAAATGAACTTTTTTAGGGAAAATACACATTACAATCCAACTATTTCCTTCCTATCCTTACACTTAGTATTTTTCATTTTATTCAATTAAACAAGTGTGAGGGAGAGGTTATCCATGGTGGAAAGTGATGTGTTATATTGATGGGGATTTTTAAGGTTTATTTCAGGGTTTTTGGGAAAGTTTCGTGATTATTTTTCATTGTATTTCATTGCTACCCCTCTTGAGAAAGAAAAAAATTAAAAAAATGAAATTAAAAATAAAACAAAAACATAAAACTAAAATTTAGGGGGGAAAGTGGGTTTGGTCTTAGGTTGGTCAAAAATCACCATCAATGCAACCTATGATTTTTTATAACTATTAAAATTATTATAATGTGGATATAAAGTTGGGTTGGGTTATTGATGTGAGATTTTTCCCAATTGATAATTTTAAAAAAGAAACAATTTTAAAAAAATTAAAAACAAGAAGGTATCATTAATTTAATTTAATTATAAAATTCAGGATCATTGTTATGAGTTTAGTAAGTGAGGGGTGATAACATTATATTTTTTTGGATTCTATTCATTTATCTTTACTTTTTATTATCATGAAATGTAGTTTAGAGATTTACCTCCTCTTGAGATTATATGTTTTAAACATCATTTACCTACCTACCCCAAAGCCTAAGGGTCATTTCATCCTTAATGTAAATTCCTCAATATTATTTGTGATATTTATCATTATGGGGCATAGATTTGATATCCATTAGAAGCCTATGGTTTAGATAATGTACTTAAGTTATGATAATAAGTCTATTTAAAATTATTACCATGAGTGGAGAGATAAAAAAATTCATGTGAGTTAGATCACAAAGTGACATTATTGATAATGATAAATAAAGAGACTTGAATGGAAGTTAGAAGAATCCATCAATTTTAATGATAAAATAAAAATACATGGTTAGATAGTTTCTTTAAAAAGTGAGGATTCAGAAATATATTCTTACGTGACACTTTAAAGTTCATTTTATCCATTTTTAATTTCATAATATTTTGAATTTGATATTTAAATATTAGTAGCATGGGTCTTCTTCATGATTTGAGTTAATATATATACTTTAGTGCAAGAATGGTTTAATAATGGGGGAATTTGATATCTATATTTCATACACATAATTTTAATATTAATTTCATTGATTTTAATCAATGAATAATTTTTTCCCCTTTAATTATATTTTTTATGTGGCTTTGGTGCGATATTTTTATATGAGTTTTTAGAGAAAAATTAAATAAAGTGTTTGTGCCAATTAGGCTTCAAGTCATTAAGATATCATTTCAGTTTTTGATCGAGTAATAAAAATTGGAGTTACGCATAAACAAATGATATTCATGTTGTGATAAATTATCTATGATGTGAATTTTTTAATTATGGAGAATAATGAAGAGTGTAAAAGGAGTTCATGGTTTGAATGAAATTTACATGGAATGAGGAACATGTATCTGTATAGATCAGTGTGGAAGAAAAAGGAAATTCACACTGTGAAAATAAATTCATGATGTGAATGAAATATCTACGTAAATATAACATATTTGGATATATATCTCTATTACGGATAATATGTTATATATTTTAGAGATATAAGGGGTTATTTAGTAGGAGTATTTTAGATGTATTTGTGGAACATGATATCAATATAATGTGACATATATTCAAGTGATAACATGTAGATATAATATAAATATACAAAGTTATATCTTAAATATAGATATGAAGATATACATGAATATGGACTTCATGGTTATTAAGGGGCTTTTTGGATGATACAAATTGGAAAATATATATGTAATGATATGGATTATATATTAAATGAGAGATAATAAAGAAAATACACAATATACAAAGAAATATATGATGGATATATCTTGGAGGAACTGTTTTCTACAAAAGGAGGGTTGATGTTCACATAAGAGAGGTTGTTGATTTGACCCAAGGGAGTTCAGATTTCATTGTAGTAGTATAGATTTTATATTTTTTCCCTTTATTCTAATTCTATATTATTTTTTATTTTATTTTATTCAATTATTATTTAGATATTATTAATTTACTCTAACTTTTATGGTGTGTGGCATATTCATCATTGATAAACACTCGATGATGATTGGTTAACCAATATAAGAGAGTGAAACTATTTTAAGTGGGTGCGTACCAATATGTTCTAATTATTTTTTCACTTTCAGGGTGATTCATTTAAATAATATTATGTTGTGAATCACTCTTATTTTATTTTTTATTAAATCACTTATATAGTGTGTTTGATGGAGAATAAAACCAAACATGATAAAGGTAATTAATTCATGAACATTCAATTTGATGATTCTTCTATAATTGTGGTCAACCACATGCATTCTAGTTATTTTGGGTTTTTAGATGAAGAGTGTTGGGATGATAATGATGTTTTGATAGTTATTGACCAAACTATTATTGAATACAATTAATGATCATGTATTTATTGAGTTGGATTATTTTTTGAGTGGAGTTGAATTACTCCATTTATAAAAATAGCATATAGATACTGGTTGGCCTCTTTATTTGTAAAGACCAATAATTTTCATGTAATTTTTTTTATTTAAATTGGAATTTTACGAGTCTGCAAAATTAGACGGTGCGCGATTCCAAGACCCAGAGTGCCCAGAATTATCTGTTGAAGTTTTGTTAAGCTTAAATTAACGTGCATAAGAAGTTTTCTTGAGAAGTTGTAATAACTCTTAAAATGTTACTCGGATCAAAAATATGAGGGCATTGTTGCGCTCAGGATGGTAGTTTTACCCTAGGTGCAACTTAAGTTTAGTCGGCGCGGGCCTCCTGTGAGAAATCCCAAAAAATGGCATAACCATAAATAAGATAATTAAATAAATTATTTTATTTTTCAAATGCTTATAACTCACAAACAGTAGCTTGGATTAAAAATATGAGACCACCGTTGAACTTGTGAGGTCATTCTTTATTTAAGAAGATACTAACTTTAGCCGATGCGGGCCACCAGAAAAAGTTAGTTTTTGGCCGCAAATAAAATAATTAAGTGGCAATTATTTTATAGTAAAATTAATAACTTCTAAACGGTAACTCGGATTGAAAATATGAGAGTATTGTTTGGTTCGTTGGGGCGTGTTTCACCTAGGAAGAGCCTAACATCGATAGCATTTGGTCGAGAGTGACTGATAATAATTTTTTCTGAACTTTTTTTCGGGTGCATTCAGTAAACACACGAGCGGCATTTTGTAACTTTTGAACTGGTGATCAGAATTGAAATCTGAGGACATCGTTGAACTTGTAGCACCGGTATTCTCTTAAAAAGACTTTCACCTCGATGGTAGGTGATCGGGAATAAAAGTTATTTTTTGGATTTTTATAAAAAAAATGATAAAATAAAGTTCAACACTTTATTTTATTTCTTTTTAGCTGCCATGTGTGAGTGTGGGTAGTTGGAAACTCCACTTGGGAGTTGATGGTGGGACCACCACACCCCAACCTCCCATGAATTTTTATGGTGGTGGGTCCCACACGAGCATAACCTCCCGCGAGAGGTTACAATGTGGGGACCACCTGGGACCCATAACCTCTCTATTAAATGATAGGGATGGGGACCACCTGACCCCTATTGATGGTGGAGGATAAAACCTCCCACCTCTCCCTCTTTAATGAGGGAGAGCCTCTTTCCAATCCACTAAATTAAATGTGACACCTCTCATGAATTTAATTAAGTGGGGCCCACTATTTTAATTCACCAAATTTGAATTATGTTGCAACGTAATATTAGATAAACTCTCCCTCTCCTATATAAAGGGAGCTTGGGGGAAGGTTTTGGGACGGCTTCTTCAAGCGACGAAACGCTGGCAAAGAGACGCGACGGCCAACACTTGGAGGATTATGCATTCTCCAACGAAGAACGAAGAACACCAACCTTCTCCGACTCCTTCCTCGGACACCTACCGATGTGGAGTGTCATCAACAAGCCGACGCAACTCAGGTTTGGGAGTGTGTGACGAACACAGCGAACGAAGAATCGACTCCCGCCTCTTCCCGCTACTTCGTCTACAAACTAAAAATGAGGTAGGGGGTTCAAATTGTTTTGTACTCATTCTTCGTTGTACAAATTTCTGGTATGAGAACTGAATGATATCACCGTGATGAGGAGGGTTCGGACCACACGAACACAGCCTGACCCTCCCCTTTTGTTTGTTCTTGTTCGTTGACGAAGTAGGTGGTACACGTGGTGACCAGAAACGAGCCGGCCATGAAGAAGTCGGCGATGCAATGCCACCGGGTCTCCACAAGGTCTTGGCACCGCCGTGCCATGCAAAGAGCCGAGTCGCGGCCAGGCGGGCCACGGCGGTGCCAAAGGGGCACGGTGTCGTCACACCGCACCGGAAAGAAGGATCGCGGCCGGAGGGCTACGGTGGTTGGATGAGGAGCGCAGTGTTGTCACACCACCCAAAGACCTGCAGGAGACCACGGTCAGGCCGGGCCATGACGAAGGGGGCGCGGCACTGTCGCGTCGCACCGTGGTGCGGAGAGGAGGGCTGCTCGGGCCAGCCGGGAGGTGCGGGATCCCGTTGGGTCCCGTGTGAGCTAGACCAATGCCACCCGGTGCCGGTTTGGTTCTACCATAATGGCTAAGCCATTCGGGTGTTAGGGGGAGCATGGTTCCCCCTTGGTTGTGGCTAAGGCAGAACCTCTCCGGGCCACCGGGTCGCCAGGATGACCAGGTCGTCGGGCCAACCGGGCCGCATTGGGCCGAGCCACCTCGGGCCGGGCCGCCCCCGAGCCGGGCCGCCCCCATGGTTCGGGCCGCCCCCTTGGACCGGGTCAGATCTCGATTCGGACCGAGTCGGGTCGGGTTGGTCTGACTAGGTCGGACCGAACCCGGACCCGCTATGGCCCGATTACACCTTTATGCCCATAACTTGGGCTATGTGCATCGGATCGATGAACTGTCTATGAAAATGGAAATCTTAGAGTGAGACGGTTCCTTTGGAATATCTCACTTGAGTTTTGGACACAGTTGGAGTATGATCAGGTTGGTTTAAACCTAAAGACCAACCGGGCCCCTGGACAGAAATACCAATAACTCACAGACTGGGCATCCGATTGACGCGTCGTCTATTTCATTGAGACCCCTATGATGTGGGGTCCTTTGAAATACTTACATGTGAGACTTCATGAAATTTTTAGTATCAACCAGTAGTTCATGGAGCTGATCCTATTGGGGATGAGCATATAGAGTGCAGAGACCTAGTAGCTGACAGACCTGACGACTGCTTGACTGATTCGACTCGGAGTGATTTGACTTGCCCAGGCGGGAGCGCCCGGTATTTGGCAGCAGACCCATGGAGGAAGGAGCACCTGGTAGTTGGAAGTAGACCCGCATTACTCAACAGGAGGAGTTCCTCTATAGGCTATTAGGGGGAGTGCCCGGTATTTGGCGGCAAACCCACAGTGAACGGAGCGCCTGGTAATTGGAAGCATACCTGCGGTACTCGACAAGAGGAGTACCTCAGCAGTCCAAGGTTAGTGATAAGCGCCTCGATGTCGTGACAGGCCCAATGTTCCCGACATAGGAGGAGTTCTCCAGCATCCATGGTTTCGATAATGAAAATCCTGGTTTGAGTTGAGTCAATGGCTTTTTTGTTTACCTCTTGATTGAGATGGGTTAATTGATAACTTAGGTATATGTATAGGCATATAACTAAGTAATGGTTATCCATTGAAATCATACTTTTTGGTTTATCCTTGTTGGATTTTGTGATACCTTGAGGGTATCGGGGTCCCTACTGAGTATCGTTATACTCACCCCTGCACGGGCTATGTCTGCCCCTCGTTGTGTTGGATATAGACGACGGACAGCGCTGACCGAGGTGGGGTGTACGAGGACTAGACGGTACCTGGAGGTGGATCTTACAATGAGTTGGTACCTGGAGGAGACGGAAGGACATAGAGCATTGAGGAGGCTATCTGTACCTACCCTTCATGTAGGATCCATGGTGGATGATCCAGGAGCTGCTAGACACCTTCCAGTTGTTTGTCTTTTTTAGTTGTACTTGTTTTTCCTTTCCTTGTACTTTACTGTTGGACTTGTATTTCCAACCCCTTTACTTTCATCATACTTGTCATATAGTTTTTACTTATTGATTTCTTCCTCTTGTACTCTGGTTGTGTTTGTTTACAGATATAAAGGCAATGCCTTCCTAGTCTTAGGTATTTACCCCTTTGGTTCTAGTCGTCAGCCCCTGGCCTATGGAAGGCGGGCTTGGGGTAGTCACGATACGAACCACAGGGGATGGGTCGTGACATTATTTTTTTCTCTATGATTTTCTATCTATTTTAATTTTCATTATTTGTATCTTTAGTTTATTTTAATTTATTTAAATTGTGTGTCATAATCTTGAGAAGATTGTGATGACCTACCATTTTGTTAAAAAACTTCAATAGGTTTCCTAGTTTCTTATGGGGTTGATCATGTACTTCCATTATTATACATTTTAGTAGTTTTGTCAGTTCGGGTTATATAAATTCTAAATTTATTTGACCCTATGGAATTAATAATGTCCTTCAAAGCTATCAGTTGTTTCATTTTATATAGTTTTGAAGAAATATTTTCATGGAGCATTTGTGAGTTCATTTGAAATAATATTAAGATCATCTTATTGGAGGAATAAAAGATAAATATATATTTTCATGTGAGGTGTAATAAATAAGGGTATTTTTAGAATATCCTTTGAGTTGAAAAATAGTGCATTAAATACCATGGATAAAAAAGTGGGTATTTTATAATACTACATTTTGACTGGAAAACAAGGAATTTTCAAGGATCCCATTTATGGATATTGAAAATAGATGAGAAATTTAATGTAGCCACTAATGAATTTGAGAAAATGAGAACATCAAGGATGGAGAAGAGAATAAAGTAAGAGGAGTTATTAGATGTTGTAGCAACTGATTTGGATGAGATTATCTACAAAGATCTTGAAGGAAGAAAGAGTAGGAGGAGGAGAAACTAAGAGAATAAGAAATACTCTTGAGGAAAAAGGAGAACCAAACTAGTGTTGAAGAGACACTACCTACTGGGTTTTAAAGAAAGAGAAGAATAGAAAGGGAAAGTTGAGAGAGCCATTTTTTATACTAAAAAGATTCAATCAAGGAACAATAGGAAAAGGAGTGAGAAACATGCAATGAAGCCTACAAAAAATATATAGGAATTCTTGTTCCTTAAAGTTTTGAGTTGATTGTTTGGTAAATAGATTTTGAGAAGATATGGTAACTTAAGGATAGTGCACCAAGGTTAAGTTTCATGAGCAGTTATTGAAGACATATAGTCATTCAAATATACTCTAAGTTGAGCAAGTGGGTCTATTTTTTTAATGTAGAATACATACCTAGAAAGTCTATTAGTTTACTTCAATAGTAGAAAGTAAGTTGTTTAAGTTACCTAGCACAATGCCAATTTTTAGATCGTGGGATGTAATAGAAATATACCTTCACTTATGTAATATAGTGGAGGCATGTCACCAATATAATATGGTGACCTCAAATGTGTAATATAGTAAACCTGGTTTCAGGATAATTCCTAGCCACCCACTATTTATTATTACAATATTATTAGTGGATAATATTTGTATCAAAAGGATTTGAACATGGTAAGAAGTAATTTTCCCACATTGGGTTCGAACCTTGTAAAAATCACAAGTGCCAAATTTACATTCAGTATATTTATTTCATATTGGTGTATGTCAGGGTAAACTACTAGAGACCCATTTATATCCTAATAGGTGATAGATGTTTGGAAGACTAAAGGGTTGGAAATAACATAAAATAATTAATTTTTTTGGTAAAATTTAGTCACACCTGATTCACCCCGCCCCCTCCCCATCCCAAGTGAATTTGCATGACCCTACTAGGAATTTCAATTGATATATAATCAAAGGTTTCATTTCATTTAAATTTATACTATTCATTACAAATAATATCATAGCATAAGGATTATCTCTAATTGAATATGAATTTTCTTTCCCTATTATATTTTCATGAGTATATATGGAGTGATAATTTGAAGTTACCTTAGAATAGAATTTATAAGTGTCTAAAATGGATGAATATATCTTCATCCTTATCAAGATATATTTGGATGTCTCATAAAAGACCTTGATAAAGAAGAAGAAAACATATTACAAGTAGATAAGTAAAAGTTTAAAGAATAAAGTTGGTTAATCACTAGTTGAATGTGTTCATAGTGGTGTATGTCTTACTGAATCTATTGATTATGAGACCTCAAGTATTTCAATTATAAGTTATTAGAAGGTTGAATATGTGAATTCTATTAAATACCTCTACTTTAAGGTTAGTTAAAACATGAATATTATTACTCGTGAAGTTATTATATATTTATTTGAGTTTATTCAGGGGTTATATGATGAAAGATCAAAGATAGTAGATTATGTTGAAGCAATAAAGAATTCATTAGTTAAAAATTTTTAAAAATGAAACTCTTTCATCAAGGAGCTGAAAGAAAAGAAGAAATATTTTAAAATAAATGAACAAAAAATTTATATTCTTGAAGATAATTTTTAATTAAAAATTTATGATAATGTAAAGGTCATAAAATTAAATAATAATAAGATCCATGTTATAGAATAATGTCATAAAGTTACAATTGATTTCAAGGATGTCCAATTAGATTTTAAATCCAAGAGGATCAAGTACCTTAACATGTATTAATAGGAAATAAGCAATATGAATGAATAAATTATTAAAAATATGAATGATTATTGGGAAGAAATATTGTAATCAGTTATGGCTACAAATAATACTCTCAGTTTTAAGTGTTTGGTACTAGAAGTAAAATTGAGAAATCTAGATTCTAAAAAAATTGAGTCTTTCCAAATAGTTAAGAATAAAATATTGAAAATCAAGTATCTAAGATTTGTTTTCCATAAAAAGGGACTTATTATAATAGTAAATAGAGTTTGAGGTCATCTGAAGAATATTACATCTCAATCTCATACCAAAATATATCCCACAACTCTAAAGAAAATTATTCTAAATCAGTTTTTTCTACAAGTGAATATTTATATTCAAAAATTTTAAAAATGTGGGGGAGTAAAAGTGATATAAAATTTACCAATAATTTAAGGGTGTAGGTGAGAATACCCAAGAAGATTTTCCCTCAAAAAGGAGTGAACAAAGGCTGGTGCTCTAGCCTAAAATCAAAAAGGGTTTCAATCTAGAAAGACTACATGCATAAGAAAAACAATGAGGTTAATTGGATGGTTTTATTTATGACATCCAAGAAATAACTATCTCATAATGAAATTATTTATAGAAAATATTTCATTCCATGTATTCCCAAGACCTTTTAGGATTATATTTTTAGATATTTTTGACAAATATTTAACTAATAATGATTATGTATTTGTCATCTAATGGATATTTTTTAACTATACTATGAGTTACTTAGTCCATAATAATTCTTTAACAAATCCCATAAATTTTCCACATGAGATACTCTTGTATATGTATTAATTTTATTTATAACCTAATAAAATGGAAAATATAAGGAGTGATCTCAAATGATCAGTTAGGGTAATCATAAGAAATAACCATCAAAGATCATAAGTGTGAATAAGATGAACATATTGGTATGAGAATATAATCAAGTAATTTTCACACATCATAATGGATTCGTACCCAATAAAATATGGATTCATAAGACAATAACCATCAAATGAGGTGTTTAGTATAAGTAAATAGATGTAATGGGATCATTCAATCATAGGTAAAACATAATTTATAACATATGAACATGAATATAAAAACATGAGGCATAACATGGAAGTTTGGATACAACATAAACAATAAACATTAATAAGCATATTACTAAATTTCATCACTATGGTGTCGTAAAATCAAATTACCAAGGTTTTTTACTAAGGTATCATTAGAAATTACCAAGCTTGTTCACTAGGATATCATAAAACATTACCAAGGAATGCTACCAATTTATCATAAAACATTACCAAGTCATACTACTAAGGTATCATAAAACATTACCAAACTTTTTCACCAAGATATCATAAAACATTACCAAGGTATGCTACCAATTCATAAGACATTACCAAGTCATACTACTCAGGTATCATAAAACACTACCAAGGGATGCTAATAAAGTTTCATAAAAATGTCATCTCTAAAGATTAATTATTTACCCAATGCATTGAAGTGCTATCAGGTTTCACCCTTCATATTTATAACTTGTACATGCATATGTGTTCCACATAAGGAAATCATACACAATTCCATTAAATCACAATTAACCCAAGAAGGAAATGGGTTACCCGATAATCCATATAATGATCACATCCATCTAAATAAATAAGGTGGACATTTTTATTATAGAATATCATTGGAATGGATATAAAATGTTAACATAGAGGAAAAATACGTTTTCAAGATAATTAGGTAAATCAAATTCAAAAATAAGATTTAATACACCTTTTAATTTGAAAATCATTAAAAATAGGTTTATTTGGAAAAATAATTTCAAATCATGTTCATAATGGGAAAAATGAGTTCACATGTAAAAACCTTAAAATATGATTTTATAAAATATTTTTAAAATTATCATAAAAAGATGAAGTTACAAGACAAATTCAAAATTTATTTCCAAAAAAAAGTGAAGTGAGAATTTTTACTTTTAAAAAAATAGACCTAAAATAATAGAGAATTGAAAAAAAAATCAACACTATCTCAAGGAAATTAGGAGTGTAATCTAAAACAAATGATCATGTAAGGAAAACCATTTTAATATTTTAAAATACATTTTTTGAAAGACCACATCATAAAAAGGGATAATAAAACTTCCTTTTAAAAAGAGTAGAATATGAATATGAATTTTACATGAGATAATACAGAATTATGTTTCCAAATATAAAGGATTACATTTGTGGTAAGGGGAAATATAAACATAGAAGAAAAATTAACAATAAAGAGGTTGGGGGTTATTATTAACAATGTTATACTTTTAGGGGGAATAAATTCATCGAGGAATAAGATTTTCATCAAAAGTTTCATTTTTACTATTGGTAAAGAGGAAATTAAATATAAAATTGTATATTTTATGAAACTATACTTATAAGTAAGACGTTCAAGATAAGACATTATAACTCAAATAAATGGTGTTTTAGTGAATGAAAAACCCTTATGGATTGGGTAGTACTTGAATTTAAAGATGAATAAAGAAACAAACTTGATTTGAATTTTTAAATACCATAAATTACATGAAAATATATAAAAATTAATTCATGGTAAGTAACTCAAAAGAACACCACATAAAATGAGAAATGGTGCACAAAAGATAATATGTCTCAAAGAGTGATAATTAAGACCAAAAACCCCTTACCTTTGTTTTGTGATTTGTTGAACACACCCTAACCATGTGCATAAAAAATATATTATCCACTTATTTTATAACCATATTCATACCTATTACCCTTTAAAATCATCATTTATAATTATTTATTACAAATATATTAGTTAGTTTTATTTTATTTCCATCATCAGATGTTACTTGATTTGATTGTTCTGTTTAGTATTTGATTCATAATAGAGGTGTTGATTCTCATTTAAAGATTAAAATTTAATCATTCTGATATCATTAAAGGTACTAGAATAGATTTTTTATTAATTTTTAATATTCTTATTTTATTTCATAAATATTTTAGTAATTATTCATATGATAAAGTTGGTGAAAATCTTGTTTTGGTAATTTATTATGAATGAATTTTGGTATCTTAATTAATGATTTAAATGTTTATATGAACATTCTAGAAAAAACATTAATTAATTATTAATATTCAATATTACGTTTCCATATCCATCCTTGATATAGATTTTTAGGATTATTCATATTAGTGATTAAACCAACATAAACAAGAACATATTACAATCTATATGTGTGTACAACTATTGAAGAGATTTTTTTCTTATAATATAATTATCACAAAAATTATAATGAAATTATTTATTTTTTATTAAGGTGATGAAAGATATTTTTTAAAAGTGAAAATAGGAAAGTTAATTAATAATAAGTTCTTTCTAAAAAATAAATCTCTTTTCCTCTTGGTGTGTTCATTTTAGGCAGTTAGTTTTACAATGATTACTTATCACTAATATTATATATAAATGGATAATTTGTATTAATATATTATAAATAATGACATAAATAATAATTCTATTTACTAAACCCATTTCTATAACCATCCTTGAAAGGTGGAAATGAAAAACAAAAAATATCATTCATGGAGGCGGTAGTCCGCACACACACATGAGTAATATTTTTGTTTTTTATTGAATGAGAGGGGAATAAGCAATGGATATACCATTAATATAATAAAATTTCCTTATATAATTAAAAATTTATCTCATTATATACATGTGTTTTGAATGTTTTTGGAGGAGGGTGGATAAAAAGGATAAGGAAAGGAAGTGAAAGGGTAAGTAATACTCATGTTCAGAGTTTAGTTATTCTCTTAAATTATCCTTTAAAAATAGAGGACACGAGGCACTTTATTGATACTATAGGATTAAAGAAGTGTATAGGGGTATAGGAGAAGTAAAATTTTCATATTTTCATGTTAATTTTGAACTAGAGGTTTGGATTGAAGTGGGTGTAATTGATCTACTTTTATAGGTGAAAGAGTGGGAAAAATCCTTGGAAATGAATGTTAAGTAAGGGGTATGAATAGAATTGCATGAGGGTTGAGTGATTTAGGTGATGAAATTTTGGTGATACATGTTGTATTTAATTTATAACTACCAATTTTCTTCTATATTTTCAAATTTTGAAGTTAATTTTGTAAAATTCAAGCTACATTAGATTACCCATTTTAACATTAAATAGTCTTGACTAAATGTTAATCATGGTAAAATTTTATCACTAAAAAATTAATGTGAACCATATTAATAAATTTCAACATGATGAATCCAAATTGTGTCTCTATTTAATCTAATTTAATTTCTTAATATGAAAAAAATGACTTAAATTAAATAAAACTTGTAGAAATGTCATTTTGTTGAAAAATGACATTTTTAATAGTTAAGTGTTATTAATATTATTTAAAATTAATTTCAAATTAAAATAGTATTAATTTATTTTAGTGAAATTATAAACACAAAATTAGATTCATCATTTAAAAATGTTCAATTTAATTTATTTAGACAAAAAAATTACAATAAAAAATAAAAATTCTTTGGAAAATAACTATTTTACCATAATAATTAATCTTTAACCTGTATAACTTAATTTTATCACTAAATAAAATTAAACCCATTAAAAATTTTAAAATAATGACGGAAAATATGAAAAACAAAATTATCTGATTCAATTTCTAAAAGTGATCAAAAAAAATTAATATAAGTGCGCATAATTCATAAAAGAACTTTTAAGAAAAATTTATTTTATAAGCATCAAATAAAATTTTTAATTATCTAATAATAATTATTGGATTTATGTTTACTTATTTTATTGTATATATTATCAATAATTTTAATTTAAACCATTATTTGACCATAATATATTAAAATTCACAAAGCATGAAAATCCAATTTTTTAGAAAGTTTATTTTTATGTATAAAATGATTTTTTTAGTTATTTATCTATACTGATTTAATTTTAGAAATGTTTTTTTATTAGAGTGACCATTATTTTTCTTTCTATATATATTTCATAATGTTATTACACCTATTTATACCTTCCAATTCTACGGCTACATTATAATGGTTGTATTAATTTTAATAAAAGGTGTCATAGTTCATTTTCATTAGGTGATGTGTGTGGAACAATCTATCAAACATATTAGATTTGTTTAAAGAAAATATATATAGTAAAATGTTGGGGTGTTATATTATCCCCATTAAATAAATTATTTTCTCATAATTTTAATTATCACACCCTAAAAATCTTTTATTAAAGGATGGATTTGACTCAAGATATAATTTCTAATGAGATATAAAGATAACTATCTTAGGTATGACTAAGAGACTTCTTTTCAAAAATATTCTTCTCTAGGATTTTCTAGATACATACATTTCATAGATTAATTTTCATTATCTTATTACCAACCAAATGATAAATCCAAAATTCGTATGATATTATCCAATAAAATCATAGTAAATGATCATATGGATAAGAAACATTGAACCTTAGATTTCCTCTCTGATAAAAACATAATTTCAATCTATGATACTTTAATTTTAACTATGTCATACATGGTTAATCCTATAACTTTCTTGGTTCAACCTAGGTTATCTATGCTCATACTTCTATTAGGTTTCTTAACTTAAATATATCTAAATCCCTCATAACGGTTCATAATGAGAATGTAAATTAACAAAATAATATATCTCGGTAGTTTCTATCCAAGTGTGTAGTATTTGGTCCACTCGTCATGCATCGAGTGAATATTTAGTTGATACTCAGCCATCATTTTTTGGGTGATTGACCCTAGGTTCATCTATTCCAAAATCACATCAACTTTTTAATGTACATAAAAGGATGTCATTTCTAGGAAAACCACACAATCTCTACTTTACCAAGATATCATAATGGTATCCAATACATATACTTATCTCTTGGGTTTTTACTAAGGTCTCACATCCTAATTCCCAAACAAAATAAGATATCCAATATTATCTCATCTAATATAAAAGGTTATCTATACCATTAAAATTTTGATCAAACTTAACTTATCAACCCTCGGTGAAATTTATAAATCTTAAATTTTCCCCAATTGGTAGCATCCTAACATATTAATTTATCTAAACCCTACTCAGATACCAAATATGTCTCCATAGATATAGCCATCCAATAATTATTTTATTTATAAAAAAACATTATATATATTTTAATGAATGAGATTTTCCATGTATTATTTTGGGATATTATATGAATTAATTTCGAGACCAGGAGCTAGGACGATGCCTGATTCCAAGGCCCGGTGTGCACATAATAAATATTTGAAATATATTAAATATATTAAATAGCATGTGTGCACAGGTTTCTTGAAAAAATTGGAATAACATCTAAATGGGGGTCTAGATCAGAAATTTGAGGGCTCCATTGAGTTTAGAATACGGGTTTTTTCCTAGTCATGACATAACCTTTTTCGACACATGTTGTTTATGTAAAATTCATCATGAGCGTGGAAATGAATAAAATAATTAACTAAATTATTTTATTTCAATTTCGTTAATGCAGCAACTAAAGAGTCTTTAATTAGATTACTATGATGAAATTATAAGGTTATCCATAAAACCCTTAGAGTCATTGGAGAGATATTTGGAGGATCTCTCTCAAACAAACTTCTACCAGATCTTGGATCATTTATTGACATACAATGGAATTGAATGATCTCACCAAAGGCAAGGATGACACATCATTATTCATCAGCAATAGATCTGAATTGAGGTAGGATGTTTTTTTATTTGGTTTTATTTCCCTATTTTAGTTTCTATGGTGAACATGGATCAATCAACCTATAAATTGATATGAGGATCATGCATATTATAGGATGGGTTAGTTTAATTGGTATTTGGGAGAATTTTTTTCAGGCTTTAATTATATCTTCGTGCATCATTCTAACTGAAACAAATCAAGGTCAACACGAACAGCGACCAATGTGTGTTCCTCTTTTTTTTCCTTATAATTTTCTCCCCTGATTATTTATTCTTCATAGTAATTGTTCATTTGGCCCGTGGTTCAACATCCACCAATTGAATTAATAATTTCATAGCCAATTCTTGGGTCAATGATTTGATACTACATATTTGGGATTTTTTTGACATGACAATGTTGTGATTATAGAAGTGGAAGAGGATCATATGGTTTTGAATACCTGATTTTTTGTTCTTCAGTGTACAATGATGAACAACGATTAGGTCCATTTTTTGAATGAATCAGATGTTTATAATCTAATGAATATCCATGGAGAGGTTTTTTCATGGTAGATCCTAGATTTTCGGTAGTGTTGATGTTTGAATCCCAGGTGACGGCGTCGTGGGTGCACATGGAAGGAAGGACCAATGTTTCAAGAAAAAAGTGAACCACGCGACATGTAATTTAGGATTACATGGAGTGTGAGTCCCTCCTATCGGTGGATAGGGATTCGAGAGAAAATTAAGGATCATATGGCATGAGACCCTAGTCACATGGTGTTTGAACTCTCCTTGATGGATTGGAAAGTACATCGAAGGGTACATGAACATGGGTTGGGGTACACGAACAACCGAAATTCCATGTACTCCCACACAGATATGGCATGAAAAATGCACACCGGCTAATCCATGTATTGGTAAATGGTTATAGTATAGAGGAAGATTAAATTTTGTTTACTATTACACAAAAATTGTCATGAGACATGTGATGTTTACACGAGCTGGACCCAGGGTCGAGGAACATAGCATTTAACCCTTCTACACACAATGTACTTTCTAAAATATGGATCAGAGCCCCTATCCTCTGTATCATGGACAAGTTTCATTAGGGTTAATTCCCCATATTAATTCCTTGAGGTTTAGTATGGAATCTCTCCCATACACAGGACAGTGATCCCTTCCACGATACTTCTTGGATAGAGTATTTGGAATCTGTTCATGAGGACTGAAGTGAGATCCTCTATCCATCATCATTCCCTAGGTGGAGTTTTTGGTATCATCGTGACCAACACAATTCATGTGTCAATCCTCTAATTAGAGGTTTAATCCATATTGAGTTGTTGGAATACCCCATTCCCTTGGGAGTGATCATAATTTGTGTATCGTTTCACTTTAGACTCTTAGTGTGTACTTCCAATTATGAGACCCGACATGCACTACATCTTGGATAGACATCATCAGTGCTATTAGACTCAAGAGTGTATTCTTCTATATGAGTTCTTTGGGGAACCTTCAAGCTTGAATCCTAGTCTGGCATTACAATTGTGAATTTCCTTTAGACTATGTGTCTTTGTTGAGTATATATGGTTATTCTTATTATATGTGTTGTATACATATACCTTTGTTTATATGACTGTATTCATTTGTTGTTTTCTTTGTGGTTTAGAGGTAACCTACTGATTATTTTTATAAACACCTTTGCATAGAATTTTCCTACACATGTCATGTCTTGTGCAGATGATTGATCTTTTGACAAAGTCCTAGATAGATCGGTACCAGGTGGTGCTTAGTGAGACCAGAAATAATGAGATGTGTTCCTGTAGTATCTTGACAGCAGTCCCAGTTTTACTTTTACGTTGGACTTGTTTTCCAACACTTTGTGGTGGGATTTTATTTTGACATATTTACTTTCCTTTACTTCTTGTCATACTATGGTTGTGGTATTTAGATATATGCATGCAAGTATGTTCAATTTTTTTACATTTCACCATTATATGGGATTGGGATGTGTGCGTATGTACAGGTACTTAGGCTAAGGCCTCCCATATTAATGATATGTCTACTCAGCATTATTCTCCAGCCCCTGTCCTATTGGAGGTGGGCTTGAGGAGTCTTGGAATGGGACCCTTTGGGATGGGTCATGATAGAGTACTATCATATTGGTAAGTTCTACTTTAGGACCTGAGTCTATGAGATTGGTTTGTGGAAATAGTGTTAAGTATTTTGAGTTTGGCTTTTAGGCTAGGGACTCCAGTGTTGGGGTGGTAGTCGATGTATCCATACACCTAGATTCTGATCACCTACATTTTGACTTGATATATTATAACATTTATTGTAGGGTAAAAATGGTACATGAATCATACAGGAATGGTTTGTGGTTTCTATTTCTTTTTTGAGTCAACTCTCCAGATATACTCATTGATCTCGGTACATCTTGTTTAGTTTTAGGATGCCTCCGTGATGTATTCCAGCTAGGATTTAGCATCATGATCATGAGGATGATCCCCTGGGGATGAGGTGTAGATACAAGGACCAGTTATAGAGATGCTACCTTCAGGTGGTGCACCAGCTATACCACCACCTGTAGAGAAGAACATGGTACCCACAGTACTAATGGATGGTGTGTGCAGGCTGAGTGAACATCATGAGTTTTAGTAAGAGATACCCCTAAGGTTTTGAGGAAAACCTGACCCACAGGCAGCTGATGACTATCTTGAGGTAATGACCTAAGTTTTCCTTCCAGTTTGGACACCAGTAGATTAGATGGTGGTCCTGGAAAGGAGCTTTCTCCATTGCTCAACAGGACGATGGTGGGGTTTGGTGAACTGGTATTATGATGAGGGAACTCTTCCATGGTTAGAGTTTGATTGTATATTCATATAGGAGTTCTCTCTAGCTATGCGTAGGTTTGTACGTATCCAGGAGCTTCTATATCTCTAGTGGGGAAACACAATGGTAGTTGAGTATTAATCGAGGTTTAACAAACTTTATAGGTACTTGATGGATATGGTTTGTGATCAGTTATTCAAGGCTCCAGCCTTCGAGTGGGTGTTGAATATATATATTCAATCTAGTGTTATATCTTTATGTATTCATACTTATTCTAGGTTTTTAGAGAGATATTTGGTGGTTGAAAGTTTCTTAGCTGACTAGATACAGCCAATGGTTGCCTATAGTGGGAAAGTAAGAGCAGAGACCTCAGTAGAAGGTAGTATATACTGGTCTTAGGGACCTAGTCATGTGAGATGTTTCAAGAGGAGGTCCCAAGATATAGGTTTTTTGGTTAGGGGGTCTTGTGATGGGTCCAATAATCCTATGGAAAGGCGGTTCTACTCATGTGATAGAAGATTACATCTTGCGCGAGATTTTCCAACCCTCCATACAGCTGAAATAGAGACTATGGATGGGATACTGAGGCAGATTCAGCAACAAGAACATACATATTTGCAGGGTGTAGGATTTGTAAGAGGATATTGGAGAGTATAAGGAGGTTTTAGACACTTTTATTTTTTAGCACCACTACCCCTAGGTGGTCCATTCTAGGCTTAGGGAGTTAGAGGAAAGGGGCGGGGACAGAAGTAGGTGATTGAAGCTTATGACCCATAGGATCTAGGAATGATTCATGGTATGATATATATATTTTATACCTTATCTAAAGTACTGATAAACACTAGTTATAGTCATTCATTTATTTCCACATATCTTGTTTGAGACTTATACAATCCCTTTAATCCCTTAGCTCAAACATTGTTCTTGGAGACTATTACTGGAGATGATTGAGTGATCACACACTTCTGCTGACAGTGTGAACTAACTCTTGGTGGTGAGAGTTTCTATTGGGATATCTTTGTAGTATTAATGAGTCCTTATGATATCATATTAGGTATAGACTTATTATCCATAGTTTATACCCATATTGACTATTTTAGGTGGAGGATGTGGTGTTTCTGTTGTGATGTAACTAGTTTATCCTTTGTCGGTGAAAGGGAACCCCAGAAAATGTGGGATGCACTCATGCTTAGGAGGGTGAAGCTAATTTCTCATTAGTTGGGTATTATGACCTTTGGTGTAGTGGATGTAATGAGTTTCTAGTTCTCTATGGTGGTGGAAGAGTATGAGGACGTATTCCTTGTGGATGTTCCAGGTTTACCTCCCTAGTGAGAGATAGAATTTTGCATTAATCTACACCCCAGGACGACATCGATATATATGCCAATATATTGGATGGATCCCATGGAATATTTTAAGATAAAAGTGCAGTTGGAGGACTTTCATATGAAGGGATTTTTTACACCCAGTGTTTCACCCTGGGTATCCCCAGTTTTGTTTGTTAAGAAGGAAGAAGAGATCCTGAGGTTGTGTGTGGACTATCGGTGCTTGAACCAGGTGACTATGAAGAAAAAGTATCCATTACCAAAGATCGATGACCTCCTATATTAGTTAATAGGGTAATTATGGTTCTTAAAGGTTGAACTCGGGTCAATCTATCACCAGTTGAATATACGGGATGCGGATATACTGAAGATGGCATTCATATGTTGCTATAATCACTACGAGTACTTGGTGATGCCTTTTGGTGTGATGAATTTTCTATCAGTGTTCATGGGACTTATGTACAGGAACTTTTGGCCTTTATTAGACTAGTTCCCGGAAGTCTTCATCAACAATATCCTTGTGTACTCAGCATTCTAGGAGGATCACACAAGAAACTTGAGGATGGTCCTTGATATACTATGAGAGCACTATCTTTATGGAAAGTTCTCAAAGTTATAGTTCTACATACAGGCAGTCCACTTTCTATGACATGTTATCTTAGTATATGGAGAGCCATTAGACCCATCCAAGGTCAAGTTAGTGTTATCTTGGGATCCACCCGAGAGCATAATGGAGGTTCTGAGCTTCCTTGGGTTGGCAATCTGTTACTAGAGATTCATACCTAATTTCTCCATAATATCGGTACCCATGACAGATTTTACCCAAAGGGGTAGCCATTCATGTGGATGGAATGGTTACAGCAAGTGTTTCAGCATTTGAGGAAGTGATTGATGAGAAATCATATCTTGAGATTAACAACGGATTATGTCGAGTACATAGTCTTCTTCAATGCATTAGGAACCAGCTTGGTTGTGTTCTAATGAAAATGTGGGTGATGATTTCCTATGGTTCATGTCATTTGAGACCACATGAGTAGAACTACATGACCTATGATCTTGGGTTAGCAGTTTTAGTCTTTGCACTAAATATTGGGTGGAACTACCTGATGAGATAGTGGTTTATCATCTATTATAATCATAAGAGTCTCAAGTATATCTTATCTCAAAAGGATCTTAACTTGAGATAGAGGTGATGAATAGAGTTCCTATAGGACTATAACTTTGTGATTTTCTATACTCTTGTGAGGAAAACATGGTAGTATATGCTCTCGATAAGAGATCTTGTTCATAGTTATTGAATGAGGCGTTGGAGTAGTTGGCATCATTGTAGTTATCTCTTGTGTATGGAGATGGAGCATCTTACCTACAGTAGATAGTTTTCACCACTCTGCTCTTGAAGTGAGTTAGCAAGGAACATCTTGGGTATATCGATTTTGAGACCCTAAATACTCATATATCCACTGTACATGTTCCTGATTTATTTTATAAAGGTGGGGATCATGTCATTATTTTTAGAGGATGCAAAACGGTACGAGTGATGTTGTAGGAGGGGGTTATGATATAGTTTCATACATATCCTTTGATGATATATCCAATAGTTTTAAAGGTGTAATAGGACCTCCAACATAGGTTTTGGTGTCCAGGGATGAAAAAGGGAGTTGCAGAGTTTGTCTATTGATTCCTTACTTGTCAGAAAATGAAGTATGAGCACCAAGTTCCAACAGGTTTAGCTCACCCCCTTGAGGTTCTAGAGTGGAATTTGGATGGGATATCAATGCATTACTTGATGAGATTATCACGTATGTCCATGAGACATGATTCCATATAGGTAATCATTGACTAACTCACCATTTCTTCCCATTTCTTAGTTATACAAGAGAAGAGTTTAGTAGAGAGCATAGGATGCCTCTATGTGCAAGAGATAGTCTGACTCCATGGAGTTCCATCGAATATCCTTTCTGAGTGTGATTCTTGATTCAAATCTCGATTGTGGAAAGGATTACAGGAGGATGTTGGGACTTAGTTATTATTGAGCATGTAATTTAACCCCCAAACTAATGTCCAGAATAAGCAGACCATTCAGGATCTAGAGGACATTCTATGAGCATTCAAGTTGGAATTTGTCTGTAGTTGGGAGGATCACATTCCACTGGTGGAGTTTTCATACAAAAATAGCTAAAATTACACCATTGGTATGGCACCATTCAAGGATTTGTATTAAATAACCTATAGATCACCACTTTTTTGGACTAACCCAAGAGATTTGATGCTCATGGGCCTAGAGTTAGTGCGAGAAACTACCGAGAAGCTATAGATCATCCATAAGTGGGTGAGGAATGCATTGAGTCATCTGAAGTCTCATACAAACATACGATGAAGGCCTTTGGAGTTTGAGGAGGGAGACTATATGTTCCTTTGGGTTTCACCTTGATGTGTATTATGAAGATTTGGTCGGGGTGGAAAATTATCTTTGAGATTCATTGGCTTTTTCTAGATACTACATAGAGTTGGTCAGATGGTGTACTGCTTAGCTCTACCTCCATAGGTAGATCGGGTATATGATGTTTTCCACATGTCATGGTTTAGGAGTTACATGTATGACCCATTGCATGTTATCAACCAAGTAGAGATAGACATTGAGGATGGATATACCATTCCATAATACCTGTAGATATTGAGGATCAGTAGGAGAGGATCCTCTATGGGTGATTTATCCCTTTAGTGCATGTTTGGTGGTAGCATGGGAATCTTCAGAAGAGAGCATAGAATCGAGAGGCTCATATTCATTCTCAGTATCCACATCTCTTTATATAGCCATTGTTTTATATTTTCAGGATTTAAATACCCAAAGTGTGGAGAATGTAATGACTCGGATTTTCCATTAATTATTTCTAGAAATTGTATGGATTAATTTTGAGACTAGGCGCTGAGACGGAATGTGATTCTGAGGACCGGTGTGCCCTGAATAAATGTTTGAAATATATTAAATAGAGTCTATGTATAGTTTTCCTAAAAAGGTGAAATAACTTATAAACTATATCCCAGATCAGAAATATGAGGGAAATGTTGAGTTTAGAATATAATTTTTACTCTAGGAGTAACATAACATTCGTCAGTGCGGTTAATTTATGGAAAAGTCGTCATGGGAATGGAAATGAATAAAATAATTAAATAAAATGTTTTAATTTAATTTCATTAATGCAGTGACTGGTGAGTCACTAATTATACTGCTATAAAGATATTACATGGTTAGCTTCATAACTCTGGAGCCATTGGGGATATATTTGGAGGATCTCTCTCAAACGAACTTCTATCGGATCTTGGATCGGAGATTGACATACAGCAGAATCAAAGGATCTCACCAATTACTACGATGTTGCATCATTATTTTTCGGTGATAGATTTTTATCAAGGTAGAATGTTTGTTTTATTTTGTTGTTTTCCTCGTTTTAGTTTCTATGACAAACACAGATCAATCAACCAATAGATGTATCCGCAGATCATGTGTATTGCAGAATGGGTTAGTTTAATCGAGTTTTGGGAGAATTTATTCATTATTTAAATATCCCTTCATTCATTGTTATAATGGAAATGAATTGAGGTAAACATAAAAATTGACCGAGATCTATTCCTCTTGTTTTCCCATGTGCTTTTATCTACCGATTCTTCATTCATCATGGGAATTCTTTATCTGGCCCACATTTTGAAATCCACCAATATAATCAATAATTGTGCACCTGATTCTTGGAACAACGATTTGATATTATAGATCTTGGATCAGTATGACACAATGGTGGTGTGATGATAGAATTAGTAGTAGATCATATAGTTTTGAATACGCAATTTCATGTTATTTGGCATGCAATGAAGAATGAGAATTGGGTCCATTTTCCAAATGAATCGAAGGGAAAAAATCTGGTGGAAATATATGGTGAGGTTTGTCCAAGGTAGATCCTTTATTTGTGGTGGAATTGAAGCTATAATCCGAGGTGACGGCAACATGGGTGCATGTGGAAGGAAGAACCAACATTTCTTGAAAAATTAAAACCACACGGTATGTAAACTAGAATTACATGATGTGTGGGTCCCTCCTAGTGGAGTCTAGGTTTTCAAGAGAAAATTAAAGATCATGGGATGTGTGACCCCTGTCACATGGTGTGTGACCTCTCCCTAGTGGCTTGGAATGTAACTCAAAGGGTACATAGACATGGGCTTGGGTACACAGGTAGTCGACATGCGATGTACTCCTACATAGACATGACCTGAACAAAGTAAACGGGAAAAGTTGTGTACTGGTAAACAATCATAGTACACTAGTAGAATACACAACATGTACTATTACATGGATAAGAGCATGATACATGGTCCATTTACATGAGTAAGACCCAAGGTCAAGGGACACAATGTGTAACCCTTCTACACACATTTTACTTTCTAAAAGATGACGTGGACCCATTATCCTTTTTATCTTGTACAAGTTTCTTTAGTTTGAATACCCCATATTCATTCCCTGAGGGTTAGTATGGAATCGCCTCCCATACATAGGATAGTAATCCCTTTAGTGAGACTTATTGGATAGAGTTGTTGGAATCCTTCCATGAGACACAGAGTGAGATCCTATATTAATATTCATTCCCTAGGTAAAGTTAATCTATATATTGTTTCTATTTATACTTTTAGCATGTACTTACTATGACGTGACCCAACGAGCACTACCTCTCGGATGAACATCATCAGTTCTATCAAACTCAAGAGTGTGTTCTCCTAGATGAGTACTTTGTGGAACCTTTGAGCTATAATCCTAGGCTGGCATTATGGTTGTGACTTAGCTTTAGACTATGTGTACTTTTTGAGTATATTTATATATTCTTATTATATGTGATGTAGACATATACCAATGTTCAGCTGGCTATATTATTTAATTGTATGTTTTGGGGTTTTGGGGAGTCTTACTGAGTATTGTTATACTCACCCATGTACATTATTTTCCAACACATGTCATGTCTTGTTCAGATGATCACCCTTTTGATGGAGTCCTAGATAGAGAAGGACTAGATGGTGCTTAGCGATATTAGATAGATTGAGGTGTGTTCCTATGGTATATTGATAGCAGTCCCAGTTTTACTTTCAGGATGGAATGTTTTTTAAACTCTTTGTGGTGGGATTGTATTTGGCCCTGTTTACTTTCCTTTACTTCCTATCATACTATAGTTGTGGGATTTAGATGTATTCATGCATGGTTGTTCAGTTTTTTCACATTTCACTATTGTATGGGCTCGGGGTGTGTGTGTGTGTGTGTGTGTGTGCATGGTTATGTAGGCTAAGGCCTCCCATGTTAGTGATATGCCTACTCGGCATAGTTTTCCATCCCCTTTCCTATTGGAGGCAGGCTTGGAGAGTCTCATAATATGCCCTTTTTGGATGGTTCATGACATATATTTTCAATAACTTTTATGTTTATAGTTTTAATGATTTGGAAAAACTTATTAAATAATAAATCTCACATATTTCTTATCAAATGGACATTTTTTCACTATACTATAAGCTATTTCATCTATAATAAGTCTCCAACATCTATCATAAATTCTATACATAATATTCTCTTCTAGAAATATCATACGTATTACTTTTATCCATAACATGGGGAAATAGAAACATAAGAAGGGGAGAGCTCAAATGCTTAGTAAGGGTAATCATAATCAATAACCATCAAAGATCATAAGTGAGCATAAGCTGAAAATATGGGTATGAGAATATAATCAAGCATCATAAATTCCTCATAAAGGTTTCATACCTAATAAAACATGAATTTATAAGCCTAGAATCATCAATTGAGGATTTCAGAATAAGGAAATATATTTCATTATATTGTTGAATCAAAGGTAAAACCTTGGTCATTTCATATAAACATGAGCATAAGAACATGAGTCATGACATGGAAGTGTGGCTATAACATAAAAATGATACATTCATAAGTATATCACTAAATTTTATCACTATGTAATCATAAAATCCTATTACCACGGTTTTTCACCATTTTATCATAAAAATTACCAAGTTTTTTCACCAAGGTATCATAAAAAATTACCAAGGCATGCTACCAAGATACCATAAAACATTACCAAGGCATGTTTCCAAGGTATCATAGAACACTACCAAGGAATTATTCCATGGTATCGTAAATATTTCATCTTTGGAGATTAATTATTTACTCAATTCATTGGAGTGCTATCAGGGCACACCCTTCATATTCATAACATATAAATACATATGTGTAACACAAAATGAAATCATACATAATTCCATTGAAGAATAATTAACCTAAAAAGGAAATGGATTACCAAATAATACATATAATGATAATAAGTCATCTATTGAAATAAGGTGGATGGTGTCATTAGAAAATATCATTGTAATAAATAGAGGACATTGACATAGATAAAAATTACCTTTTCAAGATCATTGGGTAAAATACATTTAAAAATAAGAAGAAATACTCCTTTTTATTTTAAAATCATTATGAATTAGGTTATTTGTAAAAAAATTAAATCATGGAAATAAATCATTGTGGAAAAGAATTTTTGTAATGATGAAAAAATGAATTCACATTGAAAAACCTTAAAATGATTTTTCAGAAAACATCTTTAACATTATCGTAAAAATATAAAGTTACAGGGAACATTCAAAAAAAATTAAAGTGAAGTGAATTTTTTTGTAAATTTTTACTTTTAAAAAAATGTTTCATTAATATATACTTGAAAAATACGTAAATATAGTCTTAAGGAAAAAGAGTATTTTAAGCTAAAACAAAATTTCATAGAAGGAAAACCATTTTAATATTTTAAAACTTCCATTTAAAAATATGACAATAGAAATATAAAGTTCACATGTGATAATATATAATTAGGTTTCCAAATATAAATTAGAGAATTTCTGGGAAGGGAAATATGGACATGGAAGAAAAATAATTTTTAAAGATAATGGGAATTGTTTTTAAAAATTTCATACTTTTACGGGGAAGAAATTAATAAAGAAAGAATATTAGAATAAAAAGTTTCATTTTCCCCATAGATAAAGAGAGAGTTCAATATAAAATATTAAGGTGGATGAAACCAAGCATAAAAGTAATAATATCAAGATGAAACATTATAAATCAAAGAAAATGTATTTGAGTTAATGAAAAGCCCCTATAGCTTGGGTAGTACTTGAATTGAAATATGAATAAATAAAGGTAATCAACTTGTATTTGTATTTCCTATAAATTAAATGAAAAATATACTAAAATAACATCATGGGAAGAAACTCAAAATAACACCATATAAAAGGATAAATAGTGAATAAAATATAACATATCTCAAAGAGTCGGAATTGAGACCAAGAAACCCTTACCTCTGTTTCCATATTTATAAAACACACCATAACCTCGTATATAAAAAACATATAAATATTAATAACTTATTATAGAAACTTATTCATACATATTACCCATTCTACTCTTCATTTATAATTATTTATTACAAATATATTAGTTAGTTATATTTTATTTTCATCATCGTATGTCACATCACTAGATTCGATTGTTTTGTTTAATATTATATTCAAAATGACAATGTCAATTATCATTTAAAGATTAAATTTTTATCATTTTGAGGTCATTAAAGGTACTGTAAAATATGTTTTATAATAATTTCTAATTTTTTAATTTCATTTCATGTGTATTTTAGGTTTTTTTCGTGATGATGAAGTCGGTGATGAGCTTGTTTTGGTAATTTATAAAGAATGAAAGGTGGTGTCTTAGTTAGTGAGTTAAATGTTTATATTAACATTACAAAACCAAAAAACATTATTTAATTATTAATATCCAATATTAATTTTCTATATCTATCCTTTATAGAAATGTATATCATTATTCCTGTCAGTGGTTAACCCAGCCTAAACAAGAACATGATACAATATATGTTTGAGTATGACTATGGAAGGGAGTATTTTGTTATAATATCATTATAAAAAAGTGTAATGATGCTTTTTTATTTTTATTAGTTTTATTTATGATAATTGGTAAGATTTAAAATAATAATTAAATTTAAAAATAAGTAGTAACTAAGAAATAAATCACTTTTCCTCTTGGTATGTTTGTTTTAGGATGATAGTTTTACAATGATTTATTATTGATAATATTATTTATATAATTCATAATATAAATTATAAAACTATAAATCATGAAATAAATAACATATATATTCACTAAACCCACTTCTATAACCATCCTTGAAAGTTATTTGTGAAAAACGAGATGTGTTAATCATGGAGGTGGTAGTCCTCACACATGAATGAGCAACGTTTTTAATTTTTTGATTGAATGGGAAGGGAATAGACAATGGATATACCATAAATATAATAAAATTTTAGTATATAATTTATGCTTGGTGTATTTATATATATATGGTCAGAATATTTTGGAAGAGGGTGGATTAAAAGGATAAATAAAGGAAGTTAAATTATAAGTAATGCTGACATTGAGAGTTTGGTTCTTATCTTAAAGTATCCTT
Source organism: Viscum album (assembly GCA_963277665.1). NCBI lineage: Eukaryota > Viridiplantae > Streptophyta > Magnoliopsida > Santalales > Viscaceae > Viscum > Viscum album. Next base: position 820,640,224 of record OY728125.1, on the reverse strand, counting down.
TATAAATAGAGGGATTGAGAAAATTTATTGAGACTATATCTTGATAAACATGTATATAGTCTCTAGGGTAATTAAAATGGTTAGGGTTTCATGTAAATTTTGAACTATAGGTGTTACTTGAAATGAGTGTAAGTGACCTCATTTTATGGGTCAAAGGAAGGACAAATCCTTGAAAAAGAATGTATGGTAAGGGGTAAGAATGAAATTACATGAGTTTTAGTTTATTTAGGTGAGTACATATTGGTGATACATGTGGGATTCAATTTCTAACCTAAAACTTTTCTTATTGAAGGTCTAGGTACCAAGTTTATTTTGTAAAATTCGATCCATATTAGATTACCTATTTAACATTAATTAATATTGACTAAATATTAATCATGGTTATTATTTAATCACTAAAAATATAATATGGACAATATTTACAAATTTTGATATGATGAATCCAAATTTGGGATCTATTTAATATAATAAAATTTCTAAATATGATAAAATTGATTTTTAAATTAAAACATATAATGTGTATAAAACCCATTTTTGTAGAAAAAATAAAATTTTAATTGTTAAGTGTGCTTAATATTATTTAACATTAATTTCAAATTAAAAGAGTGTTAATTTATTTCAATTTAATATTAAACATCATATTATATTCATTATTTAAAATGTATCATTTTAATTTATTTCGAAAAAAATTATACAATAAAAAATAAAAATTCTTTGAAAAATAATTATTTTAACATGATAATTAATCTTTAATCTAGGTAACATAATTTTATGCCTAAAAATAAAATTAAACCCATTAATTAATTTTAAAATTATAATTAAAAATGTTTAAATAATTTTATTCAACTTAATTTTAAAAACTAATCAAAATTAATATTAATATAAGTATTCATAATGCATAGAAATAATTTTATAAAAAAGTATCTTCTAAGAATAAAATAAATTTATAACTTTCATAATAGTAAAAACTAGATGGATGCTAAATTATTTTATTTTATGTATTATCAATAATTTTTATTTACACTGTTATTTAAAAATAATATGATAAACTTCATAAAGCATGAAAATATAATTTTAAAGAAAGTGTGTGTTTATACATAAAATGATATTATTAGTTATTTAGATATACTAATTGAATTTTATCAAATAATTTATATTATAATGACATTTATTTTTATTTCTATATATATTTCATAATGTGGTTACCTCTATTTATACCTACCAATCATATGAATACATTATAATAATTTTATTAATTTTAATAAATGGTGTTACAGTTTGTTTTTGTTTGGTGGTGCATGTGGAGAAAGCTATTTAACATATTATATTTATTTTAAGGAAAGATATGTAGTAAAATATTAGGTTCTTACACTGGTGCTATTGGAGGTTTAGGCATAGGGAAACTGAGTGTTCACATAATATGTCATCCTGTGGAAGTTGTAAAATCCCTAAAACAATGGGGAGAAAATATACACCTAAGAAGAAACCTTATGAACAAAAAGACCTCACATATGAAGGGGGTATGTTATTTAAGAAAAAAATAGTTTTTTGTAGGTATTATATGAGTATTTCAATAGATTTAGACATTATTATGAGGAATGTTGGTATCTATCTTCCCATTCCAAATCCTATGCTCATGTGAAGAGAATACCATAGTAACAGGTGAAGAAAAAAGACAATTCTTCCCTTAGAGATAAATCTATGTTTTCTACTCCCAGTAATTCAATAAATAAATATGATCATTACGTCAAACCAATAGGAAATATATTCTTATATTGTAGTAATAGAGGTTATATCATGGACCATTACAAAATTTCCATGAATTTCAAGAAAAAATAGAGAAAGTTGAAATCTACAAGAATATAATAAATTCAAGAGAGATATAGTAGGATTTTCATGGTGGTTGTAATCCTTTATTAAGAGGCTGATAGGATGCCAAAAAGAGTATCTCAAAATCTATAAAAGATGTGTGTGGAAGGTGTAAGAAGGTAGGACTTGTGGTTGTCAGATGTATGATTGTTCTACCTGGACAACAAAAAATTAGAGTGAAAGTACCAATGGCTTCAATTTATATAAAAGATATTTCTAAGGATTCTACAAAAAAAATATAAGGCTATTTATGTGAAAAAATAATTTTTAATCAAAAGGCATTATCAGTTGGAATATGCCAAAAGATTAAAGAAAGATGAAAAGGTGGAACTACTCTAATTGCAAAAGTGGGAATGGAAAGTATAGATAAGAATAAATTTGAATATGAAATATAGTATATTCTTCCCAAACTGAAAAACTAGAAATGCAATATTGGAGAAATCATAAAGAGTTATAGACATTTTAAATCTCCAAATAAAGGAGCTTTTGTGTTTAGAAATATATCTCAGCCATGTTTCTTAATGTAATGAGCTGATAGAATCCCACCTTGTTCCCATATCAATATTATTATATTCTAAAATGATGATAATTAAATTTTATGAAGTTTTTAGATCATCCATTGAGGGGGGTATTTCATAAGTGATTAATCTACCACAGATTTATAAATTTATGTTGAACCTGAAATTCTAAAAATCTCATTCAAAATAAAAATGAATGAGGTATGATTTTCACTTCCTATTTTTTTAATTTAAATTGGATGTTATTTTTAAGTGGTAGTGATTATATAACCAAATATGGGAATAAATACCTTTAACTTGAAATTTTTTTATGTGGGTTTTCAAGTGAGATCAAGTTCTTGATTTTCTTGAAAATCTTGTTCAATAGAATCTATGAATAGAAATATGGTATTAGTACCACATAGAATTGAGTTATCGATAGATTTTTTATCTAAATTAACCACTATTATTTTCTTTAAAGGGTTATCCCATGTAGACTTAGACTTGGTTGGTTGATGAAACAATTTTAAGAGTAATTTAGTTTCACCCATCTCTCAAGGAATGAATTAATCATAGTAGAAGTGTAAGAATAAAAGGGAGAATATGTGTTTATTGTGAAAAAATACTGATAATCCTTCCCTTTAAATATATTCAATTATGGGAAGAAGAAGTATTTAAGGTTTCCCTCAATGTTAATAAGGGTGTTACCATCTTTCCCTCCTTTGAATTTATTATCAATAAGTGGAAAATAAATTACATTCACTTTAGTTTAAACTGGTATCGAAAAAAAATATAAAGGATAGATTAAAGTTAATTTTGGATAAGTAAATCCTATATTTTATTTTTTTTCAATATGAATCAAGTAAATGTGGTAGGGAAAGGAAGTGAAGGCTACCCATATGTTTGTGTAAAAAATATTTGAGTTCCTACCACGGTATTTTCAGGGAAAAGGATACTATATCTGATAATTGGTGAGCTAGTACTAATGTTAAAGACAAGTACCAAGGTTTTGGTGTACTATCTACAATATTTTAGAAAATTTTACCTGAATACAGTTAGTGGTAAGATTTTATTCATTAAGAAAATTGAAATGAAGTTATTGAAAAAACATCAAAGATTTACTATATATGAAGGATGTTATATTTAGTGTTTAAAAACTCTTGGATTAAGGTTAGAGAAGGTTAGAGATTTTTTTAAGAGGAACTAAAACAATTTTCATGAATTATAGAAAATATGGTTAAGCCCTACATAACCATAACCTCAAGAAGTATATAAGGGTGATTCTTAGGGTTTTTATAATCATTATATCAACTTTGAATCATAGAAAAGTATAAATCTCCTTATTACCTAAGCATCATTCTATGATATGTATTCATGAAGTCTGTCTTACATAAAAATCATCAATCTACATAATTTTTTCCTACATAAGTATCAATCTAAGCCTATGTAAATATTATCCTTTATCAACTAAATCATTATTGGAGAATTTTTTTATAGACAATTTGAAGTTTTCTAGACATAATATTCCTCTACATATACATCATCTTCCCTATGTAACCATCAATATGAGTATATAAGCATGATTTCTAATTGTGTAAAAATCATTTCAGTTATTCATAAACATCAACACTCAAAGAATTTGTATAATTCTTCAAAATGAAAAATTGAGTTTTCATATCTAATAATATAAATAGAAAAAATAAAATGTAATTATTATAGTAGATTTTTTAAATTATTATATACATCACAAACACATTTAATGTTGTGTTATCCAAGCATTGAATCAAATAGTATCGGGTCTTAGATACTTAGATAAGAATATTAATGTAAAAAGGATAATGTTTTAGAAACTTTTTATTGTCTAAATTATTGAGTTTATTTAATTTATAATTCTAATGAAAATGATATTTGAAGATGATTATTCTATGATTATAGTTCCAATAATCATGATTCTTAGTTATCCATGATTCAATTATTTTTTTAGTATGAAAAGATCAAGTGGATGAGTCACTTATTGAAGAAGATGAAAATTCATGGGTTTTTAAGAATAATGAAGATAAAGTTACACAATTTCTTGAGATATCCATAAAATCTTTAATTCATTTTAATTTAATATTATTGAGTGAGATAAAGATATTTAAGACTATTGATAATAATATTAAGGTATGACGATCTTTAGAGAATTATTTTGTGCCTGAATTGAAGACTTCCATATTTCAAAAACTAGAAATGAAAAAGTATTCGATGTGGGTTTTGTTAATAAAATATTATATATCAAAAATTATTTGTTATTTTAGTTGAGTTATTTGAAGAAGAACATAAAGGAGTGAGATGCAATTGAAGTGCATAGATTCAACTAGAATCTGTATTGTTTTCCTACTAAATTACTACAACTGAATAGGAGAAGCTCCACATGATGTCCTATTGTATTTTATATAGATTTGAAGAAATATTTTGATGGATCTGATGTGTGTTAATTTTGAGTAATATGAAGCTGATCCTAATGGAGAAATAAAAGATAAATATATCTATCCATGTGAGGTGTAATAAATAATGGTGTTTTTTTAAATCCTTTGAGTTCAAGAATAGTGAATGAAATATCATGGAATAAAAGTGGGTATTTTATAATATTGTTTTTTAGCTAGAAAACAAAAAGACTTTGAGGATACCATTTACATATATTTAAAATATAGGATCAATTTAATGAAACTGCTCATGAAAATGATAAAATGAGAATATCAAGGAGGAAGAAAATAATAAATGAAGAGGAGCTACTTGGTTTTGTGTCAATTCAGTTGTCTAAGAGAATCTAAAAAGCTCTTGAAGTAAGGAGGAGGATGAGGATAAAAATCTAATAGAAGTCTTAAGACTCTTGAGGAATATGGAGAACTGAACCAGTGCTGAAGAGATACTACTTATTGGGTTTCAAATAAAGAGAAGAAGAGGAAGACAAATCTGAGAGAGATGATTTTTTTTCTAGATAGATTCTGTCAAGGAATAATAGGAAGAAGAATATTTAAGGTTGTAATGTAGTGAATCCTACTAAAAATATACAAGTATTTAGGTTCCTTATTGTTTTTAGTTGAGTTTATAGGAAATAGATTCTGATAAAATCTAGGAAGTTGATGATAGTGTATAGAGTTCAAGTTGGATGATTTGTTATTAAATATATATAGGTAGTCACAAATGATATAAGTTTTTTAAGTAGATATATTTTTTTGGTGATGAAGACATCTCTAGATAGCATATTGATCTACTTCAAGAGGAGGAAGGAATCTTTGAAGCAAGCAGGTGTGATGATAGTTTGAAGACTATGGGATACAGTATAAAAAATATCGTCACTCGTTTAATATAGTAGAGGCATGTCACTTATAAAATATGGTGACTATGCCTATGTAATATGGTGAACCCGGTTTCATGATAATCCCTAGAAACCTATGGTAATTGATAATAATATTATTAGTATAAAATTTGTGTATCAAAAGGAGTTGAACATAGAAAGGAATAAGTTTCCCATATTAGGATCGAAGCCTGTAAAAATCACATGTGGAAACATTAATTTCAAAATTTTCATTGCATATAGGTGTATTATAGGGTAAACTAAAATAGAACCATTTATATACTACTAGTTAATAGAGGTTCATAATACCAAAGGGGTGGAAATAACTTAAAATAAGTAATTGGTTTTTAGTAAAATTTGGTCACTCCTGATTCACCCCCCGCTCAGGAGTGTCTGCACAACCCTAATGGGACATTCAAAAATATCTAGAAATATATGTAATTTGAATTTAATAATTTACATAATTTCTTAACTATTATTTTTGTTCCTAAAAATCACGAAACACCATATTTCATCCTAATATTATCATTTTAAATATTTTTAAAACCATTTACTTTGACATTTCTCCTCCTTGCACAAGCTCTGTATCGATACTGTATAAACATTTTAGATAATTATCCTATCACTTAATATTAAAAATATATTAATAACATAATAATATTTTTATTCATAATAAATATTATCATATAGAACTATTTGTAGTGTATTTTTATTCTCATCATTATCATGAAAACATGATTAAGATATTATATTGATTTTTCATACCTTATGCGAGCGCTGGGAAAGTATTTGGTGAATTATCTTGTTATATTATTATAGAATTCATAAATATATGTAAATATCATTGATTATTAATTATTATTATATCTTAAATTTTGAGAAAAGACTTATACCTTACTATATACTATCTTTACCACAAACCATCCTGAACTGACCTAACATGTCACCCGACTCGGGGTGCAATATGGCCCAAAGGGTATTCCCGATCCCCACAAAATGAAAACTACTATCTGGGTATCATAGGAAACACCTATGGGAATAATTTCACCCTCAAATAAAAGTTAAATAATAGAGGAAACTTTTCCAGGAGCCTAGTATGGACCATCCTTACATTGTATGTCCATGCAACATCAAGTAAGAATAACCATAACAAGAAAACATGTTAAATGGGTCATAACCAACAACACTAATTTAAACCATTTGTATAAATATAATGCATTATCCATAAATGATGAAAAACAATAAGTAAAAATCATATACAATAAATACAATTTAAACTTGCAACATGATTTGTCGTCTTGTCCAATATAACAACAAACAAAAATAAAACAAACTTGGGCCATGCCTGAAGCCCACTCTATGCAGCCTCTGGATGCTTGCCACCTCCCAACTCACCAGACGATAGCCATAAGAAGAAAACCCAAGTCTGAATGAAAAACCAAGAACCTACAATATATATTCATGACAAAATATCCCAGTAGGTCATCACCCATTGAATCTATACAATTCATTTCATAAGGAAATTCATAAAGGCTATGTTGAAAATATAACTAAAAGTATTCTTTTCAAACACTCTAATGTGAAAAAAACAATCAAGTCTGCAATTTATTTACAAAACATTCCATTTATTTTCTTTAAATGAAAAAAAAATTACTATAAAAACATTCCATGGCCTAATCCATTTTCAAACCAAACACCCATTTTGAAATCCAACTTAAAAATCCAACACAGGAGTCTTTAATCCAAAATGTGTATTCTTAGCATCTTTTAAAACCATTTATAAAGGAAATGACCCAAGCACACAGGTCAAACATTAAAAAAGGTAGGAACCACAAGTAAAAATATAAATAATGAATAACAAGATAAGGTTTCCGTAGAAATATAATAAATGGAAATATACAATCAAGAATAAGATAGATATCCCTTATATAAACCACCAATCAAGAAATGAATGTGTCATTGGATCTACCCTAGGTCACTAAAATGAGACACATCTAACTTTATTAATTTATATAAACCAACTACTATCATGTGTTGAGTCCCAATATCTATAATCCATCTGACCAGACCAAAATGTCCTTATCTAAAATGGAACTCCCCTCAAAGACCAAGTGCCTAAAATGAATTGAGGGCCACTAGTAGTGTGTGAACCAACTAGTTTCATATAAATATATATCTTTTACTTAGTACCTAGGATCCCATGATCAAAAAAATCATAGGTACGATAATACACAAGCCAATATTATTACATGGAATTATCCTTTTCTCTACCTCACCTCTATCACCCTCACAAATAATAGCCTTATGCACATCATACATCCATAGTATAAGTAAGAACATCCCTCAAAAGGGAGAAACAAACATCACCTAGTGAAAAAAGACCCACACAAGGGATGATCAACTCAATGAGAAAATTAAGAGGGTATCTCAAGAATTAAACAGTGTTCTTTATAAAGTTACAACTGGACCATTACTATAAAAACATTACTCGAGATGTCAATCCATTTAACATTTCATAAATCCCCACTATAAACATCATTTATAAATACACCAAAACTTCACACATCATTTATATTTCAAATCCACCTTTCAAAACATGATTCTTCCTATTTGAAATCTAGAAACAAGGCCAAAGGCCTTCCATTTCTATAAAACACAATTTCAAAGATCCATAATTCATTTTAAAAATGTTAATAACAAACACACTCATTTCAATAAACATTTAGATTTTATTAAAGGACCCCTTTAAAATAATTTCAAGGTCAACACCCCATTGTAAACAAATATCTCATTAAAACCTCATTTTCACTCTTTGAAAACCAAATGGGATTGAAATGAAACACCCACCATCAAAACCATTTCATAAATCATCATAGTTATTTCAAAAAAACTTATCACATAAAAACATTCCATTTCAAACATGAAAACATATAATTCAAAAGATAAACCCTTTATTCCAAGACTAAACTTCATATAAATGATTTAGAAACGTCACATGGATATCACATATAATATTACTTTCTATAAAAATAGATTTACAAATTTTAATATTTCCATGAATTCCAAAAAGAAACAATTTTATAGAAACACATACTTAGAAGAGGTAGAAACCAAAAAAAACTATTCATAATGTGTCGGCTTCGATGAAGAGAACCTAAAAACTGTGTAGATGGAATCTATAGATACTAGACATAAAAATACCCAATATTAGGTCTACTTTTTACCCTAAATCATCTAATAAGAACTCAAGGTTTCATGAGTGGAACCAAAACCAAGAACAAATAGGGATGAAAGTGGGAATAGAGAAAAAAAAAGACTCACCTTAAAACCCACTTTTAACCATGAAGGAAGGGCCATGATCGAAGTGGGGAGTGGTTGGAGATTCCCTGTGGGATTCCTAGAGTTGTCCAAGTCATATTGGAGAAGGTGGGGATCCCTATTTAATTCATAAGGGTTAAAATTAGAAAACCAAAAAACATAAAACTATAGTCAGACCTCATGTCTTGGCCGCGTGGTTTTCTGAACTGTGTGCCAACCATACAGGAGTACCCCTATGAAAAAAACATGGCATAAAATTCCCTAGGAATCTCTACATGTTTTGACTAAACATGAAAATAGCATGAAAATAAAACTATCTATATGATATCCCCCTCTATAAGGTTATTTCATGGTTATTACTAACCATGTGGGATAACTATAAAATTCCCAAAAAACCTCAAAAAATTAAAACTTCAAGACCTCAAAACACAAGGACTTACATTGATCTAAGATAACATAAAATAATACAAATTAGACACTACAATTACATGTGAGTGTCACAATTATCCCCACCATGCCACTTTCAACCCCTATAAAGTCAATGGATGAAAATTAAAGGAAATAAATAACAAAATACAAAGAATCAAACCAATAAGGAACTGATCAACATTATCTGACCTCAATTCCAAACAACCAATATCCTCAAAGTTATTGAACCAGTTATCCATAAATATTCCAAAACTTCTCTAAACACAACTGAAATAAGAACACCATACCAAAATTCCTAAGATGGAAAGGAGAACTATCATGTCCTCCACATTATTTAAAATTACTCTAACATGGAGGAACTACAGAAAAATAATGAGAGATTCATCCTTAAAACAACTGAGAAAACACTATAGAAACTCAAAATCAATCCATAAGATCTTAAAAACTGAAATAACAAATAAAATCTCACAAGAGGCATAAAAAATGACATGACACCTAACCTCGAGTCGTAAAACACATGAATAACTTAGGGTGAAAAAATGGATCACTCTCATTTTTTGGGTCCAAAATAGTCTAATCCAGACACCATCTAGTGAACAATTGCGACTATTGAGTCACCCACCCTAGTTGCCTAATCATGAACCCAAGGATTTTTCTCTTGTCCAACTATCGAGATCCTCAAAATCTCAACACCAAAAACTAGTGCAAACCATAACTCTCAAGAGATATTCACCCAAATAATGAGGCACAAAAAAAACCAACTCTCTCATAACCCACCAAAAAAGAACAAGGAATTCCATAAAATGACAATAAAATTAATTTACAAGGGATATTCCACAAAATAACCATCCACTAGATTCCAAAAAAACAACAACAGAAACTCGAAAAGCATAACCCAAATTAAAACCTTCTAATGAAGGGTCCTAAAATAATCCAAAAAACACAAAACAGATCAAACTTGAGACCGATTATAAAAATCCAACATACAAAACCATTGAATATGACCTAAACATCCACAATAGAGGAAAAATCTTGGATCTTTGAGACAATTGGGATTATATTACCATGGATCCCTGAACTAGAAGTACACAAGATGACTATTGTTCTTATGAGAAGGAACCTTTTTTATAACTCATGCTCATCTATATTTACATCTCAATCCATTGGGTTATCTAAATTCCCATAAGATATAACTAAGGTATCACCCAACACTGGTCGACTAAACTGGCCAGCTTCAACTAAAATAGACTCTATGAAAATCTTCTGAAAATATTTCAGGACAGACACAAGTATAGATGAACCAAAATTTGGGTGAATAACACCTTTGAAGAAATTACCTTTCATGGAATAATTATCAACCAAACATGGAGAGAAAATTACCAACTCTGAGAATTGATAGACATACTCCTTCACTAATCACACACCCTAATCAAGGCTCAAAAGGTCAACAGATATCTCTTCTTTAATAACCTCTAGAAGGAACCACTGGTTAAAAACCATCCTAAATAACTCCTAAGAAATAACTTTTCACAACTGATAAGGTAACATAGACTCACACTACACTTGGCTAGAACTAACAATCAAGATAACAAAATATTTCAGCCATGAATCTCTAGGAATCCAGAGTGAATTGAGGATCACCTTAATCCATTCTAACTATCTTGCTTATTCTATCAAACCTTGATCACCATAAAAATAAAGTGGATTTTGATTCAATAATTCTGAGATGGGGTTTGAGGGAAAAGCATGTTTTAATTCCACCACTCAACTAAAAGTCTATATTGATTCTGGAACTAAACTTTTTCAACTATTTTGGGTGGCATACTTTAAAAAACACAAGACATGAATAACCTTAATTCATGTAATAAAAAAAAATGGTCCCATCATAAGTTAGGGTTCAAATATGAAATAATAAATCATTAAATCAAGGCATGTTAATTTCACACAAAGAGAAGAAAATTTTCTTTTCAAATAAAAAAATTCCTATAAGAAATTTTAAAAATGAATTCCATCAAGGAATGAACTTAAAAAAACAATCCCAAAGAACCTTTTTAAAATAAACTAACCTTGGTGGAACAATCATCATTAAAACAAATCATATCACAAAACACCTTTAAAAACTTCATCCTATTTTTAATTCCTTAAGGAACTCCTTAAAAACGAGGCATAATATGAATACCCATCAAAAATCACTACCCTTTTCAAAAAACCTTCCAAATTAATTTCAAAAAATGATCCACCTTTCATCCCAAAACACTTTAAAATATCTATTTTGAAATCAATCAAATTTAGGAATACCTAAATAAAAAAATTTGGCACATTCTCTTTCCCTTTTAAAAATTTTCCTAAATATTGCAATGGAAAAAACCATTTTATAAAACATTATATAAAAACTAAGGGAATATTATTTTTAAATAATCTATAAAACCCAATTTTGAAGTTAATAATTTCACAAAATTATCCCATTTCTCAAAATGAGGCTTTAAAACATAGCAGCACGAAAGAGCCGCACAAACATTCAAACAAGGTATGATGGAACCACAACCAAATAGCTTCAAAACACTCCTCAATTCATCTACAATAAGTGAGAATCACTTTAGGAGCAATCTGAATTTAAGGGGAGTCAAAAAAACACTGTCGGGGAAGAAACAGTGTTATACACAGTTTGACCACATGGGTTGGCAAACCATCTTCCAACCATGAAACCAACTCTATGATGGTGATAGACCTAAACCATGTGATAATTGCATAGTTTTCCAGACTATGTGATCTAACCATATTGATCAAGTTCTCTTCTATTTTTTTCTGAAACCAAAGAACTACCCCTGAATTCACTTAAAACTCAAAGGTGATCAAAAAATCATTAATTTACTTCAAAATCCATCGATAAACATCAAAAATAACCATGAATTTAAGATAATAACTCAAATAACCACTAGCACTACTAGAAAATCTGGTTTTGAAGGCGGGGCATCTATAGCGGCCGCCATTTGGCGGCCGCTAATACCATCAACAGCGGCCGCCAAATGGCGGCCGCTGCAATTTTTCCTAAAAAAACCCCTAATTTCCCCTCCCTCCCCTCCCTCCGCTCCCCAACCCCGCGACCCCCCCCCCCCCTTCCCCAACCCCGTGACCCTGACCCCGACCCTTGGTGACCCTCCCCGACCCCGACCCCCGGCAACCCTCCCCGACCCCCGGCGACCCTCCCCAACCCCCGGCGACCCTCCCTGACCCCCGGCGACCCCGACCCCGCCGGCGACCCCGACCCCCGTCGACCCCGACCCCTGACCTCCCGGCGACCTCAGCAACCCCCGGTGCGCCCCCATGACCCCACCCCCTTGCCTCCGTGCTGCCGACGACCTCCCGGTGACCCCGACCTCCCGGCGACCCCCACCCCCGACCTCCCGGAGACCTCCCGGCGACCCCGACCTCCCGGCGACCCCGACCTCCTGGCGACCCTGACCTCCTGGCGACCTCCCGGCGACCTCCGTGCGCCCCCAACCTCCCGGCGACCTCCCGGCAATCCCCACCCCCTTGCCTCTGTGATGTGCCACCGGCAACCCCCACTGCCTTGCCTCCATGGTGCGCCCCCGTGACCCCAACACCCCCTGCCCATGCTGCACCCCGGCGACCCCCACCGCCTTGCCTCCGCATTGCGCCCCCGTGACCCTGACACCCCCGCGACCCAGAAACACCCACCTCTGCCCGTGCTGCACCTTTGGATAGCCCCTCCGTCGCCGTCCCCTCGCGGCCCCATTTCATCCCTCTGGCAAGTCCTCCTGCCTCCGTTGGACCCTTCCGGTCCATTGTGCCCCGCCGTATAGAACCCTCCATGCGGTCCAAAGGTTCCACTCCTTTCGAGTCTGGCCGTCGAACCTCTGTCATCAATTCACTGCGCCCTCATGGATCTGCAATCGAGTCAGACCCCGTTACCCATGGTCGAGTCTTCCGCAGGTAATGTTTTTTATCCAAATTTGGTTTTTAAATTCTAATGATATGTGTTTTTTTTAGAATTTAAATAAGATATTTCACTTTTTATTTCTATTAAATACAGATATGGATAAGAGTTGGATTGATATGCAAGATAGATTTTCAGCTGAATATTATGGGGGGATTAAGCGATTTATGGATTTCACCAACAAATTTCCAAGAGATATGATTAGTTGTCCATGCAGAAAATGTGAAAATAGATATCTCTTCAAACGAGATATTGTTAGAGAACATTTGTTTTTGAATGGGTTTTTGAAAAACTATAAGACATGGACGCGTCATGGAGAAGATTCTGTTTCATTTCATCGCTCAGAAAATATTCATATGAATGTTGATTCGGGAAAAGTTGATCCGATGAACATAATGCTGAATGATATGATGCGTCAGTTTTAATCTGAAGACAGTAATGTGGTAAATGATGACGTTGGATTGAGTAATCCTCGTTCTTCTGCAGATGGAGAAGCATTGAAATTATTTGAAATTCTTGATGATGTGCATATTTAATTATATCCTGGATGCACTAAATTTAGTAAACTGTCATTCATCGTTGAATTGTTACACCTGAAGGCCTTGAACCAGTGGTCAGACACCTCATTCGACATGTTGTTGGTATTATTGAAGAAGGCACTCCCTGCTGGAGCGAAGATTCCGGAGTCATTCTATCAATCTCGCAAGTTAATCGATGATCTTGGATTTACATATGATACAATTGATGCATGTAGCAATAATTGTATGTTGTTTAGAAAAGAGAATGCGCAATTAAATAATTGTATTGTTTGCTATACATCTAGGTGGAAGACCAATGATATTAATCAAGGTAGTCATATTCTTCCTAGGAGAGTCTTGAATCAAGGGAAACAAGTTACCGCTAAACAGATACGTTATTTCCCACTGAAACTGAGACTGAAGAGATTCTTCTTGTCCACTAAAATTGCTAAATTGATGACTTGGAATTTAGAGAGAAAGAAAGAGGTTGATAAATTAACTCACCCGGAAGATTCATTGGCATGGAAAGAGTTTGATCAGAGACACCTATACTTTTTCCAAGATGATCGTAATAATCGACTGGGTTTGGAAGCAGATGTTTTTAACCCATTTAGGTCCATGGTTGGTGCGACACATAGTACATGGCCAGTGGTGTTTGTTCCATACAACATTCCCCCATGGGTACGTATGAAGAAACCTTTTTTGTTACTGTCAATTCTAATTGATGGACCGAGAGGACCTGGTGATAAAATCGATGTTTATATGCAACCTTTGATTGATGATCTGCAAGAATTTTGGGCCGATGGTGTAATGACTTTTGACTCGGCAGCAAATGAAATGTTTAGACTTCGGGCCGCTTTGTTATGGGCAATTAATGATTTATCAGCGTATGATAACTTATCAGGTTGGAGTACAAAAGGATAATTATCTTGCCCTTGTTGTAATAAGAGTAAGAAATCTATATGGCTTAAGCACTATAGAAAGTGGGCATATCTTGGTCACAAACGCTTTCTTCCTCCATTGCATAGGTTCAGAAAAGACCGTGTATCATTTGATGGGAATAGAGAGTTTGACCCATCACCACAAATACTTTCTGGGGTTGAAATTTGTGCACAACTTGATGAAGAAAACATCCATACAATTTATGATTTTCAAGATTTATTGGTTCCTACATTGCCTTCTATTCCTGCTGTAAATAGACAGTAAATTCATAATTGGAAGAAACGAAGTATTTTTTTGAATTGCCTTATTGTAAATATAATATTTTAAGGCATAATTTAGATGTGATGCACATTGAAAAAAATGTATGTGATAATATTCTGTGCACCATTTTAGGCGTCAAGGAGAAATCAAAGGACAGTTCTAATGCTCGACGTGATTTGCAAGAAATGGGATTGAGAAAGCCTTTACATTTACAGCTGGGTGAAGGTAATTGGGTATACATGCCTGTTGTACATTACACAATGAGTAAAAAAGAGAAACAAACATTTCTATCAATTTTGAAGACTATTAAGGTGCCAGATGGTTATTGCTCTAATATTTAGAAGCGTGTGAATATGATGAGCATGACATTACAGGGTTTGAAAAGTCACGATAATCATATTCTACTTCAACAGTTAATTCCTATAGCAATTTGTGATTGCTTACCTTCCCAGGTTGTTGAGCCATTGATTGGAGTTTCTAATTTTTTCAGACAGCTCTGTTCTAGGAATCATCGCATGAGTGATTTGAAAAAGCTACAGGATAAGATTGTACTTGCACTATGTCACCTATAAAAACTCTTTCCGCCGTCTTTTTTTTATTTCATTCTTCACTTGACCGTGCATTTAACTGGTGAAGTCATTGATGGTGGTCCCGTGCAATTCAGGTGGATGTATCCAATAGAGCGATACTTAAATACATTGAAACGCTATGTGCGCAACAAAGCTCGTCCAGAAGCATCAATTGCCAAGGGATATTTAATGGATGAGTGTACTAATTTCTGTGCTTCATATATTGATGAGGTTGAAACAAAGATAGATAAACCGTCCCAGACTGACGAGGGTCCAATTGAAGAAGGAATAACATTTGATATGCGGAACGACGAGTGGGTTCAAGCTCATCGATATGTGTTGTTCAACACTCCATCAGTTATTCCATTGATACAGTAAGACTCATAGTTGATGTGTATTTTGTTTATATATTTATTTTATTGCTTACCTTATATTGTGTTGTGATTTAGGATGCATATCGCTGAGTTGAAACATGAAAGGCCCCGTGCAAATGAGTATCAAATCCAAAAACATCATTTCAACACATTTCATGAGTGGTTCAAGACTCATGTACGTATAATTGATTTAATATTTTTATAGGGCAACTAAGTTGTATTTTCACAATCCTTTATCCATTAAACTATATATTCGAAATTTTCAGATTCAAAAGTTACGTGATTTAACCCAGTATGTGAGCAAAGAACTCAACCAACTAGCTGATGGTCCATTTATTACAGCTCGTCGCTACAAGTCTTTGGATGCTAACGGATTCCGATTTCGTATTAGCGATGTTGACATGAACCAACCCACACAAAATAGTGGCGTTGGTTGTTCTTTTGTTGGTGCAGGTTATTATTATGGATTGTTGAGAAATATTATTGAGGTTATTTATGATCGTGGCTTAAAACACATATTGTTAAGGTGTGATTGGGTCGATCCAGTTTGTGGAACGAAAGTTGATAACTTCCAATTTACATTAGTGAACTTTAACAATATGCTATGTAAAGATGACCGGGTTAGCAATGAGCCCTTCATACTGACATCGCAGGCAGAAAAAGTTTAATTTTTCGGCATTGATTCTGATTGGAAAGTTGTGGTGAAAATGTCTAGAAGAGGGGTTTTTCTGATTGACAACGAGGAACCTGAAGTTGTCACATTTCCTGATCAAACACTTGACCAAACAACAGTAGATGTACGAGATGAAGATATACAATGGACCAGAGAGACGGTTGAAGGAGATACGATAGACTTGCATGATTAGTGGAAATTGTAATTATATTCCTAGTTATTATTTGTAAAAATATTTATCAGTTATATATGTATAAAAATTGCTTGATTTAACTATAATTTCTTTTAATGCAGGTATGTCACAGGGTGGTCACAGTGGTTCACCTGATGTTTTTGGTATGTATGATTTCATTTTTCTAAATTAATTGATTGCAATTTTCTGTTTATATTTCCCTAACTGTTTCTAATCATTAATTTATATTGTAATTGAATTATGAATTTATGTTTATCAGGATCTACTGCTTCTTCCAGCAGACGCAGGGGTCCTGGTAGAGGGGTTCGATCCTGGAACTCTGGAGCCCGATTGGATGTGTTATTTGATGACACATTTCATCCAGTTGGAGGTGGTTCTACTGCATTGAGTCATCAGTTTGGGCATATGATACGAGACTCACACAGATTCCCTCTGACGACTCGTGACTGGAGTTCTTTCCCTCAGGATACGATGGACAGATTATGGAGGGAGGTTCAAGTAAATTCAATGTTTAATTTTTCATGATATTGTTATTATTATTGTCCCATCTACTGAAAAAAAAATTAACAGGATAATTTGACATCCTGTCCAGATGAGTTTCGGGCTATTTGTATGTCGAAATGCAGAAAATTATGGAAGGATTACAAGTCAAGGGTGAAGAGAGATCACTGGACACCATTTGCGGGTGTGCCAGACATTCTACAGCGAGTCCCTCCGGGCATTCTTCCTGCGCAGTGGCAGGATTTGGTTGCGTTTTGGTCGAGTGAGGCAGCGATGGTAATATTTATTACTTTTAATCTATAAATGACTAGTTTTGAAAATGTCTGTTAAGTAAATACATTGAATGTAGACCGAGTCTGCTCGTCATTCATATAATCGAGCGATGCAGGCCACACCTTCCAGACTTGGCACTCGACATGTGTCACAGCTCAGACATGATGTAAGTTCAGAATTCACTATTTCATTCATATTTTAAAAATATTGTAGTATAACATGGTGAACCCCTTTATTATAGTTACACCAACACGGCGAGCCAATCAATCGGATGTCCATATGGATGAGGACTCGTAGGTCGGGTGATCCCGATGTTGCCGGTGTTATAGTAATAAAATTATTTACTAATTAATAAATGTATTTTTTATTTTATATAAATTATGCATATTTGTTCATTGATTCATTATATGCTACAGGCTCAGTTTTATGCTCAGTTAGCAGAGTTTCCAGAGGAGAAACATCGTATTACTGTGCGTAGAGATGAAATATTTCACTGTGTCGTGGGGCGTGACGGTCATGGTTATTCTTTGACTTATGGAGGCGGTGTCCCACGACGTGCAGTTGTTAGAGAAGATGTGATGAGTGCATGCAGAGAGTCAGGGATGCGCACACAGGCTGAGATAGATGCTTCCATGTAGGATATGTAGTGCAATTTTGATTCACAGTTTCAGCAGTTATGTGCAAAGTATGAGGAGAGGTTGTCACAGATGTCATCACGTATCGATGAAATGACGACGCAACAAGTGGCGCCACAGGTAAACAATAAAAAAAACCATACTCAGATTGAATTTTATTGATATGTTTAAGATACATAATATTGATATAATTTGTAGGCTCTGAATACATCTGGTGGACATCACAGTGATATTGGTGATCCAGATGAGAATGAACCCCATGCATGAGGTAATTTCATTTGTCTTGATGAATTCTTTAGAATTTTTTATATCCTTGATGAATATAATTTTCCTTTTTACCTAGATTAATTAGTTTTAATATTTGTGGATGACATCTTCGTGCACTCCAAGAGCGATTATGATCATACCCAACATCTTGACATCACACATATTACACTTATTGACTATACGTCAAGCTATATATATGTCAGTTTTGTATTGATTATATAGGTATAGTTATTGGGTCAAATAATTTCATAGGAAGGTGTGTCAGTGGATGGAGAGAAACTCCAGACATTTGTTTCTTGGGAGAAGCCCAAGAACTCTTTCAATATTTGTATATTTTTAAGGTGAGTGAATTGTGATGTGGTCGAGCAGACGGCATGTCAATCGGACGTGTCGTGTGCCCGCGGTGACCGGGAACGCCGTTCTGGTGTCATAAACGACCAAAACTGGAATCTAACGGTCAAACTCTTAGCAGATGATATCGGATTGACCTGAAATCACAGGACAACAATACAATTATTATTCTCGACGTGCACGCGTAGACGGCACGTCAATCGGACGTGCAGTCTATGCGGTAGGGATCATTATGCGTTCTTTAAGCGTTGCGCGCGCTTGATAAACGCACGTGGGGGGTCCCAAACTGGCCGAACAATGTCCGAATGGCCTGAAATAGGACGAAATCAAAGGGTAAGTGAATTTTGATGTGGTCGAGCAGACGGCACGTCAATCGGATGTGCTGTGTGCCCGCGGTGACCCGGAACGCCGTTCTGGTGTCACAAACGGCCAAAACTGGCGTCTAACGGTCAAACTCATTGAGGACGACATCGGATTGACCTGAAATCACAGGAAAACAATACAATTATTATTTTCTACATGCACACGCAGACAGCACATCAATCGGACGTGCGGTCTGCACGGTAGGGCTCATTATGCGTTATTTAAACGTTTCGTGCGCTTGATAAACGCGCGTGGGGGGTCCCAAACTGGACGAACGATGTCCGAATGTCCTGAAATCGGACTACATCAAAGGGTGAGTAAATTTTTATGTGTTCGAGCAGACGGCATGTCAATCGGACGTGTCGTGTGCCCGCGGTGACCGGGAACGCCGTTCTGGTGTCATAAACGGCCAAAACTGGCATCTAACGGTCAAACTCATAGCGGACGACATCGGATTGACCTGAAATCACAGGACAACAATCCAATTATTATTCGCGACGTGCACGCGCAGATGGCACGTCAATCGGACGTGCGGTCTGCGTGGTAGGTCTCATTATGCGTTCTTTAAGCGTTGCGCGCTCTTGATAAACGCGCGTGGGGGGTCCCAAACTGGCCGAACGATGTCCGAATGGCCTGAAATTGGACAACATAAAAGGGTGAGTGAATTGTGATGTGGTCGAGCAGACAGCACGTCAATCGGACATACCGTGTGCCCGCGGTGACCGGGAATGCCGTTCTGGTGTCATAAACGGCCAAAATTGGCGTCTAACGGTCAAACTCATAGCGGACGACATCGTATTGACCTGAAATCACAGGACAACAATAACATTATTATTCGCGACGTGCACGCGCAGACGGCGCGTCAATCGGACGTGCGGTCTACGCGGTAGGGCTCATTATGCATTCTTTAAGCGTTGTGTGCGCTTGATAAACGCGCGTGGGGGGGTCCCAAACTGGCCGAACGATGTCCGAATGGCCTGAAATTGGACGAAATCAAAGTGTGAGTGAATTTTGATGTGTTCGAGCATACTTCACATCAATCGGACGTGTCGTGTGCCCGCGGTGACCGGGAACGCCATTCTGGTGTCATAAATGGCTAAAACTGGCATCTAACGGTCAAACTCATAGCGGATGACATCGGATTGACCTGAAATCATAGGACAACAATAAAATTATTATTCAAGACGTTCACATGCAGACGGCATGTCAATCGGACGTGCGGTCTGCGCGGTAGGGCTCATTATGCGTTCTTTAAGCGTTGCGCGCGCTTGATAAACGCGCGTGGGGGGTCCCAAACTGGCCGAACGATGTCTGAATGGCCTAAAATCGGATGACATCAAATGGTGAGTTAATTGTGATGTGGTCGAGCAGAAGGCACATCAATCGGACGTGCCGTGTGTCTGCGGTGACCGGGAACGCCGTTCTGGTGTCATAAACGGCCAAAACTGGCGTCTAACGGTCAAAATCATAGCGGACGACATCAGATTGACCTGAAATCACAGGACAACAATAAAATTATTATTTGCGACTTGCAAGCACAGGCCGCATGTCAATCGGACATGCAGTCTGCACGGTAGGGCTCATTATGCATTCTTTAAGCGTTGCGCGCGCTTGATAAACGCGCGTGGGGGGTCCCAAACTAGCCGAACGATGTCCGAATGGCCTGAAATAGGACGACATCAAAGGGTGAGTGAATTTTGATGTGTTCGAGAAGACGGCACGTCAATCGGACATGTTTTCTGCCCGCGGTGACCGGGAACGCCGTTCGGGTGTCATAAACGGCCAAAACTGGAATCTAACGGTCAAACTCATAGCGGACGACATCGGATTGACCTGAAATCACAGGAAAACAATACAATTATTATTCGAGATGTGCACGCGTAGACCGCACGTCAATCGGACGTGCGGTCTGCGCGGTAGGGCTCATTATGCGTTCTTTAAGCGTTGCGCGCGCTTGATAAACGCACGTGGGGGGGTCCCAAACTGGCCGAACGATGTCCGAATGGCCTGAAATCGGACGACATCAAAGGATGAGTGAACTGTGATGTGGTCGAGTAGACGGAACGTCAATCGGACATGTCGTGTGCCCGCAGTGACCGGGAACGCCGTTCTGGTGTCATAAACGGCCAAAAATGGCATCTAACGGTCAAAATCATAGCGGACGACATCAGATTGACCTGAAATCACAGGACAACAATCCAATTAATATTCATGGCGTGCACGCACAGACGGCACGTCAATCGGACGTGCGGTCTACGCGGTAGGGCTCATTATGCGTTCTCTAAGCGTTGCGCACGCTTGATAAACGCGCGTGGGGGGTCCCAAACTGGACGAACGATTTCTGAATGGCCTGAAATTAGACTAAATCAAAGGGTGAGTGAATTGTGATGTGGTTGGGTAGACAGCACGTCAATCAGATGTTTCGTGTGCCTGCGGTGACCGGGAACGCCGTTCTGGTGTCATAAACGGCCAAAACTGGCGTCTAACGGTCAAACTCATAGCGGAAGACATCGGATTGACCTGAAATCATAGGAAAACAATACAATTATTATTCGTGATGTGCACGCGCAGACAGCATGTCAATCGGACGTGCGGTCTGCGCGGTAGGGCTCATTATGCGTTCTTTAAGCGTTGCGCGCGCTTGATAAACTCGCATGGGGGGTCCCAAACTGTCCGAACGATGTCCGAATGGCCTGAAATCGGACGACATCAAAGGGTGAGTGAATTGTGATGTGGTCGAGTAGACGGAACGTCAATCGGATGTGTCGTGTGCCCGCGGTGACTGGGAACGCCGTTCTGGTGTCATAAACGGTCAAAACTGGCGTCTAACGGTCAAACTCATAGCGGACGACATCGAATTGACCTGAAATCGCAGGACAACAATCCAATTATTATTTGTGACGTGCACGCACAGACGACACATTAATCGGACGTGCGGTCTGCGCGGTAGGGCTCATTATGCGTTCTTTAAGTGTTGTGCTCGCTTGATAAATGCGCGTGGGGGGTCCCAAACTGGCCGAACGATGTCTGAATGGCCTGAAATCGGACGACATCAAAGGGTCAGTTAATTTTGATGTGGTCGAGTAGACGGCACATTAATCGGACGTGTCGTGTGCCCGCAGTGACCGGGAACGCCGTTCTGGTGTCATAGACGGCCAAAACTGGCATCTAACGGTCAAACTCATAGCGTACGACATCGGATTGACCTGAAATCACAAGAAAACAATAAAATTATTATTTTCGACTTGCAAGCGCAGGCCGCATGTCAATCGGACATGAAGTCTGCGCGGTAGGGCTCATTATGTGTTATTTAAGCGTTGCGCGCGCTTGATAAACGCGCGTGGGGGTCCCAAACTGGCCGAACGATGTCTGAATGGCCTGAAATTGGACGACATCAAAGGGTGAGTGAATTGTGATGTGGTCGAGCAGACGGCATGTCAATCGGACCTGTCGTCTGCCCGCGGTGACCAGGAATTCCGTTCTGGTGTCATAAACGGCCAAAACTGGCGTCTAACGGTCAAACTCATAGAAGACGACATCGTATTGACCTGAAATCACAGGAAAACAATATAATTATTATTCGAGATGTGCACGCGCAGACCGCACGTCAATCGGACGTGCGGTCTGCGCGGTAGGGCTCATTATGCGTTCTTTAAGCGTTGCGCGCGCTGGATAAACGCGCGTGGGGGGGTCCCAAACTGGCCGAACAATCTCTGAATGGCCTGAAATCGGACGAAATCAAAGGGTGAGTGAACTGTGATCTGTTCGAGCAGACGGCACGTCAATCGGACGTGTCGTGTGCCCGCAGTGACCGGGAACGCCGTTATGGTGTCATAAACGGCCAAAAATGGCATCTAACGGTCAAACTCATAGAGGAAGACATCGGATTGACCTGAAATCACAGGAAAACAATCCAATTATTATTCATGACGTGCACGCATAGACTGCACGTCAATCGGATGTGCGGTATACGAGGTAGGGCTCATTATACGTTCTCTAAGCGTTGCGCACGCTTGATAAACGCGTGTGGGGGGGTCCCAAACTGGACGAACGATGTCTGAATGGCCTGAAATCTGACGAAATCAAAGGGTGAGTGAATTTTGATGTGGTCGAGCAGACGGCACGTCAATCAGACGTGCCGTGTGCCCGCAGTGACCGGGAACGCCGTTCTGGTGTCATAAACGGCCAAACTGGCGTCTAACGGTCAAACTCATAGAGGACGACATCGGATTGACCTAAAATCATAGTACAACAATACAATTATTATACGCGACGTGAACGCGTAGACAGCATGTCAATCGGACGTGCGGTCTACACAGTAGGGCTCATTATGCGTTCTTTAAGCGTTGCGCGCGCATGATAAACGCGCGTGGGGGGTCCCAAATTGTCCGAACGATGTCCGAATGGCCTGAAATCGGACAACATCAAAGTGTGAGTGAATTGTGATTTGGTCGAGTAGACGGAACATCAATCGGATGTGCCGTCTGCCTGTGGTGACCGGGAACGCCGTTCTTGTGTCATAAACAGCCAAAACTGGCGTCTAAGGGTCAAACTCATAGCGGACGACATCGAATTGACCTGAAATCGTAGGACAACAATCCAATTATTATTCGCGACGTACACGCATAGACGACACATTAATCGGACGTGTGTTCTGCGCGGTAGGGCTCATTATGCGTTCTTTAAGCGTTGCGCGCGCTTGATAAACGCGCGTGGGGGGTCCCAAACTAGCCGAACGATGTCCGAATGGCCTGAAATCAGACGCCATCAAAGGGTGAGTGAATTGTGATGTGGTCGAGTAGACGGCATGTCAATCGGACGTGTCGTGTGCCCGCGGTGACCGGGAACGCCGTTCTGGTGTCATAAATGGCCAAAACTGGCGTCTAACGGTCAAAATCATAGCGAACGACATCGGATTGACATGAAATCACAGGACAACAATACAATTATTATTTGCGACGTGCACGCGTAGACGACACGTCAATCAGACGTGCGGTCTACGAGGTAGGGCTCATTATGCATTCTTTAAGCGTTGCACGCGCTTGATAAACGCGCTTGGGGGGGTCCCAAACTAGTCGAACGATGTCCGAATGGCCTGAAATTGGACGACATCAAAGGGTGAGTGAATTGTGATGTGGTCGAGCAGACGGTACGTCAATCAGACGTGCCGTGTGCCTACGGTGACCGGGAATGCCGTTCTGGTGTCATAAACGGCCAAAACTGGCGTCTAACGGTCAAACTCATAGAGGACGACATCGGATTGACCTGAAATCACAGTACAACAATAAAATTATTATTCGCGACGTGCACGCGCAGACCGCATGTCAATAGGACGTGCGGTCTGCGCGGTAGGGCTCATTATGTGTTCTTTAAGCGTTGCGCGCGCTTGATAAACGTGCGTGGGGGGTCCCAAACTAGCCGAACGATGTCCGAATGGCCTGAAGTTGGACAAAATCAAAGGGTGAGTGAATTGTGATGTGTTAGAGCAGACGGCACGTCAATCGGACGTGTCGTGTGCCCGCGGTGACCGGGAACGCCGTTCTGGTGTCATAAACGGCCAAAACTGGCATCTAACGGTCAAACTCATAGTGGACGACATTGGATTGACCTGAAATCACAGGAAAACAATCCAATTATTATTCGCGACGTGCACGCGTAGACTGCATGTCAATCGGACGTGTGGTCTGTGCGGTAGGGCTCATTATGTGTTCTTTAAGCATTGTGCGCGCTTGATAAATGCGCGTGGGGGGGTCCCAAACTGGCCGAACGATGTCCGAATGGCCTGAAATCGGACGACATCAAAGGGTGAGTAGATTTTGATGTGTTCGAGCAGACGGTACGTCAAACGGATGTGTCGTGTGCCCGCGGTGACCGGGAACGCCGTTCTGGTGTCATAAACGGCCAAAACTGGCGTCTAACGGTCAAACTCATAGCGGACGACATCGGATTGACCTGAAATTGCAGGACAACAATACAACTATTATTCGCGACGTGCGCGCGCAGACGGTTGTGGTCTGCGCGGTAGGGCTCATTATGCATTCTTTAAGCGTTGTGCGCGCTTGATAAACGCGCGTGGGGGGTCCCAAACTGGCCGAACGATGTCTGAATGGCCTGAAATCGGACGACATCAAATGGTGAGTGAATTGTGATGTGGTAGAATAGAAGGCACATCAATAGGACATGTCGTGTGCCTGCGGTGACCGGGAACGCCGTCCTGGTGTCATAAACGGCCAAAACTGGCATCTAACGGGAAAACTCTTAGCAGACGACATCGGATTGACCTGAAATCACAGGACAACAATCCAATTATTATTCGCGACGTGCACGCGCAGACGGCACATCAATCGGACGTGCGGTCTACGCAGTAGGGCTCATTATGCGTTCTTTAATCGTTGCGCGCGCTTGATAAACGCGCGTGGGGGGGTCCCAAACTGGCCGAACGATGTCCGAATGGCCTGAAATCGGACGACATCAAAGGCTGAGTGAATTGTAATGTGGTCGAGCAAAAGGAACATCAATCGGACATGTCGTGTGCCCACGGTGACCGAGAACGCTGTTCTGGGGTCATAAACGGCCAAAACTGGCGTCTAACGGTCAAACTCTTAGCGGACGACATCGGATTGACCTGAAATCACAGGACAACAATCCAATTAGAACAATAGAATTAATTATTTTAAATTTATAAAACGGTAATCAAATTTATGAATATTATTTTGAAAATCAAATAATTTAGATCTGTTACAGTAAGTTTGAAGTTAAATATTTGTTTTCTAGGTTTTATTCGGTACTAAGTTTGTTATTAAATTTTGTTATGAAGTTATATGTGATGATGGATTCAGAGCTTGGAAGATGACAGCCGGGATTTATTTTTTATATTAATGTATAATTGAATTTTTTTTAAAAAAAAAATAAAATTTAATTGTGGCCTCCATATGGCGGCCGCTATAGGTGTCTCCATGGACACCTTTAGCGGCCACCATATGGCGGCCGCTGCCAATAGCGGCCGCTATAGGTTTTTCAAGGAGAACTATAAAAGATGCCATTTGGCGGCCTCTATTTGTCTGGGCTATAGTGGCCGCCAATTGGCGGCTGCTAAAGCCCATCCCGGCTTGCCTACAGCGTCCGCCAAATGGCGACCACTGATAGTAACAGCCACAGGGCAAAAGCGGCCGCCGTTTGGCAGACGCTAGGCGATCGCTATAGGACTTTAGCGACGGCTTTTGGCGGCCGCTAAAGGTCATTCTTGTACTAGTGTAGTAACTCAAGGCTCAGGGGGAGAGAGAGTTCATGGTGTTCTCCCTGCACCAAACTCTAAAGTTCCAACACTATCCAAAACACTCCATTCTACCATGAAATACCCTAAATAACAAGAGGGTCACTCTAAAGAACCTAATACTTTAAATAACCTAGGATCTAATTCCATTTTGTAATGAACCAACCCAGGTACACCTGACACGTCTCTTAACCCAATCCACCACATGGACCAAAGGGTCATCCTGATCCCCACGGGAGTATCTTGGCACCATAGAAAACACCCTTAGGAATTATTTTTCCCTAAAATCAGAGTTAAATTATATAAGAACATTTTCTAAGATTATGACATGGACCATCCTTACATTACACGTCCATACACTAGGAATTAAGAATAACCAAAATAAATAAACATGCCAAATAGGTCATAACCAACAACACTGATTCAACCCAATTGCATAAATATAATACATCATACATAAATGATGAAAATATATCAAGGAATAATCTGATATAATAAAAAAATTGAAATAAGATACATAATTTCTCATCTTAACTGATATAACTATAACCATAAATGAAAACTTTGGCCACACCCAAAGCCTAATCCATGCAACCTGCAGCTGCTCACCACCTCCCAACTCACCTGACATCAGCCACAAGAACAAAACCCAGTTCTAGTTGAAAATATTGGAACAGTAAATATATAGACATGAGATAACATCCCATTAATATACCACCTAATTAATCTATGAAATTTATTTCATAAGGAAATTTATAAAATAAATTATGAAAATATAACTTGAAATTATACTTTTTAAACACAAGAATGTGAAAAAACTCTCATTTTTATAATATCTTTTCAAAACTTTGAATTTTTTTTCTTTAAATGAAAATAATTTCTATAAATTTTTCCTTGGACTAAGGTATTTTAAAACCAAATGACCATTTTGAAATCCATTTTAAAAACCCATCATGGGAGTATTTAATTCAGAATGGGTTTTATCAACGTATTTGAAAATCATTTACAAAGGAAACGACCCAAGAACACAATTCAAACGTACAAAAGGAAGGCACCATAAGTACAAATATAGAAAATGAACAATAACATGATAAGGGTTCCATAATAATATAATAAAGGGGAAGATACAATCAATAACAAGATAGGCATCCCCTATATAAACCACCAATCAGGAAACAAATGTTTCATGGGCTCTACCCTGCATCACTGATATGAGACACATATAACATTTTTAATTTGTATAAACCAACTATCAGAATATGTTGAGTCCCAATATACATAATCCATCTGACTAGATCACATCATCCTCATCACAAATGGAAATCCCCTCCTAGACCCAATGCCTAACAGGACTATAGGGCCACTAGTAGTGTGTAAACCAACTAGTGTAATATAAATATAGATCACCCACTTAGTACCCAAGTTCCCATGACCAAAATTAATGTATAGGTGAGTGAATATGTAACTCAATATCAACACAGGTCATAGTCCATAAATCTCCATCACCTCCATCACCCTCGTAAATAATATCCCCATACACACTATACATCCATCACATAAATAAGAACATTCCCTAAAAAGGGAGCAACAAACATCACTTAGTGACAAAAAACCCACACAATGGGTGAAAAACTCAAGGGTAAAGTCAATAGGGTCTCCCAATCATTAAAAAAATGTGTTTTATAAAGTTTTAATTGGACCTTTACTATAAAAACATGTCTTGGGAGGATGATCCCCTTCATATTTCATAAAACCCCACTTTAAAAATCCTTTTGAAATCTACAAAAACCATGCACATCATTTATATTTCAAAGTCACCCTTTTAAAACATGGATCTTCCTCTTAGGGATCAAAAAACAAGTCTAAAGGCCCTTTATTTATATTAAACATGCTTTTCAAGATCCATAAAGAATTTTTACAAGGGTCATAACAAACACACTCATTTTAATAAACATTTTAATTTCATCAAAGGAATCCTTTTTAAATCATTTTTAGGTCAACACATCATTGTAAGAAAAATGTCTGTTAAAAACCTCATTTTCACTCTTTTAAAAAAAATATTGAAATAAAACACACGCCATCAAAACCATTTCAAAAATCCTCATAGAAATTTTACAAATGCTTGGCATATAAAAACATTACATTTTAAACATGAAAACATGGAATTTAAAAGAGAAACCCTCCATGATAAGACTAAACATAATAGAAATAATTTAGAAACATCATATGGATATTTCATATAATCATAATTTTTAAAAAATCAATTTAAAAAACATGATCACACCGTGAATTTAAAAATGAAACAATTTCATAAAAATGTCTACTTGGAATAAGAGGAAACCAAGTTGAAACTAGTCAGAATGTGTTTCCTTCAATAAATGTGACCTAAAAAGGATGGAAATGACATTTATAGACACTAAACACTAATATATTCAACATTAGGTCTACCCCAAACCCTAAATCAGCCTATGGGGCCCCTAGGGTTTATGAGAGGAACCAAAACCAAGATGAAAGATGGAAGAAAGGGGGAGGATAAAGAGAGAATATTCCTCATGAAATCTACTCACAAACATGAATTAAGGGACAAGATGGTAGAGGGAATAAGGTTGGAGGACCCTCTTTAGATTCCTAGATTCAACTGAGTTATATGGGATAAGTGATGGGGGTCCCACTTTAATTTGAAAGTAGTAAAATTAGAAAACCACAAAACATAAAAACCTGGGAAGATCATACGGTTTTCTAAACCATGCACCAACTATACGAGAGTACCACTACACCCAAAAAATGGCCCAAGTTTTCCTAGGAATATCTTTATAGTTTGACTAATCATTCAAAGACTATGAAAAATAGTATTGTCTCTATGATATCTCCCTTTTCACGCTGCACGGTTATCCCTAATCATGTGGGCTAAACTTGTAATGCCTATAAACCCTCAAAAACATCAAATCACAAACACACAAAACATTGGGACTTACAGATTTCAAAGATAACATAAAATAATACAAATTAGAAACAATATTCACATGTGGGTGTCATAATCTTAAAGATTCAAATTTGAATTTTTCAATGTTGTGTAGGCACTACATCGGGACCAATAAATATTTTCAAATTTATCTTGATATATGAATTAATTTATATCAATTTAATAATATTTATATTACATTTTGAGTACATTAACATGTATTATATTTTCTATAAAATTTAAAATCTTTTTATGTCATATTAACATCATGATGATGTCATAAAAGAGACAGTATTCATAAAAACTATATTTTTTAACTATTCACAAAAAAAATAACTTTTCTAGAAAAAAAAATTAACCCTAAGATAATTTTGACATGATGAAACCAAAAATTAAATCCATTTTATCAAATTGGATTCCAAAAATTTAGAAATTTAACTTTTAAATAAAATCATATAATACATAAGAGACTAATTTATTTAGAATAAAAAATATTTTTTAAAATAAAAAACTATATTTTTGTTTTATGCCTTGATAAAAAAATTTATAATAACAAATATAAATATAAATCCATATATTTAAAATAAATAACCATTTATAAAACTTCTAGATATATAAAAATAAAAATCATGTTAAGAAAATATATTTAACCTATAAATAAAACATATTTTATGACAGGAAGTAAATATAATAATTTTAAATATATAATGCATATATAATTTATTATATAACATCCTTTGGGACATATATTGTAACAACCCAGGTACTTATAAAATAATTTATTTCTATTTTGGAATTAAATAGTTAAATTTGTTATAAATGTATAATGAAATAACTGGTATTAATAAAAATTATGAATTTATACTAATAGAATAGAAACCTCATCTATGAGAGTATAAATAAAATTTATGTATCTTATAAGTGAAAATATTATATATTTATATAATTTATTAAGTCAATAAATGTTTCGAAAATGATAAATTAAGTGTTTTTATTTTTGTGAAACATAAATTTTTATTTACAATTGTATAATCAATATGATTATTTAAAAGAAAATTTATTTTCATAAAATAGAATCATAAATTAATATATATTTTTCTTATTATTATAAGATAATTTTATGGGACCTTAATTAATTTTTCAAAGTGTTATAAAATCAGTTATAATTTTAAAATTGTTATTTTTCAAGTAAATGATTATTTTAATTAAAAATTAAATTTATCATATTAATAAAATTATTTTTATAAAATGGGGTTTATTTTTTAATTCTACACATTGAAAAACGATTAGAGGTAATTTTTTTGATTTTTCTGAAATAGTTGAATTTTTGGTGAATAGTGAAATATGATAATTTATGATATATGCTAAATACATAAATCATTGAGTCATAGATGATGTATTGGTGATTTAAGCCCATAATATTTAACTATAATTCATTATTTTAATATATTTAGTGATATTTTTTAAACTATTCACAGTCTTGAGCCAAAATAATAACTAATGAATAAAATAATGAGAAAACACCCCTCTCCTCTACTATAAATACCACCCCTCACCACCTCATTTATTCCACCTAAAATCCTTAAAGATTATTTAAATTATAATAAATTACATTATTAATCCTCTTAACCACATCCAAGACCTACTTGTATCACCAAAAGTCCAAAACCAAGTTCCTTAAAGAGGTTTTCAAGGAGAAGAATTCAAGAGGTAAAATCCTCTTTCATTTTCTTTTATTTTCTTTTCAATTTCTTCTATTTTATTATTCTCTCCTAAAATACCCTCATCCAAGTGACATGATAACTCTAGTATATTAAATATAATATAATTTTATTGTGTTAATGGAATATCCATCATCAAATCTCCCCTCTTCTCCTCTTATTCTAAAAAATAAAAACATCACTCGGGGTGTGTTGATTTACCATCATCATGGATGATCTATTTTCATTTTCCTTTACCGCATTCAAGGATAGTCATAAAACCATTATTATGGTTAAATAAGATTTTATTATACATATTATAAGTTTTAAAATTTTTTGTATCCAATATATAAGCATGATATTAAATAAAATGATATAAGTTTGTGATGGTCGTAAAAACCACCAAAATAAACTAAATCATTTTCATTAATGTTTTATCTAATAAATCATCCTCATATACGAAAAATAATAATATATAGTATCATTTAAAAAATTTTAAACATGTTAATTCCATTTCATTCCACTTCTAGAGATTTTCTTCTATTCGATAAGAAAATCCATAATGAACCAACCATAGAAACCATGAAATAAATGCACCCAAAACAATGAAAATAACAAAATATTATCAACAAATGGGTGTAAATATGTTATAATAAGATCATATAATGAATTATAAATATTAATATGGTTCTTTAATATATTAATAACACTTTTTAAACCATTATACATGAGTTTTGAACATATTTTAAGAAAAACTCGAGGTAAGGGACTTTTCTTTTAAAAATCCTCTTTTAAATTTATTTTTTTTTACAAAATTAAAAAATAATGTTTTTATGATGAAATTATTCATGTTATATGACTATTTTATTGGTATTGGGAATTTTTTATGATGAAGTGTGAGACCTATATCTCCCTCCAATGCATTTGGTGTGTTTATGTTGAAGGTTGACCTTATGGTTACTCCAAGTGTAATTGTGATGGTTGTACCATAAGGTAGCCGTGAGGGTTACATCATAAGGTAGCCATGAGGGTTACATTGTAAGGTATATGTGAGGGTTAAAAATCAAATGGTATTCATGAGAGTTATAATCTTAAATAATTAATTCCCCAAGTTACCTTTATGGTTTTATTATTGTTTTTTAAGTTTTATGTAAATCACCTGTTTTCACAAAGTAAGTATTTGATAATTTATGGGTGAGAAGTATTTCTTTGTGAAAATGACTTCATATGTTTATAAGTATTCAGGTAATAATGGTTTATTTCCTTATTTTTATGTCCCTTATTGAGATTTTTATGCTCGTCCCATGTTTTAAAATGTTTTTCATAGGGTTTAAGGATGGGTAAGAGAAAAGAAGAAGCCAATATGAATATTGTGAAGACTTTTCAAAAAAATATTTCATGTTTTATTAAAAACTTTTGTATTAGAGAAGAAATGGATACAATTTTAGTATTACCCACTTTGTATGTTTGTAGGTTTTCATGTATGAGTTAAAACCAAATTCTCTAAAACTATAAACTAGAAATATCTTTGGGAATGTAATAATGTGAATTCAATTTGAATTTACTATTTTATGAAATGTTTAAGGTTGGGTCCTTATAGTTGGTATCATAGTAAGGTTTATATAACTTTAGGTGTAAGGATGATGTTAACAGAATACCATAAATTATTTTTACATTATGGTTAATTTGAAATGATATTAAATTTAATGATTACCATGATTCTTCATCTATGATATGTTTGTTTAGAATGTTTTTCCATATAAGAAACAAGGGAGATGATATAGGAAGGCAGAGAGAGGATAATATTTTTCTTAATACACAACCTGAAATGGTGGTAATTTGAACTAAGTATTTTATGACAGTAATGGTTTTTTTAACATAATCTATAAATGGTGATGGCATATACAAAAGAGAACAACCAGAGCCACCATAAAGGAACATGATGATAGTGAAACATTTTATGAGGCAACTCCCTCCTTCTTTCAGTGGATCTTCTGACCCAGTAGTGGTTGAAGGGTGGATTAAATCCATTGAAAATATATTTGATGTGATGGGGTGTTTAGATAATCAAAATTTTATTCTTTATATTTATCATTTTGAAGGTGAAGTCAACCAGTGTTGGCCAATGGTCAAGAATATTAGAGATAGATAGGAGAATGATGCCTTAGAATGGGATGAATTTAAAAAGTTGTTACTTGAAAAATATTTTCCTAATGTGGTTCAACTTAGTATGGAAAAGAAATTCCTTTAATTGAAATAAAAGGATGAAGATTCAGTGGTTGTGTATGAATCAAACTTCACTCAATTGGAAAGGTACGCACCAAATATAATTCGAGGTCTTGATAGTAAAATCAAAAATGTTTACTCAGGATTGAAGCTAATATATCAAAGGGAATTAGCTTCCCATGAATTAAAAAATTTATGAGAAACATTTTTGATATTTGATAGGGTATAAATGTAGTTTTTTGATGGTCACGTTCACTTTCAAAACAAGCATAAGAAAAGCTCCAGATGGAAAGAAATGGGTAAGAATAAATCAAAAAAAAACTGAAGGTAAGAAAGTTTAGTTTCTGGTTTGTGGGAAGTGTGGTAAAAAGCACCCTGGGAAATGCCTTAACAAATCCAGGAAGTTTTTTTTATGTGGTAATTTTGGACATATAACTCGATATTGCAATGAAAAAAAACTTGGTGATGGTATGTTTAATGTTGATAAAAAAAATAAAGTGTTTTAAATGTGGTGATATGGGTCATTATGAAAATACTTTCCCAAAGAAAGATCTGAATGATGGAAAGAAGCTGGATTATAAGCATAAAGGTGCAGTGAAATCCTTTATGATTACTTCAACAAATATTGGTCAATATAATGAAGTTTTATTAGGTGCATTGTCTTTTACTCATATTTTACAAATGTATTTTTGATACAAGGTCTACACATTTCTTTATTTCTGAGAAATTTTCTGGAAAATTGGAAATTTCACCACAAGAAATGAAATCAGAACTTATGGTAAAAACACCAGGGGGAAATATTAAGTCAAAATATAATTATAAGAATCTTCATGTTGTTGTATATGGAAATACATTACCTGAAAAAATTGTTCCTTTTCCCAAGATATAATTTGATGTTATTCTAGGTATAGATTGGTTTCTGGTTATCATGCTAAGATTGATTATAGAGCTAAATAATTTGTTTTTCAGAAATACATTCATTTTGTATACAAAAATGAACCCATACCATTGATAACATATTAGTAAGTTGAAAAAATGTTAAAATATGGAAATGAAAGTTATCTTGCATATATTGTTGAACACAAGGGAACTATTGAGATTAATGATGTTCCAGTGGTAAATGAATACCTATATGTTTTTCTTGATGAGTTTACTGATATTATACCTGGTCAGAAAGTTTAATTTACTATTTATTTAGTTCCTAATGCTAAGAAAATTTCAAAACCCCCTTATCGAATGTCAAGTGATCTTTAAAATTGAAAAAGTAGTTACATGAGTTTCTTGATAAAGGTTTAATTCTCCCTAGAACTTCACCATAGGGTACTCCTGTTTTGTTCATTAAAAATAAAGATAGTTCCATGATACATTTCATTGATTATAGAGATTTTAATAACATTAATATAAATAATAAGTATCCATTGCCTCATATCGATGTCTTTTTTGATCGACTCCAGGGATATTGGTGTTTTTTCAAGATTTAATTGAGATCTGGATACCATCAGCTAAAGTTTAAGGAGGGTGACATTCCAAAAATACTGTTTATAACAAGATATGGGAATTGTGAATTTGTTGTTATTCCCTTTGGCTTGATAAATTCCCCTACTATATTTATAGATCTTATGAATAGAATCTTACATGAATTTTTAGATAAGTTTTTTGTTGTTTTTATTGATGATATTTTTGTGTTTTCAAAAAGTTATGAAGATCATGAAAAACATTTAAGGATTTTCCTACAAACTATCAATGAAAATAAGTTATACGGGAAATTTAAAAAATGTTATTTTTTGTTTCAACATATTTATTTTCTTGGGAACATTGTAAATAAGGATGGAATAATAGTTTATCCTACCAAAACAAAAGTGGTTAATGAATGGAAAATACCTAAAAATGTTATAGAGATAGTAGTTTTATTAGATTAGCATGTTTTTACTGATGGTTTTTTAAAAATTTTATATAGTTATCTAGCCTGCTAACTAAGTTAAAATGAAAAGGGGTTTAATTTATTTGGACATAAGACTGTGATGTTTATTTTCAGGAACTGAAAATAAGATTATAGAATGATCTAGTTTTATTCCTACCTTCGAGAAATGGAGATTTTTTCTTCTGTAGTAATGCTTCATTGAAGGGACTTGGTTGTGTTCTGATACAGAATGATCTAGTAATTACTTATGCTTCAAGATAACTAAAACCTAATGAGTTAAATTAGCCCACATATGATTTGGAATTATCAGTTGTGATTTTTGATTTAATAATTTAGAGGAATCATTTATATAGATCCAAATGTGAAATATATAATGACCATAAAATTTTAAAGTATATATTTACTCAGAAGTAATTGAACATGAGGTAGAGAATATAGATAAAACTAATAAAGGATTATGATTTCATGATCAATTACCATCTTGGAAAAGCAAACAAAGTGGTGGATGCCTTGAGTCAAAAACAACATGCTACATTAACAATTTCAGGTTTAGAACATGACCCCTTGATTAATGATTTAATGAATTTTTTATTGGAAATTATTGGTGTAGGAAATTCCTCTATTTTTTTTAGGTGTCAGTACAGCCATCTCTATCAGACAAAATTAAGCAACCGTAGAAGGAAGACTGTGAGTTACAGAAAAGTGTAGAATTGATTAAGGAAGCTAAGTTTATAGAATTTAACATTGATAAATATTTTTTTTGGGATTTGGGAAGAGATTATGTGTGCCTTTTGATTCATCGTTAAAGAAAGAGTTATTAAGTGAATCTCGCAGTTCTCTATTTTCAGTTCATCCTAGAAGCACTAAGATATATAGAGAATTATGAGAGTATTACTGGTGATATGTAATGAAAAGAGATATTTCAAATTTTATCATGAAATGTTTGACATGTCAATAGGTTAAATCAGAGTGGAAACTACTAAAGGGGATGCTTCAGACTTTTCCAGTATTGGAGTGGAAGTGGGAAAATATATCCATGGAATTTGTGGTAGGACTACCAAAGACTTCTTAAGGTAACAATGTGATTTGGGTTATTATTGTCTGACGAAATAAATCTGTACATTTTTTCCTATTCAAGATATTATATCTTTGGATCAGCTTTCTCGAATGTACCTCAAAGAGATAGTCAGATTACATTGAGTTCCTCTCTCCATTTTATTTAACCATGATCCTAGGTTCACTTATAACTTTTAGAAATGCCTTTAGAAGTTATTGGGAGCTGAATTAAATTTCATCATTGATTCTCATCCTCAATTTTCTGGATAGTCAGGGTGAAAAATTCAGACATTGGAGGATATTATTTGAGCTTATTCAATAGATTACTAGGGAAGTTGAGATCAGTGTCTTTGTTTAGTTGAGTTTTCTTATAATATCAGTTTTCATTCTAGTATACATATGGCACCTTTTGAGGCATTGTATGGAAAGTGGTGTCGAACTCCAGCATTTTGGGATGAAGTTGGGGAAAGGAAGTTGATGGGACTAGAATTAGTAGTGGAAGTGGATAAGAAAGTAAATATGATCTAGAAACACATGAGGACAGATAAAAGTAGGTAAAAAGGTTATGTAGAAAACAGGAGGAAAGAATTTTATTTCGAGATAGGTGATCCTTTTTTCCTTAAATCATCTCCTTGGAAAAGTGTTATACATTTTGGTAAGAAAGGAAAGCTAAGTCCATGATTCATTAGACCTTATGAAATCCTAACCAGTTTCCTACTGAGTATCTTTGCCTCCAAGTTTATCTCAGGTGCACAATGTTTTTCATGTTTTGATGTTAAGAAAGTATGTTCCAGATTCATTCCACGTTTTGATCCCAGAAGTAGTTCACCTAGAAGAGAATATTTCTTATGAATAGAAACTAGTTTGGATTCTTGATCGTAGAGAGAAGTATTTTGTAATAATATAATTCACCAGGTTAAGGTTTTGTGTAGAAACCACATGGTTGAAGAAGCAATATGGGAATCTAAAAATACTATAAAGGAAAGGTATCATCACTTATTTAATAAGTAAATAAAAATTGTGAAGATTCTATTTAAAAACATGGGGGAGAATGTAAGAACCCAGGTATTTATAAAATAATTTTTTTTATTCTAGAATTAAATGGTTAAATTCATTATAAATGTATAATGAAATATGTGGTATTTATATAAATTAATACATCTATATTAATAGAATAGTAACCGCATATATGAGAGTATAAATAAAATTTAAGTATCTTATAAGTGAAAATATGATATATTTATATCATGTATTAAGTAAATAAATGTTTCAAAAATGATAAACTAAGTGTTTTTATTTTTGTGACACAGAAATTTTTATTTAAAAATTTATAATTAAT
This sequence comes from Viscum album, assembly GCA_963277665.1. Classification (NCBI taxonomy): domain Eukaryota; kingdom Viridiplantae; phylum Streptophyta; class Magnoliopsida; order Santalales; family Viscaceae; genus Viscum; species Viscum album. The sequence continues at coordinate 820,602,416 of OY728125.1, read as the reverse complement.
ATAATGATTTAAAATAAAATTTATTTTCATAAAATAGAATCATAAATTAATATATTTTTTTCTTATGAATATAATATAATTTTATAAGGCCTTAATTAATTTTTCGTAGTGTTATAAAATCCGTTATAATTTTAAAATTGGTATTTTTAGAATGAATTATTATTCTATTTAAAAATTAAATTTCTCATATTTATAAAATTATTTTCATAAAATATAGTTCATTTTTTAATTATACATTTCAATAAATGATTACGGTGAATTTTTAAAATTTTTCTGAAATAGTTGAAATTTTGGTGAATAGTGAAATATGATAATTTATGATGTAAGCTAAATACATGAATTATTGAGTCATAAATGATGTATGGGTAATTTAATCCCATAATCTCAAAAAATCCTTCATTATTTTAACATATTTAGTGATAATTCTTAAACTATTCATATTCTTGATCCAAAATAATAAACTAATGAATAAAATAATGAAAAAACACCCCTCTCCTCCACTATAACACTCCAAATCCTTTTTTCATTTTCAAAATAAACCACTTTTTAGATTATTTGTAACTACACAAATAGAATTCAAACAAATCAATCTTATCCCAAACCAAAATTTGAACTTCAACACAGAAACCTAAAAACAACTTCACACGAGATTTGAAAATCAGAATTCCCAAAAGACTAAATCCGAGACCGAAACCCGGTGATATATTGATCAGCACGTCAAAGAAAGTAATGTTTCCAGACATCATGATTACCACCTATCTCCGTCATCACCCTAACACCATCAGATATTTATAGAGAAGGTTTTCTGAGAATCAAACCTAGGACAACTTCTACCCACCGTCTCTAAGGATATCATCACTTTTATTAAAGTCTAAACACCTTCTCGGATTTGGATTGTACCAACATCACCATAAATCTATCGTGGCACCTTGTTGTTGAAAAGGAAGACTTTGAAGATGACCAATGACACTAAAATCACCACATCCAAGCCATAGATACCAATATCGAAGACCTTCCTTGTCGAAGAAAGCAGAAAGAAATCCCTACAAGCCAACACCGAACTCCTTGTGGGAGAGAAACTCAAAACCATACCACCGACGAAGTTAATGCGCCTGGAACCCCGACGACCACTGAACCCAAATCCAAAAACCACAGCACTAATCCACCTCAAAGAGGCATGGAGAAAAAATAGTCCATGGTAAGGAACAAATATGATGAGGGATCCAAATGATGACAAGTCGACGGGGCAGAAAACTAGATCCAACGGAACATAAATAAGTCCACTCAGAAGAGCCTTGGGAACCGTTAACCACCAAACCACCAAATCCAAAAAAATATCTATTACCCTACTTCAGATCTGACATGGAGTGTCATAGGGGAACTTGATTTCAGATTAGAGGATGAGCAGCCAAGGGCTCAAAAGAAAACTTTTTTTAGGCCTCAAAACCACCCATGGAAGAAGCAAGAAATCAGCCCCACAAAGGAACCACACAGACTGGGAAGGAAGAAGGAGAAATAGGTTAAAATAGAGGAATATATGAATGGAAAATAAGGTAGTATAATCACTTATACGCACTTCCAAACTTGAAATGTAGGGTTTCAGGAGAAACCCCTAGGGAGAGAGGTGAGGGAGAGGGGAAGCGTTGGGAGAGAAGGGAGGCATCTTCTCCTCTCCTCCACTATAAATATCACCCATCTCTGCCTCTTCTAATCACAAATCAAAGCCTTTTAGCTTGTTTAATTTCTTACCAATTCTATTACCAAGCCTCTTACCCATGTCCAAGACCTTCTGGTCTCACCAAAAGGCTAAAACCAAGTGCCTTAAGAAGGTTTTCAAGGAGAATAATTCAAAAGGTAAAATCCACTTTCATTTTCTTTTATTTTATTTTCAATTTATTTAATTTTATTATTATCTCCTCGACTCCCATAATCCAAGTGACATGATAACTCTATTACCTTAAATATACTATTATTTTATTTTATTTAATGTAATATTTATTATCAAACCTCTTATCTTCTCCTTTAATTTTAAAAAATGAAAACATTGTCTATGATGTGTTGATTTACCATCATCGTGGATGATGTGTTTTCATTTTTTTTACCACCTTCAAGGCTAGTCATAAAACCACTATTATGGTTAAATTATATTTTATTAAACATATTATAAGTTATATAATGTTCTATATCTAATATATAAGCATCATATTAAATAAATTGATATAAATTTGTGATGGTCGTAAAAAGTGCCAAAATAAACTAAATAATTTTCATTAATTTTTTATATAATAAATCATAATAATATCATAAAAAAATGATATATGGTATCATTTAAAATTATGGAAACATATTAATTTTATTTCATTCCAATTTGGATCTTTTATTCCATTCGATAAGAAAATTCATATTTAACCAACCATGGAAACCATGAAATAAATGCACTCGAAACAATAAAAAAACAAAATATTATCATTAAATGGGTGGAAAGATGTTATGATAATATCATATTAGGAATTATAAATATGAATAAGGTTATTTAATATATTAATTCCACTCTTTAAACCATTGTATAGGAGGTTTGAACACGTTTGAAGTAAGACAAACCCAATGTAAGGGACTTTTCTTTAAAAATCCTCTTTTAAATTTCTATTTTTTTTAAAAAATCAAATGGAATGTTTTTATGATGCAAGTATTCATGTTTTATGATTATTTTTTGGTTATTGGGAATTTTTTATGATGAATGTTGGGATCTATATCTCCCTATAATGCATTGGGTATATTTATGTTGGAGGTCAATTGTATGGTTACTCCATGTGTAGTTGTGATGGTTACACCATAAGGTGGTTGTGAGGGTTGTATCATAAGGTATTCTTGAGGGTTAAGTTTTAAGGTATCTATGAGGGTTGAAAATCATATAGTAGATGTGAGGGATAAAATATTAGGTAAGTAATTACCCAATTTAACTTTATGGTTTTATATATGTTTTTCTTATGTTTTATGGAAATCATTTGTTTTCACAAAGTATATGATACTTTATGGGTGACAATTATGTATTCGTGAAAATGATTTCATATGTTTGTAAGTATTCATGGAATAATGGTTTCTTTCCTTCTTTTTATGTCTCTTACTAAGTTTTTGTGATCATACCAAGTTTTAAAATGTTTTTCACCAGGTTTAAGAATGGGTAAGAGAAAATAATAATCCAAGCTGAATATTGTGAAGACTTTTCATGAAAATATTTCACGTTTCATTAAAAACTTTTGTATTATGGAAGAAATGGATATTGTTTTAGTATTACCCACATTGTATGATTGTGGGTTTTCATGTATGAATTAAGACCAAATTCTCTAAAACTCTAACCAAAAATATCTTTGGTAATGTAATAATGTGAATTTTATTTGAATTTACTATTTTATGAAATTTTTAAGGCTTATTCCTTAAATATATAAATTTTTAAAGTAAATTTATAAATTCATAATAATAAATATTAATAAACAATAATATTGATATATTATTAGAAATGCTTTGGTTGTCACATTCTCTCCCGCTTACAAAAAAATATTTCCCCATAATTTTTTACTACATTGAATACTAATAGAAATATCATTACATAATAACTCTAAAAACCCTATATATAGACACTTTAATCATAAAAAGTCCTTTCTAAACCTTTGACAAAGTTGTGTTATCTTATTCATTAATTATTCCTTCCTATTATCATAAATATGAATCATGTCCTAATATTCATATACCGCAATCTAATCATGTTTACTATTTTAAACAGAAGAAAAAATACTATAAAAACAATTTATACCTTTCTTATGAAATTCACAATTTCATCTTCTTAAATAGTAATATAATATTACTTTTCTACACCTTTATTAATTTGATCTTTTTTATATCATTCTCAATATTTCTTCCTAAGACATCGACATGAATAATGCCCCATTTCATTATAATGAAAAAATTTCGCTATTTCATGAGTATCTTGATAAGTCTTGGGCTCACTATTTTTTATATTATTAGCTTGAACATTACTTAATTATTAGAAATCTTAAGTCGTGTGTCCAAATTTACCATACTTACAATAACTAAAAAACTCTACAATGCACTATCCTAAATGATTTTTACCACATTTAGATCATAAAAGAATAAAAATTTTACTTCTCTTATTCTCAAGTATTTGAGTCATATGAGTTTTGATAAACTTTATCTCAACCTTCTTTACACATTGAATAGTTTCCTCATAATTTAAAAACAAATGAGTGACTAATACCACATTTATCAAACCTTAGTAAAATCTATCAATCATACTTTCATGGTTGATAAAAAAAATTGGTGTATATCTTTCTGATCTGGTAAAATTTTCCTCATAAGAAGTAATTTATTCCTCTTAATTTTTCTCAAACTCCTAGAATTTTCTTTCCATTCTAAGTCAAATAACTTTAAGAAAATATTTTTCAAGAAATATATCTAGTATTGATCTTATGATTCCTCTTATTATTCTTAATCAATGACCACCACTGATTGTCATCACTTTTAAAATGATAAATTTTAAGATTTTCCTTTTGATGCTCTAAATAACCCAAAACTTTAAATATATTCTCTGAAGAATTTATCCAATTTTTATCTATCATTAGTTCAGATGTCCCACCAAAAGTTATAGGATATTTTCGTATAAAATGATACACTATTTACATATTCCTCTATGGATAATTTGGTTTATCCCTTGAATTGGTACAATAATTCATAGATTATATTAATTGGGTTAACATATCCATAAATTTCTCTTCTCCAACTCATTCATTTTGAGTTACTATTGGGGAAGATTATTCTTCTTTTGATTACTTATTACTTCATTCACCCTACTAAATCTATATAAAACCATTTTAAAATAATCATTGATTGGATTAAATAATTTAGAAACCCTTAAAATAATCAAAAACAATATTATGCTAATATAATAATAAATTATTATGTTATCCTAATAAAAACCACATAATCATACCTAAATTATCTTTCCATTATTTTTTAACCAATATCTTAACTCATAAAGTTATCTAAAATCTATTATGATGCCAGCTATAAACACCCCAAACATATTCACTCTATAACTACCTGATTAATAGAAAATATTTCATTACATACATTCTCATACCCTTTTAGTTTTAGAGTTCTAGAAAATTATAAAACTCATTACAATTGAAAAGACACACCTCTACTCAGTGTGATTTTTTTACACAATAGAAAGTTCTTAAAATGATATGATTTCTTTATTTAATGTAAATATTTATAATAATAACTTGAATTAATTATTTTTTCTTACTCATCCATAAACCTTTTAAAATAATTTGAAAACTTTGGATGAGAAAATAATGCTCAATATTAGGTATTAAAAAAAAGAAAACCCATTAGGCCATTGAAATACCTGAAAACCCTTGTAAAATTACTTCCTTTAAACAAAGAATTTTGATCTTGTAAGAGAATGTAAACTTATTTTCAAACCTAAAATCAATTTATTTTCTCAAAAACTTCCATAAAAAGTCTCAGATAAAATAATAAAAGAAATATAATAATCGTGAAGGTGACTTGGAACATTATATTCATATAAACCATAATCACTCATAATGGAATAACTTAAATAGTTGATTCCAAATAAATTCATAATGGAATAACATAAACAGTTAATGAAAACATCATAACCCTGTAATGAAATAAATTAACGAGCTAATTCCCATATAATATTTCTAGAGAATAAATCATTACACAATTCATTAGAATTCTATATCGGACTCATCCTTTATCATATATAATTTCCAAGAACCATAACATTAATAAAACACATGGGAGATTTCATTTTATCTTAAAAATCATAAAAATTTACTTTTTATCCCATTAACATAAACTCTTAAGTTAACTCATAAAAAGAAAATTATTTTAAAAGAATAGATTAACCAATTACCTATTGATAGGAAAATGAAAGAAAAAAATAGAATGTTTATAAATATAAATAAAAATATAAAAATGGAGGTTCTTAGAATATTCTAGAGAGGCTTAGTTGATAAAAAGACTTCAAAATATTTAAAATAAAATTTTAAAGAAAAACCCATTATCTCAATCCCTGACTCACCTCGTTCATCCTCTACCATCCTGAACAATAAAATAAAATTAATTATTTACTTAATTAAGAACATTTTTAATTTTTATATATTTTTTATTATTCCCCTTATTTCATTTATTATCAATTTTTATTCATGTGCCAAATTGGTATTTTTTACATCGATTATTTGAAAGTCATTCTCTTCATAATCTCCAAAACTATTGAAATATATTTGTAACAGTAAAATGACCTTATCCAATAGTTCCATAAGCTCAAGAAGGGTCAATATATTCTATATATATATTTAAAAAATAAAATAAGTTTAATAGGACATGAAATATTCACCATTTAGAGAATCGTCACTGAAAATCTTATTTTTTACAGTTAAAAATAACTATGATTATTTCCTTTTAATCTCTTTATTATGATGGATATTTTACCATTAAAAAATTATATTAGTTAAATTACTTGAATATTAATGTTTTATTAAATTATGAAGTAATTTTTTAAGAATATTCATGAAACATGTAAGTTTAGGAAAACATCATCGTTTACTTAGGTCTTGTAAAACTACGACGGTAAGCGATGTTTTTGTTAGAGTTTAAAAGAAATAAAAATTAATAAATATTTAATTTACTTCAAAACCTTAGTTTATAATTAAACTAATATTTTAGGGTTAATTTTAAATATTACTTATTTTCCTGAAAATTCTAAGATATGATTTGAAACAAAAAGACAGAGCTTTGGAAAAACTCATATTTTGACATAATAATGACTTATGAAAAAAGAGTTTGATGAGAGTAAATGGGTGATATATCATAATTAATGGATCAAATAGATTACAATAACATAGGAATATAATCATGTAAGAAAAATAAGTGAAAATTTTAAAGTTAAATCGTAAATAAGAAAGGGGAAAGAGACTTGGAAACCCTCACCTTGCTCTTTGAATCGCCTCCACCAAATTGAATCTAAAGACTTTGAAGAAATGAATTTTGGAAAGGAAAGAGCCTTATAAAAGTGTAAAGTGATGTTAATAGAATTATTTGGGAATAATATAGAGATAAAAACAAACTTTAGATATGATTGGTAAAGGTTGGAATGAGTCCCCATTTATGGGAAAATTTGATGGTGTTTCGCAAATATCCATTCTTTAAGTGTCAATAATGTAATTTTAAAATTTTATGTGGTTAAAAAATGGAAAATATATGATATTATAGATCATTAAAAATAATAACTTGACTTAATATATAGTATTATGATTTTTTATTAATTTATGAATCATTTTTAATATTAAATACCCTTTAAAGCTGTTTACAGGGTTATTTTCATAATTTAATTTAAAAATTATCTAGATATCTATTGAATTTGAATTTAAACATTTAAATAATTTATTATTTGTAATATTTATATCTAAAAATTGTGCAACATGGAATTTTATCATAATATTATCATTTTAAATATTTTTAAATCCATTTATTTTGATTTTTCTCATACTTGAACATGTGATGCATCGACATTGCTTAAGCTTTTTGGATAATTATCCTATCACTTAATATTAAAAATAAATTAATAACATGATAATAGTTTATTATTTTTACATATTATTATATATAACCATTTATAGTGTATTTATATTCTCATCTTGATCATGAAAATATATTTAAGTTATTATTTTGACTTTTCTTACCTTGCACAAGCACTGGGAAAGAATTTAGATATTAATATTGTTATATATTTCTAAAATTAATAAATATATGTTAATATAATTTATTATTTATCATTTTTATCTCTTATTGTTGAAAAGATTCTTATCACTTCCTATATACTATCTTAAAGACTCCAATTATTTTTCTAATGCTTCACCAGCACTGCGTCAACAGCAATAAATGTTTTCATATTTATCGTGACATAAAGATTATTTTATATCAATTGCATAATATTTATATGATATTTTGAGTATATTTCCATGTGAGATAATTTTTATATATCTAAGAGAAATATCATATTTATATCATGATGATGTCATAAAAGATATTGTATTTGTAAAAACTATATTTCTTAACTATTCACCAAAAAATCAACTTACTTTGAAAATATTGATAATTCATGATAAGATAGTGTTGAAATTATGACACAAAAAATTAATTCCATTTTATCATATTTAAATCCTAAAATTTATAAATTTAACTTTAAAATAAAATCATATATTATATAGGAAAACAATTTATTTAGAATAAAAACTATTATTTAGATGAAAAACCAAATTCTTGTTTCATACCTTGATAAAATTATTTATAATAATAAATATAAACATAAATCCATAATTTTAACATAAATATCCATTTATAAAATATCAAAAAAATTAAATAATTTTTTAGGTAGATAAAAATATAAGTCATATTATGGAAAAATATTTAACCTTTAAATGAAACATATTTTATGTCATGAAGTAAAAATAACAATTTATAATGTATAATGTGTATCTAATTGATTATATAACATACTTTGATAATTATATACTTATGTAAAGTAAATTTATAAATTCATAATCATGAATATTAATAAACCATAAAAGTGATATATTATTTAAAATATCGGGGTTTTCACATAGAAAGTGGTCTGATGTTAATGAAAAGGCCCAGAATGATTTTTATAGTGAACTATAAAATAATATATATCTAAAGGTGGTAATATGAACTAATGTAAATACCATGTGATATAAGTTGGATAATATTTATGCAAGTGGAAACAAGGTTAAAGAAGTAAAGCTTCAAGTTTTACACAATAAGTTTGATGATTTAAATATGTATCCAAATGAAAATATTTATGGGATTTTCAATCACATTATTGATGTGGTTGGATAAATCCAAGGAGTATGGGAAGAAATAAAGGGTGTGAATTTTGTAAAGAATATCTTGAGGAGGTTTCCACCTCTTTATAACCCAAAATTATCTTCTCTTGAAGAAATAAACCTGGTTGAGCTATCACTTTATGGCTTGAATGATAGTTTTGTTTCCTATGAAATAAATGTCAAGATGGAGGGAGAAAAAATGAAACTAATAAGGAAATGTAATTCAATTCCATGGAGAAGATTAATATCACTAAAGATTAAAATGAAGAGGAATATGTGGATGAGGATTTTCTGTCTCTGGTGAAAGGAAAGTTCAAAATAGGTAAGGGTGGATTTAAAGGCAAGTTTCCCTTATCATGTTTTTTATGTGGAAATGTTAGAATCATTACAATAAGGTGTGCCAATTGATAAAATAATAATGAAGGTATGGTGGAATCTATACAAACTCCATGAAGAAAATTTTTCCCAAAAAGAGACTTTAAACTACGAAGTTCTTCTATGAAGAATTCTTTGAGAAATATCCTTGTGATGAAGGAAGAGGAAGATGATAAAGACTATTTAGAGGGAAAAACTGAATTTAAATCTAACATAGATTATTCTATGATGGCCACTCTTGAAAAAGGAAATTCTGGAGGAGAATATGACAAATAGCCTGATGACATTGTTGACCCCAAGGTAGAACTGGAGGGAGCTTATAACACCACAAGTTTTTATAAAGAATTTCTTGAATATATTAAATTTATTAGATTTCATTCATTCCACACTAAAATAAGTTGAACATTTGTTATATTCTATACTAGTTTAAGTTTATGGTACACACAACATCAGCTTACCTTGCGTTACACGCAACACTGAGTTTCTATGAATCAACATTTTATTATTATAATTATTTAAATTATATAGTTAAAATATAGCTATTAAAATTAGTATTATGAATAGTAATAACTAATTTTTTAAATATTATTTATAATGGTTTTATATAGATAAAACATATTTTTGGTAAATTCTTTATATGTTTGAAAATAGTATTTTCTCAAATGAACTTCTTTTTATATACTTTTTTGAAAAATAATAAAATTAATTTTAGAAATTTTTAGAAATTGAATTTGATAAAATAAACTTCATTTTTGAATTCAAAATTTCTAAATTATCTTAGGGTTAATTTTTGCGATTTTTCTAAAAACATAATTTCAAGATAAATAGTGAAAAATACTGAATTTTAATTCAAAACTTCTTTTTTGTCTCATTTTTTATATTGTTAAATTATATTTTAATTTGGTTTTAAATTTTAATTAGTCTATTTTATATAAATTAATCCAATATGGGTCATTGGAACCAATTTCACATTGAAATTGGATATAAAAACATTTCAAACTTTTAAATATTTTCGCTTAAAAAATTTGTTGTCACAGCATGTCTGCAGGGTTAATTTTAAATTAATTTCTTCCAATTATATGATTATGATTTAGAAATATAGATTACATAATTTTAATAAGAATAATTTCTAATTTTTAAAATTTTCAAATTATTTTTTTACCAAAAATATTTGTGAAAGTAATTAAAATTAATTACAATGATTAAGGTAAAACAAGATTACTTAATGGTTAAACATTAATTTAAAGGGCCAAATAACCTAGAAACATGTCCAAAATCCATTGTATGGACATATTTATACCAATAACACTATTTTATAAAAAATGGATAATTATTGGAGGCACATTATGTAAGGTATACCCCTCAATAATGTTTTCCTTTTTGTATTTATAAAAATATCACTCCTCCGCTATAAAAGGGAACTCACATCCTCACTTATTCACACATATTAAGCCCTTTGGATCAGCCAAACCCTACCTAAGTCTCCTAAAAAATTATGTACCTTCATCCTATAATCTTCCCTTTGGTCATAAATCCAACCAAGTAATCTCTTTGGTTCAAACCAATATCAGTTTCCCAAAGAAGAGGTAACATCCTTTCACAAGCTCTTTTTTTTATTCTCATTCTCCACCCTGTAAATTATTTTTATTACATGATTATATAATAACATAAGTATCATAAATATACTTAGATGTTTTTATTATAAGGTTTCAACCTAAACCTACACACACTTCCATTAAATGGGTGACGAGCATATCGTTCGTGTGCATGTCGGACTACCACACTTGTGGAAAAATTGTTTTTAACGTCGATAGTTTAACGTTGGTTCTAAGATACCGACATTAGAAGACCAATTTTGGAGTCGGTTTTCCAAATAACCAACTCCAAATATTAAAAAAAAAGTTTTAGATAATTTCCCAAGATTTAATTTTACAGGTCATGGAGTGAAAACGGAATTACGGATTAAAGGTTATGGATGACGGAAGTTGGAGATTATATGATTTGATTTTTGGCATCGGTTTTTTTCAATAACCGATGTTAAAAGACCCTTTTTTCGTCGGTTTTACAAAAAAAAATGACGCCAAATATCAAAATAAAAGTTTTATATAATTTCCCAATATTCAATTTGACAGGTCGTGAAGTGAAAATGGACTTACGGATCAAACTTTATGGGCGTCGGAAGTTGGAGATTATATGATTTGATTTTTGGCGTCGGTTTTTTTCAATAACTAACATTAAAAGACCCTTTTTTGCATCGGTTTTACAAAAAACCGACGCTAAATACCACAATAAAATTTTTAGATAATTTTTCAATCTTCAATTTGACAGGTCTTAGAGTGAAAACAGACTTACAGATCAAAATTTATGGATGTTGGAAGTTGAAGATTATATGACTTGATTTTTGGCGTCGGTTTTTTTCAATAACCGACATTAAAATACCCTTTTTGGCATCGGTTTTACAAATAACTAACACCAAAGATCAAAAAAAAGTTGTATATAGTTTCCCAAGCTTTAATTTGACAGGTCTTGGGTAAAAAATAGACTTACGGTTCAAAAGTTATGGGCATCGGAATTTGGATATTATATGATTTGATTTTTGGTGTCAGTTTTTTTCAATAACCGACGTTAAAAGTCATTTTTTGGCGCCGGTTTTACAAATAACTGATGTTAAAAGTCACTTTTTTGCATTGTTTTTTCAAAAAAAGATGTTAATACCCCAATATGAGAATATTTTTAGCATCAGTTATATATTTAACCGACATTAAAAGTAAAGTTTCAAATACACGGCTTCAATATTTCAATTTTTTCCCAACGTGCGTTCCTATTTTCCAAATCCCTCTCAAATTTTATTGAATCGCCGCTGTAGAAATTTTCATTTACACTATATAAAATCTCATCCTCTTTCTTTCAATATTTTTGACATCTTTGATACAATCAATATTTCAAATATTCTTCAATCGAAAATTTGTACAAGGTATTTATTTTCATCATTTAATTTCATTATTATTGTTTTCCTTATCACTAAAAATATTATTATTTTCATAATGATGATAAAGTATTCTTCTAATCGATATAAAAAAAAAACTTCTGCATAAGATTCATTAGTTGTTGTGAAATTTGTTTTATCAGTCACAATTTTCATTACCGCGTGAGTTCTCCATTAAAACGAAGTGAAATAATGATAAACAACATATCGATTAAAATGGCCCAATAAAAGAATTAAAGTTAGTTTCAATCATTAATTATATTTTTTTGTTCATTTGGCATATATATTTTGGTTCTTTTTTTCATGTATTCTTCGAAGAAAGTTGTATTGATCGACCCATAAAGAGGTACAACTTACAGTGACCATAACTTTTGATCCGTAAGTCTGTTTTAGCTCCATAACCAGTCAAATCGAAGCTTGGGAAACGATATACATTCCAATATTCATAGTTTCGAGGATTTGACATCGGTTGTTTTGAAAACCGACGGGGAAAATATTTTTTTTTAGAAAACGTATTTTTCGCGTCGGTTTTTATCAAAAACCGACATTAAAACTCATGTAGAATCCAGATTTAGACGTCGGTTTTCTAAAAAACCAATGCCAACGACCCCCGAGGTCATGAATTTTGGCATCGGTTTAAAAACAACTGATGCCAAAGATCCCTAAGGCCCTGAAATTTGGTGTCAGTTTCTATATAAAACGATGCCAAAGACCCACGTGGTGAAGATTTTTGACGTCGGTTTATGAAAACCGACGTTGAAACACATATTTTTTATGTCACCTTTATTGACTTCGGTTAAAAACCAACGTCAAAATGTAAAAAAAAAACAACGTAGAAATACATTTTTCCACTAGTGCCACCTCGCAAAACAATATCATTCATTTTTTCCTTTACCACCTCTCATGGTTGGAAATTATGATGGACATGATATTTTTATATTATATTTATGATTTATTTATTATTATTTATTTATTATATAAAATATACCTCCATGATTTCCATTTTTTGTAAATATGGTAACTTCACTTGTGGATGTGTGGACTACCGCCTCCTCAAAGTGATGCGATTTATTCACACTTTACACAGACTATATTAAAGATGGGTTTAGTAAAAATATATGATATATATGAAATTATAATTATACTTTAATTATAATAAATATATATATATATACACATATATGTCATTTACTTTCTTTAAATATGATAATAAAATGGAAACAGCGTTCATGCGTACGTACGGCCTATCGCCTCCATAAACGGTGTATTCCATTTCATATTTCTATATTTTATAGATTATTATAAATATATATATATTGAATATATAATGTATTTATATCATGTTTTACATTATTGAGATCGTGATATAAGCATGAGGGCCAAAAATATAACAAATCAAAACACATGTGAAAAACAAAGTGCTTATTACCCGAAATATAATTTTAACATGCAATTGTTAATAAACAGATAATAAAATGCCATAAGTAAATCATATATGGTATGAAATGATTTAATATTATTATTTAATAGATTTATAATAAACTTATATTTATTATACATGATTCTTGAATGATTACGAAGAGAGTCAAGACATAAGGTAAGGGAATTTTATCTCACTTTCTTATATTTGTGAGATACATGCCATATTCACAACCTATTTCTTTTGTGTGGAGTATATAATACCCATTATTTTATACTATGATTATTATAATTAAATTTATGGGTATTTTCATACTCATTTTATGATCTCTATTTTATGCGGTTTATAGTTCAAAAGTTACCAAATTGATTAGGTAATTTTTTCTCAATTTTCCTTCTTTGAGACACATATTTTATTGTGCACCTATATTCTCTTACGAGGTTTATATACAATCCCTTTGAAATGTTACATCATAAATATTTTTATTTTAATGATGTTATAAGTTTCATTTAATTTTATTCTCTCATGGGTATTATGATTAATAGTTAGCAAAGTGGTAAGAGGTTATTGCTATAATCTCATCATTTATTGAGATTGTTTATGATTATAATTCTATTGATGAAATATTATTGCCCATATCTCAAAAAAAATCATGAATTTTCTTATTCTCTAGTTATTTATGATATTTTCATGTATTGGTGCCATTTTTTAACTCTTTGGTACCTAAGATAAGTAAGGAAATGTTTTCAAGAAATTATGACTTTATTTCTCTCTTAGGTAGGAAATCTATTTTATTCAAAAACCATGTTTTCAAGTATGTTTTAAAAAAAATCAAAAAAAATATTTAATTATTTTCAAGAAAAAATGATATTAAAATTTTTTATGTTTTTTCAAATCTATTTTCAAAGAAAAAGGTTTTCAAAAATGTTTTGTGTTTTAAAAAGTGTTTTTCAAAGAATATAAGATATTTTCTTCAAAAAATGTTTTCAAAATATATTTTCCATATAGGATGAAATCCTTTGAAATAGTTTATGATTTACTATGGATATGGTCCAAGGAAACAATTATTATTCTTCCATTCAATGGTTTATGTTTAAGATGACAAGTTGTTTATGACACTCTTTCCTCTTACATGGGTTATATGCTTTTGAAACCCACTTCTTTTCATGGGTTGTGCTTGATGAAATGATTATGAGAACTATATATTTTCAACAGGTTATGATATGATGATATATTTATGATACCCATTTCATTTCATGGTTTATGATATGATGTTTATGAAACCCATCTCTTTTTATGGGTCATGATGTGATGAAAGTTTTATTATCGTGTGGCACATGTATGTGTGATTTTATTATGTGATAGGTGAGACCTATATATCCCTCCAATTCATTGGGTAAATATTTATATCTCATGAGATAATGATGGGAATCAAGTTGATGTGCTTGATCCACTATAGAAGATGTGGAAACCCGATTCACTATGGGAAGATGGGGAAACCCGATCCCTTATAAGGAAAGGATGGAGACTGGGGATGGTGGTGTGTCCTACCCAGTAGGTGTAGTCCCCATGAAGTGTCTTGATAAGTTTTTGGAAATGATAATTTACTTATAGGTAATAATATTACATATTTATGTGTCTTCCACAATTCTATGTCTTATTCCTAGGTTATGCTTTCATGGATTATACTCTTGATTCCCTTATGATTCATGTCTTATAAATTTCCAATATTGATGGTATGAATCTTTTTTATGGTCTTTGATATGTAGGGTATGATATTATTTTTTCATGATCTTGTTCTCATACCCTTATACTTGTGATTATTCTTACATATCTCCCTTGTTTACCCTTACTAAGCATCTAATCCCACCCATTTTTTATGTTTCCTTTCCCCAGGTTATGAAGATATGTATTTTGAATGATGTGTATATGAATTATCTTAGTCATGAAGAACCTAGTGGGAGATAATGTAGATCACTTATATACCAGTGTTTATGTTTCCATGTTTCTAAAGTCACTAAACTAATATGTTATTTGGGCTTCTGTTTGTGTAATTTATTAAGTATTCCACAAAAATAATGTAATGTTAATATATGAAAAGTGAGGGTCACTATAGTTTTTATTAGAGAAAAATTTTAGTTAACCTTTGGAAACTAGGATGATAAAACCTTGGTGAGAACCTTAAGTACATGTCTAAGGATAATTCTAAGGATAAATAAAAGTATAGAAAAATGTCCTAGAATTTTAGTAAAGTATATAGTGAGTGGTTTCCTAGAAAAGCATCCATGTCTGGATACTATAAGTGGATGTGGATATAACATAGATGTACATGTTAGAGTTGGTTTCCTAGAACCAACTATTTATACTTTGATTACATGGATATTTATTATATTTAAATAAATCTCATATTACATGTTTTTCATTGTTCTGCATGACTATGATGAAATAATGTCCTAGAGTATTTATTGCATTGATAAGGTCATGGTAGTTCCTCGCTATGATGAGAACCTTGAAATGCTATAACAATATTCTTAAATATAGTTTTTTAGTTGGATGAAATACTATGATGGGACACATAGCATAAAAATTTTCAGGTATGAGTACTCGTAATAATATGAGACTTCCTCTCATGAAGTTTTCACTTAGTAATATCCAAGATAGAAGATTATGAGAACATACCCGCCAGTAGAAATTCTGCACATTTTTTTGTCATAGGATATTCCTATCTGCGAGCATCTGTAATGATCCTTAGAATTTAATATTATCATTAATACATTTCACAGCTCACACACTTTTATTTACTAATGATAACTGTCATGCAGACAGTTGGTGGGAAGTAGGGTACGTTGGGTGCATCATGAGTGGCATGTTATTAATAGATAAGTCGAAAAAGGATGTGTCCCTTCTATTTATGGAAGTTGATATCTCAGCCCTTTGATTGAAATAGATCCATCACGCAAAATTCCATGGCCATGGTGTAATGAAGAATTTATTTCAGGTAGTCAAAGAATGATGTATCAAGCAAAAAGGTTGCTGACACTATCATGAAACCTACTTGATGAGATATTGAGAAATAGGGATTATATTACACAGTGAGTGTTTGTATGTGGATGTTGTTGTTGTGACTTTAAGTTCTTTCTCTTGGGTGTCTTGACCTATTTCTAGATATTACTCTTGGACTTTAGTCAAACCCACCTAATTCCAATGAGAAAGAATCCTAAAGGGTTGCACACTAAGTGTTTATGGTGGTCTCAGTTAAATTCTATTTTAATTTAATTAATGGAATAAATTTTATTCTCATGAAAGTGGAATAATTTTATTCAAGTTAAAATGATTTCATAAATTAAAGAAATATTTATTCACTGGATTGTGGGTAAAATATATTTATTTATTTTATTTAACATTTAATAAATATTTATTTACTATTTTTTAAATTAAATATTTATTTAAGAGAATAATTTATTTATTTATTTATTCGGGTGTTCAATAAATGGAAGTGGAGTTCGAGCGGACCAAGGCTGGTCCGGTAGTAAAATATTTATTTGCAGGATGGTAAATAATTATTTAACTAGTTGGAAAAAATTAAAATAAAAATAATCATGTTGCTATTATTTTGTGATGAGTAATTTTATTTATAATTCCATTTTGCGCAAGTTGGCGCACCATAAATAATGATGCGGTATTATTATTAAAAGCATGGTTTTTCTCTAAGGAAATGGATGTATTTAATTACTGTTATGAAATTAAATATTGTAACTAAATCCCTATGTCGATAAATAGATACATACGTCTATTTTGCCACGTGCCAAACTGCATGCCCTATGAATTGAGAATTTTTGAGCTAAACAATCTCTCTCAAATCCTCTTCCCACCCCTCTCAAAAATGAGAGACGTTCTTTAATTCTAAATAACAAGCGACTAAGAATGACTGACACAAGATACTCATTTCACCGTGCTAGCACCCATAGAATGAGTGGTGTCAATCGGAGTCCATCAAAGCATGTGTGGATCACCTCTAGAGGGATTCTAGTTTGGATCCTCGCAAGCACAACGAGATAATATGGAAGGGTCATTCCGAATAATCAACATCATCAACAAATAAAATACTGAAAATCTAGGTGTTCTTTTCTTTATAAAATTAATTAAATTAATTATAAACATGATGTGCAAGATCCTCTCTAAATGTTTCATACCTATTCCTTCTTTATCTAAATATTAGAATCTATTCTGTGAAGACCGGCTTTCATCGTTGTATTGATCCCAGAATAATCATTGATCATGGTAAAAATTAAAGTTGGGCGCTGGCCTAATCATGCTTCTGCTACGCCCGAAACCTTCAAGTGGTATCAAATCATTTACATCATAGTTTATAATTATTTAAATAATTTGTTGATGATTTATGGTTTAATAATTTAGTTTATCAATTCAAGGTTAATCTTTCTTGTAATCTGGATTTTGAGATCTGTTCTCCCTCTTTTCATTTATCATTCACCTTATAGAAATAATTTTTTCTTTTAATTTTGATTAAAATAAAATAGAGGATCTCATCCGGAGGTGCCAAATTTTCCTGGCCATATAACACCTGAATACACAGTGTGTATTTGGAAGTACACATCGTGTAGTCAAGATTTAATGCACCGGGACTAGTCTTCCAAACCAAGTCGTTCCATTGTAGTTTTTGTAAGTCTTAATAACTTTGTGTGTTGACCAAGAATATGTAGCACACAGTTTTCGGATTACACATCGTGTGGCCCACTAGACATGGCATGTAGTCCCTTCAGGTTAGGGTTGAACCATGTACCCTGTACACGGCTTTCCTGGTTGTAGATTGTGTAACGCGGATACTACACAGCGTGTGGCCCACTAGACATGCTTTGTACTCCAAAGATTTCTGAAGTACATTTACACATTGTATCCCCAGTCATGTACTTTGGATGGATAGTGAATGATAGTACACAATGTGTAGTTGGAACTACACTCCATGTACTCATCCAAATTACACATATTTATTAAAATTTATTATTATATTATACAAACCCTTAAGATGTCTACCATGGTGCGGGTGTAAAGCTAAGGCACAACACGTGATAGGTGTTTTATGTATATGTTTTTATTTTAATATTTTTGTAATGTTCATTCCTACTCATTGGGTAGTTATGAATGGGAATTCACTGGGTTTCCTCCAAGGTACAAGTTATGTACAAAGATAATTTTAAATGAATTTATTTGTTTAAAATTATGATGGATGAGGATCTCAAGGAAATTTTGAAATGGATTAAGATAAAAGGATTGATTAATTAAAGATAATAATTAATCAATTCAAGCACAATTTATCTTAATAATAATTATTAAATAATTTAAAACTAGTTTTTTTTAATACGTAACTCGTTGCATGTAAGTGGGTGATCATGAGCTGGACCAAGACCTTTTTATGTGATTGGTTTCCTTTTAATTTATTTATTAAATTAATTATTGGCCTGTGACAAATCTATCCTCATTAATATGTAGGGCATGTGTGCCCATGGTTTCTTTTATATAAACCCCCCTTTTACCCCTCACCTGCGTGTGAGTTTAGAAAGCATATGTAATGGATGGAACTCCCAAGATAAAGGAGGTGGTTCAAGCTGGAGCCGAGACGAATCCAATCCCAGGAGATGCAGAGGTGGATAGGTGGAAAGCTGTAAACATGAACCCAAAAGGTTCAAGGTGTTTCTCCCCTAGGTTAGGGTTATTTTATCAACTGCTAGATAAAATAACCATTAGAAAATCTCATGATCATGCCCTTTTTTTATTTGTTTTTTTTTAGTTTCATGGTTTATCATTAAGGATGTGTTTTCGCGATCACATAATTAATATATTAAACAATAATTCAAGATGAAACTAAAATAAACCAGGCTTATGCATAAATATTATCAAGACATGGTTAATAAATTAATTAATTTACACTTAATATTAACAAGCATGTGATAATGATAATAAGCAATTCACACATAAGAGATAAAAATCCCTCAAAAAAATATTAAGTCAGATCAATCCTTTCGTTACTTGATTAAGAGAAAAACTCAATAAAACTATGTGTTTAACCAACCCTTATTGGGACACTTACTTTTATACAGGAAGACCTTATGAAAGGTTTCGGGTTGACTTAACCATATTACATCAAGAGAGGTATCCCTTGCTAGACTTGGTGTATTATTAGAGGCAAGAGTTAAGGAAATCCAAATTTAGGATTTCAGGATTGGGGAGTCCACTCAACAGATCAAGGAGATATAAGCCCATGGTTTTTAAAGACCTACCTACCTAAATACCTTCAAATATCTTGACCAACCCTTATTGGGGTTATGATAAGGGGAATATGGATCCTTGCCACTATAATTTCATGGAAACTGGACATTCTGGGTTCAATGGTAAGGGCCATTGGAACTTTATAACATAGTGGGAGACTTAATAAAATTAATTTATTATTTATCATAAAATATAATCAAGAAAGTTCTAATGATATGATTTTTTAAATGTAGAATAAAAATTAAAATCCCATCAACCACACTATCCCTATGATCAATTCTGGATAAAGACAATATCCTTACCAGTAGTAACTTCTAAAAATGGTTTAGACACCTTCGGGTTATCCTATTCCATAAATGAAAGTCTTACGTGTTAGAGTCAGCATTACCTAATTCACCTGCCAAAGAGGCGAGTGATAAGGATTTCATGGTCTATGACAAACATATGAACAACACAGTCGACGTTCAATATTTGATGTTATCATCAATGTCTAGTGATCTCATGAAGTCTCATGAAAACATGGATGCTTATATCATGCTCAAGCACCTCTATGGTCATTAATAGGAAAGAGCAAGACATGAAATGTTTGAGATCTCCAAGGCACTCTTTTAGAGTAAGCTTGGAGAGGGTTCCCCAGTCGGGCCTCATGTAGTCAAGATCATTGGCTACATTGAGCACCTAGAGGTTCTAGGGTTTAAACTCCCTAAAGAACTGGGCACCGATAACATTCTTACATCACTCCCTCAAAGATTCTCTAGATTTATTGTTAATTTTAACATGAAGAACATTGAGAAGTCTCTATCTGATCTTCTTATCCTCATTATCCAAGTGGACAAAGATATGAATCGTGATAAGCCTCTTATCCTTATAGTGAATAAGAGGAAAGGGAAGGTAAAGAGCTTTAATCCCAAAGCTTCTTTACACCCTTCCAAGAAAAAAAAGATAAAAGGGGAGGCAGGGGAACATGAGGTTGTTTGTTTTTCATGTGGCAAGAAGAGCCACTGGAAGAAAAATTACACCCAGCCTAAGAAGAATGGGTAAGCTTCATGCGCATTTGTTATCAAATGAAATCTATCTATTTATATAAATTGGGTATTAGATATAGCTTGTAGTTCTCACATATGTATCCAAATACAGGAACCAAGTAGATTTAGGAAGATTGAATGAGGGGAGGTAGATCTATGAGCAGCCAACGGAGCTAGACTTGCTACTGTAGCTGTCAAGGACTACCACCTCACGTTGCCAACTAGGATGGTCTTGGTGTAAAAGGGTTGTTATTATGTGTTATTTGTTACTAAAAACATTATTTATGTATCCATATTAGATATAGATGGATTTGTTTTCAAGTTTGGAAATGAATGTTGCTTCTTTTACAAAGATAGCATTTGTTTTGGTCGAGAACATTTATACAACGGTATTTACATGTTAGATTACACAAACCAAGTAATGACAATTGATAAAAAAGATACTTCACATGACTCGCACCACGCCCAACTTTGGCATCACCAGCTAGGTCATGTAAACAAGAAATGCTTGACAACGTTACATCAAGATGGATATTTAGATTCTTTCAAACTAAAACCACTTGGAGTATGTCATGCATGTTTACAAGGAAAAATGAACAAATCCAAATTTAGTGGGAAAGGTTAAACGTCTAAAGAGCTTCTTTAATTGGTTCATACCAATGTGTGTGGACCATTTCCAGTTGAAGCAAGGGGAGGGTACTCATACTTAATAACTTTTACTTATGATTTTAGTAGATATGGATATATCTACTTAATGAGGTATAAGTTGGATTATTTTGAAAAGTTTAAAGAATACAAGAATGAATTTGAGAACCATCTTGGTAAGAAGATTAAGAAAATATGCTCAGACTAAGGTAGAGAATATCTTAATCAATACTTCATTAATTACTTATGGGAGTTTGGGATCTTATCCCAATTCACTCCTCCTTACACGCCCCGGTGGAATAGTGTGAGCGAAAGGAGGAACTGTACCTTGTTGGACATGGTGAGATCAATGATGAGTCATGTGAGTCTTCCATTATCCTTTTGGGGATATATGTTACAAATAGTGGTGCACATACTAAACCAAGTACCAACTAAATCGATAAATGGTATTCCATACGAGTTCTGGAGTGGAAAGAAATCCATGTTATATAATTTACATGTGTGGGAAAGCGATGCATTTGTTAAGGCCTCTTCAGGTAACAAACTTTTACCCTGATGCACAAAGTGTACCTTTATAGTATACCCTAAGGAAACAAGGGGATATTACCTATACAACCCCTAAGACAAAAGGGTTGTAGTGGAAAGACATGCCATATTCCTTGAGAGGGAATACATCTCCTAAAGAGGTAGTGGGAGTGAGATAGACTTTGATGAAGTTGAGGCTCAAGGTACACAAGAGTTGGTATAGAAATAAATTCTACAAATCCCCATGGAAGAAAGAACTATTCCATAGACAAAAGAACTATGTAGGAGTACAAGAGAGGTTACAGAACCTGAATGGTACAGTTTTCTAGTTATCGAGGAAGGTGACTCATTATTAGTTAATAATAATGATCCTCTAACCTAAAAGAAAGTAGTAAGTGGAACAGATGTTGTCAAGTGTAAATAAATTATGAATTATAAAATGAATTACATGTACTAAAACCAAGTGTATATTTTGGTAGATCATCCATTTGATTTAAATCTTGTTGGTTGTAAATGGGTATTCAAGAAGAAACTGGACATGGATTAACAATTCAGTACCTATAAGGTATGACTGGTTGCAAAAGGGTTCAAGCAGCGTCAAGGAATTGACTACGACAAAACCTTTTCACCAGTTGCAATGTTTAAATCTATAAAAATTCTATTGGTCATTATTGCTTACTATGACTATGAGATTTGGAAAATGTATGTCAGCTTCCTTAATGGGAACCTTTAAGAAGATGTCTACATGACACAACCTAAAGGGTTTATAACTCCAAAGGATTCCAATAAGGTATGAAAGTTGAAGAAATCAATTTATGGATTAAATCAAGCATCCAGGTCATGGAACATTCATTTTGATGAATCCATAACATAATTTTATTTTATCAAGAATGAATGTGAGACTTATGTCTGCAAATGGTTTATTGGGAGTGAAGTCGTTTTCCTAAGTGTATATGTTGATGACATATTACTTATTGGAAATGAGATACCAGTCTTATAGTCTATTAAGGCATAGTTGAATCAATGCTTCTCCATGAAGGACTTGGGTGAGGCAGTATATATTCTTGGGATAAATATCCATTGTGATAGACCCAAGATATTTTTGGGCCTAAGTCAAAGTACATACATTGATAAGATATTGAAGATATTCATTATGGAACAATCCAAGAGAGTATTGTTTCCAACATCACATGGCATTCATCTTTCCAAGAAAATGTGTCCTCAGACACATGAGGAAATAATAATAATGGAAATGACTCCATATGCATCATCGATTGGGTTAGTCGTGTATGTCATGCTATGTACAAGGTGGGATGTCGTCTATGCATTGAGTGCGGTAGGCAGATATCAAGATGACCCAGGTGATCGTCATTGGATGGAAGTCAATACTATCCTAAATTATCTGAGGTGTACTAAGGATATATTTCTAGTTTATGGAGGAGATGAGAAAATAGTCATTAGAGTATATGCAGATTCTATTTTTGATACTGATCAAGATGACATGAATTTGAAAACGGTATACATCTTCACTTTGAATGGAGGTGTAGTAAGTTGGAAGAGCTCAAAGAAGAGTGTGGTTCTAGATTCAACAGTAGAGTATGAGTATATCGCAGCTTATGAGGCAGCTAAAGAAGCATTTTGGATGCAAAGATTCATCCAGGAGCTGGATGTGATACCTGGAAGTAAAGATCCCATCACACTGTACTGTGATAATACTACAGCGATGGCTCCCACAAAAGAGCCAAGGTCGCATCAGCGGACGAAGCACATACTTCGAAAGTATCATCTCTTGGGGGATTTTTCTCAAAGAGGTGAAGTTTCAGTGAGTAGTATTTCCACAAAACATAATGTGGAGGACCCCTTGACTAAAGCCTTGACTTAGCAGAAACATGATCATCATGTGAGGTCTAGCAGACTGAAAGTCGTAGGCAGTTGGCTCTAGTCTAAGTGAGAGTTTGTTAGAGTTGGTTTCCTAGAACCAATTATTTGTACTTTGATTACATTTATATTTAATGTATTTAAATAAACATCATATTACATATTATTCATTGTTATACATGACTATGATATAAAAATGTTCTAGAGTATTTGTTGCATTGATAATGCCATGGCAGTTTCCCACTATGATGAGAACCTTGAAAGGCTATAACAATATTCTTAAATATATTTTTTCATTTAGATAAAATACTATGATGGGACACATAGCATACAGATCATCAGATGCGAGTACTCGTAAGCAGGTGAGACTTCCTCTCACAAAGTTCACACTTGGTAATCTCTATGATAGAAGATTATAAGAACAGACCCACCAGTAGGAATTCCACATGTTTTGTTGTCATAGTATATTCCAATATACGAGCATGTGTAATGATCCTTATACTTTAATATTATCATTAATACATGTCACGACTCGCCCAATTTGATTTACTGATGAAAACCATTATGCGGACAGTTAGTGGGAAGTAGGGTACGTCACGAGTGGCATGTTTTTAATGGATAAGTCAAGGAAGGATTTATCCCTTCCATTTATGGAAGTCGATATCTTGACTCTTTGATTGAAATAGAACCGTCACAAAAAAATTCCATGGCCATGGTGTAACAATGAGTTTATTTTAGGTAGTCAAAGAATGATATATCAAGTACAAAGGTTGATAACACTATCATGAAACCTACTTGATGAGATATTGATACATGGGTATTATATTACACTGTGAGTGTTCGTATGTGGATGTCATTATTGTGACTTTAAGTTCTTTCTCTTGGGTGCCTTGACTCATTTCTAGACAGTACTCTTGGACTTTAGGAAAGCTCGACTAATGCCAATGAGAAAGAATCCTAGAGTATCATACACTAAGTGTTTCTGGTGGTCTCGGTTAAATTCTATTTGAATTTAATTAATGGAATTAATATTATTCTCATGACAGTGGAATAATTTTATTCAAGTTAAAATGATTTCATAAATTAAATAAATATTTATACACCAGATTTTGGGTAAAATATATTTATATATTTTATTGAACATTTAATAAACAATATCTCTTGAATCCTCTTCTCACCCCTCTCAAGAATGAGAGACGTTCTTCAAGAATGAAGAACAAGTGATCAAGAATGACCGACATAAGACACTCATTTCACCATGCTAGCACCTGTAGAACGAGTGGTGTCGATCAGAGGCCATCGAAGCATGTGTGGATCACCACTATAGGGATTCTAGTTTGGATCTACCTAAGTGAAATGAGATAATCCATAAGGGTCATTCTGGATGATCAACATCATCAGCAAAGAAAATACTAAAGATCCAGGTATTTTTTTTTTCTTTATGAAATTAGTTAAATTAATTGAAAAAATAATGTGAAAAATCCTCTCTAAAGGATTCAGACCTCTTCCTTCTTTATCTAAATATTTGATTCTATTCCATGGAGACTGGCATTCATCATCATATTCATCCTGGAATAATCATTGATCATGGTAAAAATTAAGGTTGGGTGCCAGCCCAACCGTGCTTCTGATGCACCCAGAACTTTCAGTACATAGGGGTAAGAACCCTAAAAACTTCATATTGAGCTAGACTCAATCAGGAACTAGTGCGTGATAATGGGTCTTGCTACACACCTTGTTTCACACTCCTAGAGGAAATCCTTTGGAAATTCACAAACTTTTCATGAACCATCATGAAGGATTTAAATAGAATTTTTCTATGAATAACCTAGGATAAACCTAGGGTGTCATAGATTAAAGAATGTGTTATAATTTAGACCTCATATAAGATATTTTTCATGATTATGTGGTTCCTCACTGTGATAATTGTTTCTTACTCTATTATTTTTGGTTTAAGTCAATGACTGGAACCTAAAGGAACCACATTAATGGTGATTTCGATGGAAAATTCAATGATTATTCTCTTGAACATCTGAATTATATGGGATATGGAATTATATCTAACGTTTCTATGCTCACCCAACTTTCTCAAGATATGATTCATGCTGGAATTTCAAATGATCAAAGGAGGGAACAACATTCTATTGAGTTCTTTATGAGGTAACATCCACCTTCTTTCAGCAGGTCTTCTGATCCACTTGTTTCTGAACAATGGATTAGTACCATTGAAAATATATTCTTCATTCTCTAGTGTTTGTAACATGATAAGATCATTATATTTGTTTATCAGTTAGAAATAAAAGCAGACCAATGGTGGACTCTAATTAAAAATACAAGGCAACAAGATGAAATTGAATCCATGGATTGGAATGAGTTCAAGAACTCTTTTTTCAATAAGTAATTTACTCATATTATTTTCAAAAATATGAATAAAGAGTTCTTTGAATTAAAGAAAATGGATGATGAATCTTTTGGTACCTATAGGGCTAATTTCACAAGATGTGTGAGGTACACTTATGGTATTATCATCCAACCTGAAAGTAAAGTTGATAAGTTGTTCAATGGCTTAAAGCTAAGTCTTAGAAGGTCATTTTTTATAAGATACATTAGTAGATATGAATAGATTTTGCGTTGTGTAATCAAGGTTAAAGTGGTAGTTGGATTTACGTGTCAATATCATGGTTTTGACAAGAAAATGAAGATGAAGTTGAAAGGAAAATATGAAAACCATGGAGATAAGAAGGTGATACTTATTTTATGCTCTAAGTGTGGAAAGAATCATGGAGGAAATTGTCTTATGGGTTATAATAAATTTTTTAAGTGTATAAGGAAAAGAAATCAGGAAATTGATGGTCGAACTGATGGGAATAAGTTTTATAATGATGTGAATAGAAGGAAATCTTCAAAGGATGCACCTCCCACACTTCAATGCTTCAAGTGTAAAGTGAACAGTCAATATTCTAACTAGTTCCCAAATACGAGGGTTAGTGATGATGATCGGTGTCAATAACCTCTTAAGCTGAGGGATAAGGGGAAATATCATGTGATCACTATTTCTGATGAGGGGTGAGATAACGATGTGTTGAAAGGTACACTTACCATCCACTCTAGAACTCATGATGTATTATTTGATTATGGATCTACCCACTCTTTAATATCTAAATAATTTTCTAAGGTTATTAAGATTACACCCAAATGATTAGATATAGAATTATCAGTGAAAACCCCTAATGTTATGATGATTTTATATCAAGTCTATGATTTATCTTTGGTTGATTTTTGTGGGAATGTACTTCCTAAAAATCTTATCATCATTCCTTTAGTTGAATTTGATTTCATCTTAGGCATGGATTGTCTTTATCTATATAAATCCCGCATCAATTTTCTAGAAAAGGAAGTTACATTTGATATTGAAAACTAAAATATATATTTCTATCAATATAATGATAAGTATGAACTTCCTATGGAGATTATATCCATTGTATTGGTCATAATTCTCATTCAGAAGGCATATTTGTCTCAAATGGTGGAGGAGAAAATTGACATCGATGATATTCCTATTGTTCAGGAATTTTTGGATGTCTTTCCAGAAGAGTTGGGTATACTTCCACCAAAATGTAAAGTTTATTTCTCAATAAAACTCATACCTAGTACACACTAATTTCAAAGACTCTCTATAGAATGGCCCTAATTGAGTTATAGTAATTGAAGAAGAAACTCCAAGAAAACCTTAATAAGGGATTCATTCAGCCAAGTGTGCCACATTTGGGTGAAACTATTCTTTTTGTGAAAATTAGAGATGGATCAATGAGACTCTGCATTGATTACCAAGTGTTGAACAAGATAATGATCAAGAAAAAGTGTCATATTCCCTGTATTGATGACTTTTTTGATAAATTGTGTAGATATAAATACTTTTCCAATATTGACCTTCATTCTGGATATCATCAATTGAGGGTAAAGAAGGTGGATATACCCAAAATGGAATTTCGTACAAGGTATGGAAACTATGAATATATAGTGATGCCTTTTGGTCTCACTAATTCCCTTACTATCTTCATGGATTTGATGGATAGAGTCTTTAGAGATTACCTCGATCAGTTTTTGCTAGTCTTTATAAATGATATTCTTGTCTATTAAAATAGAAATTAAGAACATGAAAACCACTTGGGAATTGTACTAAAGACCCTAAGGAAGAAGAAACTATATGAAAATTTTAAAATGTGTGAATTTTTTCTGAAGAAGGTTTCATTTTTGGGTCATATAATCTCAAGTTAGGTTATAGTAGTAGATCTATCAAAGACGAAGGCAATTTAATGTTGGTCTAGACCAACCACAGTGAATGAGATCCATAGTTTTCTTGGTTTAGCAAGATATTATTGAAGGTTTGTGGAGAATTTCTCATGAATATCTAATACTTTGAACAAGTTAACTCATAAGGGTGCCAAGTTTCTCTAGACAGATGAATGTGAGGAGGATTTCAAAGAACTAAATAAAAGTTTAGTCAATGCACTTGTGCTTACATTACCCTATAGTGGAGAAGGTTTGTAATCTATAGTGATGAATCTGAGAAGGTTTTGGGATGTGTTCTTATGCAGAATAACATGTTTATAGCATATGCCTCAAAAAAAATTAAAGATTCATGAGAAAATTTACCCAACTTGTGATTTGTATTTAGTTGCAATAATTTTTGAATTAAAGATGTGGAGGCATTGTCTTTATAGAGAAAATTTTGATATATATTCCGATCATAAAAGTATGAAATATATATTCACATAGAAGGGGTTGAACATGTGCCAGAGATGATAAAGGATTATGACTTCTCAATACATTACCACCCAGGGAAAGTGAACAAGGTGGCCAATGCTTTGAGTCAAAATGATCATACTGGCTTATGCATGATGAGGATTGAAAAAGATCCAATATTTCTAGATTTGAAAATGATAGATCTAGAAATAAGGAAGGAAGGGGGAAAATATTATCTTTCTCAATTGAATGTTAACCCTCTATCCAAGTGAATATTAAAGAGGCGCAAAAAAATATGTAGAGATGAAAAATAAGGTTATAAATGTTCCTAAGTTTAACCTTGATTGGGATGGAATGATAAGGTTTAGTAACCATGTATGTGTTCCGTCTATACTATATTTAAATAAGGATCTATTAGAGGAAACTCATAGCTCTTCATTCTCTATTTATCCTGAAAGTAAGAAGATGTATAGAGACTTGAAAGAATACTTCTATTGGGATGACATAAAGAGGGATATTGCAAAATTTGTATCTCAGTGCTTGGCATTCCAGTAAATTAAGACTGAAAGAAAAAAGTCTAAGGGTATTTTTCATCTATTACCCATGCCAAAATGTAAATGGGAGAACATCAGTAGGGATTTTTTCATTGGACTCCCTAAAACCTCTAAATGTTTTAATTCTATATGGGTGGTAATTGATTTCCTTACTAAGTTAGCTCACTTTATTGCTATGAGAGAATAATTCTCTTTGGATCATATTTCCAGGATATACATTAAGAAAGTGGTAAGGTTGCATGGAGTACCAAATTTTATTGTATCTGATCAAGATATGAGGTTTACCTCAAAGTTCTGTTTAATTTTTTAGTAATCCATTGATATGGAATTGAGTTTCAACATTTATTATCATAATAATATGGATGGTAAATATAAAAAGAATAATTCAAACCCTGTAGGATATGTTGAGATCTTGTTCTATAGATTTCAAAGGTGTCTGGGATCAACACCTTCCTCTATTTGAGTTTTCATACAACAATAGCTTTCACTCAAGCATTCATATGGTATCTGGTGAAGCCCTCTATGGAAATAAATGTATATATATAACATGTTTGAATGAATTTTGTCAAAGAAATCTTTTGGGACCTAAGATCATTGAAGAAATGGTAGATAAGGTTAGATCTATTCAGCAGCATATCAAGGAAGCTCAAAGTCGGTAGAAAATCTATGCTGATAACTATCAGCATGATCTAAAATTTGAAGTTGGCGAGAAGGTGTTTCTATGAATCTCTCCCTAGAATAAGGTTATGATATTTGGGAAGAAAGAGAAACCAATCCCTAGGTATATCGGTCCTTTTGAAATTATTGATTGTATTAGAGAAATAGCCTATTGCTTGGAACTTCCTCCAAATATCTCTCAAGTCCACGATGTGTTCTATGTATCTCTTATAAGGAAGTATATACCTAACTCTTCACATGTACTGAACTTAGAGGTCATACTGTTGGAGCAGGATCTTTCTTACAAGGAATAACCATTTGAAATTATGGATCATACAGAGAAAGTTATAAAAAACAAGATAACTCACCTGGACAAATTTTTTTGGAGAAATCACCAGTTAGAGGAAGCTATGTGGGAAATTTAGGATATAATGAGGTGGAAGTATCCTCATTTTTTTGTATCAAAATGATGAATTTTGAGGGAGAAATTCATTTTAAGGGCGATAGAATGTAACACCCTGAGTTTTTATGAACCTTTTTTTTAATAAATTAAATTTATTTAATGTCTTTCATCGTATACTACACCAAGTTAAATATTTTATCTATGCTACACTAAGTTAATCTTGCACTACATGCAACATCAGCTTATCTTGTGTTACACACAACACTGAGTTTCGACGAAACAACATTTTATTGTTATAATTATTTAAATAATATATTTATAATATATCCATTAAAATTATTAATGTGAATATTAATAAATACTTTTTAAATATTATTTATAATGGTTTTATATAAATAAAACATATTTTTGGTAAAGACTTTATATGTTTAAAAATATTATTTTCTCAAATAAACTGCTTTTAATATCCTTCTATGAACAGTAATAAAATTAATTTTAGAAACTTTTAGAAATTTAATTTGATAAAATAATCCCCATTATTTAATTCATAATGTCAAAATTATCTTATGGTTAATTTTAGGGATTTTTTTAAAAAACATCATTTTTGGATGAATAGTGAAAAATATTGGATTTTAATTCAAAACCGCTTTTTTTATAATTTATTTATATTTTTAAATTATATTTTAATTTGGTTTTAAATTTAAATTAGATAAATTCTACATAAATTAATCCAATATAGTTCATTGTAACCAATTTCATATTGAAATTAGAGATAAAAACATTTAAAACTTTTAAACATTTTCTCTTAAAAACTCGTTGTTGTGAAACGTCTGTAAGATTAATTTTAAATTAATTTATACCACTTATATTATTATAATTTGAAAAAATGGATTACATATTTAGAATCATAATAATTTATAATTTCTAATGAGTTCAACTTAGTTTTGAAAAAATATTAGTGAAAGTAATTAAAATTAATTATAGTGATTAAGGTAGAACAAGATTACTTAATGGTTAAACTTTAATTTAAAGAGACAAACAACCTAAAAACATGTAAAAAGGAATTTTTTAGACATATTTTTACTAATAACCTTATTATATCTAAAATTTATAATTATTGGAGGTGCATGATGTAAGGGAGACCTCTCAATAGTGTTTTACTTTTTATATTTACAAGAATGTCACTCCTCCACTATAAAAGGTCACTCACCCCCTCACTTATTTACACCTATAAATTCCTTTTACTTGTAAAAA
Organism: Viscum album; assembly: GCA_963277665.1. Lineage (NCBI taxonomy): Eukaryota > Viridiplantae > Streptophyta > Magnoliopsida > Santalales > Viscaceae > Viscum > Viscum album. The sequence continues at coordinate 820,570,712 of OY728125.1, read as the reverse complement.
CCCTACCCAAATATCCTCCCAAATTACCTCACTTCATTCTATAATCCTATCTTTAAGCAGAAATCCAACCAAGGAATCCCTTTGGTTCAAACCAAGAGGAGTTATCCAAAGAAGAGGTAGCATTCTTCCACGTGCTCTTTTGTTTTATTTTCATTATCCACCCCATCCATTATTATTATTAAATGATTATCTAATAACCTTGGTATCCTCGATATACTTAGATTTTTTTATTCTAACAATTCGGCCTACACCTACACACACTTCAATCAAATGGGTAACAAACTTACTGTTCGTGTGTATGGTGGACTACCGCCTCACGAAATGATATCGTTCGTTTTTCCTTTAACACCACTCATGGTTGGGAATTATGATGGAAATACTGATTTTATATTATATTTATTATATTTATGATTTATTTATTCTTCTGAAATTATTATATAAAACATACCTTCATGCTTTCCATTTTTTGTAAATATGATAACTTCAATTGGGGATGTGTGGACTACCGCCTCCTCAAAGAAATGTAATTCGTTCACACTTTACATGGAATGTATTAAGGATAGGTTTAGTAAGAATTTATTATATATATATATAATTTTAATTTTAATTTAATGATAATACACACACACACACACATATATACATATATATCATTTACTTTATTTCAATATGAAAATAAAATAAAAATAGCATTAATGCGTATGTACGGCCTACTATCTCCATGAATGATGTATTTAATTTCATGTTTATATCTTTTATATATTATTATAAATACTTATATACTGAATATATATGATATTTATATCATGTTTTATATTTTTTATATAATGATATAATTATGAGGACTAAAAATATAACAAATCAAAACACATGCGAAAAACAAAGTGGTTATTACCTGAAACGTAACATTAACATGGAATTGTTAATAAATGGGTAATAGAAGGTCATAAGTAAATCATATATGGTATGATATGAATTAATATGGTTCTTTAATATATTTATAATGAACATATAGTTATTATATAGTATATCTTAATAATTACGAAGAGAGTCAAGACATAAGGTAAGGGAATATCGTCTCACTTTCTTATATTCGTGAGATACATGCCATATTCACCACCTATTTCTTTTGAGTGGTGTATATACTACCCATGAATGTATTCTATGATTATTATAATTAAATTTATGGTTATTTATATACCCATTTAATTATCTCCTTTCATGGGGCTTACGGTTCAAAAGTTACCAAATCGGTAAGGTATTTTTATCTCAATTTGCCTTCTTTAAGACACATGTTTCATTATAAACCTATATTCTTTTACAAGGTATATATATTATCCCTTTGAAATATTAAATCATGAATATTATTCTTTTAATGTTTTTATAATCATAATTTAATTTTATTCTCTCATGGGGATTATGATTTAAAGTTACCAAAGTGGTAATAAGTTATTACTACAATCTCATTGTTTATTGAGATTGTTTATGATTATGCTTCCATTGATGAAAAATTATGATCCATATCTCAATAAAAATCATGAGTTTTCTTATCTTATGGTTATTCATTATATTTTCATGTGTTGGTGCGTTTCTTCCACTCTTTTTTACCTAAGGTAAGTAAGGAAATGTTTTCAAGAAGATCTGGCCATATTTCTCTCTTGGGTCTGAAATCTGTTTTATTTGAAAACCATGTTTGAAAATATTTTTTCAATAATGTTTTAAAAAAATTATTTCTTCAATTATATTCAAGGAAAAGGTATTTTAAAATTTTTTATGTTTTTCAAAGCTATTTTTAAAGAAAATTTTTTTCAATAATGTTTTATGTTTTAAAAGCATTTTCCAAAGAAGAAACGATATTTTCCTCAAGAAATGTTTTCAAAAGATATTTTACATATCTAATGAAATCCTTTGAAATAGTTTATTCTTTACTATGTATATGATCCAAGGAAAGCATTCTTATTATTCCTTTTAATGGTTTATGTTTAAGATGAAAAGTTGTTTATGACACTCGTTCCTCCTCCACAAGTTATATGCTTTTGAAACTCGCTTATTTTCATGAGTTGTGCTTGTTGAAATGATTATGAGACCTGTATATTTTCCATAGGTTATGATATGATGAAATGTTTATGATACCCATTTCATTTCATGGGTTATGATATGATGTTTATGAAACCCATCTCTTTTTATGGGTCATGATATGATGAAAGTTTTATTATCTTGTGGATCATGTATGTATGATTTTATTATATGATGAGTGGGACTTATATCTTCCTCCAATGCATTGGGTAAATATTTATATCTCATGATATAATGATGGGAATCAATTAGACGGGCTTGATCCACTATGGAAGATGTGGAAACCCAATTCACTATGGTAAGATGGTGAAACCCAATCTACTATGGGAAGATGGGGAAAATCAATCCCTTATACAAGTAAAGGACTATGACTGGGGATGGTGGTGTGTCCCACCCAGTAGGTGTAGTCCCCATGAAGTTCACATGTTTTTGCAATGATACTTGACTTATAGGGAATGATATTATAGTTTTATGTGTCTTCCACAATTCCATGTCTTATTCCTATGTTATACTTTCATAGATTATTCTCTTGATTCCCTTATGATTCATGTCTTATGGACTATAAATATTTATTCAATGACTCTTTTTTATGATCTTTGATATGCTGGGTATGATCTTCTATTTTCATAATCATGTTATCATACCATTATGCTTGTTATTATGCTTATATATATCCCTTGTTTACCCTTACTGAGATTCTGATCTCACCACTTTTTGTGTTTACTTTTCCCATGTTATAAAGATATGCATTATATGTGATGTGTCTAAGAAGGGTGTTAGTAATAAAGAATATAGTGGGAAATAATGTAGCTCATTTATCTACCAGTGTTTATCTTTCCATCTTTTCAAAGGCATTAAACTAATACGGTCTTTGGGAATCTATTTGTGTAATATATTAAGTATTTTACAAAAATGATGTATTGTTAATGTATGAAAAGTGAGGGTAACTATAGAGATATTAAAAATATCAATGTTAAGAAAATGAAAAGAAAAAATATTTTTGTATTTTTGAAAGAATCATCAGAATATGTGGATCATCTTGAGGCTAAGATAGATTGATTATAGAAAGATTTGTAAGATTGATCATCTGATCATAAAATCTTGGAAGAAGTATTTGATTACAAACTAAATATTTAAAAACATATTAAGAATATTGATGATATCAATGCTTTTTTAATGTAAAAAAATGAAAGAATGTTGAATCCTTTTAATAATAATGGGTTACTTTGAGAAGGAAACATTGATAAAAATTGAATACATAAGTTCTGGAAAAGAAGTTGTAGTTTATATATTTATCTGATAAATAACTATTATACAGATCCAAGTGAGGCTCAACTAGAGTTGAGAAGGTGTTAGGAAAACAAAGACCCAATAATATCAGTGAAAGTGGATTTGTCTTTCATGCTGGGACATTTCAAGAAGAGTCAATTATAGCTTAGAATAAAGGGAGGTAGAAGTTTGGATACAACCCTCAATTCTCAAAGACTAATCATTAACCAAATAATTTTTCAAGGGCATGAGACATGTGGAGGAGTGGAAGTGAGAAGATGTTATCCTTAATGTAATGCTAATTTTGTTCATATCATGGATATAAAATGCCCTATTGTTTATAGGTGGAAGGTCACTTGAGTGGAGAAGCATCAGGGAGTCAACAAATAAGGATCATACTATATCCTTCATCACAAAGAAGAAAATATTTTTATGGATAATGTTTTCACTATTTTAACTTTGGTCATGAAGACATTAACTGTGGGAAAAGAATAAGTAGAAGTGGTTACCATGGAAATCAAAGTCAAATGAATTCAAGAAAATCTAATTTGATTCCAAAAAAAGATACCCTTCATTGGAAGAAGAAAGTAGATATGACAATGTTTACCGCACTGAAGAAAGAAAGGAGATTCTATCTAACACCTCAACTTAGTTGGGTCTCTCATGGAAGGAAAATAATATGATATATAAGGAGGACCTAAAATAAGTTACACTCAAAACTATAAAGAAAAATATAAATTGATCATTTATAGTGGGTTCTCATCCCATATGAATATAAATATGAAACTTTTAAGAAATATAAAGGAGATATTTGATAGAAATGATTATTTTGGAAATGAAGGGTCCCTTAAGATCAACAAAAGTGGAAATACTAGGTTGGAAGGTGATGAACTAAAGAGTAATAAAGTAATCTATATGGATGGCTTATGACATAACCTATTGAGCAAGAGTCAACTTTATGGATCTGTTATTGAGTTTATATTTAACTATAAATGAGTATTGATCATATGTAAAGATGGAAACTCGTTTATGAAGGAATGGATGATAACTAGAAATATTTACTAGGTGGATATTAAGGAAAACATGTGCATTCTAATGGTGGAAGAAGTGAACAGTTTTTAGAACTGAAGGCTGGGACATATTTAATAGAAAATTATGGAAAATTATTCCAATATTAATGTAATAGAGGATATCCCTAACTCGAAGCATGGTTAAGAAATTTCATTTGATACATGAATACGGGGGAAGATGGTATATAACCCCTATCAGTAAAAGAAGAAGATGGAATCTAATTTATTTAATCCTATGAAAACTAATGTTTAAAGTCCAATTAATCAATATAAAACACATTGAGAAATGTACTTTATTCTAGTTATTTATTATTATATTAGAATGGGTTATATTATGATCATACAGAACAAGAAATAGGTTATGGAATGCATGAATATGTGTCATATGAGAGTGGAAATGAAACATCATCATTGTTAAAACTTTGTGATTGTATAATTAAACAAAGTATGCATCTATTGAAGTGGATAACTATCTAGAAAAACATGACATTAAACATGAGGTATCTTCAGTATGAACTCCTCATATAATGGGATCATTGAATGGAGAAATTGGATGGTGAATATCATGATAAAACACTACTTATCAAAATTGGTCTCTCCACTACTAGAAGGATGTAGTTTGGGTTGTTTTATACACTAAAACATGAGATTTTCTAAGCTATGGAGAGGAGTAAACACCCTATGAAATGTGTCATGGAAGAAATACATCAATAAAGAAATTTTGAGTTTTTGGAAGAAGAAGTTACATTCAAACTAAAAAAAGGTAACCAAGGCATGAACACAGCTTCTATAGATAAAAAAACAATTGGAAGATATAGGTGAAAAAGTGAAACTATAACGTCCCGGACCCGGGTGCCACGCAACAGGTTCCCCGAAGCCGGTTCTCTACAAGACCTCAAGCGCATTTCCCCAAATGCCAGAGGCTGCCGACTAGCAGCGAGGGCCTAGGTCTGATAGTGGGGAAACTATGCCCTCATTTGTCAAAGTGTAGCGCAGCGGAATACAAAATAAACATACACGACAGCGGAAGCAGTAAACATACACAACTGAAATAACTACAGCAGTGGATATAACCAATAGTATATAAGTGATGATGCTACATGTTTCAATTTCTAAGAAAACAGCCAGAACATGTTATACATCAATACAGTACAACAAAATACGGAGTACAGCAAAACAAGCAAAACAGCTGGCAGCAGCATCGCGAGCCTAGGCTCGGTCCCATGCCCTCCTACTCCTTAGCAACAGTCAAGTACCTGTATAGGTACTCTTGCCCCTATCTACACCTGTAGCAACATAATCTGTTTGGGCCGAAAAGCATGACCCAAATAGGGTGTGAGAAATATATCTCAGTAGGCACCCACCAAAGGATCGTGCCCAACTGCGTGTAAGCATGCAACAATAGTGTGCAGTAATAAAATGCAATAAAGTAAGCAGTACTCAAAAGTAAAAACTACCAGTTATATTTCCATTTTTAATATTCATTTAATCCATTTAATATAAGAAATCACCACAGTGCATTTCTAAGTAAACAACTAGAGTCCTCAGACACGTAAACTCCTACCCTCGGGTAATGAGTATCCAATACAAAATCTGCCCTCAGGCATAATAGAATTTTTCCCTCAGGCGTAGGTAGTGTCACCCTCAGGCACAGAGTCTATTTCCCTTAGGCACGGAAGAAGTTTCCCTCGGTCCGAAAATATCTATAGCCCACAGACAAAATAGTGCAGTGCCCACAGGCTAATCACAACAACGCCCTCAAGCTAAACAGGTAACCGGGTCATGCCCAACATATCAAAATGCAGTAAACAAGAAATTCCTCTCAAGGCAATTATACAATTACTACATTTAGGTCATACCCTCGGGTATCCTGGCCAAACGGCTAAACAGTGAAACACACCCCCGGGGTGGTTTCGGATCCAAGTAACGATCACAACCAGCATTTTATTATCACAATTTAATCACCTATGCAATTCTAGGAATTAAATATAGCAACGGCCTCAGCCACACGACACCCCAACATGGGTTCATGGCATAAAAATGCACAAAAACACACGAAAGTTGGAAATTTACACCAAGCCACCTACCTTATACGCCAACAAACGTTATACCCGAACGCCGACTCCAGAAACGCCCAAGAACGGCGTAGATCTGACGAAGAAAAAAATCCATTCAAATGTAAATAACTTCCCCTTGGGAAAGAATTGGTAAGAACGGTACTAGGAGAGGGGAGGGTTTACCCGTGCGGTTCCAACGAGATCGTCCGAAGCCGAATCGAATTCCAGACGAACATCTGGAAGATCTTCAAAGGTCTGGCCGTCCTCCTTGGCTCCAAAATGGCTCAAACGCATCCTCTGCCAAATGAGGAGGCTACTGCCTGTTTTAAGACGAAAAAACAAAGTACACGGCGTGTACTTCTGAGTACACGGCGTGTAATTCTTTCATTTAACTATTCATTTTGCGGCACTGGCACACTGTTCATCCGTTGACATGGGTACACGGCATGTACTCCCAAGTACACGGCGTGTACTGTCGCCCAGCTGGCGGTGACTCCACTGCCTTATTATTTAGGCCTTCCGACTGACTACACGGCGTGTAAGGTACCACTACATGGCGTGTAGTCAGTTCCTACACCCCTCGTTGTCGGCATGGCTACACACCCCATGTACTCATCCCAACACGGCCAAAAGTACACGGCGTGTGGAAAATTACATGGCGTGTAGTTCCAAAATTTAGGATTTTTCTCCATTTTCCATATTTTCTCAAAAAAACTTAAGGAAAAGGAAAAAGAAGAAGCCCGTACCTCAAAAATAAGTATTGGGTTCTTACAAACTTCCCCCCTTATAGCAATTCATCCCCGAATTTCCCTTCCAAGGGTGGAGAAGATAAAGCTCAGAACAGCTCTGGCCACTGAGCACGTACGTTGGCCTCCCACTCCCAGGTCTCGTCCTGCACTCAGCCATGCTTCCATAGCACCCGTACGAGAGGAACTAACCGACCTCATAGAACCTTCGTGCTCCTGTCAATGATATGGATCGAATGCTCCTCAAAGGACGCATCATGCTGAAGCTCAACCTCCTCAGGCTAAAAGGTGTGAGATGGGTCTGAATGGTAGCGACACAACTGAGACACGTGGAAGACATCGTGCATGGATCGATACCGTTGCAGTAACTGCAACCGATAGGCAACCAGCCCGACTCTCCCCAGAATCTAGAATGGCCCCACATACCTCGGTGAAAGCTTACCCTGTCTCCTGATCCGCTTGTGTCCCAGCCTCGGCGAAACACGTAGAAAAACCTGATCCCCGACCATGAACTCTAAAGGTCGTCTGCGACGATCAGTATAAGACTTCTGACGAGACTGCGCAGTAGTCATCCGCTTCCGAATCAATTGGACCTACTCAGATGTCTCTTTCACAAGCTGTGGCCCCAGTAAAGCTGCCTCACCTGCCTCTAACCAGCACAAAGGTGATCGGCATGGCCTACCATATAAAGCCTCGTATGGTTCCATCTCAATAGTTACCTGAAAACTATTGTTATAGGAAAACTCGACTAAGGGTATATGCTTCTCCCAAGAGCCCCCAAAGTCTAGGATGCATGCACGCAGCATGTCCTCTAGCACCTGTATCGTCCGCTCTGACTGGCCATCTGTCTGAGGGTGGTATGCTGTGCTCAGAAGCACCTGTGTACCCAGTTCCCTCTGAAAAATCTTCCAGAAATGAGACGTAAAGTAGGCATCCCTATCTGAAATGATAGAACGAGGGACCCCATGAAGACGTACGATCTCTTGGATATACATCCTTCTGAGCTCGTCCACACCGAAGGTCTCCTTGATCGGCAAGAAGTGAGATACCTTCGTGAGTCTGTCCACAACAACCCACACGGCATCATTGCCTCGAGGTGACCTCGGCAATCCCGTCACGAAATACATCGTGATATCATCCCATTTCCACTCTGGAATGGGTAACTGTTGTAATAGTCTAGCAGGTCTTTGATGATCTTCCTTCACCTGCTGACAGGTGGAACATCTCATAACAAACCCATCTATCTCTCTCTTCATACCCGGCCACCAGTACTAACGTCTCAAGTCTCAGTACATCTTGGTAACCCCAGGATGAACTGCCTAAGATGAAGCATGAAACTCCCACATCATCTCCTCGCGTATATCCCCTGGAACCCATACTCGTCCATAGAAATACAAAACCTCACCATCGCCTATCGTATAACCGGGAGGAGGGTTCTCACTTGCCACCAACTCCCGTAGAACTAGGACTTCTGAATCAGATAGTTGCCTCATCCTCAATCTATACAGGAGGGTAGAAGTCACAGCTAATGAGGAAAGATAAGTCTGCCCCTGACTGTCATGCACCTCCATATGCATCTCAAAGAACAAATCCATAATCTCACACTCACCACTGGCCTCTTGCACCGCCTGTATCTGAGTCTTCCTACTCAGTGCATCAGCTACTGTATTTCCTTTACCAGGTGTATAGGAAAGCTCAAAATTGAAGGACTGTAGGTACTCGACCCACCTTCTCTGCCTCAGATTCAGGTCACACTGAGTAAAGATATACTTGATACTTTTGTGGTCAGTGAAAACCACAAAATGCTCTCCCAACAGGTAATGTCTCTAACAGTGAAATGCATGCACAACTGTAGCCAACTCGAGATCATGCGTCGGGTAATTCCTCTCATGTGGCCTCAACTGCCGAGACCCGTACGCAACGACTCGATCTCCCTGCATCAACACTGCTCCCAGCCCAATCCTTGATGCATCATAGTAAACTGTATAGCTCTTCCCCTGCTCTGGGAGTATCAGGATCGGTGCTTATGTCAACCTTCCCTTCAGGTTATGAAAAGCTATCTCGCAAGATTCTGACCAAAAGAACTTCACACCCTTCTTAGTCTGACCTGTCAACGGTGCTGCTAAGCGAGAGAAGTCCTGTATGAAGCGTCTGTAGTAACTAGCCAGCCCTAAGAAACTCCATATCTCAAACATGTTCTTAGGATGCTCCCAGTAAACTACTACTCTCACCTTCTCTGGGTCTACTACAACTCCTGCCTCTGAGATGATGTGACCCAGGAAGTGAATCTGGTCCATCCAAAAGTGGTACTTTGAGATCTTAGAATATAGATAATGCTCTCTCAGTGTACTCAATACGATCTCAAGATGGGTGGCATGGTCATGTCGAGTGTGAGAGTACACCAAGATGTCGTCCACGAATACTACCACAAATGAATCAAGATACAGATGGAACACACGATTCATCAGAGCTATGAAAACTACTGGCGCGTTCGTCAGTCCGAACGGCATAACCGTATACTCATATAGACCATACCTACTCCTAAAAGCTATGAGAGGTATATCAGATGGTATAATGTGCAGCTGATGATATCTGGATCTCAAGTCAATCTTCGATAACACTCGTGCTCCACGAAGCTGATCAAATAGATCATCTATCCTCAGCAAGGGATATCGGTTCTTAACCGTCAACTGGTTCAGCTTCCAATAATCCACGCAAAGTCTGAGGGTACCATCCACCTTCTTCGCAAAAAGGACCGAAGAACCCCACGGAGAAGTACTGGGTCGGATAAAACCCTTCGCCTGTAGCTCCTCTAACTGCCTCTTGAGCTCCTTCAACTCAGGCGTGGCCATCCTATAAGGAGGAATGGACACCGGTGCTGCTCCTGGCACTAGCTCGATAGAGAAATCCACCTCACGCACTGGAGATAGACCTGAAAATTCATCCGGGAAGACATCCCTAAAACAATCGACAACTGGAGGGGAAACCATCTGACATGTCCCCTGGTCATCCAGATACAAACTCGCAATCTAGGCTGTGACTCCACCTTGCCCATGATGCTCTGGTCCAGCTCGACTCGCCTGAAAATCCCATTCGCCCTTGTATAGAAACTCTCCACCATCTGGTGACATGAAACGCACCCTGCGATGATAACAGTCTACAAAGGCTCGAAAAGGAACCAACCAATCCATCCCGAGAATGACATCATAGCTCGTCATCTCCAAGACATAGAGGTCCCAAAGGAAGTGACACTCTCCAACCTCAAGGGGGCACTCCTTACACTGACGCACACTAGCCATCCTAGTCCCCAACGGAGTGTCTAGCATCAAGATATCAGAATAAGTAGAAACACAGAGCCCAAGGCTCTCCACAACGGGTACATATATGAAATTATGTGTAGTACCCGTATCGAAAAGTACTGAAGACAAGACAGAAGCTACTACAATAGTACCTCTGACTGTAGAAGGTCCGGGATCATGCTCATACTGGGTCTGTTGCACTGCATATGCATGCCCAGTGTCACGGCCCTGCGACACAGCCTGGTTACCCTGAGTTGTCTCGCCCTGTTGCCTCTGAGATCCTAGTGTCTGGCTACCACAGCCACGACCACCATCTCTGCCTGTACGCCCTGACGTATTCTAGTTCCTGGACTGGTAAGAATCCATTGGTCCTATTCCCACACGCGTAGTCTACACAAAACCCCTCTCACTAGCCACCGATGGAAACGCCCTACAAAAGCGCTGCAGATGACCCAACTTGTCGCAAGCTCGGCACTCCACTGGATCTCGTGGACACTGCGGTCTCTTGTGCCCCTCTCTACCACACTGGTAGCACATAACCTGGCCACCTGAAGCATTCTTCTGACTAGTATTTCCACCCTAAGAGAAGTACATCTGTCTCTTCCTCTTGCCAGCAGAAATAATACTAGTAACTGGTGCTGAACCGCCCTGGCCCACACCACTCCATTCCCGCAGGTTCCTCTCTATAATCAACGCCTAGTTCACAATCGCGTGTACAGTAGGCAACCTGAAAACATTTACCAGCGCTCGGATGTCATACTGAAGACCATCCTCAAAACGTCTGGCTCTCAACGTCTCATCACCCACCAGCACGGGTGCAAAACGCTGAAGCTCCGTAAAACGAGCAGAATAGTCCATCACCGACATAGCGTCCTGCTGCAGATTCATGAACTCTTGAGCTCTATCTTCCCTCAGCATCTCGGGAAAGAAGAAGTCGTAGAAGACTGCCTGAAAATCTTCCCATGCCATGTCCCTGTGATGCTCTGTCTGGGTGGTAACATCCCACCACCTCTTGGCGGAATCACGCAGCATGTAAGTCGCGAGCTTGACCCTCCGCCCTGGAGGCATCTCCAGATGCTCGAAAATAGTCTGCATCGATCCTAGCCAAGACTCTACAGCCTGTGGTTCTCCATCCTCTGAAAACGTAGGCGGATGCTGCTGTTGAAATATACGTGTCATCTCAGCCATAGATGTGGTAGCCTGTGGTGCTCCCTGAAAGGTATGCATGAACCGCAATAAGCCTTCACGGAACTGCACCTCTGCGCCTGTGTCCGGTATAGCAGCTGGCGCCGCATCGGGCTCTACTGGTGGATCAACTGGTAGCCCATGGCCCACCATCTCCAGAGTATAATTGCCGCCGCTCTCCTGGAAAACAACCCGCGGTCGTCTAGGCGGCATGACACTACAAGGTCAAAAGCACGCCGCAGATTCAAGATTATTAAGACTGAAAGTGAAGGAACCACAAAGAAACAAGAGGAAGAAGGCATTTCAAAATTTTCAAAACAAGACTACACAGTGTGCACAATGACTACACGGCGTGTACTTGACTTTCCTTCCCCTGCCCGAGTCCTTCGACACGGCTAAGACACATGGCTTCCATTCAACAAAACTACATGGCGTGTACGGTGTTATTTCCCAACTACCTGTTTCATCTGTGACATGGCCGACTACTCGGCTCGACACCACACGGCGTGTTACACTAGCACACGGTGTGTACACCATCCTGTTTCCTAGCCACATGGCTAACTCCACACAGTCTGTCCTCGGACAAGACTACACGGCGTGTCCCACAGGTACACAGCGCGTTCAGGGAGAGGTGACACCGGCCCGTGTTGTTAGCTACACGGCCGAGTCCCCAGGTCACACTACACGGCGTGTCTATAACTGACACGGCGTGTTATGTCAAGGAGTTCACCGACCCGTGTTGTTAGTTACACGGCCGGACTCTGGGTCAACACTACACGGCGTGCACAAAAACTACACGGCGTGTTTTACCCAAGCCCTTCCCTACCCCATGTCGCCACCCACATGGTTTGTAACACAGGAAGAGACTATACGGCGTGTACTCAGGGTACATGGCGTGTACTCAAAAAGTTCATTTTTCTTCCCGAATAGAAGAACACACACGGCATGTATGAGGTCCTACACAGCGTGTATTCTGGGTTTTCCGGACAGTATGCCTCAGAAACTTCCCTGGAACCCAGAAAATACTAAAAACCAACACCTAAGTGTCAAATTCCGATTCGTGAGGGCCCATACTCACCACGAATAAAAGTTTGACATTTTATCTGTGTTATAACCAATAAACAGTCAATGATCCACCAAATTTTGGTCAATGGGGGCTCATACTCCCCAAAAACCAAAGTTTGGCGTCCATTCTATAACAAGCTCAAACAAAAACACCATATCACAAGGTAGGTATTTATCAAGCAGCTATCACAACAGCATGCTTTATTAGCACAACAACTATCACAACAACATGAAAATTATAATGCACCTACATGACATGGAAACTATGCAGGGCATGTGATTTCTAGCATGTGCCTATATGATGCATGAGACGGCATACCCTCATCTCATCAGGTTGAAACTAAATAGAACCCACAGATAAAATATAAACTGCACAATCTCAAAGTGCGTCACCCAACGGTGAAAACATATCAACCGTAAAATTGCAAAATCAATAGAATGAAAAATACGAGGTATACTAGCTTTTCCTTGTACACGGGTTATCTACGCCCGGGCACAGATTATTACCAACTATCGTTCCGTCCTATCCCTGACTACGGCTCCAAATAGTAAGTTAAAGAAAATAACCTCCCTCTGATACCACTTTGTAATGTCCCAGACCCGGGTGCCACGCAATGGGTGCCCCGAAGCTGGTTCGCCACAAGACCTCAAGCGCATTTCCCCAAACGCCAGAGGCTGCCGACTAGCAGCGAGGGCCCAGGTCTGATAGTGGGGAAACTATGCTCTCATTTGTCAAAGTGTAGAGCAGCGGAATACAAAATAAACATACACGAAAGCGGAAGCAGTAAACATACACAACTGAAATAACTACAGTAGTGGATATAACCAACAGTATATAAGTGATGATGCTACATGTTTCAAGTTCTAAGAAAACATCCAGAACATGTTATACATCAATACAGTATAACAAAATACGGAGTACAGCAAAACAAGCAAAACAGCTGGCAGCGGCATCGCGAGCCTAGGCTCGGTCTCATGCCCTCCCACTCCTCAGCAACAGTCAAGTACCTGTATAGGGACTCTTTCCCCTATCTACACCTGCAGTAATGTAATATTTTTGGCCTGAGAAGCGTGACCCAAACAGGGTGTGAGAAATATATCTCAGTAGGCACCCACCAAAGGCCCGTGCCCAACTACATGTAAGCATGCAACAATAGTGTGCAGTAATAAAATGCAATAAAGTAAGCAGTACTCAAAAGTAACAACTACCAGTTATATTTCCATTTTTAATATTCATTTAATCCATTTAATATAAGAAATCACCACAGTGCATTTCTAAGTAAAAAACTAGAGTCTTCAGACACGTAAACTCCTACCCTCAGGTAACGAGTATCCAATACAGAATCTTCCCTCAGGCATAATAGAATTTTTCCCTCAGACGTAGGTAGTGTCGCCCTCAGGCAAAGAGTCTATTGACCTCAGGCACGGAAGAAGTTTCCCTCAGGCCGAAAATATCTATAGCCCATAGGCTAAATAGTGTAGTGCCCACAGGCTAATCACAACAATGCCCTCAGGCTAAACAGGTAACCGGGCCATGCCCAACATATCAAAATGCAGTAAATGAGCAATTCCTCTCAAGGCAATTATACAATTACTACATTTAGGGCATACCCTCGAGTATCCTGGCCAAAAGGCTAAACAGTGAAATACACCCCCGGGGTGGTTTCGGATCCAAGCAACAATCTCAACCAGCATTTTATTATCACAATTTAATCACCTATGCAATTCTAGGCATTAAATATAGCAACGACCTCAGCCACACGACACCCCAACATGGGTTTGTGGTACAAAAATGCACAACAGTTGGAAATTTACACCAAGCCACCTACCTTATACGCCAACGAACGTTATACCTAAACGCCAACTCCAGAAACGCCCAAGAACGGCGTAGATCTGACAAAGAAAAAAACCCATTCAAATGTAAATAACTTCCCCTCGGGAAATAATTAGTAAGAATGGTACCAGGAGAGGATAGGGCTTACCCGTGCGGTTCCAACGAGATCGTCCAAAGCCGAATCGAATTCTAGACGAACACTCGGCGGATCTTCAAAGGTCTGGCCATCCTCCTTGGCTCCAAAATGGCTCAAATGCCTCCTCTTCCAAATGAGGAGGCTACTGCCTGTTTTAAGCCAAAAAAACAAAGTACACGACGTGTACTTATGAGTACACGGAGTGTACTTCTTTCATTTAACTATTCATTTGGCGGCACCGGCACACTGTTCATCTGTCGACATGGGTACACGACATGTACTCCCAAGTACACGGCGTGTACTGTCGCCCAGCTGGCGGCGACTCTACCGCCTTACTGTTTAGGCCTTCCGACTGACTACACGGTGTGTAAGGTACCACTACATGGCATGTAGTCGGTTCCTACACCCCTCGTCGCCGGCATGGCTACACGCCCCGTGTACTCATCCCAACACGGCCAAAAGTACACAGCGTGTGGAAAAGTACACGGCGTGTAGTTCCAAAATTTAGGATTTTTCCCCATTTTCCATATTTTCTCAAAAACACTTAAGGAAAAGGAAAAAGAAGAAGCCCATACCTCAAAAATAAGAACCGGGTTCTTACAGAAACAACCAATGGTAGTATTTTGTGACAATAACAGTGAAATCAAGCTCACAAAGAATATATTTCATCACTCTTAAACCAAACAATTTGAGATCAGATATCATTTTATTAAAGAAAAGGTGTAGCAAGGAGTATGAAAGATAGAGTGTGTTGGGACTAGTCAATAAGTATCATATATCATGACTAATCCCTTGGCTACTTTAGTATTTGAGAGACATTGGTTAAACCTTAGTGTTCAATCATCCCCTTCAACCTAAGGGGGTTTGAAAATTTTCCCTCTCCCCATGATACCTAGTGCTTTACTTGGTTGGTTGTATTTAGTTGAAAGTGTGTATATTCTATTGAGGTCAATAATAAAGAGGGGGATATTATTCATGGGGAATATTAGTAGAGGATAGGATTTCTTGATCAAAATTTTATGAATAAAATTATCATAAATAATTTATTCTCTTGTTTCCTACACTGGTATTTGGATCATTTGGGATTAAAGAATATATTAATGAATCTTTGCTCAGATTCTGGATCAAAGACATCTTTTAGGAAAAGTCTGAGATTGGGTATATAAAAGTGGAGACCCCCCTTGAGTTGTATTATCAAAGGGGAAGTATAACAGTGTGGGGAGAGTGCCAATGCAAGGGATAAAATATAGAAGCTCATATGAAATCATTAGCAACAAAAGGGTTGAAAAAATTCCAAAGGGTGTGAATGTTGGAACCATAGTTTGTGGTGTTGGATTTTTATTCAATTGTGTCAATTAGTATTCACTTGGAATGGATTTATATCTTATAGGAATTTTTGGAAGGAATCTTTCTAAGTCTAGTTCTGAAGAGTTAGTTTGAGAAATTTGTAAAAGTATCTTCATGAATAAGATATCTGTAAGATGAAAAACTGGTTAAATCTTAAAGTCCTTGGTATACATAAGATATTCTGAAGGCTAAAATTTGGAAAAATCCTAGAGTTCCCTTGAATTCATAAGATATTAAGAAACTGATGAAGAGGCAGAAGTGGTAAGGTCTAGGACTTCTATATATATTTAAGAAGATTTGTTTCATATATAATATGTTTGAAATGTAGAGAAATGGTTAAGTCCTAAAGTTCTCTGAGTATGTAAGATATTTGGGAGTTGTAGATTTAGTATAGGCACAAGGTTCAAAGTGATATGTAATTTACCCCAAGATGATGAAATGTGATAGAGGAAGTGTTCCCTGTATATGTAAGAGGTTCTTCCTCATTAATATGAGGTTTGGAAGGATTTCCTGTACACATAAGTGGTTCTTTCTCATATGTAAGAATATTGGATAGGTATGTAAGTTATGATACTTCATCTCTAGAAGAAGTAGCCGATTTTTGTATTGTGAGTTAGAGTTTCTCACTGCTATGAAATCTTATTACAATCATTTATATGGATTTCAATGAATATTATAAATAATAATTTATGATTGATAATTTATTCAAAATAGATTTTTAATCTTTTGGATTTTATGGGGGATAGAATACTATAATATTTTTGGGGATTTGAATAAAATAATATAGTGGGTTTACAAGATTTGGAATTGAGTAAGATCGTGGCATGATTCTTTCACCATAGAGCCTATATGCATGGATATTTATAAAGATTTCTACATCAATATATTTAAATATTCAAATATCATATTTTTAAGGAAGGATGTCATAATGTTTTTGTATGTTTAAATAGATTATTTTTCAGTGATAAATTCATTTAGTTTCCATTTTTAAAAATATAGAAAATATTTCAAGATTTAAAGGGGGGTAGAGAAGTGTTGAAACTACTATAGTAATTATCAAAAAGAGAAAGGAGAAACTATAGTTTTTTAGTGAAGTGATACTTTTTTTTTGAAAATCTAGAATCAAAGGAGGAGACGGAGAAAAATGAACACACCCTTGTTTTTTTAGTGTTCTTTTTTTATTTCTTAAAAAAATCTAAGAAACTTGAATGTTGTATTTTTCCTTTGTATTCCTTAGATCAAATTAATGTGAAAGAGTCAAGAATATGAATTTTTCCTAGGATCAGAAATGAATCTTTCCCAAAATTTTGTAATCTCTTCAAAACGTTGTCGATGTATGCTTCTTAGACTATCCCTTTTTGGTGAAGCAAGTAAAACACCTATATCCTTGAATTTATTTTCATTATCTAAAATGTGTGTGTGTGTGTGAATAAGTTCATAATTGGATCATTCTTCCTAACACAATAACAAGATCCTATGTGAAATAAAGTAAACTTGAACTCTCTAATTCACCCCCCCAGGTGTATTAGGATACTTGTTGAAAAAATATCTCATTCTTTCCTATCATAAGGATTGACCAAAATCACAACCAAACTCATGGTTATCACACAACCTAACTCAAGTTTATCCCCTAAAAATTTAGTGAATGATCTTTGCAAAAATAATATGAGAACATCATGTTTCCACACAAAAGTCACTTTAATTCCAACACAAGGCTCAAAAAAAACAATTCATCACCACGTATTTCTAACACAAGAATTCAATTAACACTCACCAAAACTTTATTTCCATATTAAATAAAAAAATCTTCTTGATTTAACAACATCACTTTTTCCCTTATTACTATTCATTTCTATCATTAACATCATTATTTAATTCCATTTAACCATTTCTAAACACATCTCAATCATTACTTCATATATAAAATCATGATATTATAACATAATCCATTTAGTAAACTTTACACTAAATTCTAGCATACTATCTTATTCTAAACACCCTTCAAGTCACCCTTTAAACTTAATCTTGATTGAACATTCTCAAGGAACAGTGTTCATAAACATAATCACCCAAAATGTAATTTAATGACATGAAACTAGTAAAGAATAACCCTTTAATATTCAACCAATCACCCGTGTTAACAGAACTTTTTACCCAACCATGATATATCCCAATGTAATCAAGTTACCCTGCACTTGAATCACAAATTAAATCCCCATCACCTACAAAACACAATGCGAATAGGTTTTCTAAAACAACCCTCGTTTAATTCATCAATTCAAAACCACCATTTTTAATAAAGAATGAATTAAAAGCACACATTCACTTATTTTAAAACAAATCATCCACTTAAACCCATTTTATAATTCCCATCCCTAATACTAAACCTTTAAGGTTTTACCATACTCAATTCCAAACACATATTTTGGTTGTACAAAATTATCATGCTTAAGCCCTAATACTCAACCCCACCACACAAGGTCTCACCCCATGAGTTTATCAATTAATCACTTACTCGTAAATTTTAAACCATAGTAAAACCTTCAATAATCATCATTTCTAACCCATTCACATACCATTATAGTCCCCAACCACTCACACAACCTATAACACTGCTTAAGATTCCCCCAGGTGGTTTTAAGATACATAAAAAAAATTGGGAACTCAAACCCCTAAATTCCAGCCCCAAATGATATAGGTTTTACCACACTAAAACCTTACTTAAAACTCCCCTTTAATACCCTTTAATAAAACACTCCTTTTATTTAACCCCACTCTTGATTTAGTTACTCAAACCACTCTCAATCCCAATATTTAATTAAAATCTAGTATCATACACTTCATTTTTTAACCCTAACAAGTAAGGCCCGATTTAAGAACATGATTTTCTTATTCAACAACATGTAATAGTTCCATAAAAAATTATTAACCAATAATAATTGATTTTAACCCAAAATAAATACAATCAATAGGTTATTTCCAACACTTTAAGAAAGTCTTTGACCCATTACATCATCATTTATTAACCCAAATATCTTTAAATTTGGTTTCCCTAATTTGTCCCTTTTAAACACAAGTAATGATTATTAAACAAGTAGTAATCAAGTAATCACCTAAGAATTTCATCATAATAAATCTTCGCCTGATGTTCTCCTTAAAAATCATTAATTGAACTTTTTTCTTTTTAATTATTAATACATGAACACTTAAACATTGTTAAAGCATGTCTTAAAATAATATTTTCTCATTCAATTCACTTCATTAATTCACAAAAAATCATATCAATAAATTTCTCTTGAATAATTTTTAAACTTTATTCTAAACATATACAAGGAAAGTAAATTCAAGCATCACATAACCATAATACACTAGAGGAGTGAATTAGAATCCTTGAGAAGTTCAATATCTCCAACCTCAGGGTTCTATTGGGTTTGTATAAGTTTTCTTTAAGTTTCATCAAATAGAGTGTTTCTGGATAGAGATGACCATATTCAATTCATCAGTCATAACAAATGGAAGTTTTCTTACTATAATGTTTTGGGCATATGGGAATAAGGTTTTTTCATCAGATAAAACTTTCAATGGGTAATATGCTTCGATAGAATTTGAGTGAATACATATTCATCATACTGAGGGTGTTTGCAGTGACGCTTTGATGATTGGTCATAGATCATCAGATGTATCTCTCATAGTTGATTATCACAAGTTACCCTTATATGGCTAAATGGGTTTCACTAGTACCTTTTTGCAGTGATGTGGGTACCCTTACACGGGTACTAATTGTTTCATGTTGGTTGGTTGTTGGAGGTTTCAATGGGTGTTTCTAAAGTGTATTGATAGTTTCTCATGTCAATGGAAGCTTGACCATGAAACTCAAATGTTGGTGAAACTTGTTTATCAAACATAGATCTCTATAAAGTGGTTTGATGGATTGGATCTACATTACTACTGACAATTTTATAAATAGTGTGAGTTTATAACTTAATTTTCTGAGACCAAAATTTAGATAGAAAGTGAGCGAGTTTTTTTTTAATCTCTTATCTTCTTAAATAAAATATTTTTGTAGTGTTCACCTGTGGATGTAGGACTTTTTCTGAACCATGTTAAATCTTGTTTGTCCATTTATTTTGGTTATTTTGTTTAAAGTAAAATCATGGAGTTTTTATGTGGTGATTAGGTTAGATCTTCCTGGTTTAAGTGCACATTAATTAGGAGGATGAGGTTATCAAACAAGATATCTATATGATAAAATTGTGAATATTTTTTGTTGTATAGGCTAGAGTAAATGGATAGACGTCTCTGTCTGATTAAGTTTTTTTATCCAGGTCCATCTTTTGAACAAAATAGATGAAGGTTGCTACTCAAGGGGTTTTTTTATCTCCCAATAAGTGGTATCAAATGAGGTTTGGTACAGTTTGATTGTACTTCACTCTCAATATTCAGGTGATATTATCCCTTTGATGTGAACATTCTAATGAAAAGTGGAAGTGTCTTGAAACTAAAAGATGTTAGATACATTCTAGGTCTCTAGAAGAACCTCATATCGGGATAGCTTGATGATACAAGTTTTAGAATGGATTTTTCAAATGGAGTTTGGAATATTAGTAAAGGTTCCATGGTGATTTCTCAAGGAGTAAAAAACGGTACCTTATATCTTACTGGATGGAGTGATGAAGTTGCAAATATCAGAACAACTTCATCAAATGATCTAGAAAAGTGGCATTGTAGGTTTGGTCACACCTCATTGAGAAGAATCTTAAAGTAATAGAGGTGAAGTGTATACTCAAAGTTGATCACATGAACCTTGGAAGATATAATAGTTGTATTCTAAGAAAACAAAAAATAGTTTCCTTTAACTTGGATAAAAGAAATCCATGGAATAAAAAGTTAGAACTTGTTCATTCCAATGTTTGGGGTTTATCCTCTCTTCACTCATATGGAGGATCACTATACTTTGTGACCTGCATTAATGATTCTACTTGAAAGATATGGGTTTAATTCCTAAAGAATAAATATTATGTGTTTCATGAATTTATTCATTGGAAATTTTTAGCCAAGAAAGAGTGTTAAAGAACATTAAAATGTCTCTGGACAGACAATGGTGGGGAATACACCAGACACAACTTTCATAATTTCTATAAGAAGGGTGTTGGGTGTGAGAATATTATTCTAGGAACTCCACAAAAAATGGAATGGATGAAAGAATGAATCAGACACTGATATATAAATCTCATAGTATGAGGCTTCAGTCAATAATGCCAAAGTGAATTTGGGTAGAATCCTTGAATACAACAGCTTACTTGGTGAACAGAAGACTGACTTTATCTATGGGACAAAAACTTCCTAAGGAAATTTGGTCCAATAAGAGAATATAGATCAACCATCTTAAAATTTTTGGAAGTCTCACGTATGTTTATATTGATGCTAAATATAGATATAATTTGGAGGTGAAATCCAAAGTATGTTTTCTTATAGGATTTGGTGATTAGAAATTTGGTTATATCATGTGGGGTGATAAAAAGAAACAAATCATTTGGATACGAGATGTTGTTTTCAATAAAGAAATTTTGTGGAAAGATCAGAACCTGGCTGAGAAAGAAGTTGAGGATAGATCAACTATCAAATTTTAGAGTGATCAAACAAAAGTTACTAGACAAACCTTTAGTCTGGAAAGTTTAGAAGAAACATCAGAGACTGACACTCTAATAGTCAGGGTACTAGACCGAGCTAGATCGGATAGACCGTTGATAGGTAGTGAAAGTTTCGATAGACAAGTACCTGGTAGATAATGATCAGACATAAATTACTGAACATAAGACTGTCAAACAAAAAGGTTCATAAATATGAACATAAGGTTGTGCTGAGAAGATCCACTCGTATTAGGAAACTTGTTCGTAGGTTTGGGGCTGATATGAACTTATTAATTTTAATGGACATAGGAGAACCGGTCATTCTAAAGCAAGCGGCTACTCTCAAAGACTCTAAATAGTGGGAGTCAACAATGGAAGAGGAAATGAGTTCCTTAAATCTCAATAATACTTGGGAGTTGGTTGAGATACTGAAAGGAAAGAGAGATCTATAAAACAAATGGGTGTTTCATTTGAAATATGAAGCTAATGGAAGTAATAGATACAAATCAAGGTTGGTGGTGAAACGTTTTTAGCAAAAGAAAGAAATTGACTTTTCTGAAATTTTCTCATCAGTGGTAAAACACACAACTATTCAGACAATGATTAGCATTGTTATGTTTGATGATCTACACTTGGAGTAGATGGGTGTAAAGAGATAATGTCTTCATGGGGACTTGGAGGAAGAAATTTACATGGTTTAGCCCAAGGGTTATGAAGTTCATCAAAAAGAGGATTTGGTATTTAAGTTGAAGTGAATTCTTTATGGATTGAAGTAAGTTCCAAGATAGTGGAATATGAAATTTAGCACTTTCATGTTTTTAGAAAGTTTTAGTCGATGTGATCCTGATCACTATTGTTATAAAAGGCTATGGGAAGATGGAACATATATCATATTGTTGTTGTATGTGAATAATATATTGATTTATAGTTTGGAGTTCCAAAGTATTGAGGAACTGAAGAGGAAGGTGTCAAGAAGGTTCGAGATGAAGAACCTTGAAAAGGCTAAAAAAATCTTAGGGATGAGAATTGAGAGGGATAAGAAAGGTGGCTCATTGGTTTTATCCCAAAAGAAATATATTATAAAAGTCATCGAAAGATTTGGAATGACTATTTGCAAACCTATATCAATCCCTCTCGCCGGACACTTCAAACTTAGTAAAACTAAATCAACATCAATGGATGGAGAATTTCATGACATGGATAATGTTCAGTATGCTTTTGTTGTGAGAAGTTTGATGTATGTGATGGTTTGTACTCAACCAGATATTTCTTTGCAATGTGAGTTGTTAGTCGTTTCATGTCAAATCTTGGAAGAAAACATTGGGAAACTGTGAAATTGATCTTATGATACTTAAAATGGTTGTAGGATGCAACTTTATGTTTTGGTGATGATGATCGATTGAAAGGTTTTGTATATGCAAATTTTGCTGGAGACATGGATTCACAGAAAAGTACTACATGCTTTTGTTTTTTACTTTTAGTGGAACAATAATAAGTTGGATGTCTCGATTGCACCCAGTAGTCACTTTATCTTCAATAAAAGTACAGTATGTTGTTACTACTAAGGTGGGGAAAGAACTAATATGATTGCAACCAGTAGTCACTTTATGTTTCTCTAATTATATGTTTTCAATACGATTTAGATATTGTTGATAAAACATTTGTAGAGGACGGAATATATGTATTTAGGGCTAAATGGTCGGGTTATATTGTGAAACATTTTATACAAAATTCTCGAAGTGGTATTTCTATGCTAATTATTTATTTAATTTTCTAATCTAATTTATGACTTTTATGAGCAAACTGTATGATCAATTTTGGGAAAAGTGGCTCCAATTATTATGATATTATAGGAAAACGATTATCGATTCATTTGTTGACCTTTAGGAATGAACTGTGTGTTATTCTGACCCGTGGTCTGGTCACAATGATCTACTTTTTTTTATTATAAGAGTTATGTAAGTTCAAAACACATACATGCTCAAAATCGAACAAGCGTGCTCGATTTGTCGTGGAAACTCTAGGAAAATGATTTTAAATTCATTTATGACATGCTGGAATTAATCACATATCATTTTGATGCATGGCGGGTTGAAATGACCGAAAATTAATATTTTTAATTTAAAAGAGGTATTTCAATTAAAAGCACACATCACATGGTTAAAATAGAGCTTGAAATCTCAAATTGTGGTGAAACTCTAGGACAATGGTTATTGATTCATTTGTGATACGGAGGATTGAACCACATATCATTCTAAGATGCAGTGTGATTATAACAACAAAAAATGTTTATTTTGAATTTAAAAGAGATATTTCAATTAAAAACATGTGTCACATGGTCACCATCGAGCAAAAAAACTTGGATTTTCATTAAACTCTAGGATAATAATTAATTATTCATTTTTGGCATGTAAGAATGAATGGCAAGTCATTTTGACATGTTATGTGATTGGAATGACATAAAGTGTTTTTTTTTTCATTTTAAGTGTTAAAGAAGTTGAAAACACACATTACATGCTCACAACTAAGCAAACATGCTTGGTTTGTTGTGAAACTCTTGTCAAAAAGATCTTAGATTTATTTATGATATGTAGAGCACATTGTTTCAATGCATGGTAGCATGTATGAACAAAAGTTCTTTTTTCAATTTAAAAGTAATATTTTAGTTCAAAATGTGCACCACATGTTTGAAACCAAGCAAATATGCTCGAATTATTGTGATAGTCTAGGAAAATGAGTGGTGATTCATTTTTTACCTCGATGAAAGAACTGTAAATTATTCTGATGTGCAGAAAGAATGACATAAAATACATTTTTTCATTTTAAGTGTTATGAAAGTTCACAACGTGTATCACATGTTCAAAACTGAGCAAACACGTTTGAATGGTCGTAAAATTATAGAACAATCTCAGATTCATTTATGACATGTAAAAATGAATTGCACATCATTCCAACACGCAGTGTGATCAAAATAAACGAAAAATCCGTGTTTTGAATTTAAAATAGATGTTTCGGTTAAAAATGCACATCAAACGGTCAAAATCAAACAAACGAGATCGGATCATCATGAAACTCTTGGACAATGATCGTTGATTTATTTTTAACGTGTAGGATTGAATCTCATATTGTTCCAACACACAGTGTGATCAGAATGACCTAAAGTGATTTTTTTTTCTTATGTAATTAGTTTTAAATTTGTTAAATGTTATTAATATAACACATATTGTCTGTTCTTACTTGCATTCGACTCGTTTCAGTTATAAGTACATTTATTTGATAGTTTAAATGTCAAACAATCATTGATTCACCAACAAGCTCTTCTTTACATGTTCTGTTATGTAAATATTTTATTTATAATTACTGTTATAATAATTGATGGTTATCATATAAAAAATGTTGTTAAATTATCAAATATATTTAATATTTGTTTTTTGTCAATTATGGCTTGCATTTTGCCAATTCCAATTATGATTTTTGGGTAATTGTTTATTTTTTGTATTTGAGCTACTACACCACTAAATAGTGGTTGTAATAGTCTATAGGTGTCTTCCTTGATGCTAAGAGGAGTGATGTGAAAGGCCTCACCTTTTCTTAGTAATGCATATTTTAGTACTTTTTAAACACTGAAAAATCTCTTCTTGAACTTCCAGAAAAGACGTTTTTATAGTAGAGATCAACATATGTTGACTCTCCACTTAAACATTGAGAAAAAAAACTTGTATAGTGATCAACATATGGTGACCCACTCCTTGAGCACCAAGAAAATATGATTTTGTAGTAGTGATCAACGTATATTGACTATAAACCCAACATGGAATGCACATACACATTAATCTCCTCCTCAATACAACATGAGATTGTCTGACCCAATACTCTCCCCTTTGATCATAATGGATTGACAAACTCTCCAAAAATCTTGTTGACACTAAATCCAACACAAATTCATATTTAAACTCAGCAAAAATATGTGACAAGAGGTCGATTACATACGTCACTGCATAACGCAACGCAATAAAATAAATTATAGTAAACATCCAGGCTCAGGGACTTGACCCCGCGATCCCCCCTCACTACCACCCTCCAAGCCTTTACCACCCCACCAATAACATATAAATATGTGATATAATGTGTCATCTTTATTGATCGTTAAAGTTATCAAAAATTTTAATTAGGCATCAAGTACCTTCTACTGAAGGGCAGCGTTTGCTTTAAACCGTTATGAATAAAGGTTCAAACTTTTTAATTTCTTTATTTTTTAGGTGGATGCTTCAGAAAATGTTTTTTTTAATAATAAATTAGTACTATTATTTCATGAAACTAGAGATAAAAATACATTTGTACCATTGTTTTTTCCCCATTGCCAAAAGCATGCACGAATACTGATCGGATGGGGCATGGTGCCATGTCCAATCCTCCCCTTCCATGTCTCCCGTACCATTCACGGCGGGTCGACACGTGTTACTCCCAGTACACGCCACCCAAGTTAAATAATTATGATTATATAAATAATAAAGTAGCCAAACCGGGGACAAAGATCCCGTACACACCGCATGTTCGCGATATTAGTTGTAATTGGTATCTGATGTTAATTACAAGCAGTTAATACCAGCCCCTTCACTTGTCGTTATTTGCATAACGCCCCATAATATAATAAAATTTCCCCAGGGCCACACTCGAGTTGGTGTCAACGGATTAATCCGAGGACGTCAAAATTTAGTGAGTTCGACACGCCAGCCCTCGAAATCAAAAAACACTGTAAAAATACAAAATTTCAAATTAAAATGGGAAAAATAAAAGAGGGTTTTTTTATATGGAAATGTTGTAATAAATAACATTTCTGATTCTTGAACATTTATAAATCCTACGGCCCCACGGAAATGGCTTTAATTTGGGGACAAGATTGGTACAGTGGGGGATGGGGGTATTATTTCAATCGAAAAGACCGTTTTGCCTCGTAAATGAAGTGGATAAAGAATTGATGCTGCGGCGGGGTAAGGGTAGCTTTGTCTTTACGCACCGTTAGGCTGGGTGAAATTATAAAAGTTAAGGGCATGGTTTACCCTTACTAAGGGTGGGGGACCCTCCCCTTTTCTTTACTGTGCAACTTGACAAATGGGTATGGGGTTACGGTCAATTTGTCAGGCCTGCCGGTCATCCACTTGATTATTATTAGCATTTCAAGTAAATAAATATATAATAAAAATACTCCGCACCCACCGGGTCGAACCGTCATGGGGCCGAGCGAACCGGCGGTCACGGGGATGTTGTGTGGGGTTTGCTGAGCTGGAAACCGGCCGGACCGGACGGGAGGGGAGGCGGGTCTGGTTTTAATTTCGGATTACGGTACCTAGAAGGCGTAAACCGGAGCCCCAACCCCCGGCTTAACCCGGATTAGGAAACCAGGGTTAAAAAAGGGGGCGTGGGTTTAGAAAGGAGAGCCACAGCAACCGAGATTTTTATTTGATCGAACGGTCATCAAACACCGCTCGTTTTCGTTTTCGTTCCCATCATCGCCATCGCCCCCATTTCAGCGATCATCTTCTCCCCCTCCTCTCGCCACCGCCACCTCCACCTCCACCGCCGTCGTGATGTGCGCCGCCGTAGCTTCATGGAGCTGAGGTTCTCCTTCGACGGAGCAGCCATGGAATTGATCACCGCCGCTGTCTCCGCCTCCGCCTCCGCCCCCGTGGCAGCAGCGTCCGGCAGCATCACCCCTGCCGCCGGCGCGAAGCTGTCGGAGGTGGAGACGGAAGCGCCGCCGCCGCCCCGGCTCCAGCCCCTGAAGCCGCTCTCCACCTCCAACGGCGTGCTCAAACGCCACCCGCCGTTCAGCCCGCCGCCGGCGGTCACCTACAGGGACTGTCTGAAGAACCACGCGGCCAGCCTGGGACGGTACGCCGTGGACGGGTGCGGCGAGTTCATGCCCTCGCCGTCGTCCACCCCCGCCGACCCCACCTCCCTGAAATGCGCCGCCTGCGGCTGCCACCGGAACTTCCACCGCCGCGAGCCGGAGGATCCGTCTCCCACGTCGCTTCCGGTGCTGGAGTACCAGCCCCACCACCGCCACCTCCCGCCGCCGCCCCTCGCGGCCAGCCCCGACTCGCAGTCGCCGCCTCCGATCTCATCGTCCTACTACCCGCCCGCCCCCCACATGCTCCTCGCCCTCTCCACCGGCCTGGCCGGCCACCCGGACATCTCCTCCCCGGCCATAAACGCCACCCCCACGGCGGCGGCGCACCCCAGCCTGAGCCACAGCCCGAACGGGAGGAAGCGGTTCCGGACCAAGTTCAGCCCGGGGCAGAAGGAGAAGATGCACCATTTTGCGGAGAGAATCGGGTGGAAGATGCAGAAGAAAGACGACGAGCTGGTGGCGCAGTTCTGCTGCGAGGCCGGCGTGGAGAGAGGCGTCTTCAAGGTCTGGATGCACAACAACAAGAACACTTTGGGGCGGAGGGACTGTCACCACAATGACGGCGGCGGAGACGGCGCCGCCGCCCTGGAAAACGCCGGGCTCGACATTCACGTCGCGGCCGCCGTCCACGACGACGACGACGACGACGACGAGCGCCACGAAAACCAGATCTCTAACCCGATCTTCTACACCCACCACCACCTCCATCAGCACCCGCTCGACGCTGCACCATTTGGCGCCAACGGTTCTTCGCCTTCTTGATCTTGAGGTGAATCATAATAACGATGAAGATGATGATTATGATAATAAACTTAGTAGCTTAGATTAAGACTGCGTCTTGTAGGTTTATTTCCAATTGTTTTTGTTCCACGTTGAGTTTGATTGATCGGTGATGGAAGGAAGAAGAAGAGAAGAAGAGAAGAAGGGAATTTTCATCCTTTGATTTTCTATGCGGTTGGTTTGGTCGATTACTGTGTTTTATTTATTCATCGGGGGGTCGACTGTCTTCTTGCCTCGATGCCGCCATTGTTGTATCTTGAACTGTTCTGTATTTTAAAAATTCCACTGGCCACCTTATTATATCGCTATATTTTAGGTTCCCACTTGAATTCTGAGAGAAGAAAACGGGAAGAAGAAGAAGAATTAATGTCCGAGAGGAAGGAACAGAAAGTGGGTCGGTTACGCATTATTATTCTATGTAATGCGATCATGTGATGCATAAGATATCTAAAAAAAATCCGATTTTATTTATTTTAAAATATATATAGTTTATTTTTTGTTAATAGTAATATAGGTGGTCACGGCAGGTGCATGACATGACATGATGGCCGTGATGATATCGGGTGTTGCATGTGTCGTGCCATGCCCTTTTCCATGATAATCTGTCGCACCTCCCAGCATTTTTTTATATATAAAGGTGGGAATTTTAAGCGGTGGGAGGTGGGATAAGATTATAAAATATATATTATGGCCACGACGCATGAAACCAACCCACTTTTTTGTATTAAAACATATTATAATCCCATTAGATCCGAACTCCTAGTTGTAGCACATTTCATTTGGTTTGGTTTAGGATAAACATGATGGTCTTTACTTCATTTGTTTTAACATATGCTAATAAAGGCAAGTAGTCCTCCATACATTGTGTTGGTCAGCCTATGTATAAACTAATGAAGTAATTATGGGTCAATCGACACTTCATTGATGCATTTACATCATAAACATCCAATTTACGAACAAACAAACTATAGTTGTGCATGTGGTTTATTTAGAATGGTGATGCCAGGGGAACCATTGACCCCAAGACACATTTGCATACCCAAATATCATGTGAACATGGATCAATCATGAGGGAATATAAAGTATAATAATTTGATGCAATGTGAGCCACAAAATGAAAGAATGATATGTTATGCTCCTTTTTTTTATGTTTTATACCAAGTGAAGAATATCTTTTATACATATGAGCCTATTATATGTCCGTGCATATGTTTTGTACTAGGAGAAGGACATGCTTTGTGTTATACCAGTAGAAGGGATGTGTTATGTTGTTGACTCAACCTTTGGAAATATTCTATATTAACTATAAGTGTTTTGTGCAATGAGAAATATGTTGAGTGCATTTCATATCATGTATGACTGAAATTTTTGGTGAAAGTTGTGATAAAGATGAAGGGATTTTATGAAGGTGTTTTATTACAAAGGTTTTTTTTATGGTTGGATGTTTTGAGAAGATATATGGTCTGTACAAACTACACAAAACATGTTTTGTGTAATGCTCAAATAATTCTTGTAATAAATTAGCATATTACAAACGATGTAGCACATATCAAAGATACATATTTATTAAGACTGATATAACTAAGAATGGACAACAGACAAAAATAAATAATGCAAGCACAATGAAGATGTCTCATGACTCGTATTCTCTCCAATAAACATCACAACTTTAACAAGTACAGTACAATAGAAAAATAATTCAGACCACAGAATCAACATATTATAAGGACTAAAAATGAGACGTATTAAATGTTGAATTAGTATAAATGAATTTATAGGAGGCCAAAGTAGATATTATCATTATATGACCATTGTGCATTATGACCGTGGGTGATATAACCGTTACAAAATGACTTAAAATTAGTGTATATTAAGGACAATGACAAGAGTTAATTAATGCAGAAGGGAGAAACCATGACTTCGACTAGTAGGAACATCCCTTATGAAGTGCATTTATAAGAGCTTGAGAAAGAGATAACGTCGTTAGGGTTTTCCCTCATCCAAGACCAAGTAGAAATTCAACCATTAAGATTCAAGCAGAACTGTCTTTAGGTAAAGTTCAAGTCAATAGAAATCACTACCAGATTAATGTTAGTCGAACCACTTCATGAAAGTACCACTATTGCACACCTTACCCTTAGAGCTTATTCTGGTGTAATAAGCAGTTATGTATCTAACAGTTAAGTGGTATTAATGTATAAATTCTTTAGTAATGAAATGGTGTTTAATATGCTACCACATTTTAATTAAATGTACCATCCTTATATAAAAGTTAAAATATACATAATTAGAGGATTAATTTGATAAATTGGATTGCATATTTGGAATGAAGACTTCGAAATTAACCAGGGGTGAAATTTGATATTTTTTTTATAAAAATAGTACAAAATGATAAAAATGGTGAAATACGATAAATATGACATCATATATATGTAAGTATGGCCAAACTCATCCAGGGTAGTGATCTTTGCCTAATTTTGGCACTAATCATTATAGAGGGTCATTAAGGGAGGTAAGGGATACTATGGGGAGTAGTAGACCACTTGAGATAATGGAAAAACAAAATATTCAATAATTTATTTCATGGAATTCCACTCACCACACCTATAAATACTCACCCTTCTAATTTCTCATCCCACCAAATCCAAATTCTCTCTTCATAGCTCTCTTTAAGGAGTCTCTCCCACAACTCTCTCTAATCTTGAAAAGTTTGGTCAGTTCTAAGGGTTGATTCCTAAGTAGCTCAAGAGAGGTAAGGGTTCCTATTTATCTCTCTTCATATCCAATTATGATTCTTTTGGAGTAATCACTTTTGAAATTTTATATCATATGATAATATACTTCTATTTCCAGTACACACTACTACAAAAATGAGCAAAGGAAGCGCCACCTTTTATCAGCGCTAAGAAAAAAGCGCTGATAAAGGAACCATTTATAAGCGCTAAAATTTTAGCGATGATAAAGGAATTATTTATCAACACTTTTTTCTTAGCGCTTATAAAGAGTACGCTTTATAAGCGCTAAGAAAACGCTGATAAAGAATTCATTTATCAGCGCTAAAAAAACGCTGATAAAACCATATTCTCATATTTTAAAAAATCCGGTGCACAATATCCTCTGTTTATCGTGCCCTCAAGCCCTCGCGGTGTTGTACCCCTGTGACAACTCCCCTCCCCCCCGATCTTCTCTTTGCCGGACCTCCGCCGCTAGCCTTACTCCTTATCCTCCTCCTCGAACCCCTTCCGCGGATCCTCCTCCCCGCAAACCCCACTTCCTCCTCTCCGCCGGACCCTACTCCCCGCGAACCCTACTCCTCCATTTCTCAACGGTGGCGGCTCCTCCCATGCACCTCCCCCTCGCGGTCGCGCCTTCCCCTCCCGATGTAGTGCAGAAGGCTCCCTGACCGCTCGACGCTTCTTCTCTCCCTCCATCGCGGGTGTGATCTACTCTAGGTAAGTATCCCACTTCTCCTTTTAGGGTTATTTTTGGTGGATAGGTTTTGTGAGAGTAGTTTTCATTAGGGTGATGTTTGGATTCTTCCTCATAATCACCACCCTTGGATTAGATGCTAACTAACATAGAGTTATAACAATCTATGTCACGAAACAACACACTTAGTGGATTCTTATACTTGGTTAGCAGATGATTTGAACTAAAGTATGACTTTTTTATGATTCCCCATGGGTCCTTATGATGTTTGGAACTAGAATTTATTTTTCCCCAAGTGTCATATGTATGAGGGTTTCATATTCTCGTGCAACCTCAAGCTAGACCTTGTTATACATGAATATTCTATTAATGTTGAGTGTTTTTCCCCATCCTTCTAGCGGAGTGGGTTTATCAATACTGGGGAAAGTGGTCTTTTTGTAAACCCCTTCATGAAAAAGAAGAGTTTTGATAGTACCCGCCTCATTATTAATTGGTTACACTTTGTGGGTGTCATGATCTGCTGGTGATTGTGTTTATGGGGAAGGTTCTATTTACGATCGTGATTAGGACCCCTCAAATATAGAAAGTGTATCCAACCCTGTGGATGTTAAGTTATATTTCCCTTAGTTGGTGAGCATGGTTTTATGTGATGCGTGCAAGAAGAATACTTTTCTTCCCTATGAATGTCGAGGAATTCTGGAATGCTTCATAAGGGAGACTTATGGTTAACTCTTGGTATGGATATGGTGTATGCATCAACCCATATACCAGAGATGATGAGTGTCTTTGTGAAGTTATAATGTTCTAAATTGAATCTCTCCTTGAGACAGTTCATAGTGGAGCCTATAATCTATTTAGGTTCATTTATTATAAAACCAAGATTCATGGAGTGGCCTCTAGTCTTCATGCACTAGGGCCATAGAAGATGAGGAGATCAGAGTAGCGCATCCATGGAAAGGTGAATGGTATTCTTTAGAAAATGACTTTGGGTTTAAATAGTGGTATGAACATGTGAGCAGTTGTATTTTGGTGGTTAATTCTTTTTAGGATTGTGGGATGTTTCTTGACTTCGATCAATGGTAAATTCCAAACATCTTTCTTTTATGTCAAGGATAATTTAAGGTTGGTGTCAACTTAGTGAACCTCTATGACCAGTTGTTCCTAGGTGCTAGTCTAGAAGGTTTTTTCTTGAAAATGGGGAGACACCATGCACTTCATTGGGTAGATAGTGATTCTTCCTTGATACCTATTATGGGTATCAAGATTGTTATTTTGAATGGAGACTGCTCTAGTAAAGAACTACCCTTGGTGTGTCGGGCCAAGTGATTTTGGTTAAGTACACCTACACTATGGAGAACCCGATTACGTGATGGGGGATGAATTTATTCTCAGAAGATTGTAAATGTCTTTCACTTGGTTGGATTGTATTTCAACTATTTTTATTAAATCCATTAATTTATGTTGATCAATTCATAGACCGACCTCTAGTGGTTTAGGGGAATTCAACATGTAATACTAAGCTTTGGATGGCTATATTAGTGTTCTATGATTTTGCATATGGTTTGAGTTGATATCATAATCTTTTAAGGTAGTGATCTTCTGGGATGTAGGGTTAGCAGCACCCACCCACAGTAGGTGTGTGATGCAAGTCTCATCTAAGGAGGCACTGTCATTCATAGGTACCTCAAGGATAGACCATTACTCCAAGGAATTTAATATGATTGTGAAGGGTATAGACATATCACATTGCATTTTCTTAACATTCATGCTATAGTCAGAGAGGCAGTCGACGAATAGCCTAGGCAGAGGAAGGAACTGGAGAAAAGAGGTATGTACAACACTAAAGTGATGGAGGAGACTGGGGAGCAGCATGAGGTGGATGGAACTTTGGTTTGATTCTACTAATACTACCCCTAAGTAGACCACTCCTATATTGGGAAGTTAGTGGTTAGAATCTCGGATAGTTATAGTCACTAGAGTCTTTTTACCAAGAGGCTCCAGGAGTGTTTGGAGGTACGATCTATGTTCGTTATACTTTTCTTGTAGTACTATTAGAAATAGGTACAAGAAATTATTTTTCCTAATCTTTTCAATTATTTTATAGGTATATGGTAGGCGTTGGTAGAGCCCCATGTTAGTGAGGGAGAGTTATTGCATATTCTTTAGATGTTCATGACAAAATTTATGTTCACTAACCTTAATTTTCTATTTCTAATGTTAATTTGGGTAACAAAACCTATGATATTCCATATTAATTTTGGATAAACCTAGGTTATTTGTTTCCCCCGCGAACCCCTTTCTGTTCTACTGTATTTGGAAGTCTTGTTTTGTGTATTTGAATCATAAATACTAATATTTGAGATTCAAATAGGATGGAGATGAATAAAGATCGGATGAATGCTAATCATTTGACAATAGAGTATGAGAATAGAGTGAAAGAGTTCATCAAGTTTTCAAAGGATCACGCAAAGGATTCTTCTCAAATCCTTTGTCCGTGTTTACGTTGTTGTTACTCTAGACTAGTTACTCCAGAGGAGTTGGAAGAACATTTGATATGTTACAGAACAGATCGGAGTTATAAATGTTGGAATAAACATGGAGAAAAAGCGAATGTGGCTACTGGCTGGGATAAAACTTCATTTTATGGATCATCAGATATGAATACAAATATGGATAATGAAAAAGACCATATGGAGGATGTGATTACAGATGTCAATGATGATGAAGATCGTATTGATGAAATGACAAGGACAGTTGAAGATGAACTCCGTGATTGCCCAAAATTATTTGAGAAGTTAAAGAGTTGTGAAAAGACACTATTGTATGCTGGTTGCACTAAATATACATCATTTTCAGCTGTACTGAAGTTTTATAAATTGAAAGCAGACAACAGATGGAGTGATGTCAGTTTTATGGAACTACTTTCTCTCTTGAATGACATGCTTCCGGAAGATAATGGGCTCCCAAACCGGACATATGAAGCTAAACGAATGCTACGATCAATGAGTATGATTTCTGAAAGAATACATGCCTGCCCGAAAGACTGTATACAGTTTCTCAAGGAGAAAAAATCACTTACAGAATGCCCAAAGTGTGGTGCTTCTCGATACAAGAAAGATGAATCTAGTCCTACAAAAGTTGTATGGTACTTTCCAATCATTCCAAGGTTTAGGGGTTGACACGTGCCTATTGTGAGGTGTGACAAAAACAAATAATACCTAATTTAAAATTTAGTAGAGTGGTTAACCTAAGTTGTCTCTAGAGAGGAGTTCACAACAATTATGTTTGTCACTTAAATTTAAGAAAGAAGAAGAGGTTCTTTTTGAAATTGTTTGAGTAGAAAAATAAAGCAAGCAATTGAAAAGAAAGGTTGAACAATAATGGATGAAGAGAGTGATGAGG
Source organism: Viscum album (assembly GCA_963277665.1). Lineage (NCBI taxonomy): Eukaryota > Viridiplantae > Streptophyta > Magnoliopsida > Santalales > Viscaceae > Viscum > Viscum album. The sequence goes on along the minus strand of OY728125.1, from coordinate 820,535,476 downwards.
TCAGGGTAGGATCACCTTTGAAATGTCATCATAGTCATAAAGATTATCTTCCCTCTCTTCCTTTTGAATGATAAATGAAAGAATCCTCGATCGAGTTATCAATCACCTTTGGTTGAAGAAAGAAATGAAACTCACTCCTATGCACATGGAAGTTCATAAATAGTTCCTAAACAACTAAGGCAAGTCCCGATCAGGAATTTTTGCTCCTTATAACTCTAGAAAAATTTTATTAGTTCCACACATGTGCCAATAATCGCTGGACACTCACCACCTAACACAATATGCTCGATCGAGACAAATTGCACCAGGCGGAGGGAGATTAAAAGTCTTTAACCAAAGCTATTAAAAATGAATACACCAAACTCAAAACATGATCACATTAAGAGAATTGGGAAACAATAATAATATAAGTCATTCAAAAGAAAAACAGGGTTTTACATTTAAGCACAAAACTCCAACATTACAAAAGTGAAACTCCCCCTTCCCCGATCACTCAAAGGTTTTACCCCTCCATGTGAAGGGTATTAGAGTTGAAAGAGGAAGAAGAGAGCATGATGAAACAAAGAAAAGAGAAAATATAAAATAAAAAAAACTTCAAGAACTCAATCCTCCAGCACAACCCTCTTGCACCTTCTTCAACCCCCTTGAATGGAAGTAAACACTCTTATTTATAGACTTTTGGAGTTGAGAATTTCCCTCCAAAATTACTCCACATAAAGTTTGAGTCCGGTTGGCATAATAAATGGCCAAATCTCGGGAAGGAGTATTCATAAATGTTGTTCCCCTATGTCTTGTGCATTCGTACTCAAACTATCAGCAAATTTGTACAAGTGGAACAAAAGTTATACTCGAATTACTAATGACATATTTTTCTTCCCGAGGTGACTCTTCAACTTATTCTCTTTGTCCGCATTCAATGGATGCTTAAATGACAGAATTTATTCATAAACTTTATTTTGAACATGATTAGAGGAGTCTTATTTATATTAAAGTTGTAATCACCTCATTTGGACATGTGTATCCTGAGATATATTTCATTAATTATGGTGGGGTCCATTCTGTCGGCCAAAAAACTTTCTTCTCTTGATTGATTTATCTGGGCCAATGTGTTTGGAATTGGATCAAGGTCCAGAACAAAAAGTTGAATCCCACGAGCATATAAAGCCTAAAAAAAGGAATCATACAATTTGGATAAAAAATTTAAAAGATATTTCCAAAATAAAGAAGCTACACAAAACTGCTAAATTTCCAGAATTAACCAATTTCCACAATTAAGCCCATAATTCACCAAAACACTAAAATAATACAAATCAGCTCAAATTGATTAATTATAAGGGGTTAAATCATTAAAACACATATGAAAAATAATTAAAATATTATTTCTATTAATTTCCCCACACTTAATACTTGGACTCCCGGACAAGTCAAAATCAAAATCAAATCAAAGTAAATTCAAAACACATGCCATTGAGATCCACCAATTCCACACCAAGAAATAAAAGATATCATGCCTCATCCATAACCATTATTCCAAGTTCTCAAATCAGATAATTCAATATTTTTCCTCTTCATTTATCCTCTCATGCACACAAGACACCTACCTCACATGAATTTTCTCTCATCTCACAAATATCAATTTTCATCAAAGTTTTTCTCTTCCAAACCAATGCAAGGTCACCATAGGTTTGAAAAAATCCTAATTCTCCACCCGATGTGAGTCAAGGACATGTGTTTGTCATGAGGACTTTTCTAGGTTGTTCTGTGTCTTTCGGTTGGTAGGATTTTCATGTGAAAAAAAATTCTGAGGCCAAATGAGGAGGACTTGGCTCTTTTTGAAGCAAAATTGCACAATTCTAATTTTCACTCAAGTATGGTATCCTCACTCTCCTTAGTAGAAATTCAGACCCATCATCATAAAATCTCAAGAAATGTTCAAACATCCCAGCATTTCAGTAGAAAAAATTTCAATCTTCTTAAACATGATTTTTCTTGAAAGCTCTAGAAAAGGCACAACTTTCTTCTTCCATTAGAAGCTCTAGAAAGACACAACTTCTCTTATCATGAAAGCTCTAGAAAAGGAACAACTTTCAACAGAATGATTTTTCATCAGCACACACATCTCTTCAGCATTTTATTTTCACCCAAAGCTTCACCAAATGAGTTAGCACAACACAAGACAGCTTCCCCCACACTTAAGTTCAACTAGATCATGCAATTTCACTTCAAGAGCAGGTTGGATAGGGGAAATTGGCTTGTAATGTGGCTAACCTAATAGGTTGTTCATGACTTCTATGGGCTATAAGTATTAATTTACAAGGTAGGCCAGAATGAAAGGGATTATCTTGAAAAGGGGGATTTCAATCCAAATAAATGACTTAATCATTTAAAACACATATACCCCAAACCCTTAAGTTTTGAAAGGAATAAATCAAATTCTGGTTAATACAAGCATGGTATGGTTCTCTCAAGAAGTGAGGTGAATGAAAATAATATGAAAAAATGGTTCATAAGCCTCATAGGAAATTGATTTAAAAAATAAAGACAGTGAAATATGGCATGAGATTCAAAAATATGATCACTTTTCATAAAATTCTCAAAGAATTGAACTTGAAACAATATCATTTTCAGCATTCATTTAAGTTCAATTTCATGGAATAAATTGGATCACTCAATGACATGGGTTTCAAGAATAGCAATGATAATCATTTCAGCTCAAAAGTTTCAAAAACATACCAAAAAAATAAAAAAAATAAACACAGAAAAATTTGAAAACACACAATTTTTTTTTATTTTTTTAAAAAACAAACACAAAATGAAAAATCCTAAACTACTAAGGTTCCCTCCCCCACACTTAAATGATGTAGTGTACTAAATTCATTCAAGTGTATTGAATATGTAATCAGATTTTAAAATGAATCACAAAAGCAAGAAAGTTTAAAGGAGAGGTACAACCTAATGTCTCTTATTAATAGACAGGTTGGAGGAGTGTGATCTCCTCCAGTGGATCTGATGGAATGGTCCCATGGAATTTCTTCAGCATGTGCCCATTAATAGTGAATGGATCCTGCTCTCCATCCTTCACAATCTGCATAACACCGAAAGGATATACATGAGTAACTATAAATGGACCCTCCCATCTGGAATGAAGTTTACCTAGCATCAGCTTGAGTATTGAATTGAAAAGCAACACTTTATCTCCAGGATGGAATTATTTCGGTTGGATCAGCTTGTCATGAGACACTCTTGTTCTCTCTTTGTAAATCTTGGAATTTTCAAATGCTTCTCTTCTAATTTCCTCCATCTCCTGTAACTGCAACCTTCTCTCTTTCCCAACACTTTCAATATCCAAATTTATCTTCCTAATAGCCCAATATGCCTTATGCTCTAGTTCCACAGGTAGGTTACAACTTTTCCCATAAATCAGCCCATATGGACTCATTCCATTTAGGGTCTTGTAGGCTATCCTATAATCCCATAATGTGTCTTCCAGCTTTTGGATCCAATCCTTCTTGTTTGGTTTAATAGTCTTCTACAAAATTCCTTTTATTTCCCTATTGGACACTTCATCTTGACCATTTTTTTGTGGGTGATAAGGAGTTGATGTTTTATGATGCACCCCATACTTCTTCAACAAAGCCTCCATTATCCTATTGAAAAAGTGAGTCCCTTGATCACTGATGATGGATCTAGGCACTCCAAACCTACAAAATATGTTAGTCCTAACAAAATCACAAACAATTTTATCATCATCAGTCCTGGTGGCTTTTGCTTCCACCCATTTGGAAACATAATCAACCGCAAGAAAGATATAAGAATTTCCAAATGACATCGGGAAAGGGCCTATAAAATCTATCCCCAGACTTCAAAAATCTCACAAAAATTAAGTGGTTTTTGGGGAATTTCTTGTCTCTTTGAATTTTTTCCAGAAAACTGACATTTTGGACACCCTTTTCAAAATTCATGAGAATCTTTAAAAATGGTTGGACAATAAATTATAGATTCTAAAACCTTCTAGGCTATCCTTTAAGGTCCAAAGTGGCCTCCACAAGCTAATGTGTGACAAAAATCGAAGACATAACCAATTTCACTCTCAAGAAAACATTTTCTTATCACTTGGTCATTGAAAATCTTCCAAAGAAATGAATCATCCCAAATGTAATACATAGATTCAGCATTCAGTTTGTGCATTTGATGAGAATTGAAATGAGATAGGACCTGAGATGTTACCAGATAATTGACCATGTCAGTATACCAAGACACTTCTCCTTTAACCAAGTACAACTTCTCTCCTGTAATGTGATCATTCAATGGTTCTTTTTCTAGAATTTCAGCTTCAGCAGTGTTGGGAAGTCTGCTTAAATGATCAACCACTTGGTTCTCAGATCCCTTTTTGTCCTTGATTTCTATGTTGAACTCCTGTAGTAGTAACATCCATCTCACTCGCCTCAGTTTAGCTTAAGACTTCTTTATCAAGTACCTGAGAGCAGCATAATCAGAAAATACAGTGACTTTAGTTCCAAGTAGATATGATCTAAATCTTTCCAAAGCAAAAAAAACTGCTAAAAACGATTTTTCTATGGTTATGTAATTGAATTGAGCTGAATCCAAAGTTTTTTGTGAAAGTTGTGATAAAGATGAAGGGATTTTATGAAGGTGTTTTATTAAAAAGGTTTTTTTTATGGTTGGATGTTTTGAGAAGATATATGGTCCGTACAAACTACACAAAACATGTTTTGTGTAATGCTCAAATAATTCTTGTAATTAATTAGCATATTACAAATGATGTAGCACATATAAAAGATACATATTTATTAAGACTGATATAACTAATAATGGAAAACAGACAAAAATAAATAATGCAAGCACAATGAAGATGTCTCAAGACTTGTATTCTCCGATAAACATCACAACTTTAACAAGTACAGTACAAAAGAAAAAATAATTCAGACCACAAAATCAACATATTATAAGGACTAAAAATGAGACGTATTAAACGTTGAATTAGTATAAATGAATTTATAGGAGGCCAGAGTAGATATCATCATTATATGACCATTGTGCATTATGACCGTGGGTGATATAACCGTTACAAAATGACTTAAAATTAGTGTATATTAAGGGCAATGAAAAGAGTTAATTAATGCATAAGGGAGAAACCATGACTTCGACTAGTAGGAACATCCCTTATGAAGTGCATTTATAAGAGCTTGAGAAAGAGATAATGTCGCTAGGGTTTTCCCTCATCCGAGACCAAGTAGAAATTCAAACATTAAGATTCAAGCATAATTGTCTTTAGGTAAAGTTCAAGTCAGTAGAAATCACAATTAGATTAATGTTAGTCGAACCACTTCATGAAATTTCCACTATTGCACACCTTACCCTTAGAGATTATTCTGGTGTAATAAGCAGTTATGTATCTAATAGTTAAGTGGTATTAATGTATAAATTCTTTAGTAATGAAATGATGTTTAATATGCTACCACATTTTAATTAAATGTACCATCCTTATATAAAAGTTAAAATATACATAATTAGAGGATTAATTTGATAAAATGGATTGCATATTTGTAATGAAGATGTCGAAATTAACCCGGGGTGAAATTTGATATTTTTTTATAAAAATAGTACAAAATGATAAAAATGGTGAAATACGATAAATATGACATCATATATATGTAAGTATGACCAAAATCATCTAGTGTAGTGATCTTTGCCTAATTTTGGCACTAATCATTATAGAGGGTCATTAAGGGAGGCAAGGGGTACTATGGGGAGTAGTAAACCACTTGAGATAATGGGAAAACAAAATATTCAATAATTTATTTCATGTAATTCCACTCACCGCACCTATAAATACTCACCCTTCTAATTTATCATCCCACCAAATCCAAATTCTATCTTCATAGCTCTCTTAAGGAGTCTCTCCCACAACTCTCTCTAATCTTGAAAAGTTTGGTTGGTTTTAAGGGTTGATTCTTAAGAAGCTCAAGAGAGGTATGGGTTCATATTTCTCTCCCTTCATATCCAATTATGATTCTTTTGGAGTAATCACTTTTGAAAGTTTATATCATATGATAATATACTTTTATTTCCAGTACACACTACTACAAAAATGGGCAAGGGAAACGCCATCTTTTATTAGCGCAAAGAAAAAAGCGCTGATAAAGGAACCCTTTATAAGCGCTAAAATTTTAGTGCTGATAAAACCATAGTCCCATATTTTATAAAATCTGGTGCACAATATCCTCTATTTATCGCGCCCTCAAGCCCTCACGGTGCTGTACCCCTGCGACAACTCCCCTCCCCCCGATCTTCTCTTTTTCGGACCTCCGCCGCTAGCCCTACTCCTTATCCTCCCCCTCGAACCCCTTCCGCGGATCCTCCTCCCCGTAAACCCTACTTCCTCCTCTCTGCTGGACCCTACTCCCCGCGAACCCTACTCCTCCATTTCTCAATGGTGGTAGCTCCTCCCATGCACCTCCCCCTCACGGTCGCGACTTCCCCTCCCGACGTAGCGCAGAAGGCTCCCTGACCGCTTGACGCTTCTTCTCTCCCTTCATCTTGGGTGCGATCTACTCTAGGTAAGTCTCCCACTTATCCTTTTAGGTTTATTTTTGGTGGATAGGTTTTGTGAGAGTAGTTTTCATTAGGGTGATGTTTGGATTCTTCCCCATGATCACCACCCTTGGATTAGATGCTAACTAACATAGAGTTCTAACAATCTATGTCACGAAATAACACACGTAGTGGATTCTTATACTTGGTTAACATATGATTTGAACTAAAGTATGACCTTTTTATGATTCCCCATGGATCCTTATGATGTTTGGAACTAGAATTTATTTTTCCCCAAGTGTCATATGTATGAGGGTTTGATATTCTCGTGCCACCTCAAGCTAGACCTTGTTATACATGAATATTCTATTAATGTTGAGTGTTTTTTACTCATCCTTTTGGTGGAGTGGGTTTATCTATACTGGGGAAAGTGGTCTTTTTGTAAACCCCTTCATGAAAAAGAAGAGTTTTGATAGTACCCGACTCATTATTAATTGGTTACACTTTGTGGGTGTCATGATGTGCTGGTGATTATGTTTATGGGGAAGGTTCTATTTATGATAGTGATTAGGACCCCTAAAATATAGAAAGTGTATCCAACCCTGTGGATGTTAAGTTATATTTACCTTAGTTGGTGAGCATGGTTTTATGTGATGTGTGCAAGAAGAATACTTTTCTTCCCTATGAATGTCAAGGAATTCTGGAATGCTTCATAAGGGAGACTTATGGTTAACTCTTGGTAAGGATATGGTGTATGCATCAACCCATATACCAGAGGTGATGAGTGTCTTTGTGAAGTTATAGTGTTCTAAATTGAATCTCTACTTGAGACGGTTCATAGTGGAGCCTATAAGCCATTTAGGTTCATTTATTATTAAACCAAGATTCATGGAGTGGCCTCCAGTCTTCATGCACCAGGGCCACAGAAGATGAGGAGATCAGAGTAGCGCATCCATGGAAAGGTGAATGGTATTATTTGGAAAAGAACTTTGGGTTTAGATAGTGGTATGAACATGTGAGCAGTTGTATTTGGGTGGTTAATTCTTTTTAGGATTGTGGGATGTTTCTTGAATTTGATCAATGGTAAATTCCACACATCTTTCTTTTATGTCAAGGATAATTTAAGGGTGGTGTCAACTTAGTGAACCTCTATGACCAGTTGTTCCTATGTGCTAGTCTAGAAGGTTTTTTCTTGAAAATGGGGAGACACCATGCACTTTATTGGGTAGATAGTGATTCTTCCCTGATACCTATTATGGGTATCAAGATTGTTATTTTGAATGGAGGCTGCTCTAGTAAAGAACTACCCTTGGTGTGTTAGGCCAAGTGATTTTGGTTAAGTACACCTACACTATGGAGAACCCGATTACGTGATGGGGGATGAATTTATTCTCAGGAGATTGTAAATGTTTTTCACTTGGTTGGATTGTATTTCATATTTTTTTATTAAATCCATTAATTTATGTTGATCAATTCATAGACTGACCTCTAGTGGTTTGGGGAATTCAACATGTAATACTAAGCTTTGGATGGATATATTAGTGTTCTATGATTATGCCTATGGTTTGAGTTGATATCATAATCTTTTAAGGTAGTGATCTTCAGGGATATAGGGTTAGCAACACCCACCCACAGTAGGTGTGTGATGCAAGTCTCATCTCAGGAGGCACTGTCATTCATAGGTACCTCAAGGATATCCCATTAATCCAAGGAATTTAATATGATTGTGATGGGTATAGACATATCAAATTGCATTTTCTTAACATTCATGCTAGAGTCAAAGAGCCAGTCGATGAATAGCCTAGGTAGATGAAGGAACTGGAGAAAGGAGGTCTGTAAAGAACTAAAGTGATGGAGGAGATCGGGAAGTAGTATGAGGTGGATGGAACTTTGGTTTGATTCTACTAATACTACCCCTAAGTAGACCACTCCTATATTGTGAAGTTAGTGGTTAGAATCTCGGATAGTTGTAGTCTCTAGATTCTTTTTACCTAGAGGCTCTAGGAGTGTTTGGAGGTACGATCTATGTTAGTTATACTTTTCTTGTAGTACTATTAGAAATAGGCACAAGAAACTATTTTTCCTAATTTTTTCAATTATTTTCTAGGTATATGGTAGGTGTTGGTAGAGCCCCATGTTAGTGAGGGAGAGTTATTGCATATTCTTTAGATGATCATGATAGAATTTATGTTCACTAACCTTAATTTTCTATTTATTATGTTAATCTGGGTAACAAAACCTATGATATTCCATAGTAATTTTGGATAAACCTAGGTTATTTGTTTCTCATGCGAACCCTTTCTGTTATACTGTATTTCGAAGTCTTGTTTTGTGTATTCGAATCATAAATACTAATATTTTAGATTCAAATAGGATGGAGATGAATAAAGATTGGATGGATGCTAATCGTTTGACAATAGAGTATGAGAACAGAGTGAAAGAGTTCATCAAGTTTTCAAAGGATCACGCAAAGAATTCTTCTCGAATCCTTTGTCCGTGTTTAAGTTGTTGTTATTGTAGACTAATTACTCCAGAGGAGTTGGAAGAACATTTGATATGTCACAGAATAAATCGGAGTTATAAATGTTGGAATAAACATGGAGAAAAAGTGAATGTAGCTACTGGATGGGATAAAACTGCGTTTTATGGATCATTAGATATGAATACAAATATGGATAATGAAGAAGACCATATGGAGGATGTGATTACAGATGTCAATGATGATGAAGATAGTATTGAGGAAATGATAAGGATAGTTGATGATGAACTCCGTGATTTCCCAAAATTATTTGAGAAGTTAAAGAGTTATGAAAAGATGTCATTGTATGCTAGTTGCACTAAATATACAGCATTGTCAGCTGTACTGAAGTTGTATAAATTGAAATCAGGCAATAGATGGAGTAATGTCAGTTTTACGGAACTACTTGATCTCTTTAATGACATGCTCCCAGAAGATAATGAGATTCCAAACCAGACATATGAAGCTAAAAGAATGCTACGCTCGATGGGTATGATTTCTGAAAGAATACATGCCTACCCGAAAGACTGTATATTGTTTCGCAAGGAGAAAAAATCACTTACAGAATGCCCAAAGTTTGGTGCTTCTTGATACAAGAAAGATGAATCTAGTCCTATGAAAGCTGTATGGTACTTTCCAATCATTCCAAGGTTTAGGCATCTATATGGAAGTGAAGAAACTGAAAGAAAATTGTCGTGGCATGCAGATAAAAGAAATAAAGATGGGGAATTACGTCACCCAACCAAATCTCCTCAATGAAAGATAATTGATCATGAGTATACTAAATTTGGAAAAGATCCGAGAAACCTTCGTCTTGCATTATCTACAGATGGAGTGAATCCTTTTGGTTTTCAAAGTATCACTCACAGTACATGGCCTGTTATGTTGGTAAATTATAACTTGCCACCCTGGTTATGCATGAAGCGGAAATTCATCATGTTATCTATGCTTATATCAGTACCAAAACAACCAGGTAATGATATTGATGTTTATTTTTCTCCTTTGATCGAGGATTTGAAGTTATTGTGTGATTCAAGTGTTGTGCTGTATGATGCTTATAAAAGTGAATACTTCACATTGAGAGTGATGTTGTATGGGAAGATAAATGATTTCTCTACTTATGGAAATTTGTCAGGCTATAGCATTAAAGTAACTCAAGGGTGTCTCACGTGTGAAGAAGATACAGAATCAATTAGGTTGAAACATACATCGAAATCTGTGTTTCTAGGACATCATATATTTCTACCTCATCGGCATAAGTACCGATCTTGGACAGAATTATTCAATGGAAGTTCAGAACAATGCACAACACTGTCTCCACTAACAGGTGATCAGCTATTTGAGAAAGTAAAATATGTGAACACTGTTTTTGGTAAAACATTTTCGAAAAACCATACAAAAATCGGTTGAAAAAAGAGATCAATTTTTTTGAATTACCATACTGGAATTGTTTGTACATCAGAAATTTTCATGATGTGATGCATGTGGAAAAAAATGTACGTGACAATGTTATTGGAACACTGTTAAATTCCCCTGGCAAAACAAATGATTAAATTAAGGCAATGTTGGACATGGTTGACATGGGAATATGAGAAGAGTTGGCTCCCGTGATGGGTGAAAATCGAATGTTTCTTCCTTCAATTTCTCACACTCTTTCCAGGGAGGAGAGATATCAGTTTTGCAACTATCTTCAATGATGTAAAGGTTCCAGAGGGGCATTCATCAAATATCAAGAACATTGTATCAATGAATGATTTAAAGTTAAAAGGTTTGAAATCACATGACTGCCATGTTTTGATGCAAGATTTAATTCCTATAACTTTATGTTGCATTTTTCCCAAGAATGTTCGTCATACATTAACCAAACTTTGTTTCTTTTTTCAAAGCTATATGTAACAAAGTTTTAGACCCAAAGAAATTTCTAGCTATGGAAAGAGAAATTGTCATCATATTATGTGAATTAGAAATGTTCTTCCCACCAACATTCTTTGATATGATGGTTCATTTGATGCTTCACTTGGTGAGAGATATTCGACTTTGTGGTCCTGTGCACTATAGATGGATGTACCCCATTGAACGGTATATGAATATTTTGAAAGGGTATGTCAAAAATCGAAGTCGGCCAGAGCGTTGTATAGTGGAGAAATATATTGTTGAGGAATCCATTGAATTCTGTACTGAATACCTATTTGATGTGGAAAACATTGGTCTCCCGAAATCTCGTCACACTGAACACATTGAGGGTGAGGGAATTTTCTGGAAGAGATGTTGTGACAATCAATATTACAGATTGGGAGCAGGCCCACATTTATGTTTTGGATAATAGTTGGGAGGTTGCTCTATATATTGAAACAAAAAAAGAAATTCTTAGGCAGTTGAATCCATTAAGGGCTAAAAAATGGATATCAAATACACATAATCACCAGTTTATAGGATGGTTTCATGAACATATTTTTAAAGAGTTAGATGAAAATCCAAATTCAATTTCAGAACAACTTTGATGGCTAGCCTCCAGACCAAATGTGTATGTATTATCTTACAATGGTTATGTAATTAATGGTTATACATTCTATATAGATGAACATGATGAAGATAATACCATAAAAAATAGTAGAGTTACACTTGTGGCTGAATCAATTCATGTTTCTGGTAGTATGGACATAAATCCAATTTATGAAAATATGTCATACTTTGGCATTATCAAAAAAATATGGCAGTTAGATTATACGACATTCCAATTGCCTATTTTTCAATGCAAATGGGTTGATAAGAATAGTGGTGTTAAAATAGATGAATTGGGATTTGTGAAAGTTGATTTTAGTAAAGAAGGGTACAAAGACGAACAGTTTATAATGGAATCACAAGCGGTAGAAGTATTTTATGTTCCATATCCTACAAACCGAAAGTGGTTTATTGTTCTGTTATCATCCAAAACTATTGAAGGGTCTGATGAAAATTCAGTTGAGGATGATCCTTTCAGTGGTACATCACAATCATTTCACAACGGTCCCAATCTAGATGATGTTTTATATGTTAAAGGAGACCACAATGAAGGTATTTGGATAATCGATAGAGGTGTCAAATCCCTTTAGCCTTTGAAAAAAATAAAGAGAGTTCAATAAATAGGTTATATTTTGTTTGTAATATAGATCTTTTTATCTCGTGTTATTATCTTATCATTACTGAATTTATGTAATCTATATTAACTGTTCAACCACTTTTGCAGATAATGACTTCTGTACGTTCTGGTGCTCCTAACCTCAAGGCTAAATAAGTCTCTCAAGCTGTTGTTGTTGTTGCTACTGCCGCTGCAGCTGCTCACAGTGTAGAACAACAACAAGTTTCTGAACCTGTTGCTACTCCTAGTGTTGAGGTCCAAAAACCATCAGTACATGGCATTTCTATCATTTCAGATGAACATATAGATGATTTTGATATCAATGAAATGGTTGGGGATGAAGAACCGACGTCGCAGAAAACACTGGTGCGTCATAGTTTGATGGTGTTAGCCAAAGTTCTTAAGGTGAAAAGCAAAGGCATCAAATTTGATATCGGATGGAATGCACGAGGCCAACATGTGAATCACAACAATGCTATGTTTAGTAGTTACATTGGAATTGTCACTCGGCAATGTGTGCCGATTGACATAGATTTATGGCACCATGCTGTGTTCGGGCTGAAGGCTGTGATCTGGGAAAAAATTACAGTAACATTATGATATTATTTCTTTAATTTACTAGCAAATAAAATAATGAAACAATGTCTTACTCTTCTCAATATCTTTCAGAGTACATTTATAGTAGATGATTCACACAAGAATTATGTAATAAGGCTTGTAGGAAGGTGTCATCGAGGTTTTCGCACTATTTTAACAAAATGTCACCTGAAAGATTTCAAAGGTAAAATAAACCCGCACCCACCCCTTGTTTACGCTCACCTGATATCCCAAGAAGCATGGGATGCATTTATTGGTTTCCGTGGGGATGAGAAGTTGTAGGTAAATTGTGGCTGATAATACATTGTTTGGGGATACGTGTATTCATCACTTTGATTTTCAATATTTCATTTATGAAACAACAACTCAGTACTGAAAATAAGGAACTCACATCAAAACCAACATACCCCTATCGTAAAGCAAGGATGGGGTACAATTCACTAGAAAAGAAAATGGTACGTATTTTACATTTATAGTAATATTGTTAGGTTCCAAGAAACAACATCATAATTATCTTTCTATATTTATATGTAGATTGATGAGTCTAAAACCAAAGACACTTCCATCCCATGTCATGTGCTATGGAAGGAGGCATGTGTGAATAAGGGAATCTAGTATATGAAAACAAAAAAAAGTGTGGGAAATATGTGTAAGTATGACATAATAAAAAGATTTGTTTTAAATTGTTATTACATAAAAATAATTAGTTATTTTACTATATCCGACAGTCATAGGAATCAGCTACTCCTATAGCGGATGCAAACCTATTATCGATAGCTTTGAAGTGGCCAGAACAATACGGTCGTGTTAGAGGTGCGGGGTTTGGTGTGACACCCCGAGTATATTATGAGAAAAAAAAACAAACAGATGACATAGATAAAAAAATGAAACAAATGAGCGAAAGACTAGCAACTCTTGAAGAACGATTTCAATGGCAGGGAGAGTTGATAGAAAATTTTATGGGTGGGAAGCAAGGAGAAGACAAAAATCAGGAACAACCAGTGCGTGAAGATCCCGCCCCACCCCCCACCAGCTTTGAGGCGAGCCATTCCCCTCAAAGAACTATCTTAGCTGTGATAATCAATATTCTAATAATTGTTCCCATGAAATGTGAATAAAAAAAAACACTGATACTTTTCCTGTACTGATCCTATATAGGGTGATAATGATTGTGATTTATATCTATCAACACCCACCTATCACCTTGTAGCAAGGGCTACAGTGTTCAACATCCTAGAGGACAAGCTGCATAATAGACCACTTCTGAAAGATCATATTAAAGTGACGATTACTATAGCTCATGAGCCAAATGCAGAGCTACCTATTCCACTTGATGAAGATGATATTCATACAGTCAAAAAGGCTATTGGGACATTTATTGCCTGGCCGTCACAACTTGTAAGAGTACATGCAGAAAAAGAGGTATTTATTTCCATTTTTTTCAAGATAAACATTTAACAATTAATGAAAAAAGGGTCTGAACCAATGAATGTTATTATAGACGAAGAAAGGTAAGGGGTGACAAGAAACGTTGGCTCAAAAGCATCTAAAGGATCAACCAATCGATCCCAAAGATCTACTGAAAGCACAATAACACCACCTGTTCTTTATCCACATTTACTAGCATTGAAAACTCATGTGAATATGAAGATAAGAGGTGGTAGTAGTCATACAATGGTTTTTGAAAAGAATATATAGGGAGAGGAAATTCAAGATTTCGTTGTTGCTGAAAATGTAAATGAGATCCTTGAATACGGTTGGCTAGCCGTCACAGTTGTAAATTTATATATGAGGTATGTTTTCATGAATTGATTTTCTAAAAGCTAATATAATGTGAAAATTACGACTAAATGAATTTTATATTATTGAAAGACGTATATATGCAAAACAGTTGAAGGAATTTTCCCATGAGCCAAAATTCGGACTCGTTAGTCCTCATACCACATCAACACAACTAATGAAATTAGAGCCATAAAAAAGTATGAAATAATGAATGGCTTGCTGAAAACATTTGAAAGTAAGATTACAGATGACAAAATCTTCCTAATACCAACCATGCAGAGGTAAACCTCTACGATTAAAACATATCAATTATATTTTCACTTATTTTATTACTCATTCATTTTTTTGTTTTTAGGCAACATTGGCTGTTAATTGTGGTGAACTTGGATACTCCAAAGATTTATTTTCTAGATTCAATGTAAGGATATCCAACAAACCAACCACACATGATGGAGTTTGTGAATCTATAAGACACTACAACCTACATTTTAGGTCTAAACATCAAGTAATATAATTTATATTATCTTTTACTGAGGATTCTGTTATGATAGGGCGGTGTATCGTTATCATCTAAAAAAAGAATGAGGACAGGGGATAAGCATAAGGAGGCGAGCAAGTACTACGTCTGGACAAATATCAGGGTATATATAATAAAATTTCACTATCCAAACACATATCAACACAAGTTACTTATTCTCCTAATGATCAAATTTTTTGCAGTGTCCAAAACAAACAAACAATAATGATTGTGGTTATTATGTTTGTAAATTTATGAAAGATATCATTTTCATCAATAAACCAGCATCCATAAAGAGTTATTTTAAAAAACAACTACTATTTAATTTAAATTATCTATTAATTATTTATTTATATATTTTGTAGTACTACTATGACTGTCGAAAAGCCTCATACTCACAAGATGATATAGATTTGTTCAGAAACAAGTGGGCCGCATACCTGATGGAAGATTGTAAACAAATAGCATGAAGATCTTACTTGGGGACGTGTACAATTGGTGGTCATTTTTGAGAGGGGTTAAGGGGATCAAAAGATGAAACATTGTTGTATATAAATGTTTGTAGAAAGATTATAATTGTTATTAAATAAAACATCCTTTCTACAATGAGTCATTTTCCCATTTTAACATATGAAATGTACCAACAATATACAAGAATGATAAACCACTTTTCTTTGGGCTTTGGATAAGAAAAACCAGTAAAATATCTAAAATAATTTCATATCTGACCAAACGCATTCAGATTGTATTGACACTTTAGAGGAATGATCCATGGGTCATTTTTGACATGTATAAGTCAACCCCGCCTCAATACAAGGTACGATGTGGCCAATATCACTTAAAGTTTCTCTCTTTTGTTTAAAATGGACAAAATTTTAAGTGAAAACAACAACTGACATACGAAAATCCAAAAAAATGCATTCATATTGTGTTGATACTTTAGTTTAATGATACATGGTTTATTTGTGATGTGTATGAGTCAACCCCGCCTCAACCCGAGGCACGGCGTGGCCGGTATCACTCAAAGTGTTTCTCTTTTGTTTAAAATGGATATAATTTAAGTGAAAACAACAACTGACATACGTAAATCCAACCAAATGCATTTAAATTGTGTTGATACTTTAGAGGAACGATCCATGGATCATTTTTGACATGTACGAATAAACCCTTTCTCAATCCAAGGCATGGTGTGGCCGGTATCACTCAAAGTGTCTCTCTTTTGTTTAAAATGGACATAATTTTAAGTGAAAACAACAACTGACATACATAAATATGACCAAACGCATTTGGATTGTGTTGATACTTTAGGAGAACGATCCATGGGTCATTTTTGATGTATACGAGTCAATCCTGCCTCAATACGAGGCACGTTGTGTCCGTTATCACTCAAAGTGTCTCTCTTTTGTTTAAAATGGATAGAATTTTAAGTGAAAACAACAACTGACATACGAAAATCCAACCAAATGCATTATTATTGTGTTGATAATTTAGGGGAACAATAAATGATTCATTTGTGATGTGTAAGATTCAAACCCGCCTCTATCTGAGGCACATTGTGGTCGATATCACTCAAAGTGTATATCTTTTGTTTAAAATGGACAGAATTTTAAGTGAAAACAACTGACGTATAGAAATCCGACCAAACAGATTCTTATTGTGTTGATACTTTAGGGAAATGATCCATAGGTCATTTATGATGTGTATGAGTCAACCCCATCTCAATCTGAGGCACGGTGTGGCCGGTATCACTCAAAGTGTCTCTCTTTTGTTTAAAATGGACAAAATTTTAAGTGAAAACAACAACAAACGTACAAAAATCTAACCAAACACATTCTGATTGTGTTGATAATTTAGGGGAATGATCCATGGTTCATTTGTGATGTGTACGAGTCAACCCCTCCTCAATTCGAGGCACGGTGTGGCTGGTATCACTCAAAGTGTCTCTCTTTTGTTTAAAATGGACACAATTTTAAGTGAAAACAACAACTGATGTACGGAACTCTGACCAAACACATTAGGATTGTGTTGATACTTTAGGAGAACAATACATGGGTAATTTTTTATATGTACGAGTCAATGATGTCTCAATTCAAGGAACTGTGTGGCTGACATCAATCAAAGTGTCTCTCTTTTGTTTAAAATGGACAGAATTTTAAGTGATAACAACAACTGACATACAGAACTCCGACCAAACGCATTAGGATTGTGTTGATACTTTAGAAAAATTATCCATGGGTCATTTTTTACATGTAAGATTCAACCCCACCTCAATATGAGGCACAATGTGGCTGGTATCACTCAAAGTGTCTTTTTTTTTTGTTTAAAATGGACAGAATTTTAAGTGAAAACAACAACTGACGTACGAAAATCCAACCAAACACATTCAGATTGTGTTGATACTTTAAGAGAATGATCCATGGGTCATCTGTGATGTGTACGAGTGAGCCCACCAACCCCTCCTAGACAACACCCCACCAACTGGACACCCCCACCCCTGGACACCCCACCCCCATGGACAGCCACCCCCACCCCTGGACACCACCCACCCCCCTTGGACAACCCCACAAACCCCCCGAACACCACCCACCCCCTTAGACAACCCCACCAACCCCCTAGACCACCCCACCCCCCTGGACACCACTCCACCCTGTGGACACCCCCACCCCTCTGGACACCCCCACCCCTTGGACACCCCCACCCCTTAGAAAGCCCCCCCAACCCTTGGACACCACCCCACTCCCCTAGACACCCCCATGGACAACCCCCACCACCCTGGACATCCCCCCACTCCCTAGACACCCCCACCCCCTTGGACAGCCAAACCACACCCTGGACACCATCCCACCCCCTTGGACAACCCCACCACCCCCTGGACGACACCCCCACCCCTCTTAGACACCACCCCACCACCTAGAAACCCCCACCCCTAGACACCCCCACCCCCTTGGATAGCCACCCCTACCCCCTGGACACTACCCACCCTCCTTGGACAGCCCCACCAACCCCCTAGACCACCCCCACCCCCTAGACACCACCCCACCCCCTAGACACCCCCACCCCTTGGAAATCCCCCCAACACCTTGGACACCACCCCACCCCCTGGAAACCCCTATAGACACCCCAACACCCTAGACAACCCTCACCCATGGACACCCCACCATCCCCCTAGATGACCCTCCACCCCCGGATGCCCCCACCCCTCCTCGACACCACCCACCACTTGGACACCCCCACCCCCTGGACACCCCCACCCCTATGGACAACCCCCACCCCCCTGGACACCACCCCAGCCCCCTTGGATATCCTTATCCCCCCGGACACCCCCATCCCCCCGGAAACCCCCCTGGACACCCCCTACCCCCCTGGACAGCTACCCCAAACCCCTGAATAACCCCCAACCCCTTGAATTATGAATTGAATTCTTTATGTATTTAATTAACTTATGAATTATGTGTTAATGGTGTATGGTTATAATTTTTGTATGGGTATACTTTCTATAATTACCTTATGAATTATATGTTAATTTTGTATGGGTATACTTATTGATATGCTAATTTTTTTGCAGGTCATGTTTGGGTGTGCTACTGCAGAATTTTATATTATAGCAGACATAGAATTTATCAGCACTCTTTTAGCACTGATAAAAGATACCTTTATCAGTGCTGAGCTTTACAACGCTTTTTAGAGCTTTTAAATCCCTTTTTGAGCGCTGATAAAGCATGTTTTTGTAGTAGTGACACTACCATCCCTTCAATGTATTGTACATGAGAGATTATTCATTCACTCTTATTATGCCTCTTTTCCTAAGTGATTACTATGCCAAAGGGGTCCTCTTTCTCTCTCTATTCAGTTCCCATTTACATTTCCATTATACTATCCATTTCAATTTCCAAAGTTCTTATTCCAATATTGTTATAATATGTAATGACTTAGATTTTTCATGCATTATTTTTGGATATTATATGGAATATTTTTGAGACCAGATGCTAAGACGATGTGTGATTCCAAGGCCTAGTGTTTCTGAAATAAATGTTTAAAATATATTAATTAACACACACATACAATTTTCCTAAAAAAGTGTAATAACTCTTGAATGAGTGGCAGAATTAGAAATTTGAGGGCATTATTAAGTTCAGAATAGGGTTTTACCTTAGGCGCAACATAAACTTTTTCAGTGCGAGACATTTGTGAAAAAGTTTTTTCATGCGCAGATAAATAAAAAAAATAAATATACTTATTTTTTTTATTTTTTTTGATGTAGCAACCGAGTTTTCTATAAATCCATGGTTATAGATTTTGTCTCAGGTTTGACCGCTAAACGCTAGAGACCTAGAGACCATTGGTGGAGAGTGTTCTGTTAGAGTTGGTGTCCTAGGAACAATTGATTATACTTTGATTACATGTATATTCGATGTATTGAATATTAATATATTGTTTTTATTACGTATTATTTATTGTTTCTGCATGACTTTAATATAACAATGTCTTATAGTATTTGTCACATTGATAAGGTGATAACCATTTCCTACCATGATGAGAACCTTGAAGTGCTATGACAACATTCTTAATATAGTTCTATGGTAGGATAATATACTATGATGGAATAAATAGTACTTAGACCATCATGTGCGAGTGCTCTTAAGCAGATGAAACTTATTCTCATGAAGTTCTCACTTGATAATATCTAAGATGAGAGATTACAAGAACAGATCCACCGGTAGGAATTCTGCATGTTTTGGTGTTATTATATATTCCTATATGTGAGTGTGTATAATGATCCTTAGACTTTAAGATTATCATTATTGTATGTCATGATTCGCGCACTTAGATTTACTGACCAAAACTGCTACGCCATATATATTTCTATTCTATAGTGCATCCAAAAATTGAGAATAGAGAATTGTTGCGTGCAACAAATTCTCTCTCGAGTCATTCTCTCTCACTCTCGAGAATGAGAAACTCCAGATATATATTTTCAAGACTGAAGAACAAGTGATCAAGAATGAACAACACAAGACATTAAACTCACCGCACTAACATTCGGATATTGAGTGGTTTTTCTCGGAGATCATAAGAGCATGTGTGGATTGCTGCTAGAGGGATTATATCCTTTGATCCTCATAGCGTAAAAAAGGTAATCTAAGATTTTTTTGGACGATCAACATTCACCAATGAAGAAATTTCCTAAGCCTAGGTATTTATTTATTCAAATATTAAATAAATTAATTATAAATTTTATACTCAATATCCCCACTCTTGGTTTCGAGAAATGATTAATAAAAGAAATTTTAATATATCTCCCACCACCGCATGCTTCTGCTATGCCCAGAACCAAACAAGTGGTATTATAGGGGTCATGTTTAAATTTATAATTATTTATTTTATTGTTAATCTATGCCCAATTGTGGTTAGATTTCATTTCATGTTATTTATTATTTAATCCAATTTGAATTAATATGTTATCGATATATTAATTATGTTCATTCAGTGTTTGATTTTATTAAATGTCTAAGAACAGATGAAGAATGATCAAAGATGCCATCGAGAAGTTCCAAATCTTTGGCCGGTAAAACTGGGTTACACGGCGTGTAGTCGAAGCACATGCTGTGTACCCATACACATTATATCTAGATGCACCGAGCATTTAATTATAAATAGTGCATTTATTGCACACCGCGTGTTGATCGGGCCAACCTGGCACACAACAAGGAGATACATGGTGTGTAGCTGGCCTGTACACGCCATGTGGTCCAACTAAGTTAACACGCTAAATCCCCAAGCGTGTGACTTGGATACACAATAACCAAGGTACACAACATGTAGCTAGATTGTACACGCAGTGTAGTCTCCCATTAAATGACAGAATAAAAAATTACATTAAATTGAAAATTACATCATTAAAACCTTATTTTATTAATTGAAATACCAATGTGTGTTTGACAATTTAATAATGAGTTTAATGAATATTAAATGCTCAATTAATTTATTATATTTAACATGTAATTATTGGTTTTTCCGTTTTTTTTTCATGAATGTAATAAATGATGTGTATCTCCAATTAAGTTTGGAAGATCATTAAGATGAAAAGGATTTAATTAATTAATTATTTAAAGTGCATTCATCTTAAATAATAAAGAATGAATAAGGAAATGAATGTTAGTAAGTTACTTTTGAGTATTTGTTGCATGTATGAATTTTCATGAGTTTGACCAAGACCCATGTATGCGTTGAATGTTTTAATTTAATTTATCGTATGAGTTTGCAATTATTTATTATTAAATTAAATACAATGTCCTACGTGTCATCCCTACCTCAATTATTATGTAGGACCTGTGTTTCCAAGTATATTTATGTAATATAATTTTAACCAATCATTTGGTTCTCCTCACTTGCATTTGAGTCATAAATATATGTAATTAATGGAGTATCCCAAGGCACATGAAGACGATTCAAGATGAAACCATTATGATGCTAACTCAGGTGATACAATGGTGGAAATGTGAAATGATGTAACTCATGCCAAGACCAGCAAAATGAGTTATTTCCCCTAGGTCATATGTTGATTTAATGTCCTCTCATTAAATCAACTGTTAGATAAATCTCATGAATAGATCATTTATTTATTTCTATGTAATTATTTATTTTATGGATTCAAGGCCGCAGTCACATAAATAAATGAATTAATGTCCAAAAATGGAATTTAAATAAATTTATTATACATAAATGTTTTATCCAACATGTTTAATTAATTAAGTAACATCCACTTAATATTAACAAGACATGTAAATAATAAAACAAGATAAAATTAATGCATAATAAATTAAATAAATTAATTATGTGTAAATGTTTTATCCAACATGGTCAATTAATTAAGTAACATTAACTTAACATTTTCGCGATATTTAAAGGATACAAAAAGATAATATTTGTACATAATTAATTAAAATCCCTCAACCTAATATTAAGTCAGACTGAACCTTTTGTTACTTGATCATGAACAAAACTTAATATAACTAAGTGTTTGACCAACCTTTGTTGAGACACTTACTTTTATAAAGGGAGTTCTTATGAATATTTTGGATTGAATTATCCATTTTACATCAA
Source organism: Viscum album (assembly GCA_963277665.1). Classification (NCBI taxonomy): domain Eukaryota; kingdom Viridiplantae; phylum Streptophyta; class Magnoliopsida; order Santalales; family Viscaceae; genus Viscum; species Viscum album. Next base: position 820,513,285 of record OY728125.1, on the reverse strand, counting down.
GAAGAGTAGCCCTTGATAGACTTTGTGTAATTTGGATGCAAGTGTTGAGGAAATGAAAGTCAGGGTTTCAGGATTGGGGAATCCACTCAACAGATCAAGGAGCTGCAAGCCTACAGTTTGAAAAGACTTTCCCACCTAAATAAATTAAAGTAGCTTGACCAATCCTTGTTGAGGTTATATGAAGGCAAATGTGGATCCTTGCCACTAGAATGTTAAAGAAAATATACATTCCAAGTTCCATTGTGAATGATATTGAGACTTGATAAAATAGTAAGAGATTTAATAAAATCAATTAAATTATTATTTCTCACTTAATTTATAACCAAGATAAGTAATAATAATCTTCTATTTTTAATTTTAGAATAAAATTGAAAGCTCATCATCCACATTATCCCTATGATCAATATTGGATAAAGACAACCTCCTAATTGGAAGTAACTTCCAAGAATGGTATAGATGCCTTTAGGTTATTCTACACCATGAATGGAAATATTATATGCTAGAGTACTCAATGTCTGATCTGCCTGCTAAGGAGGCTAGAGATGAAGAGTTCCTTTTATATGAAAAAAATTTGAAAAATGTGGTTGATGCTCAATATTTGATGCTTTTATCAATATCTGGTGAACTCATGAATTATCATGAAAAAATGGATGTGTATAGCATGCATGAGCACCTCTATAGTATTTATCATGATAGAGATAGACATGAACGATTTGATATTTCCAAGGTGCTCTTTCAGAGAAATATTGGAGAGGGTGCCTCATCTGGGACTCATATAGTCAAACTCATTGGCTACATTGAGCACTTAGAGGTTCTAGGGTTTAAAATCCCTAAATAACTAGGCACCAATCTCATTATGGAATTATCCCCTCATAACTTCTCCATCATTTTTGTGAATTATAATATGAACAACACTGAGAAGTCTCTTCCAGTTCGTCTCACTATTCTTCACCAATTTGATAAGGATACGAAGTGCGAAAATCCTTCCATCCTTATGGTGAACAAATAAAGGGAAAGCAAAGAGATTTAAGACCAAAGATTTTTCATGCCCTTTCTAGAAGCGGAAGATCAAGAGAAAAACAAGGGAACAAGATGATTTCTATTTTGCATATGGCAAGAAGGGCCACTGGAAGAAAAACTAAACCCAACCAAAGAAGAAAGGGAAAGATTTAGGTGCTTTTTTTATTGATTGAAATTCATCTGTTTCTACAAATTGGGTATTAGATATAGCTCATGGTGCTCACATATGTATTCAAATACATGAACCAAGTTGATTTAAAAATATCGAGTGAGGGGAGATAGGTCTACGAGCATCCAATGAAGATAAACCTACTTTTGTAGCTATTGGGGACTACCACCTCATATTGCTGACCAATATGATCTTACTTTTGAAAGGTTGTTATTATGTACCCTTTGTTACCAAAAACATTATATCTGTATCCAGACTTGATACATATGGATTAATTTTCAAATTTATTAATTAATTTTTCTTCTTTTATAAATATAGAATTTGTTATAGTAAGACACATTTAAGTAACAGTATTTATGTGTTGGATTCTATGAACTAAATAATAGAAATCAATAACGAAGTTAATTCACACGACTCATACCACACCCAACACTGGCATCACAGTCTAGGTCATGTAAAAGAAAAGTGCTTGACTAAATTACATCAAGATGAATATTTATATTCTTATGAAATAACACCAATTGGTGCATGTCATGCATGTTTATAAGAAAAAATAACCAAAACCCCATTTAGTGGGAAAGGTGAAAGGGCTAAATAGCTTCTTGAATTAGTTTATACTGATGTGTGTGGATTATTTCTTATTAAAGAAAGGGGTGGGTACTCATACTTAATAACTTTTACTAATGATTTCAGTAGATATGGATATGCTTACTTGATGATTTATAAATAATATTCTTTTGATAAATTCAAGGAATACAAGAATTAAGTTGAGAATCATCTTGGTAAGAAGATTAAGAAACTCTTATCAGACTATGGTGGATAATATCTTAACCAAGAATTCATTGATTACTTACAAAAGTTTAGGATCTTATCCAATGCACTCCACCTTATACGACTCAGTGGTATAATGTAAGAGAAAGGAGGAACCACACCTTGTTGAACATGGTGAGATCAATGATGAGTCATGCGAGTCTTTCATTATATTTTTGGGGAATGCATGTTATAAAAAACAACACATATAGTAAACCAAGTACCAACTAAATTGATAAATGGTATTCCATACAAATTTTGGAGTAGAAGAAAAACCATGTTATCAAATTTACATGTGTGGGGAAGTGAAGAATTTGTTAAGGCCACTTTAGGTAACAAACTTTCACCCTGAGGTACAAAGTGTACCTTTAGAGGATACCCAAAGGAAATAAGAGGATATTACCCACACAACCCCTCATATAGAAAAGTTATAGTATCAAGACACACTATATTCATTGAGAGGGATAATATATCTAAAATAGATAGTGGGAGAGAGATAGTATTTGATGAAGTTGAGGCTCAAGGTACACAAGAGTTAGTACAATAATAGATTCCACAAAGCCCCGTGGAAGATGAAACTATTTTGGAGACATAAGTACTGCGTATGAGTATAAGAGAGATTAGAAGACCATAACGTTATGGTTTTATTATCACCGAGGATGGTGACTCATTATTAGTTAATAATAATGATCCTATAACCTACAAGGAAGAAGTAAGTGGCATAGATGTTTCCAAGTGGAAAGAATCCATAAATTCTGAAATAGATTCCATGTACTGAAACCAAGTCTAGATTTTGGTAGATTCTATAGTAGATGTAAAGCCTATTGGTTTCAAATGGGCATTCAAGAAGAAACTAGACATGAAAGGTAAATTTAGTACCTATAAGGCATGAATAGTTGCAAAAAGGTTTAAACAACATCAAGGCATTGACTACAATGAAAAATTTTCACCAACTGAAATGATGAAATACATCATAATTCTACTTGTAATTGCAGCTTACCATGACTACGAGATTTGGAAAATGGATGTCAAAACAACATTCCTTAATGAGAACCTCCATGAATATGTCTATATGACACAAACTGAAGGGTTTCTGATGAAAAAGAATGATAATAAGATATGAAAATTAAAATAATCCATTTATGTATTAAAGAAAGCATCTCAGTTATGGAACATTCATTTCGATGAAGGAATAACAAAATTTGGTTTCATAAAGAATGAGTGTGAGACTTGTGTCTATAAATATTTTAGTAGAAGTGTAGTCATTTTATTAATAGTATATTTTGATGAGATATTACTTATAGGAAATGAAATACTAGTCTTACAATCTATTAATCCATGGTTGAAACAAATGATTTTCTATGAAGGACTTGGATGAGGAATCATATATTCCTGGGATCAAGATCCATCATGATAGATCTAATAGATTTTTTTTGGCTTAGGTCAAAGTACATACATTGATAATATACCGATGAGATTTAGTATGGAATAATCCAAGAGGGGATTGTTTCCAATGCCATAAAAAATTCATCTTTCTAGAAAAATGTGTTCTCAGACACATGAGGAAAGAAATAGAATGACAAGGATACCATATAGATTAGTGACTGAGTCAGTCATGTATGCTATGTTATGTTCTAGGATATATGTTGCCTATGCATTAAGTGCGGTAGGAAGATATCAATCTGATTCTGGTGTCCACCATTGGATGGAAGTCAAGAGTATCCTTAAGTATCTGAGGCATACAAATGATATGTTCTTGGTTTATGGAGGATATTAGGAACTAGTCATTAGAGGATTTGTAGATTCTAGTTTCCAAACCGATCAATATGACATGAAATAAAAAATGGTATATATATTCACTTTGAATGGAGGTGTTGTGAGTTGGAAAAGATCAAAGTAGGTTGTGATCAAAAATTCTACAGCAGATTCCAAGTATATTATGGCTTCTGAGGTAGCTAAGGAAATAGTATGGATGAGAAACTCCATCTAAGAGATTGATTTGGTACTTAGTAGTAAATACCCCATCACACTCTATTGTGATAATATTGTAGCTGTGGATATTGTAAAATATCCAAGGTCACAACAACAGAAAAAGCACATACTTAAAATGTATCATCTCTTGAGAGATTTTTCTCAGAGAGGTGAGGTTGTAGTGAAAAATATTTTCACAGAAGAAAATGTGGAAAAATCCTTGACTAAATCCTTGACTCAGCAGAAACATGATTATCATGTGAGGGCTAGCGAACTGAAAGTTGTAGGAAGTTGGCTCTAGTCTAAGTGGGAGTTTGTTAGAGTTGGTATCCTAGGACCAAGTGATTTTACTTTGATTACATATATATTTAATTTATTAAATATTAATTTAATGTCTTATTACATATTTTTCATTGTTTCTACATGTATTTAATGTAATAATGTCCTAGAGTATTTGTCGCATTGATAAGGTCATAGAAGTTCTCCACTAAAATGATAACTTTGAAGTGCTATGATAATATTATTAATATAGTTTTTTAGTTGGATAACATACTATGATGGGACACATAGTATTTAGATCAACAGGTGAGAGTTCTTATAAGTGGATGAGGCTTCTTCCCATGAAGTTTGAACTTGGTAATCTCTATGAAAAGAGATTATGAGAACAGACCTACCAGTAGGAATTACACATGTTTTGGTGTCATCATATATTCTTATCTAAGAGCGTGTGTAATGGTCCTTAGAATTTTAGATTATCATTAATGTATGTAATGACTTTCACACTTATATTTACTGACCAAAACTATCATGCCAAATGTTGGCGGGAAGTAGGGTACGTTGGGTGTATTGGGATTGACATGTCATTAATGGATAAGTCAAGGAAAAATTTGTTCCTTCCATATTTATAGAAACTGATATCTCGACCCTTTGATATCAATAGAACAACCACATTAAATTCCTTGGCTATGGTGTAATGATGTGGTTATTTCAGATAGTCAAAGAAAGACATATTAAGTAAATAGGTTGATGAAACCATCATGAAACCTGCTTGATGAGATATTGTGATAAAGGGATTATATTATACAGTGAGAATTTGTATGTGGTTTTAGACATTGTGACATTAAGTTCATTATTTTGGATGACTTGACCCGTTGCTAGATAGTAATATTGGACTTTAGACAAGCTTTCCTAATGCCAATGAGAAAGAGTCATAAAGGGTCACATAATAAGTGTTAGCATTGATCTCGATTAAATTATATTTAAGTTTAATTAATGGAATAAATATTATTCTCAAGTTCAAGGAATAATTTTATTCAACTTATATTGATCACATAAATTAAATAAATATTTGTTTATTGGTATGTGAATAAAAATGTATTTATTTATTTTATTTAATATTTAATAAATACTTATTCTCTAGTATGTGAATGCAATATTTATTTATGAATACATTTTTTATTTGGGTGTTCAATAAATACAAGAGGATTTTGAACAGACCAAGACTGTGTTCGGTGAAAAATATTAATAACAAGTTAGTTAAATAATATTTGTTATTGCACAAGTTGGATCACACCACAAAATAATAATAATTATACTATTATGTGACATGATCTTTATTAAAGGTAATAAATGTTATTTAATGGATAATATGAAATTAGATAATATCTTAAATAAAATCCCATCTTTATAAATAGATAACTATGTTTATTGTGTAGTGCATCAAAAAAATTAGAATAGAGAATTATTGTGTGCAATGAATTATCTCTCGACTCCTCCTTCTCTCTCCCTCTCAAGAATGAGAACACAAGAGAGATTTCTTCAAGACTGAAGAATGAGCAATCAAGAACGAACAAAACAAGAAATTTGACTCACCGTGCTAGCACCTGAAGATCAAGTTTCATTGATCAAAGATTATAGGAGAATGTGTGGATCACTACTAGAAGGTTTCTATCCTTGGATTCTCACAGTGCAACAAAGTTAATCCAAAAGAGTCTTTTCATATGATCAACATTCACTAATGAAGAAATCACCTAAGCCCATGTATTTATTTCATCAAATATTAAATAAATTAATTATAAATTTGATGTGCGAGATCATTTCTCTTGATTTTAGGAAATGATTATTAAAATAAATTTTAATATATCACCCACCTCTACATGATTCCATTGTTCCTGAAACCTACATGTTCTTGGTGAACAATGAAGAATTGGAACTGGATCGTGGATCGTTGCACCAACGAAGTTCATAGATCTTATCAACACAACAATGTGGAACTGTTATTCACCAGGGTTTGATACAAAATCTAGGTAGGATATTTTTTTTTGTTTTTCATCACGTTATTTAATTCTAGATGAACGTGGATCAATTATATGAACATAATTGATATGCACATCATCGATAGATTTAAATTGATGGATTTTTGTTTATTGTTTATCTTTCTCTCTTCACTTGTCAATTCTATGATAACTGATCCAATGGGGCTTGAGAAGTGTGAGTAAGGGGTTAGAGGTGATGCCCTTTTATAACAGGGAGGATGAGTGCTTTAGGAAAGCTTGAAAGCTTATTTTATTATAAACTGAATTTATATTTTAAAAAGGTCCACAACTCATTTAATTATAATATAATATGATTATTGTTCTAAATCATCTCAAAAAATAGTTTTTAGACAAGTTTTGGTTTCAAATTTAACTTTATCATTTAGCTTTAACCCTTAGTTGACTTATTTGACTCTTACCGTGTCTTCTTGTATATTCATACAATATGGTTAACATATTTACTATAAAATGAAAATAAAACCTCAAGTGGTTTATTAATGACATATTAAACATTATATAAGTCATTTTGATGATTATTATATTTTTAGGACTATTATATAATTTAATAAAATAGTATTTATTTTAAAAACTCATTTATGTCAATTTATATGCTATTCATATCATGATTTTTAAAAAATAAAAAAACTTTATTATTTAGAAATAACTTAATTAATTAAAATATAAAAATTCATAATTATCCATAAAATTAGTTTATGGCATAAAAAATTTCAAAATAAATTTATTTTAATATTTATAATCTCATTTATTTAAATCATTCATTAATAAGGTAATCATTACATCATCATTGTGTCATAAATAAATTTATTTATTTGATGTCTAAAAATTATAAATAAAATAAAATGATGTAAAAAATATTTTTATATTTATAATGATTATTTATAGTTGAAAATATCACTTATATAACCCCATATAAAAATTGTTTTACTAAAATATACATGTTTATGTTACATTTTTCTTTACGTTAAATTGATTTTTATAAAATGTCATTTTGACATCCAAATGTCTCCATGGGGTCAAAAAATCATCCCAAGGATTCCCATGGCCAGACATGTCTTATAAAATATTATTAGAACACATATTAGGGTAGTTTAATATTATTATTATCTTATTTTTACCCTTATTTACCAGATTTACCCTTTAACCATGGTAAATAAACTAATTACTAAAACTACTATTCATAATGTCTAAAAATAAAAGGAACCTATTTACACAATTTTTACCTCCTAATTACAAATATGGAATCCATTTTTCCAAATTTAAAATACAGAATTTGCAGTAATTAATTTAAAATTAATTCCCGTTATTGAAACCAAAAAGCGTGTTTTTAAGAAGTAAAAACTACCAAAAGATTGACATGGACCAAAATTGGATTAAATGATAAAAATATAATCCAATTACACTTTAAAACCAATTAAAATTATAATCTAACTATATAAATACATTATATTAAAAGGCAATTTGAAATTAAAATGCAATATTTTTTACTATTCATTAAAAAATGAACGTTATTAGAAAAATACCAAAATTTTATCCAAAATAAATTTTTATGTCCCTATTCCAAAGAATAATTTTTTTTTTCAAATAGAACATATAGAAGTAAAAAAAACTAGATTTAAAAAGGATTCTCCATCAAAAGGTGGTAAAACGACCTTTTAAAAATATTAGAGTATTTGATGTTTAAAATCAGATTCATTCTTATTTTAAGCCTCTAAAATTTATTGAATAAATGTAAAGACATTTAACAAACATGTATACTAATATATTAGTTATCTCTGTTCATTCCCACCAATACAATGGTTATGCGTTAACTACCATTTAAAATAATAATATTATTATATTATTTTCTGGTATATCTCAATGTTGTGTGAAACGTGAGATTTTGGAGAAACCCATTGTTGCATGTTGAGTAAAATATCATAAAAAGCGTCTCATTTAATGTAAAATTAATATCTTATTCATTATTATTAATATAAATTAAAAATCATTATTCTATAAATACCTGAGTCGTTACATTATACTACATTCAAATTCCATTGTAATGCCAGAATTCTCTCAAGAGGTATGGGATTCTATATCGTACCCAGATAAAAAACCCTATATATACCACATATTTTTGGTATTATGGATGTATTATTTCTAATAGGGGACCTTGTTTTAGGAAATATGATGATGATGATGTATCTATTGGATCCCCTATTAGTTCCCAAGTGGATTAAACTCGATTTGGGCACAAGTTCACATTTTCCATCAAAGCATAATGACCTGGAGGTTTCTCCTTAATGAAATTTTATATCCATATTGTGTATCAAACATGTGTGATTACATACTCTTATTTTTACATGTAATTTATTCAAAATTTCTTTGGAATCTTACCATTTAAAATACATTATTCAATTCTCATTAATAATCTTAATCTTAATAAGTATTTGATAATTAAAATTCCATATTCTTTACTTGATAAGGGTACCTATTTGAACATTGTGAATTCCAAATTCTTACTTATATGATTCAAAGGAACTCATATAGAAATCCTTATCAATTCACTAACTAGGGAAATATATTGACATTCTCATATAATCCTTTGTTCTATATGAGAAAATCTTATAATATGAGATTTATTGAGCAATGATGCTAAGTATTTCTATGTTGTCCATTATTGAAAATTATGGAATGTATTGCCTATGATATTTTAGTATATGATGGAATGAATCATAATTTTATATTATGGGTGAGGACCAAAATTATATAGACTCTTAGTTCATCGGTATGTTTCATGAGACAACTAAGACAAGGTAATGAGATCATCCTTATCCTTTATGTATAATGTCTTGGCACAAGGTCTTAAAGGTATGTTTATGATCACTAAAATTATGTATTCCCATCATTTACATCATTATGGGATCATTTATTTTTATCCATGTGATTATTTATTATCATGAAATCCAAAATTTATGTTATGATTATGTATTTATTAATATAGTATCATTTTTAATCTATTCTTTCCATATTTATTATGATATTATTATTCCATGTTAGCTGCTGTATGTTATCCTTTAATGAGTGTTTAATTATACCCTTTCCTTATGTTTATCATTTACATAGGTAATGAATATGATTACTATGTATGATTGTCTATATCGATAGTATTAAAAAATAACTATTTGTACTAAATTGATTTATTTTTCAATGTTATAATGTAATGTTTATATATACAGTCTCTTAAGGATGAATGAACCTTGATATTGGGTATGCAATCTCATATAATTTGATCATCATGTGATAAATAACCCACCAGCTTTGAGTGATCGGGGTTTGTGGTGTTACATTATGTATAATAAAATATGTTGTGAAAAAATGTCATATGATTGAAGGTAAATGTTTTGAAGCTAGTTGTAATAGTTATATAGTTAAGGTAAAGAAGTAATTTTTTTTATAAATGAATAATGTCCAAGTCTAAATATCTTTTAAACAAACAATTTATGTGGATATATGTTATATGAATATATGTTTTCTTCCATTATGTTTTGTAGTATGTATATGTTTTTGTAGAGATATATTCAGTGTATATATAAATTATGCCAATAAGTTTTATAGATATATGTTCTATTGATATATATGAAATATTCAATGAAAGAGATTTTTTTGTGGATATATGTTATATGTTCTGTGACATGGATATGTTATGTGTTTCTATGGTCTAAAACTTGAAAAAATGTTTTGTGACATGAAAATATATGTTATGTATCAAAATGTTCTATAAAAAAGAAATGTTTTTATGGTAGGATGAAATATGTTGTGTATTAAAATATTCTGAGGTTGGAGAATTTTATGTGGTATGTAGGATTTTATGTTGTTTCTAGAGAAATATTAGTTAAATGGGAGGTTATATACCTACTAATATGATTTTTAATTTATGCTCCTATTTTTTAGTCACCATGTTATGAAAGAAATATTATTTTGTGTTCCTTTCTAGGATTTGGGAGATATTATAAATTAGAACTATTACAAAAATTGTTTGGAAGTTACCTTCCACATTGAAAATATATTGGATTTAGAGTTAATAACTAAGAAAGTTGAACATGAATTGTCATGAACCAAGAATCGACAAAGGTGTAATGACCCATGTCATAGCTATAGTGATTTAAGGTATTTGGGTGACTTTTGAATAGTTAAAGTGAAAGTTTGTTTGATTTTTTGATTCAATTTGAGGGGTTATTTTTCATTAAAGGATTTAGATTGGGTTACAAGTGTTTGAGGATGGGATCTTATGTGATTACGGATAAGGCTTAAGTTTTGTTAGGTGAATCAATAGTTCAAGGTACCTACATAGGGGTGCCGATTGTAGGTTACACTTGTAGGTGCCACCAGGTACCATTGACCCAGGTAGTGGCCCAGGAGGCTTTGGGATCCAATGGGTACCTGGTGGTACCTGATTGGGTACCCAGTGGTACCTCATTTCCTAGGCGTTTTTAGTAGTTTTTTTTGGTATTTTCACCTCACACTCTTATTTATCTTCATTCTCCTCTCCCTTGACCTTGCTTAATTCTAGCTGAAAGAGAGCTTTACCATGGATTCTTTTCAGTATCCATCATTCCTTCCTCTCATTACATTACTTCAAGGAAGACACATGGATGATTTTCTTGCCTAGAGATGAGGTAATAATCCCTTACCTTATTATATTCTTCCTCCTACTATTTTCTTTTGATTTATCTTATATTAGATAGGGATTTTAAAGTGAATCCCACAGGATCATGGTGGAATTCACACAAAACTTTAGGGCTTCTTACTATTTTGTTTTATAATGACCCAAACTTGTCATACATAAATATCATATCTTTTTAGATGAATATTCATTAAATTACACAAACACACGCTTGAAGATCATAGAGGTATAATGCCTTTGGAAACCTGGACACACAAACACCTGGTTCATAAATGATCTATAACATCTCCCATTAAATTCTCCATAACTAGAACACTTCTTAGAAACATTGTTTGTAAAAGCATTCTTCATGACTTAGGGAAAGGAAACATAATAAACAGAGTGTTTATAAGCTCAATAAGGTTAACAAAGATAGATATCAAAAATCACATAAGTATAGTATGATCATAAGGGTGTGAGAACATGAAATTAAAATTTGAAATCTACACCCTGTATATTATAGATTCATAATCTTGAGTCATAACATAATTATTGGAATTTCATAAGTTATGAATCATAAAATAATCAAAGAACATAATCCATGAGAGCATAAAATTTACATAAGATATGAAATTGTGTCATACATATAAACATTAAACCTTTTGAACATGTATAAATAAAATCATGTTCACTCATTAAGTTAAGGACATGAAATTACGCCCTTAAATAAACATATGGACATAAAACTAGGTCCACACAAAATATTATGGACATTAAATCCAGGTCCATTTATATGTATATTGACATGAAAACTAGGTCCACACATAAAATTGTGAGCATGAAATCAGGTTCACACATAACATATTCATCTCATGAGTTATCCATATTTATCCAATGCATTGGAGGGAGATGTCACGACCCGCCTTCACCAAAAGGAGGGAAGGGTCAGCAGATTTCCAGGACCTTCCTTCTTTAAGTTGAAGGAGAGATAATGACCCCTGAGACCCGCCTTCAATAGGTCCCAGAGTGGCGACTAGCACCAAGGGTATAAAAATTTCTCACAAATGGAAGGCATTACCCCTTTTTTGTTTTATAAGATCGAGAGATAAGATGATGAAACTCACCATTACCAAGGTAAAAGAAAAGTAAATCCAAAAGTAAACCATTCCCACATGCATGTTCCAAAAGTAAAACCACGAAGTACAAAAGGTGACTACGAAGGTAAGTACCAAAGAGGAAAAGCAAAAAATGCAACTGCCCCAAAGGTCCGAGCTAGTATGGTCCTGCGTGATCCCCGAAGTCCTCCTGGAAACCTGAAAGCAGTTTTATATACGTAGGGTGAGCATACAAGTACACTTAGTAGGGAAAACCAAAGACTCTCGTGCACAAGTGGGGGAACGTACTAAAGTCCCATGAGAAGAATGAGTAAACCAAGCACCTATCAAGGTAAACTATCCACCCCAGGCCTCACCAAGGCACACTCCCCAAATAAAGAAAGTCAAGTAATATATATAATAATAGCACATCGATGTTTGGGTACCCCGCACCACTTTCCCACTAGTTATTGAGACATCCTACGCATCGAACCAATCCCGCCATTCTCACCGCAGTCCCACTACCACACCTGCCCGTACACACCTGGGCCACAACTACCACACGTAGTCCCACTGCCGAATCCCGCCCGCAAACACCTGGGCCAAAACTATCACATGTAACCACACCTACAAACACCTAGGCCAGAACAACCACCACCACGCTCGAAGACACCTGGGCTAGAAAAATCCACTGCCACGCCCGAAGACACCTGAGCCTCATCCCGAAGGCACTTGGGAAACCACCTGCCGCACACACCTGGCCAACCACCACACTACCCCGCCCGAAAGTTCTTGGGATAATAATGGACCTCAGGCCATCACAGCCTGCCTGAAGATACTTGGGCTATCCGGGAAAGGGAGCAGAAAAGGAGCCAATAACCAGCCACTAAGAATAGTGTTGGGAAAAACACCCTCCCCCATGAAATGGGGGTGTTCGGTACTAAGTGATCAACTTGGGTGGGGCGCGAATAAGAAACACAAAACTACAAGTATAGATATAGGTAACAAGCACTCACCCAAAGCCTAGGTTTTTCTAACCAGCCTACAGAACACAACACCACTGCATCCAAGTCCCAAGTCACGACTTTCGCCAACAAAACCCATTTGTCCCATTCTTGTTTCAAGTGTAGTGATAATGTTTAATTAAGTTTAAGCACTACTAGACAACTAGTAAGCATAGGAACAAGTCCAGGAAAGTAAACAATCAAGCATCAACCATAACGCCCATACCCGTTTCTCAACAACAGAGGATCCCACCCCAATTCGTGATATAAACAAGTACCCACCCGGTCTTAAAACTCACAACAACCAAATCCATACCAACAGGGGATCCCGTCCCCAAATTCACACAACCACCGAGAGTATAAAGACATGGGATCCCATCCCCTCCCACATTTCCAGCAATCGGCCTAAAAAAGAAAACAACCAACTACCACCATCAACACAAGTCAGGGTCATGCTGATATTTTCAGATTTAAACGACTTAACACACTCTATGATTTCAATTTTTGTGGGTTTGAACCGGGGTTATCACAGAAGGATTGATCCCGGTGCCTCAATTTATTTGTCCGGATATACGTGATTAACCAATTTACATTTCACAGCAGGAGTTTACAACCACAACAAGCCATTTAAAACATCAGTAGGGGTTCATTAGTGCAAAAACAACGACCACCAACAGCCTCGATTTTCAGAAGGCATAAGCCAGAATGACTCAAAAAGATGGTCATAATATAAACAACATCAATGATCACATCCCCCTTTATTTATAAAAAAAATCCAGTTCATTATCTTCATTTAGATCTGGTTTATCCAATTCTACGGAACAGAAGCACACCCACCCCGCATGATACACAAAAGAGAGAGGTGAAGGAGAAAATTCCCTACTTGTTGATTGATGATCGGCGTTTAGGCCGGGCCCAGAACTTTATGGATAATGATGCGGCACGCCTGATGCACCAGAAGCTATTTTTGAAAAGCCGCGATTGAGGAAAAAAGAAACCGCGGCTAACCCTTGGTTTATAAGAGCCGCAGACGGTTGAGGTGAGAATGCGAAACCGCGTAGGGCGCGGGGTCGTGGGTTGATCACGCGGCTCCACTCGTCATTAAGGGGGTTCGGGTGGTTTAGACTAACTCATTAATTGATTAAGTATTTAATTAAAACTCTTATGCGCATTACGGGTCTTTAAAACACGCTCAAACATGTCAAAATAGGGTTTAAAACCCTATTTGCGCAAAAAGGAGCGCTACTGGAAATAACCCGCGGGGTAGGCCAGAGCCAGCGGTAGCTGAGAGCTACCGGTGGGTGACAGCTACCGGTAGGCTGCAGCCACCGGTAGGCCGCAGCTACCGGTAGGCCGCAGCTACCGGTAGGCCGAGCTACCGGTAGGCTGCAGCTACCGGTAGGCCGAGCTACCGGTAGGCCGAGCTACCGGTAGGCCAAGCTACCGGTAGGCTGACGCTACCGGTAGGCCGAGATACCGGTAGGCTGCCGCTACCGGTAGGCCGAGCTACCGATAGGCTGCAGCTACCGGTAGGCCGAGCTACTGGTAGGCTGCAGCTACCGGTAGGCCGCAGCAACCTGTAGGCCGCAGCTACCGGTAGACCGAGCTACCGGTAGGCTGCAGCTACCGGTAGGCCTCAGCTACCGGTAGACCGAGCTACCGGTAGGCCTACTAATGGTAGGATAAGGCTACCGGTAGGCCTACACCACCGTGATTCCCATACCCAAAAACCCAAAACGAGATTTTCACAAAGTAATGGATCCCAAAAACCCAGGCCATTACATCAGATACCTCTTAAACGATTCTCGTCCTCGAGAATCAAAACAAAACCAGAATGGAAGAGAGGGGCCGAACAACCACCTCAAAAGATACCTCTTAGGAGCGAACCCATGCTAACTAAAACATTTCCCCGCCAAGAACCAAGAATCATACCATGCCAAACTGCCCGGGCATGTGGGTTGGGGAGTCTCCTCCCCCATGTCAAGATATTATCTACTTTGGGCGGCACTGACTCGCCAGCACGGGTTTGATCACATACACCTTAATGCGTCTTGATTAGGGGTCGGGTTCTCTCCTCCCCATAGCCAGGGCTTTTCACACACAAACAGAGGAAAGAAAACCAGTACATTTCATAGCCAAAAGACAAAAACGTTCTACCACAATAGGTACAACAAGGAACAAACTCAAAACAACTCTGGGTACTGGGTACGCATCTGTGCTTCCCTCTCCCACGTACTCTCCTCAAGCCCACCATGTTTCCACAACACACGAACCAAGGGGACGGTTCGCCCACGAAGCACCTTCTCCTTGCGATCCTTGATCATCACTGGTCTCTCCACAAAGGTCACGTCGTCCTCGATTTCTAGCTCACCCCAATCAAGGACGTGTGAATTGTCGTGCAGATACTGACGGATCTGGGACACATGGAAGACACCATGTATCCTCAGTAGCGGTGGTGGCAACGCTAGCTGATAAGCCACCTCGCCGACCCACCGCAACACTTCGAAGGGTCCGATGAACCTGGGGGAAAGCTTACTCCCCTTGCCGAACCTCCGCTGCCCACGCCGAGTGGAGAACTTCAAGAACACATGGTCCCCAACCTCAAACTCAAAGGGCCTCCTCCTAGTATCAACATACGACTTCTGTCGGTCCTGGTCCGCCTTCATCCTTTCCCGTATGAGCTGAACCTTCTCTATTGTGTTCTGCACCACCTCCGGTCCAAGGATGCCTGCCTCTCCTACTTTGGCCCAACACATAGGTGAACGACATGGCCTCCCATACAAGGCTTCAAACGGGGCCATACCTATGGTAGAGTGATAACTATTATTGTAGGCGAACTCTACCAGGGGAAAGTGTCGTACCCATGATCCTCCTGAGTCTAGAACACATGCCCGTAGCATATCCTCCAAGGTTTGGATGGTGCACTCTGTTTGTCCATCTGTCTCGGGATGGAAAGCAGTGCTAAGGTGTAACTGGGTGCCAAATGCATGCTAAAATCCTCTCCAGACTCGTGAGGTAAACCGTGCATCCCTATTTGAGACTATAGACCTCGGAACTCCATGCAACCGCACCACTTCATCCACATACTTTCGTGCCAAAGCGTCCACAGTACTCGACTCCCTGATCACCAGAAAGTGAGCTGATTTCGTCAACCTATCTACTACCACACAGATGGCATCGTATCCCCCTTGGACCTTGGGTAGTCCCGTGATGAAATCCATCGAGATGTCATCCCACTTCCACTCGGGGACATCTAGGGGCTGCAGTAGGCCACCTGGAACTCGGTGTTCAACCTTCACTTGCCGACACACTAAGCACTTGGCCACAAACTCTGCCACCGCTCGCTTAACTCCGGGCCACCAGAACTGCCTCTTCAGTCCCTGGTACATCTTGGAAACTCCTGGGTGTACCGCCAGGGGTGAGTTGTGGAACTCACTGAGAACCTTGCCGCGCATCACTCCTGGAACAAACAACCTTTTCTGGAAAAGCATCCGGTTATGAACATCCTCTGTCCATCCTTCTGGAGCATTGCCCTGGTCAACTCGGTCATGCATCACTTCAAACTCCGGGTCTCCCCATTGAGACTCCTCCACTTGTCGAAATAGAGATGACTGCACTATCATCTGATATAGGTAGCCTCTGCCGCTATCCATCTTCACATTCGGGTGTAAGGCAACCAACTCCTCCATTGCCTTCCAGGTGTCCACCGACTCTCGAACCACATCCTTCTGCGTCCTCCTGCTCAAGGCATCGACCACCACATTGCCCTTGCCCTCAGTATAAGAGATCTCAAAGTCGTAATCCTGGAGGAACTCCACCCATCTCTGCTGTCGCAAGTTTAAGTCCCACTGGGAGAAGATATACCTCAAGATTTTGTGATCCTTGAAGACCACAAAGCATTCCCTGATGAGGTAGTGCCGCCATAACTTTAGCGCAAAAACGACCGCTGCAAGCTCCAGGTTGTGGGTGGCGTAATTACGCTCATGGGGGCGTAGCTTCCTGGACCCATAAGAGATCACCCCTTGTTGCTGCATCAACACGCATCCCAGGACCTATCCTGAAGCATCACAGAACACCTCATAGGCCACCCCTTCTTCTGGTAATCTCAGCACTGGGGCACTAACCAACTTCTCTTTTAGATAGCTGAAGGCTGACTCGCACTATTCGCTCCACACGAAAACCTGGTCTTTCTTGGTCAGGGCTGTCAAAGGGGCCACAACTCGGGAGAAGTTGGGTACGAACCTCCGATAGTAACCTGCCAGACCAAGAAAACTATGGACCTCTTCCACATTCTTGGGTGCTGCCCAAGAAACAACCGCCTCAACTTTTGATGGGTCCACCGCTACCCCCTGCTCGGACACCACGTGCCCGAGGAAGTGCACTTCTCGTGTCCAGAACTTGCATTTCAACAACTTCCCATAGAGCTGGTGCTGTCAGAGGACCTCCAAAACTGTCCTCAGGTGCTCTGCATGGTCCTCTTCTGACCTCGAATAGATCAGGATATCGTCGATGAATACGACCACGAAATGATCCAGGTACTCCTGAAAGATGGAGTTCATAAGCCCCATGAACACAACTGGGGCGTTCGTAACACCGAAGGGCATGACTAAGAACTCGAAGTGTCCATACCTGCATCTGAATTCCGTCTTCGGGATGTCGCACTCCTTCACTCTTAGCTGGTGATACCCAGACCGCAGGTCGATCTTTGAGAACCACCCTACCCCTTTCAGCTGGTCGAAGAGATCGTCTATCCTCGGAAGAGGGTAGCAATTCTTGATCTTCACCTGATTCAGCCTCCTGTAGTCGATGCACAACCTGATACCACCATCTGACTTCTTTGTGAACAAGACTGGAGCGCCCCACAGTGACGCACTTGGGCGAACATAACCCCTCTTCATCAGATCGTCAATCTGGATCCGCAACTCCCGTAGCTCTGAAGGCGCCATCCGGTAAGGAGCCATCGAGATTGGTTGAGCGCTGGGCTGCAGGTCTATCCCAAACTCGATATCACGCCGAGGGGGTAGAGTCATCACCTCCTCAGGGAATACGTCCATAAACTCACGGACGATCTCTGGCACTTCCACCATTTCAGCATCTACTAATTCCACTGTCAGCTCGGCCAATAAGGAGAGGAGGGGTTCCTCTCGCCTGTTTCCCTTCTGACTGCTCCACTCGCCGGTGAAGGTAACACGCCGACTATACAAGTTCGAGAACACAACCATTATTTGGAAACAGTTGATGATGGCACACATAGAAAATAGCTAGTCGATGCCTAGGATGACATCGTACGGCTGAATCTGTAGCAGAAGAAGATCCCTAACCGACTGATGTGGCCCTATCATCAGTCTACATCCCCGAAAAACAAACAACAAGTTGGTCTGACCTCCGACTGGTGTGCTCAACACCAGGGGCTCTGGAAGTCTCTCCACATCTAAACCCAAGGCACGGGCTAGACTTGGTGCAACAAAGGAGTGCGAAGCTCCGGTATCGAACAAGGCATAAACAAGAGTGCTAAACAGACTGATCGTACCTCGAACAACCTCTGGCCCTACCGGAACTGCTGCCTCTGCGACATGTAACTATCCACACCCAGCTCCCATTCCCCTCGGCTTCCGGCCACCTCCCCAACCACGCCCCGGTCGAGGTCCCTGAGGAGCGCCCTGAGGTCGGCCTCCTCCTCCTACGTCTGCCCTCGGAGGAGCGGGAGCTCGCTGTCCCTGCTGCTGCTGCTGGAAAGGTCTGGCTGGAAGTTGCTACTGGGGAAGGTGGTGGGGCTGTCCACCACCACCGTACTACACCCGGTCCGGGCACTGACTCCGGAGGTGTCCAGGGATCCCACAGATAAAGCAACGTGGTCCCGGGCCCGAAGGAAAAGGGCGAGGGCTAGGGGATCAAAACTGAAACTGCTGCAGTCTGCTCCCTACTGGTCGGAACCTGGAGGGTCCTGACACTGGAGGCCTGGTGCTGACGGCCTTTCCCTTCGATGGTCCCAGCTGGATCCCCTCTCGTGACACTCCTCCTAGAACATGCATCCTCTCCACCACTTCGACCTTCTTCTGGACCTCCAAGTACGTCGGCAGGGTGAAGGGGGTAACAACATACTGTAGGGAGGGTCAGAGCGCCTCCTCTAAATGTCTTGCCCGAGACTCCTCATCGGGAAAGAGGTCCGGAGCAAAATGTAGGAGGTCCTTGAACTTGATCCCTATCTCCCTCATGGACATACTCCCCTGCTAGAGGGAGAGTAGTTCCTGCCTCTTTTCTGCCTTCATCGCCGAGGAGAGGAATTCCGCCCGGAACTCCCTCTCGAAATCCGCCCAAGCCACCTCAGACTCTCTCCTCTCCCCCAGGTAAAGCGTCCACCACTGACGCGTCACTCCCCGCATCTGGCTAACGGCCAGAGGAACCCAGTACTCGGCTGGGGCCCGAATCAGGCCTAAAGCTATAGCTAGCTCCTCTAGCCAGCCTTCCGTCTTCATATCGGAAATGCTTCCCTCATACTTCTCGAGGGCCTATCGCTGGAAGGCCCAGAGAGTCTTATGGCACTGGTCGTCCTCTTCCTCTCGATCAGCTCTCTGCCGATCGACCAAAGTAGTCTCCGGGGCCTCGATCTCCCATACCACACATGGTCGCCTTCCAGGTGCCATAGCTGCAAGGTAAACAAGGAATTCCTAAGCCCAAGTAGTGCAGAATATCGTTCTTAAAACTTCTTAAAATTTTAATTTATTCTTAATTCCCAAGACATACCAGAAACACAAGAACACAAGTCATTATGATGCATGTACCTTTCCTAGGGTCTCTACCCTGAAATCAGTGTGTCCTCACTTGGTCGTTAGGTAGGTCCAGAGTCCTTGCATCGGATCATGGGGGGCCCTAAAATCCCATGTCCTAGCCGGTCTTCCCTAGCCTAATTCATGCGCCAAGGTCACCCAACACTATTTCCTTACTATCCCATGCAATCCTCACTATGCCTAACTCCAGACTCCATCCTATCTCTCAAACATCTCCTCTGATACCATTCTGTCATGACCCGCCTTCACCAAAAGGAGGGAAGGGTCAGCAGATTGCCAGGCCCTTCCTTCTTTAAGTTGAAGGAGAGATAATGACCCCCGAGACCCGCCTTCAATAGGTCCCGGAGTGGCGACTAGCACCAAGGGTATAGAAATTTCTCACAAATGGAAGGCATTACCCCTTTTTGTTTTATAAGATCGAGAGATAAGATGATGAAACTCACCAACACCAAGGTAAAAGAAAAGTAAATCCAAAAGTAAACCATTCCCACATGCATGTTCCAAAAGTAAAACCACAAATTACAAAAGGTGACTACGAAGGTAAGTACCAAAGAGGAAAAGAAACAACTGAAAATGCCCCAAAGGTCCGAGCTAGTATGGTCCTGCGTGATCCCCAAAGTCCTCCTGGAAACCTGAAAGTAGTTTTATACACATAGGGTGAGCATACAATTACACTCAGTAGGGAAAACCAAAGACTCTCGTGCACAAGTGGGGGAACGTACTAAAGTCCCGTGAGAAGAAGGAGTAAACCAAGCACATATCAAGGTAAACTATCCACCCAGGCCTCACCAAGGCACGCTCCCCAAATAACGCAAGTCAAGTAATATATATAATAATATCACATCGATGTTTGGGTACCCCGCGCCACTTTCCCACTGGTTATTGAGACATCCTACGCATCGAACCAATCCCGCCATTCTCACCATAGTCCCACTGCCACACCCGCCCGCACACACCTGGGCCACAACTACCACACGCAATCCCACTACCGAATCCCGCCCGCAAACACCTGGGCCACAAATATCACATGTAACCACGCCTACAAACACCTAGGCCAGAACAACCACCACCACACCCGAAGAAACCTGGGCTAGAAAAATCCACTGCCACGCCCGAAGACACCTGGGCCTCATCCTGAAGGCACTTGGGAAACCACCTTCCACACACACCTGGACAACCACCACACTACCCCGCCCAAAGGTTCTTAGGCTAATAATGGACCTCAGGCCATCACAGCTTGCCCAAAGATACTTGGGCTATCCGGGAAAGGGAGTAGAAAAGGAGCTAATAACCAGCCACTAAGAATAGTGTTGGAAAAAACACCCTCCCCCATGAAATGGGGGTGTTCAACACTAAGTGATCAACTTGGGTGGGGAGAGAATAAGAAACACAAAACTACAAGTATAGATATAGGTAACAAGAACTCACCCAAATCCTAGGTTTTTCGAACGAGCCTACAGAACACAACACCACTGCGTCCAAGTCCCAAGTCACGACTTTCGCCAACAAAACCCATTTGTCCCATTATTGATTCGAGTGTAGTGATAATGTTTAATTAAGTTTAAGAACTACTGGGCAACTAGTAAGCATAGGCACAAGTCCAGGAAAATAAACAATCAAGCATCAACCATAACGCCCATACCCGGTTCTCAACAACAGAGGATCCCATCCCAATTCGTGATATAAACAAGTACCCACCCTGTCTTAAAACTCACAACCACCGAATCCATACCAATAGGGGATCCCATCCCCAAATTCAAACAACCGCCGAGAGTATAAAGACAGGGGATCCCATCCCCTCCCACATTTCCAGCAATCGGCCCAAAAAGAAAACAATAAACTACCACCATCAACACAAGTCAGGGTCATGACGGTATTTTCAGATTTAAACGACTTAACACACTCCATAATTTCAATTTTCATGGGTTTTAACCGGGGTTATCACAGAAGGATTGATCTTGGTGCCTCAATTTATTTGGCTGGATATACGTGATTAACCAATTTAATTTTCACAAAAGGAGTTTACAACCACAACAAGCCATTTAAAACATCAGCAGGGGTTCACTAGTGCACAAACAACGACCACCAACGACCTCGATTTTCAGAAGGCATAAGCCAACATGACTCAACAAGATGGTCATAATATAAACAACATCAATGATCACAACCCCATTTATTTATAAAAAAAATCCAGTTCATTATCTTCATTTAGATCTGGTTTATCCAATTCTACGGAACAGAAGCACGCCCACCCCGAATGATACACAAAAGAGAGAGGCGAAGGAGAAAATTCCCTACTTGTTGATAGATGATCGATGTTTAGGCCGGGCCTGGAACTTTACGGATAACGATGCGGTGCACCCGATGCACCAGAAGCTATTTGTGAAAAGCCGTGATCGAGGAAAGGAGAAACCATGGCTAACCCTTGGTTTATAAGAGCCGCAGACGGTTGAGGTGAGAATGCGAAACCGCATAGGGCGTGGGGGTCGTGGGTTGATCACGCGGATCCACTCGTCATAAGGGGGTTCAGGTGGTTTAAACCGACTCATTAATTGATTAAGTATTTAATTAAAACTCTTATGCATGTTACGGGTCTTTAAAACACGCTCAAATAGGTCAAAATAGGGTTTAAACCCCTATTTGCGCAAAAAGGAGCGCTACTAGAAATTACCCGCGGGGTAGGCCAGAGCCACCGGTAGGCCACGGCTACCGGTCGGCCGAGCTACCGGTAGGCTGCTGCTACCGGTAGGCCGAGCTACCGGTAGGCCGCGGCTACCAGTAGGCCGCGGCTACCGGTAGGCCTCCGCTACCGGTAGTCCGCCGCTACCGGTAGGCCGCGGCTACCAGTAGCCCGCCGCTACCAGTAGACCGAGCTACTGGTAGGCCTGCTACCGGTAGGCTAAGGCTACCAGTAGGCCTACACCACCGTGATTCCCATACCTGAAAACCCAAAACGAGATTTTCACAAAGTAATGGATCCCAAAAATCCGGGCCATTACAGGAGATATAGGTGATAACCATTACATAATAAAAACCACACTTATGTTTTCCATAGGATCATAAATCATTTATTATATTAAAACCCATGAAAATAAATGGGTTTCATAAACATTTCATCATTGCATAATCCATGAAAATTAAAGAGATTCATAAACATAATGTCATCATCAAAATAAAACATCCATGGAAAGAATAAGGATGGAATCCTTGGATAATATTCCTATAAAATCATAAGTCACGTAAAATAACGATATCATAGAAACAAAAATGATTTTTAAAGATCACTTGAAATAATTCTTGAGGGAAATATCCTTTTCATTTTGAAAACATTTTTTTAAAAATCTACACAATTAAAAAGGAAAAAAATTTATTTAAAAATAACCATATAATATTTTATAGGAAGATTAAAATCATTAAGGAAACATGAAAGTGGGAAAATATTCTAATGTCATATAAGTTAAAAAACATTCCTTTCATATTTTTTTCGGAAAATTCACAAAATACCTTGTTTGGAGAATGATAAAAATATTCATTTCAAACCATTTTATAAAAAGTAAAACATGGGTAAAAATGAATTTAAAAATTCATAGAAGAATATTAAAAAATATTTTGAAATTTTTTTTATAGAACATGGACATGTAATATAAATATTCCCCAGTGATTACTTAAACATAAACAATCTCGAATATTATTGAGCTTGTGAAATAAAACCTTACCTCAAGTCTTGAATTTATTTTTTCACAATTAAAAATATTGTATAATAAATATAGATTTATTATATATTTATTACATAAAATTAATTCTATAATACCATGTATTATTTATTTATAACATCTTATTATCCACTTATTAATAATTTATTTTGAAAATCACTGTTTGGGTGATAACTACTTCGTTTTCCAAGCATGTTTCAGTTTGGTAGTCTTGGAACTTATAATTTGATATTTTTTTTATAATTTCCAGAATTTTAATCATGGTATAAAAATAATATATATTATTATATACATATTTATAATCATTCATAGAAATTAGAGATAGAAAAATGAAGTACAACATTCATGGAGACAGTAGGGTGTACATACACATGAATATTGTTTTCAATTTTTGAATTGATGTAATGAAAGAAAGGTAAACAATAATTCATATTTATAGAATTATTATTATATCATATATATAATATATATTAATTAAACCCATTATAAAAATCATCCATAAAATATGCTGATGAAAAATTAATTGTAGTGCTATGTGGAGATGGTAATATGTACATATACATGAGCGATACTTTCACTTATTGTTTGATGCGAAAGATGATATAGAATGGTGTTTTCATAATAATAATAAAATTTCAGAATATTTATGATACTTATTTCATTATTTTATTATAAAAATTATATATTTATAGTAGGTAATAAAGAGTAGAAAAAGAAAGTGACTGATTAGAGTGATTACATATTATTCAAAATGTCTCCTTTAGATCTTCTCTAAAGGGCTCTAGGGTTGGTATTTTGAGAATAAAATCACATATATAATGTGTATAGGTAAGTTGAGAAGAAAAAATAGATAGGTTATGTTCAATATATAAGGCTCAATGTGGTGTAAATAAGTGAGTGAGGAGGTTCCCTTTAATAATTGAGGTAAGGGGCACTTTTGGAATTTCTCAAAAGATTGAATTATAATAAATTAATTTTCTATAAAAATACCAAAAAATTACTATATATTATAAGATAATATAATATAAGGTTATAATATATTTTAAAAATATATTTTAGACATGTTTTGGTGTTATTTTAAACCTTAACATTTTTATTAACCTTTAGTTAACCTATTCTAATTTTAACTATGATAACAAATTTTTAATATTAAAAGGTTGAAAATTTTAATTATATGTAGTCAATTGGAACTTCAATGGAAAATTTATAAAATTTTAGACCATATAATAATAAATTTGTATTTTTGAAATATCTTTATGATTTTAGAATATATTAATAAAATATTAATCCCATAAAATATCATTATTTTCAATTTTGATACTCTTCACTATTTTGAATTTTAAAAACATCAATAAAACATGTCAAATTAATTTTTTTTATATCTCTAATATGTAAAATTAATCTATATAATTTTTATATCACCTTAAATATCTAAAATTATTTTACTTTTAATATTTTTAATACCATTTATTTGTTTTGTCTGTAAATTGAATAATTATTGCATCAACATTGTGTAAACATTTTGTGTAAATAATTAATTTATAAAAATTATAAATAAATTACCATGTTGAATATAAATATTTTATCTTTCCAAATAATATTTATAGTCAAGCATATCTTATGGTTAGCCCCATATTAAAAATATTATACTTATTAAAAATAAAAGTGTGGCATTTTTCCACTTTCTTTGATTTTAATAATCTCGAAGTCATTTTCATGAAACAATATCCATTAAATAAATAAATTTAGAAAATTATTTGTTAAGTGTCTAATTAAATTCATCCAATAAGAAATAGGATGAAAACTTATGGCCTTATCACTTATTGTTAATCCAGATTAACCCATTTTACTGTTTACTGAGGTAATAAAATTTACCACAGTTACTATTCATATTGACTAAAAATAAAAGAAACCTATTAACTAAATTTGGACCAAAAAATTAAAAATATGGAATAAATTTTTCAAAATCCAAATTGAATAAGTTGAAAATTTTAATTTAAAATAAAACCGGCAAAACATAATGAAAATTGTTTTTTTTGAAAAAAACATTCTCTTAAATATAAAATTATTTTATACTAAATTCAAGTATAAAATCCACTTAAAAAACCAAAATTGGATTATTTTAAATAATAATTAACTAATTAAAATTTAAAACTAATCCAAAAAATAATTTTACCTTGTAAAAAATTTAAAATAAAATACAATTTTTAATAAAAATCTTTATTTTTTAATATTATGTGAAAAATAAATGTTTTCAAAAAAAAAAATAAAAAAATCATTTTAAGATAATTTTGAAATGGTGAATTTTAAAAATAAAATTCATTTTTTCAAATAAACTTTCTACAACTTCTATAAATTAACATTCAATCATAAAAATAAGAAAAAATAATTTTTAAAGAAAATATATTTTTGAAGAATAAAATGACTTTACTAAAAATTGTGTGATTATTTTATAATAACTTTCCAATAGATTCATATTGAGTTGGAAATTTATCTTTATTTCATAAATTATTTATTTTTATTCATACCTTCCAATTCAATGATTATTTTATAATGGTGTGTTAAAATAATTATATTTTAATAGTATATCACAATTCGTTTAAACTCGGTGATGCGTGCAGCGCAAGCTATCAAAGGAATAAAAAAATATCATAAAAATATTAGGGTGTTACATTATACCCCCATTAAAATGATTTTCCCCATGAAATTCATCTCATTCATTCAAGGTTTAATATCTAAAAATTTCTTTATAGAAATCCACATCGTAAAAATGAATAATAAAACTTCCCTTAATAAGGAAATGTTGGAAACAAAAAGGTTACCTAAAGTAACTCATAACTAGGTTTACACATAGGAGAACATAGGTGAGAATTAAAAACATGGAAATGGAAGAAAAACTTAACTTCTAAGGACTGATAGAGGGTGATTGAGATCATTATCAAGTGAAAGTTAACCATAAAAAACTATAAATATGTGATGGGTTAAAAGACAATTTATTTTTCGATAAGAAAAGTAAACAAATAATGTTTTTATTTCAAGTTACTTTTCCTTAAGTTTGTGTATTATTTTAAAAACTAGATAAAACACTCATTAAAATAAACTTAATTGATATCTTTCTATGCCACACAAATAATCTCATCATTTGGTTGTGTTTTGGTCTATTTCCACTTGATCTCTTACCCCAAGAAATGGATTTTTGAGATGATTTTTTTCATGTTTGAATAACTTTTAATCGAATCATAAGACTCATAAGTCATTAATTATAGATCAAAATATTTACCAAATCCAATATGGTTAGTAAATGATTTGATAAATCATACTTTAACCTCAAGGAAAAATATCTAAATTTTCAACTTAATCAATTTAACCTTAATAATCCTCCAAAATATTACCAACTATATTCCAAAACCAATTTTTTTGATCTCCTATAATTCTATGATCAATATAAAAAATTTAATTACTCATAAAGTCTCATACCAAAATTTATATACCTTAATATTATATTTTCCAAGGTGTACTAATCATTTCCCAAAAGGTCACAATAATATATGCTTCAAAAAGACAATTCAACCATTATTATTTAAATGAGGTATTATCTTAGTAAAAAATATTTCCATTGGAGGTTTCCGTTCATCCTTTCACTGTTAGATAATCATAGGTTGATTCAAATATATGAAATATATGTAGTGAGAGCTAATATATCCTTATAGTCACATCAAACTTCACTAAAGAATAATATTTTCAAAGAGAATATTCATACAGATGTAAACATGAAATACTCTATTCTAGAGTGGAGGATAAGTGTTCTTAACTATCATGATTCTATTCAAATATTGTAATTTCATATGATTTACCTTTTTCCTTTAACACCATATATTATTTTGTCTTACCATCTTCAATAGCCCTTGGATTAAGGAATTGATTCTCATAGTTCTCGAACTCATTGTATTTACAGCACTAAAGTGTTAGTGGTTCATTTTGTTGAGATCTATCTCTATTCATTTTATTGATTAGCCTATTTACATCACTCTAACATTATTTTTCTTGATGTTTAGGATTCCAAAAATTGAAACATTTTCTTGTTCCTTTTAGACATTCACCTAAGTGATCCTTCCCACATTTTTGGAAAAAAGGAGGATGCAACGTTTTCTTCTCTTCTTATGGAAAATCACTGGATGTTACATGAAGCTTTATATTCCCTTTTTTATCATGAGAACCTTTAGGGTTTAAATCTTCCATTTTCACTTTTAGCACACATTGAATGATTTTTTAGAGCTTCCAAAGTCCCTTATGGACAATTCCTTTTGAAGTCTTGGTTTTAGGCCACCATATAATTGATCAATTTTTCTTTTATTGCTGATGATTAAACCTAAATCATTCCTTAAAAGTTTTATAAATTTTCCTCATAGGTACAAATGGATTCATAATCCTTCTAATTAATCTCAAGAAATATCTTCTCCATTTTTTATATAGAATACAAGGGAAGTAATTAATGAAAAATACTCCCTTAAACTCATCCCATCCCATAGAGCTAATTTCCTCTTCTTTCCTTATATTCTAAATAAGATTCCACCATTGGTCTGATTCACCTTAAAAATGATAAACATCCAGGAAAAACTTTTTATAGTCCAATCCATGAATAATGGAAAATATATTTTCCATCACATTGATTAATTGTTCAATAACTAGTGGGTTAGAAGACCCATAAAAGGATGGTGGCAGTTGTCACATAAAAGATTCAATAACTTATTGCTCCCTCATTGTTCACTCGGATGTTCATCATGATCTATGTTTCCACCAATAGATTGGGAGATTTGAGTTATCATATTCAAAATATATTGCATCCCATATATTAATCCATTTGATTACTCATAAGTATAGTCATTGTATTGGACATCACATTCATTGTTCACACGATCCCTTCTGGTTATTTCCATTTACTAAAACCAAAAATCATAGTGTGAGAAATGATAATCATGTTTGGAAACCACATAATCATTTAAAAGAATTTATAAGATTTATAAATTGTGACACCTTATTTTATGACCCCTTAGGTTTAATCTATGTCATTAACGATTGTTATTAAAACTTTAGTATTTTATCCTATACATAGACTTATCCTCAAAGTTTTCTCATACTAGTTTCCAAAGTTTAACCAAACCCATACTATGATACACACTATAATGATCCATACTTATCATATATAAATATTACATATTTTTAGATTAATATTCATTACATTACATAAACACACGCCTGAGGATAGTATAGGTATAGTGCCTTTGGAAACTTAGACACACAAAAAAGTGGTTCATAAATGATCTATATCATCTCCAAATAAATTATTCATAACTAGCACCCTTCTTAGAGACATAATTTCTAAAAACTTTATTCATAACCTGGGGAAAGTAAAGACAAGAAATTGTTAGCTCAGAATCTTACTAAGGGTAAATAAGAGATACATAGAAAATCACATAAGCATAATGTGAGCATAAGGGTGTGAGAACATGAAATTAACATTTGAAATCTACACCCAGTATATAATAGATTCATAATATTTAGTCATAGAATAATTATTTAAAGTCCATAAGGCAAGAATCATAAAATAAATAAAATAACGTAATCCATGAGAGTATAACATTTACATAAGACATGAAATTGTTGCATACACATAAAATTTTAACTTTGTGAACATGTGTAAATAAAAACAGGTTCACTCATTAAGTTAAGGACATGAAATCAGGCCCTCTCATAAACTATTTTTCATGAAACTAGGTCCATAAATCATCTCATGGACATGAAATCCAAGTCCATGCATAAACATATAGAGATGAAAACCAGTTCCATGCATAAAATTGTGAACATGAAATTAGGTTCACACATAATATATTTACCTCATGAGTTATCAGTATTTATCCAACGCATTGGAAGTTGATATAGTTACTACCCATCACATAATAAAAACCATACTTATATTTTCCACAACATTATAAATCATTCATCATATCAAAACCCATGAAAATAAATTGATTTCATAAACATTTCGCTATTGCATAACCCATGGAAAAGTAACAGGATTCATAAACATCATGTCATCATAAATATAAACCATACAAATAAAAAATTAGGATGGTATCCTTGGATCATATCCCAAATAAAGAATAAGTAACATCAAATATTTTTATATTAGAAAAAAATTATTTTTAAAGATCACTTGAAATAATTCTTGTAGTAAATATCCCTTTCATTTTGAAAACATTTTTTTGAAAAGCTACAAAATTATAAAGAAAAATATTTTCTTTGAAAGAAACCTTGTAATATTGTATATGAAGCTTAAAAACTTTAAGTCTTACTAAAAATGATAAAATAATCTCCTGTATTATAAGTTAAAAAAACATTTCTTCTATATTTAGTCAGAAAAGTCATAAAATACCTTATTTCGAGAATGATAAAAATATTCCTTTCAAAATTTTTTATAAAAATTAAAAAAATGGTAAAAATGACTTTAAAATTGATAGGATAATAGAAAAAACCTTTTTTAAAACACTTTTAGAGAACATGGACATGTAAGATAAATATTCTCCAGTGTATACTTAAACATAAACAATCTTGAATAATTTCAGTTTGTGAAATAAACCCTTACCTCAAGCCTTGCCTTTTTTTTGTTCATGTTAAAAAATCTTGTATAATAAATATGTATTTATTATAAATTTATTTGAAAAAATTAATTCTTTAATACCATTTATTATTTATTTATAACATCTTATCACCTACTTATTAATAATTTGTTATGAAAATTACTCTTTGGGGTGATAACTGCTTCATTTTCCAAGCATGTTTCAGTTTGGTAGTCTTGGTCCTTATACTTTGATATTTGTTTTTATAATTTATAGAATTTTAACCATGTTATAAAAATAATATATAATAATTATATACATATTTATAATCATTCATATAAAGTATATATATAAAAATTAATTACACCATTCATAGGGATGGTATGCCGTGCGTATGCATGAATTCTGTTTTCATTTTTTTGATTGATGGAATAAAATAAAGGTAAATAATAATATGAATTTAAATAATAATTATTATATAATATATATTAATTAAAACCAACATAATACCCATCCATAAAATATGGTGATGAAAAATGAATTGTATCGCTATATGGGGATGGTAATCCATACATGCACATGAGCGATACTTTCACTTATTGTTTGATGTGAAATATAGTGTATCATGGTGTTTTCATAATCATGATAAAATTTCAGTATATTTAGGAAACCAAAGTTATTATTTTCTGATAAACGTCATATATTTATAGTAGTTAATAAAGAGTAGAAAAATAAAGTGATTGGTTTGAGCGACCACCCCTTCTTCAAAACGCCTCCTTTATATCTCCTCTAAAGGGCTCTAGGATTGGTCTTTTGAGAGAACAATAACCTATATAATGTGTCTAGAAAAGTTGAGAAGAAAAATTTTTAGGGTATGGTTGATATATAAGGCTTAATGTGGTGTAAATAAGTGAGTGGGGATATGCCCTTTTATAATTGAGGTGAGGGGTAGTTTTGGAATTTCTCAAAAGATTAAATTATAATAAGTTCATTTTATATAAAAATACCACCAAATGACCATATACTATAATATAATATAATATAAGGTTGTAATATCATCAAAAAACATATTTTAGATAAGTTTTATTTTTATTTTAAACCTTACCATTTTTATTAAACTTTAGTTAACCTATTTTAATTTTAACTACGGTAATAACTTTTTAAAATTAAAAGGTTTTATTTTTTATTTATATGGTGTAAATTAGACCTTAAATGAAACATTTATGAAATTTAGACTATATAATAACCATTTTTTACTTTTTAAATATTTTTATGATTTTTAAATATTTTTAAAAAATATTAATCCCATAAAATATCATTATTGTAAATTTTGATACTATTCACTTTGTTGACTTTTAAAAACATCAAGAAAAACTATTTTATTATATAACCAAGATGTCAAAGTCATATAGAAAATTCTTGAATCACCTTAAATATCACAAATCATTTTACTTTTAATATTTTTAATATCATTTATTTGATTTTTATGTTAAATGAATAATTAATGCATCAACGTTGTATAAATATTTTAGATTATTATTTAATTTCCAAAAATTATAAATAAAATACCATGATTGATATAAATATTTTATTTTTCCATATAATATTTATAATCGAGCATATATTCTGTTGAACCCCATATTAAAAATATTATACTTATTAAAAATAAGCGTGTGACATTTTATTACTTTCTTTGATTTTAGTAATATATAAGTCATTTTCATGGAAAAGTGTCAATTAAATAACACAATTTAGAACCTTAGGTGTTAATGGTAGAATTAAATTAACCCAATAATAAATAGGATGAAGATTATGAACTTATCACTTATTTTTAATCTAGATTAACCCATTTTACCCATTATCGAGGTAATAAATTCTACCACAGTTACTATTCATATTAAATAAAAATAAAAGTGAACTATTTAATAAATTTGAACCAAATGATTAAAAATATGGAATTCATTTTTAAAAATTAAAAACACATAATATGTAGAATTTAATTTAAAAAAAAATGCAACAAAAATTATTTTTTTTCAGAAAAATACCCTTTTAAATAAAAAATGATTTTATACTAAATTAAACTTTAAAATACACTTAAAAAAACATAATTGGATTATTTTATATCAAAATAAACTAAAAAAATTTAAAACAAATCCAAAACATAATTTTAACATTTAAAAAATTTAAAAGAAAATATATTTTTCAATAAAAATAAGTATTTTTTACCATTCCTTGAAAAATATATGTTTTTAGAAAATTTTAAAAAATTATTTTTAAGATAATTTTGAAATGGTGAATTATAAAATAAAATAAATTGTGTAAAATGAATTTTATAGAAATTATATATATTAATATTCACTCATAAAAAGAATAAAAACTTATTTTTTGAAGAAAACACATTTTTGTAAAATAAAATGGCTTTACTAAAAATTATGTGATTATTTTATAAGAACTTACCAATATATTCATATTGATTTGAAACATTATATTTATTTCATAAATTATTTATTCCTATTCATAATCTCCAATTCAACTATAAGGTTATAACTATTGTGTTAAAATAATAATATATTAATAGTATACCACAGCCCGTTTGAACATGGTGATGCGTGCAACACAAGCTATCGAAGAAATCAAAAAAAAATTTCATAAAAATATCAGGTTGTTACATGTTTCAAGAATGCTTGTATGGGTTGTTTTCTATCTATTCATTAACTTTTTGATTGAATGTTATTGATGGGATTCTAGTGATGGACTGGAATTAGTAAAGCTCACCATTGATATAGAAAGTGTTTTCGACTCACCGAGTGATTCTTAGGTTATACCTACAACATGCCTACCTATGTTTTTTATAAATTAATAAAAAAGATAACCTCTATTTTAAAGTTATAATTTAATGGTCTTAAAATTTATTTTCTATTTGATGGTAAAACATTTTTAATGAGTCTTATTTGGATATGTATAATGAAAACCCATTCCATCTTGGTTACATTAAAAACCTTAAATTAACTATATTGAGTGTGTTATTTCTTAATCATACCGATCATGTTGGTTGTTATATTTTAGATTCATTATAATCATGTTTAATATATAGTATATTGGTTCATTTGATCATAATAAAGTGTTTATATATTGGATATTTTACATCATTATTATAAAATGTTTGAACAAGTTCTCAAGCCATTGACATACAATGTTTTGAGGGAGCAAGATATTAGATTTCCTAGAACCTAGTGTGGTATAGTATAATAATTCCATGACTTATTATAATTGGTATGGGCTACTGATTCAACTTTACTCATTATACCTTTTCCCAAATTCCCTTGGATGGGATATAATATTTCCCCAACAAAATTAACCTCATTACTATTGAAACTTTAAATTGTTTTTCTGATCACAAGAACTTAAGGTGTTTTTAACCTTTTTTGAGTGCTTATTGGTTATTATGTTCAGTATTTATCCTAAAGAATCAATCAAATCAAGATATGACTTTATCCTAAGATATTTTCTCAAATTGGTGAAGCAGGTATTCACCATGAATTAAACCACACTATACTGAATTCATCCAGGCCATGTTAAAGATGATTATGGTTAGAGTTTGTGACCATGCCTGTAGTAGTGATAATTTTGATGTGTGAAGTCACCTATATCAAAATTCGAGTCAAAATAAACCACATTGTTTCACTAGGCATGGTGACTTAGGCGTCTACCTGTGCAACACATGGAAAGGAAAAAAATGTTGCAATGGTTGTGGTACATCAAATGAGTTCTTGTGAAAAAAATACTATAGAAGAAGTATACAAGCATAGTTCTCAATATATTGAGGTCAAAATGATAAATATTTTCTCACCATGCAGGGTTGCAATCTTTTTTGATGATGGAGTCATCAAACATGGATAAAACACACTGTGAAACTCAAAGTGCATTTATTAAGGATATAAAAAACCTTGAATCATATCACTAAATCCTTGGATCAATCAAAGGGACTAAAAACTCCTATGAAGTATATAAATAAAGTCCAAATCAGGTTTGGATCTCATATTCAAATTACAATTAACCTCTATGAAAACCACTTTATTTCGAATCGATCCACAACATGATTTTATAAGGATTCTAAAAGAAAGATTCCAATTCTCAAAAGGAAATTTAAGCTTAAATTAATTCATTCCTATTTATTTTTCCTCTTTCTCTTTGATCCTTTTTTAATACATTGTTGTAATTATTAAAGGCACTTCTCATTCTTCTACCCCCCCTCTCCCCCATCTTTCATTTTATGTTAAATCTTCTAGAGTGTGTCGAGTGCTTTAAAAAGGGTTTATAATAACAAAAATATATATTATTTATATTCATCTTTAGGTTCTCACCACTATTAAATTGAAGGACCTTGGTTATTGGTTTCTATTAAAAACAAGGGTATTCTTTTTTTTCTTAGTTTTTATTAAAACCAAGGGATTGTTTCATTTCTTTTTGGTTCTTGGTTTTTTATTAAAAACAAGGGAGAAATATAAACCTATTAAGACTTATTGAGGGTAGGAGAGATAGGGGATCATTATTAAGCTATCAAGAAACTCCTTTATCAAAGTGTTCCTTTTTAATTTCCATTTCGCTTAAATATTTTAATTTACACTATACCTAATTTAATTTTATAATTTTATGATTAAATTGAATAATTTAATGATATTAATTTTTATTTTGTAGATTTATTTTAAATTTTTTTAAAAGGAATTTATCCCCCCATATTTCCATTTATACTATTTATATTTGGTATTAGAGGAAATATTTTTTTTCTCAAAAAATATTTATTTTCAATTTTTTTTTATATTTTAAAAATATTAAGCTATTTAAAAGTTTTATCTTTTAAAATGTAATCGTTTTCAAACACCCTTGGTGGCCCCAAAGGGCACTCTCTAAACTGTGCACCTTTTTTTAATATTTCAGATTACAACCATTAGAAAACTTTTATGTCCACTTTTCTTGGTAGTATATGATATCCCTCTTAGAAAATTTTTATACATGGATTTATAACTTTTAAATAATTATAGGAAAAATGAACTCCCGATTAAATAACAACTTTTTAACTTAAGAACAAAGTTATGAATTATTTACATTGTGGTTTAGATCATAATGGGTTTAATAACATTTATAATTGTAAATCCGCACATGAAATCATAATTTTTTTAAAAGAAACTCATGAAAGAATAGATAAAGTTAAAGATACTTGTATTTATGTGTTTAGAAAATATTTTTAAAGATTTAGTATGCATAAAAATTAATCAATTATAGATATTTTTTCACATTTTACAGAAATTTTCAATGACTCAAATTATCTTGGTGATGATTAACTTACAATAAATTTAGTGAAAAATATATTTTAGGTATTACCTATAATTTGAATATTGAAAGTGATGAGAATAAAACAAGTGAAATACATCAAAAAATTAAAAATGAAGAAATAATTATATTTCTCATGACCTATGAGATCATAATGAATAGAAAAATTAAAAAACAATCAAAATAAGTCAAGGATAAAAATTTTATCACCTTCAAAGAATAAATTATGAATCATATAATGGCGATGAAATGTCTTATCTAGCCAAAAATGTGAATAGATTCTTCAAAATAAATAAATCATACCAACATGCTAAAAAGTAGGATGATCAAAGTTAATAAGAAGTGATGTGAATCAAATGAAAAAAATAAGGGTTACATAAGGACTGGATGCCTATTAATCAAAAATAAGAATAAACATAAGAAGAATAAAAACAAGAAATACTTAAAGGTTTCAACCTGGAGTGAAATCTATGATTCTATCCCCTTAATCGAATCAATTTAAAATAGTACCAAGTTCCTGATGGCTCAAGTCAAAGTTAGAAAAGAAGAAACCTCAAACTCCTTTTCTTCTTCCTCATAAAATTACGCTTTTACCTATTTTACCTCAAATTATTTTTCTTCCAATCACCTAAGATATAAAGATATAAAATATAATTGTGATCAACTTGAAGAATATTTTTGAGAACTTTTTTAAATACACCAAGTGATTAAAAATAAGTACAATTAAGTACTTAAATAAAAGGATCAAATCACAATCGAAAAAGATGAATTATTATCAAAATAAAATGATTAAAAAAATGTGCATGAATTATAATAGACTATAGATGATCTCAAAAAACATATCATGAAATTCACCCAAGGAGAATAAAACTTAAATAAAATATCCAATTACCTATAGAAAATAATTTTGGTTTTGCCTTTTCAAATAATTCTAGTTCTTCCAACAAAATGACTTTTGGTAAAAGAATTTCCCAAAACAAGTTTTGTAATTATTATCATAAAACTAAGCATTTAATTCCTGAATGTAATTGAAAAAAATGCTTGATATGATAGACTAAAAAGTATCTATCATTCATCATACATATCATCTTAAAAATAAAAAATAAATTTGGGTACCAAAATCCCCATTAGTTAGCATATGTAGACCCAAAATCTAGGTACCAAAAGGAATAATTTCTTAATTTTTTAGGAAACATATATAAAGAGTAAATCCAAAAAATAAATGTGGTACATGGATAGTGTATGATCTTAACACATGTGTGGAAACCCCTATGAATTTAATCAACTTGAAGAAGTCAGTAGAGGATACATGACATTTAGTGACAATTCAATAATTAAAATCATTAGTATAGGTACAATCAGTTTTCTCAATTTAATGATTATAAAATATGTTTTATTTATTGATGGTTTAAAATTTTTTTTTCATGAATTAGATAATTATGTGAAAATTGTTTTAAAATCTCCTTCAAAAATTATTTTTATAAATCTTTTAATCACAAAGGAATACTTTTATTTACTATATTTTGTTTTCAAAATCTTTATATTATCGATTTAAAATCTCTTTCTTCCAAAAATGTTAATGGTTTGAATATTTGAGATAGTGATTCTTGTATTTAGCATATATGAATTGGCCATTTTAGCACACAAACACTCATTAAGCTCAGCTAACATCAATGAGTACAATATTTACCATAATTTCATTTGAAAGATAATGTTGTTTGTGAACCTTACCAACTTGGTAAGCAACAAAAAATTATCTTAAACCTAAACAAGAACTATCAACCTATAAATCCATTTATCTTGTTCACCTTGATCTTCTTGGAATGACTTATGTCGAAGGAATCAGAGGAAAATAACACTCTTTTATGATTATCAATGTTTATACAAGATTCACTTGGGATTTTTCTTAGAAACAAATGAGGTTTGTAAGGTCTTCATAAGATTCACTAAGAAGGTTGAAAATAAAAAAGGGAAAAAATAATTTCCATTTGAAGTGATTATGGGGGAGATTTTGATAACAAAGAGTTTGACAAACTTTGTTATTTATAAGGTTATAATCATACTTTTATAATCCTAGAACACCTCAACAAAATGGGGTAGTAAAAATATAGAATCAAACTCTTTAAGAAATCTCAAGATCCCTCTTGAATGATTGAAAACTCCCTCATTACTTTTGGGATGAGTTAGTCAATATATCTTGTTATATCATAAACCATGTTCTTGAAAGACCCTTACTCAAGGAGACTTCACATGAACTTTGAAAAAAATAAAATTCTGAAAGTTGTTTTTTTTCAAAGAGTTTGGATGTAAATTTTTTATTCTTAACACTAAAGGAAACCTAGGAAAATTTGATCCAAAATCTAATGAAGTAATATTTCTTGGGTACTAAAACTAAATTAAATCCTTATGAGTTTTCAATAAAAGAACAAAAAGAAATGAATAATCCATTCATTTCAAATTCAATGAAAATATTTATAAACATTATATCTAATTTGAAGATGACATTGATAACATCAAACCTTTAACCTTTAATGATCCACCTCATCCTAAAAATACCATCAAAGTTGAATATACTTCTATTCCTTTACCTAAATCTCTTACAGAATCCAAATACCATCGCCTGGAAAATATTATCAGTGATTTTTAAGA
Source organism: Viscum album (assembly GCA_963277665.1). NCBI lineage: Eukaryota > Viridiplantae > Streptophyta > Magnoliopsida > Santalales > Viscaceae > Viscum > Viscum album. The sequence goes on along the minus strand of OY728125.1, from coordinate 820,475,141 downwards.
TGGTACTCATACTAGGAGTTCATTATTAAATGAAGTTGACCATCATTATTTTATTTATTTTATAAAACCTTAAAACATTGATGGTTCTATTAATGATGAAAATTTTGTTTGTTCTTTTCCAAAAGAGATTAAAAAATTCAAACAAAATAATGTTTAGACTCTTGTTGAAAAACCTAACGATCTTCTTGTTATCAGAACAAAATGGGTTTTTAGAAAAAAATTAGATGAGAAAGGTAACATCACATGTAACAAATATAGATGTAAATCCTTAGTCCAAATCACCAGGTTTGAGCTGGAGTGCCACATGGCCTCATGCATGCCTTCCTGCATATAATAGGTTTCTGACTAGTAGTGAGGGTCTGAATACCGTTAGTGGGGAGACTATACCTTCAGTATCAATGAAGACAAGCATAAATATAAACACTATGAAAATAATAAAAAATGTTAAAACAAATAGTATAGAATGTATCTCAAGTTATATAGAGTAATAAACTAATGATCTCCAAAGTGGTAGGTCAAAAAAGAGTATGAGAAGAGAGATAAGTAAATAAAATACCATGTTATTCATAAAGAGTCCATCCCGGTACCACCTCCAAACACCATGACCCAACTCCTAGATCCCTACCATTGGGCCCTTTCCCTTCCCCAGGTCTTTGTTCATATAGTCTTCACAGACATCAAGATTCCCATAGAGGGTGTGAGTATAAACCTAGTAGCAAACCACCAATGCGTAATTTATATAAGTGAATGATATAGAAAACAATATGGAGAGGCCGATATGAGTGAGAAACCCAAAATTTCACTAATATAAACCTACTTCAAATTTTATAACCTTCACAAATGTGGTCGTCAAAAGATTGATTGAGATCACCGGGCCTTGCTCGAATGATGTCGCGGCTCCTGATCTTCACATTTTCTGTAAGCATTTTTGTCACTCTAGACAATTGACGATATTGTTCTCAACAAATGAGGTAACTCTTCTTGTATTGGATCTATGCTTCATTCTTATTGGGAATTTTTTTAATCATCGTCCGTCATTGAAATCCTCAAGAACCACTCTTACATACATAGGCTTTACGGGTTTTTATATCGGTCTATTGAACTCCCCGAATGTTGTTTTTTTCTTTATTTTAGAAGATGAATATTACCATTTATGGGAGAAGTGATCATTGTTTCTTGGAGGTTGTTCCATGAAAGTGCTCAAATGGACCCATAATTTTGACCAATGTTATGAGTCTCCCATTTTTTCTATTTGGATTGGATTCCTTGGACTGCTGCTACATTTATTTAAACAAACTCCCCTATTTCTAATCTCTACACTCATTGGTAATCTATTAAAGATAGATTCAGTGATGAAGAACCTCTCAAGGCCATCTATCACTGTAATTTGTGTTGAAATTGATGTCTCTCAGGATCTTCCCTATCAAATATAGATTCAGAATAGTGATTATAGAATTTATTAGGATATTGTTTTATGAAAGGATTCCAGATTATTTTCCTTCTTTATTCAAGCTTGGACATGATTTGAAGGAATGTGGCATTAATTATGGTACTAAGGCCATAAATCCACTTGGGTAGAAAAAAGTTAGCAGAATCATGATCTATATGGGACTAATTTTTTTCACATGGCTAATGTTTCCCCCCCTAGGAAATCTAATTAAGGGAATAAGAGTGAGGTGAACAAGAATATTTTGACTAATAATGATCAGACTTTTTAAAAAAAGGAACTTCAGGGTTGGTTGATATCCAACATGATACCACAAGTACTAGACCTTCCCCTCCTAATCTGGTAGAGGAGCAGAAGAAACAAGCTGAATCACATGATACATGAGAAAAGGAGCAGGGTGACCTATCTGATTACAATGATTCTTTGTAGGAGGAGGATGATCAAAATAATCAAATTGAGGAAGCATATTTAAAATAACGTTCTAAGAAGGAAAAAAACTGATAATGGATGATGATGGATACATTACCCCAAATACCAAAAAGACTAGAAAACTTAGGGAATATTCCACACTTGAAAGAAAAATAGTTATGAGATCAATAAATGACTCTAGGAAGGAAAACACTGAGACACCAAAACAAATGATAGTTGTTGAACCTGTTGTACTCATTGATTTAGAGGAGGAGTATTATGATCCAAATAATGACCCAGTATAAAAAGATGCCTATAATATTGTGGAGATGGATGATGCGAGAAAAGTATCTAGTGCATGGATGAATGAACAATATGAAATTACATTCCAAAAATACACCAATGAATATATTTTAGCTGATATGTACCTTCAAATCAAGAAGCGTATGTTCATTATAATGGTTGATGAATACAAGAAGAATCCTAATTTCAACTTTAGAGATATTACTTGGGAATAAAAAGTTCTTTTCACTTTAAAATCCAACTTTGGACAGGATGACGCTGCTGTATCACTATGTTTGAGTGTGCTGTATGAAAAATTGATGTGAGGAAGATTGTTGGGATATAAATTTTTGAGTTCTTTATATTACACATGTTATTCTCTAATCTATAATATTGCACTGCATCATGTGATTCTATTTTATGGTGATGTTTCAATGATAGTCTTCATTATCAACAACTTATTAATCCAAACTTTTACAGGTTTTCATTTCTAAATGGTGGTTTTAGTGTATTAAGGCCTTTCTCAGGTTTCATTTCAGCCTTTAATTTTACAATAACAACTGTATAGTAGCATCAAGGACAGTACTCAAGTTGATATAAAAGTAAATTTGTATAGGCATTGGCTTCCCTTCAGACCGAATGAATTGGTGGCATCCCCATGGATAGTACAATTCTTTTTGGATATCATGGAATATTTGATAACAAGTTGTTTCGATCATTTTTTGATTCTCGATATTTTAATGAATTTTCCTTGGGTTTTTTGGTTTTTACTTATCTCAATCCCTAATAGTATAAGTTATTTTTACCTCATTTTTGTACTACTACTCTTTTTTTTAATAAAGTACTTTGGGGCATGAATTGGGTGACCAATTCATGTCACCACTTTTATTAAAAAAAAGTCAATGATACATACATAATGGTGTATTTCATGACATAAACTAAATGCACAACTAAACATAAAACCACACATGTGAAAATTAATCACGTGCTAACTAAGCCACCATGAACTCTGGACCCACCTGCATTGGAACATTTTTAGTAAGGATTCATTGTCAGTCACTACATGTCACAAGATGTGTCAAAGGCCTCAGTGTTGGTTGTCACCCTACTCTTGTCTATCCTATATCCAAGTTCCAACTTTAAGGAATGTCGCATGACCCACCATGATGGTGGTTATTAATAGGATCACCGCACACCCCACCCTGATGGTGGTTATTATCCTCATATGATAGTAATTCCCACCTAACATGTCTAACATATTTGAATATGCATGTCACCCATGTAAGGAAAACTACCATATCATCCTGTAGCCAAAGGAATCTCAACACCCCTACATGGTCTACTCCCTTGTCAGGAAACATATCTGTGGTCTGACTCATAGAACTAAAAAATCCATAGTCTATATCCTTTTTATATTATCACACTCCCCCTTCCAGGTGTTGTATAACCAATAACAAGTAAACTATTTATCTTGATACTCAAAGTAATGTTACACAGACTATGAAATACAAAAATTAATGCATATCATAGAAAGGGACAATAAGGAATATCAATAATAGTTATTAAGAATTTACAAACTAAACATAAGTACACTTTAGAAGGATGGATCTCAAGGTCCACTTAATCACCCACATGAAACTTATATCAAGCATGAATTTAAATAATAAATTATCAAATTCTGAAAAATAATATATAAGGCCCTATGTGGTAAAGATATTCCTACTTCAAGATGGTAGACATCAACATCAAGGTTTTCCAAGAAGGTAGTCACCCAAAAAAAGATCACACCCAAAGACATTTAGAACCATCTCTATTGTCACATGTGAGTTCAGGAAAGGATATTATAAGATAGGAACATCAAGGATAAAAATCATAGACTCACCAAATAAGGGTCACTAAGTGAAAAACAACTGATATATCATAGAACACCAACAATCATCAAGAAAGGATTTTGTTACAACAAAGCTAGGAATCCCCTCATTAGACTATACAAAGCACCATAGTCTAAGACATAATATCCTCATTACGTGATTTTTTGAGAAGGATAGAATAAAATGACTAGAATAAGAAAGACTCATCATAATTCTCCACCGAATTATCCCAAACCAGAAGCACAATAATAGAATATGAAATGATTCATTAGAATGAAATAAGGAGTGGTAAGATGAATACAAATAAGAAAGAAATAAGGGATCAAATGAAGTTATCAAAAGGTTAGGACCTTGGTTTTATAGAGTGTATGGTAATTCATTTGGAAAATGAGGAACAATCAAGAGAGGAGGTCAAAAAAGTTAATAAGGGTAATAATTGACTTAAAATCACATCCAAGACCCCTAATTCATGATACATGAATTTTAAACTTTGAAATAGATGATATTTGAGAATAATACTGAAAATTTAAGTCCTTTAAAACCCATAAAAATGCCACAAAATCCACCACCATTGCCTGACAATGACAATTGTATTCTTTAACATGCCTCTGATGTGGCCTATTTCTATTGTGTGTCACCACATCCTAGACCATTATTCTTTACCACACCATCCAACATGGTAATAGTGAGGTTTACAAAGATATATATCACAATAATATTCCTTAATCACCACACCATGGACACACATGTTTCCCCATTTTTCCTTTTTACACTAAAGCACATCAAGGAAAAAACAGCTTACACCAAGGCATAATATTGGCTGTTTTTAATAAAAAATCATCAAAAACCACTTTTAAGATTCGAAATGACTCTAAAACATCCCAAACCCAAGAAAAAATCAATTTCAAGGTTCAAAAGTATCATGTATAACATTCCAAAACTTACATTAACATAACCACTAAAAATTAGGGTGTTACAATTCTACCCCTTTAAGGACTTATCATTTTTGAGAAGTATCTCCACAATAAATATCAAATAACTCAGAACATTAAAATTGAATGTCAAACTTCCACTCCCAAGTCCCCTAATGGACTCTTCCATTCCTCCGTAATATCCAGACTAGTGTCACTATCTTCCCCCATAAAACTTTATCATTTCGATTGACTCTATAGACAAACTGTTCTTTATATGATGCATCCATCTACAACTCCATATCCTCATAGTCTATAGCATGTGAAATACCAAGCATGTACATACAAAGATGAGATACATTGAACACATAATTCATACCTTGGTAATGACGAGGAATACCCAAATATTAAGCTACTATCCCTATACTTTCTATGATATCTAATGGTTTAACAAATCTCGATGCTAGCTTCCCTTACTTTTGAAGATGTTGATTCCACAACCAAGGAGTCACCCATAAGAAAGCCTAATCAACCCAAAATTAATTCCAATAGTCTCCTCCTATGGACTAAATATGATCCTTTTCTACTATGAGTGGTGAACAACTACTTCCAGATCAACACACACTATCTAAAGCCTTCTGTACTAGGCTCAGTCCCACAACCACTACCTCACTATCCTCATGCCATTATAATGGTGAGTGATAAGGTAAACTATAGATATCCTCATAGGGAACCATATGGATACAATCATGATAAATATTATTATAAGACAACTCCACCAAGGATATATGTGCATCCCATGATCCTATAATGTCTATGATACATGTTCAAATCATATCCTCAAGAATCTGGATCATTCACTCAGATTGTCCATCTATCTATGGGTGATATGTTGTTCTTAATATCAGTTGAGTCCCCAGAGCAATCTGCAGGACATGTCAGAACCATGAAATGAAGCACATATCTCTATTTTATATAATTATCAAGAAAAATCTATTTAGATGTATAATATCATGAAAATATATATTTTTTTAACTCATCTATAGGAAGCATCTATTGAATTATCAAGAAATGAGCCACTTTAGTTAGACAATCCACTATCACTCATACAATATCATGATTCCTTAAAGTTATTGGTAAAACTATCAAAAAAAACATTGTGACATAATCCCATTTCTACATGGGAACTGGAAGTGGATAGAGTAAACCACCACAAAATTGATGCTTAGACTTTAGTCTCTGGTAGGTAAGGCATCGTGAAACAAAACCAGCAGTATCCCTCTTTATACATGGACACCAAAATATCCATATGATGTCATGGTACATCTTTATCAATCTCGGATTCACTATCCATCATAAGGTATGAGAATATTTCATAATCTATTCCTTGATAGGTGTAGGAACTACAACCCTCCCATGTATATAAAGTACTTGATCATCATATAAGGGCCAAACTAGTACTGGATCATCTCTCACCAACCATTCTCATATCACTGTACACTCAGGATATAACTCCTAGATAGACTTTACCCAGTCCAATAAAGTTGATGTGATAAAAAAGGTACACATATCACCCAACCATGATCCCCCGTCGCATTCATCCTCCAATCATAAAACAAACACATAAGACACCACTCTTCCTCTAAAGGCCACTATTTAAGCTACCAGGTATCTTACATCTTTCTATCGAGAGAATCTGCAACAATGTTACCATGTTCAGGTGAAAAATCCATCTCAAAGTTGAACATCTATAGATACTTCACCCAGTGTCTCTGCCTCAAATTTAGGTCTCACTGTGAGAAGATATAACAGACTCTTATTGTCTATGTAGACAAAAAAACTCTCTCTAAATATACAATTTCCACAAAAATTCAAAAGTTTGGACCATAATTGCTGACTCTAGGTCATGGGTAAGATAATTTTTCTCATGGGTTTGTACATGGAATGACCCATAAGCTAATACCCAATATTCCCACATCAAAAAAACTCCCAAAATAACTCCCAAGGTAATGAAAAAGACCATATATTCCATCCATAGTTCTAGAAATTCCATCAATAGAGTTTTCATCAACCTCCGCTTCAACTTATGAAAATATTCCTCACACTAATCCAACCACTTGAAATTCAACACTTTATTTGTCAAAGCTATCATGGAGGCTTCCAAATAAAAGAAATACTAGATGAAACTTTAGAATTACCCTATTAATCAAAGGAAACTCATGATATTGAATACATTTTGAGGAAGACCCCATAACATTAGTACCTACACCTTCTTTGGGTCTATAGAAATTATAGATTCGGACACTAATTACCTAATAGATTCACCTCTTGAATACAAAAGTGACACTTCAACTTATTAACATAAGGCTGATGCACTCAAAGTGTACTTAAGACTATCTTAAGATTCTTGACATGTTGCTTCGAGGTCCATGAATAGATGAGGATATCATTAACAGACACCACGATGAATGAGTCAATATGTGGGTGGAAAATCCCATTTATGTGGACCATGAGAACAAATGGAGCATTCATTAAACCAAACTACATCACCAATAACTTGTATAACCCATAATTTCCCATAAACACCATCACTAATACATCTTCTTCTCTAACTCATAGCTGATGGAAGGTTGAATGTACGTCGATCTTGGAAAACCAATAATCTACTCACAATTGATCAAACAGATCATTGATATAAGGAAAAGGGTACCTATTATTTACCATCACCTAGTTAATTTTTTTTTAATATTCACATAGCTGAAGATTACCATATACCTTATTGGTAAAAAAACTAGAGCACCCCAGGGAGATGTGCTTGGTCTGATAAATCCCTTCTATTCTAAGTCATCAAGATTAACTTTTAGTTCCTTTATCTCAGCCACCACCATAAGATAAGAAGGAATCAACATAGGATTCACCCCTTGTATGAGTTCCATTTCAATATTAATACCTATATTAGGAGGTATACTTGAAAATTATTTTGGAAACACATACTCATAAAGATCTATAATTGGAGGGAAAAAATAGGGGCTAACACTAGTCCTGTTGAAAGTACCAAGCCTGTAACTTGCACTATAATAGCTCCAATCTAACTCATATCTTTCCCCACTCAACTATCACTAAAATTCAAATCACTGGTCATTGAAAACTTCCCTCTATTCACGGTAAATGATACTCATCTTCTATAGCAGATGATGTGTTCATGACATCTCATAAGTCAATCTATCCCAAAGATCACATCAAGGATGGTTATCTATAGAATCATGAAATCCCAAAATTTACATTGAAAAAAAGAACTATAGGAATTTTTTTAAACCTTTTAAGATGGTCCACATTAGTCCCTAAAGTTGTATTTATAGAAATCATATCCAAGGATTTTCTAACTGGAAAGTCTAAACTAGCTACCACTTGAGTAGAGATAACATAATGAGAAACACTAGTATCAAAAAAGTATTAGATCATGAAGATGTAATCAAGAATGTACCTTAAACTATAGATGTACCTCACCAACATAATTTGGATCTTGATACACTATAAAAACTTAGCCTTCCTTAACTCCATGCCCTTTCCCGTGAGTCATCAAAGTACGGGTAGTCTATATCGTCTATTGAGATCCTCCACCCCCATATTTTCCTAATATCCTAAAACTATTCTAAGAATCCATCAAGAAAAAATGTTAAATATGACTAGCCTTTCCACATCAGTGTCACTCCATAGGAGTCTTCCTACAAGAATTAATAATATTCCCTCTTATCCTATAATTAAAGAACCTAGTAGAATCACCTCCCAAAGATGATATTGAGGAAGTCCTACTCTGACCCATATTCTTACTTACCTATTTCTCTTGATTATATTTCCTCTTATTACTAATGAAAGAGGATCATGTATTAGTGAGAGGAATCTCATTAAAATGTTTTCTATAGACTAGAACTATCCCTGCTACCTTGTCCTCCTCTAAGACCTTATCGATGGTCAAGTCCTTATTTAGAACCCCTAGTATGATGTTAGGTCAAAATTCTAGACCAGTTGCTTGATCTTTGGATGAAGGATTATCTTGAACTTATGGGATTTTTAGGCCTCATTTCCATCTAGAAGAAGGGTGAAGTTTATTATATCTATGAAATGAGGAGAATACACATATAAATACATATATCCCTACTGCAACTCTATGAACTCTTGGGCATGACCTAACGCCATCATGTCAGAAAAATATTTCTCAAGGAACTACTCCTTGAAGTTCACCCATATAAGCCCCTCTCATCTTCTAGACTGACTTATGGAAGTCTACCATCTTTGGGAAGATCCTTGGAACATAACTGTCACTAGAATCAATCTCCCATCCACAAGAGTATTGAATAGATTGAAAATGATCTAGATGATGTCTATACAATATTATGAATCATTATGGCCTCCATTACCATGAAAGGCAAATGGATGTCGGAGCTAGAAGTCCTAATCATGTTCAATCACAGTCTTATGAAATTTTTTACCATGAATGGGAATAATCCCACAATATTCTTGGCTGAACTAGATCTACAGACTGAGTCACTAAAGCCAGAATAAGAACATACTAGGGTATATCCATCTACACCACTGATGGTGGAATAAGCACAGCCTCCCCAAAAAGAGCTTCATAGGATGCCTCTATCGATGGTCTCATCAATATTATTCACAAAGACATTTTTGAATTGGAAAAAGAAAATTTTAAATGTATTAAACTATTAGTTCAAGATATATCCTAACCAGTCTATGGAATTACAAAAATGTTCTTCTAGGAGGATAACCATAACACAAGGTATATCCCTCCTAGATCAACCCATAACTCAAGCCTGGTCCTCCATACTTTCACATTAGTCACAATAGTATATATAAAAACATAATTTCTTTCTCAGGTTCAACTAACTAATGATAATAAATATATCAAAATAATAGGGAAAATATACATATCACTCAATAATCAGTATAGATTAAGGAATTTAATTAAATAACTAATATAAAACACAATATATATATATATATATATGAAATGTGATCATATGTGCCTACCAATTATGCATGAACACACTAAAATATAATTTAATATCAACAACACAATATACTCATGATCAACATGAAACCATAAAACATAACTATAATAGATGTTACAATAATGGTAACTTAGAATTCCATTATACATCTGTTATCCAGGTACGAATGAACCTACCCTTTCTGAGTCCCACATATCCTAAATCATTTCTAACTTTCCCCAAAAAATAGTCAAGAAGAAAAAATGAGGGAAAAACTTCTTTAAAACCATTTTGTAACACCCTAACCCAAATCACTGGGTTTGATATAGAGTTCCACATGGCCTCATGCACACCTCCCTGTATACAAGAGGCTTTCGACTGGTAGTGAGGGTTTGAATGTCATCAATGGGGAGGCTATAACCTCATTATAAATGAATGTAAGAATAAATAATAACATAGTGTAAATAATAAACAATTCTAAAACAAATATCATGGCATGCATCACAAGTCATACAGAGTAATAAATTAACACCTCAAAGGGTTAGGTTTAAAAATGTATGACCAGACATATAATTAAATAAAATATGGTGAAATACCTCTAGAGTATGTCTTGGTACTACCTCAAAACACTACGTTCTATCTCATATCTCCCTTTCACTGGGACCTTTCCCTTCCCTGGGTCCCTAATCATGAATTATACACACACATCAAGATTCCCATGTAGCATGTAAGCATAAAACAAATAGGAAACCACCAATGTTTCCTTAAAAAAATAACATAATAAATGTATAATAGTGTATACCATGACATAAAGTAAATAAAAAAGTAAACACATAGAGAGACATGCACCGAGTCACTATGTGCTAACCAAGCCACCACAAAACCTGACCCACCTTCTTCAGCATGTTACTGGTAAAAAGTCAATGTTATTCACTACACATCACATGACATGTCACAAGTCTCAATATTGGTTGGAACCCTAATCTTGTCTATAAATTATCCAAGTTTCAACTTTAAGGAACACCATATACCTCACCATGATGGAGGTTATTAATAGAAGCACCACACATCCCACCCTGATAGTGGTCATTACCTTGGATGATGGTAAGACAAACCAGACATCTCTGACATATTTGGATATGCATGTCACCCCTACATGGAGAAATCCCATATCTACATTCAGCCAAATGAGTCTCAACACCCAAGCATGGTCTACTCTCATGTCATCCAACATGTCGATGATCCGACTCATACCATCGAACAAGCCACAATCCATTGTATTTGTTACACCATCACACTCCCCCCCTCTAAGGGGTTTTCTAATTAATACTAAGAAACATGTTCATCCTGATACCTGAAGTTAGGTTCTGTAGGCTATGAAATACCACAAGCAATTTATATTATAGCAAGGAACAGTAAGGAACATCAAGAATAATAATCAAGAATCTATATACAAATAATAAGTACGCATAACCAATATGGGTCTCAAGGGACACTCACATACCCACATGAAACATATATCGAGAATGGGTTTCAAGAATAAATGATAAAATCATGACAACATCATATATAATTCTCTATGTGGTAAGGATCTTCCTACCTCAAGATCATAGACTCTAACATCAAGGTCCCCCAAGAAGGTAGTCACCTGAAACAAGATCACATAAAATAGACTAAGAACCATCTCTAATGTCACATGAGAGTTAAAGAATAGAGATTCCAAGAGAGGAATATTAAGGATATAAAGAAAGAGACTCACTAAAGATGAGTCACCAGGAGAAACACCATCTAGATGCCATAGAATGCCAAAAAATCATCAAGAAATAATATTGTTTAAAAAAATCTCGGAATAACCTCACTAGACTAGAAAAATCAACATATTCTAATCTATAACAGCCTCATTCCATGATTATTCAAGAAGGATAGAGGAAAAATGATAGATCAAGAAAGTATAACTGGAGTTCTCCACCAAATCATCCCAAACCTAAAGTACATCAATGGAAGATGGAAGGATCCCTTAGATTAACCCAGTAAGAGGAAAGATCGATTGAAATATGGAAGAAATAATGGATCGAATGACGGTCTCACAAGGTTAGGACCTAGGTTTTCAGAACATTTGGGAATTTAACTAGAAAATGAGGAATGATCAAGGGATGAGGTCAAACTAGTTAATAGGGGTAATAATCAACTCAAAACCATATTTTATACCCCTCATTAATGATCCATGAATTTCCCCCTTTAAAATATATGATATTTGAGAATAATTTTGATGATTTCAACTATTTTGAACCCATGTAGGTTCCACTATGACCACCACCACCACCACGACATGACCATGGCCATGATATTCTTGAACATAACCCCAAAATAGATTGTTCTTATACTAGGTCACCTCATCACAATCAATTATTCCTCACCATACCCTCTACCAAAGGTTTGGTGAGGTATCCCAATCCATGGACCACAATACCCCACCCCAAGAACTAAGCCATGGCCATATGTATTTTACCCTTTTCTTGTTTTACAACGAATCACATCAAGGCCAAAACAGATTGAAAAAGGGTGTGGTGTTGACCATTTTGAACCAAAAAATACCAAATCCCACCTGTAAGTTCCTACACACCTCCAACACATATCAAACTCAAGAAATAACCATTTCAAGGTTTAAAACCATCACTTAAAACATGTTGGAACTTAAATTAACATAACCACTAAAAAAGAGGGTGTTACACTAGACTCATAGCCAAAGGATATAATCAATAATAATGGATTGATTATGGTGAAAACCTCTACCTCATTGATTGGATATAATTCATAATAATTTTGTTGGCATTATCCACCCATATAAATTTTAAACATTTTCAAATTGATGTTAAAATCACTTTTTTAAATGATTTTATTTCTAGAATTATTTTTGTTAAACAACCACCTGGTTTTGAAAATAAAAAATTTCTAAATTTCATTTTTATGTTAACCAAATTTTTATACGGTTTAAATCAAACCCTCTAGGATTGGTATGAAAGGTTAACTGTTTTTCTTTTGTCAAATGATTTCGAAATAGGGAAAGATAAACCGATATTTTTTCTAATTTTTTTAAATGATATTTTAATCATTAAAATATATGTCAATGATGAAATTTATGGATCAAAAAAATTAATCTCTTTGTAATGAGTTTTTAAATCTTATAAGAAAATAATTTTAAATGAGTTTTATAGGAAATTTAAAATTATTTAATGATTTTTAAATATCTAAAAAGGTATATGAAACTAGTCTAATCAAAACACACTAATGGACTTGTAAAATGTTTTGTTATGGATCAATTTAAGGAAATTAATATTCTTATGATTATTTATTATAAGCTAACATTGTATAAATATGGAAAATTGGTTAATAGTAAGATTTATAGAAGTAAGATTGATAGTTTTGTTTGTCTTACTGTGTCACATCAACAAATTATGTTTAGTGTTTGTATTTGTGCCTTTTTTCAAGTTAATCCTAAAGAATCATATTTAAAATATTTTAAATTTTATCTTTGTTTTTTTAAAAGGTTCTAAAAGTCTTGATTTATTTTAGCCTAAATGAGCCTATTTTAATCATTCTAGTTTTTACAAAACTAATTTTGGAAGATATAAAATAGATAAAAAAAATATAGATGGGACTTATCACCTTATTGTACACTCCTTAATCACTTTAAGTAGAAAAAAGAAAAATCCAGCTGCTCTTTCTATACCTGAAGCTGAATATATAGCTGCATGGAGTTGTTGAGCATAAATTATATGGATGAAAAAAATATCTTATATTTTGGGATAACATTTCCTCTTATTATTATAAAATGTGATAGTTATAGTGGAATAAGAATCTATATAAATATTATTCAGTATGCACACACTAATAACATTGATATTCAATATCACTTTTTGAGATACCACTTTCAAAAAGGAGATATCATGTTAGTATACATTAGCACATACCCTCAATTAGATGATATCTTTACTAAAACTATTCCTTTAGAATGTTTTAATTTTATTAAAGGAGAGATGGTAATTACGTGATTGTAATTTTTTTGTATTTAATATTGTTTTATCTTTTCAAATATTGATTATTTTTTAAAATATATTATTTTATTGTTTTTAAAAAAACTTTTTAAAAATTTATAAAATATTTTTTTTATGATCACCTTGATTATATTATGTATTTTTTATCTTATCTATATATCCATTTTAACTTTTATGTTATTTCAATAATCATAAAGGGGAGAACAATTTAATGTTTAGTTACAAATAAAAGTTTATTATTCAGGGGGAGAAAAGTATAATGTTTTCAAATAAAAAGAAGGATCTTATTTCAAGGGGGTGATATATGGTCAGTAATTTTAATTATTTTATCCTTTACCTATTCTTAATTCATTTATTTTACTCAACACCTTATCATTTATTCTTTTATTTTAATCTTAAATGAGTGTTTATGATCATCAAGAAAGGGGAGATTATTGGACCTCTAATGTGTTTTTATAATCAAAAGAACTTAAGGTGTTTTTAACATTTTTGAATGTTTTTTAGTTATAATTTTTAGGATTTATTATAAGGAATAAATCAAACTAAGAGATAAATTATCCTGATAATTTTGTTCAAAATGGTGAAGTAGGTATTCACCATAGCGTAGAAAAAACTATAGTAAATTCATCTAGTCTATTTTGAAGTTGATTATGGATATAGTTTGTGACCACATTAAAAAAAGTGGAATATTTGATCTAGTAAGTCACTTATGTAAAATGGAAAGTTGAAATATACCACATAGTTTCACTAGGTGTGGTGGATCAGGAATCTACTAGTGCAACATGAGGAAAGAAAAAAAAGATATTTTACTAATCGTGGAACATTAGGTGAGTGAATTTGAAAAAAAACCTGTAGAAGAAGACTATGGTAATAGTACTCAATGTGTTGATGTAAAAATAAGAAGGAATTTCTCACCATGACATGTTATAATATATTTCTGCAGTCGAGTCAAAAAACCTATAGAAAATGAATCACTACACTGCAAGTGAATTTATTAAGGCTTTTAAAATCCTTGAATTAGATTATGAAAGCCTTATATCAATGCAAGGGACCTCCAGATCCTATGAAGGCTATAAATAGATACAAAAGGAGGCTTGTATTAAGTGTCTCAAGTGACCACATGTGAGTAAATGATGGATTCAGGTGACTACACATTGAGAAAAAGTGACTACACATTGAAAAAAAGTGACTGCATGTTGAGGAAAAGTGACCACACATTGGATTCAAGTGACCACATGTGAGGAAAATTGACAAAAAGTTGGATTAAAGTAACCACATGTTTAGAAAAAGTGACCACATGTTTACAAAAATTGACCACATGTTGGATTCAAGTGACCGAATGATGTATTAAAGTGATTGCACATTTAAAATCAAGTGACCATATGTACTGACTTACCATGAGCAAGCTTTCATGACTAAAAGAGAAGATTTTCTATAATTTTCTATTTTTTACGCCTCTTATATTTTTATTTTATTTCAAATTCATTTTTAATGTTCTCACTGATCTAATGATTTATTAATTCTTTATTAATTATTTTAATACTAAGGAATTTTATTTGGAATAAATTTATGTACGATTTAATAATCATCACATGCATTGAAGTTTCACACTTTTTTCTTATTAAAACAAAAGTTTGAAATTTAATATGGTTAGAATTTGGAAATTTTATCATGTATAATTTATAAAAGTTTTCCAAGGGACTTTAATGTTAATCATAATTATTTTTTAGTACTATATTAATTATTCTAATGTCTTATCACCATACAAGATGTTTTTAATATTATAAACTATCTAAGTAACCCATGTGGGTATGTTTTTAATATTCATTCAGTGAAGACATCACATGAAACATTGGGAAAGATAAATTACCACATGATTCATGATTTGAATATTCCATACATAAAATAACTCTATATAAGGTGTTATAAAGATATAGAACTAGATACAAGCTAAATGATTCTATTTGACTATATAAGTGAAACATAATTTGGTGATCAACTACTGATCTCAGCCGAATTAAAATTGTTTGATCCTTGTATTTTGGAGAGATCCTTGATGCCTCAACACTAATACATTGAAGTGTTCATATGTTTCTGTAATTCTTGTCATAAATCATGAGTAGGATATGCAACCATTTTAAAAGGTATGTGTGTGTGGTTTTTGACTCCCAGAAAAAATTTAGTTTGGGTTGTGCTTCTTGGTGAAAAAGGTCAGACTGTTTGGGTTGTGTCTCCAAGGAAAAAAGGAATCACTGTTCAAGTCGTACATCTAGGTGAGAAAGGAAGGACAATTTATGTTGTGAATATAGGTAAAAAAATGAAGGTTATTCATGGGTTTAATCCTCCAAGGGAAAAATGATATGTGATTGGGTTGTGACTCAAGGTGTTCAAAATTCAACGTATGATTCCATAGTTAGTGGGTTCCATCTCTCTCAGTGTTTGAGAGGGGCGAAGAGAATAGTAAGATCAATTTTATCTAAAATACTATAATTTTTTATTCCTATTTATTTTATTTCCATTGTATTACCTTTAAAACTCTGATATAATATTTAAGTTTATTTAAAAAGGACAATTCACCCCTCTCTTGGATATTACAAAATCTTCCATTTATGACCAACAACTTGGATATTATCCTCAAATAAAAATGAACCTATATGATAAATCCTTACTTATGAACTGATCCATGACATTATTTTTCAAGGATTTTATGAGAAAGCTTCTAATTCTCAAAAGGAAAACTAGGATTCAATGAATTTAATCCCATTTCTTTTTCCACTTTCTCTTTGATATTTTTTTACTCCCTTGTAATTATTAAAGGATATTATTATTCTACCTTATATATATATATATATATATATATCTATATTTCATTTTCTTCTAAATATTATAGAGATATTTGAGTACTTTTCAAAGGGTTTATAAAAAAAACTTCATATTCTTAGTCTTCTTTAGGTGCTCACCACTGTTAAAGTGAGGGTTCTTGGTTCCTAGTTTTTATTTAAATCAAGTGTATTCTTTGGTTCATAGCTTCTATTAAAATTGATGGATTATTTATTTTATTTTTGGTTCTTTATTTTCCATCAAAACTAATATAGTAATATAAACCTCTCAAGACTTCTTGAGGGGATAATACATAGGGTATCAATCTTGAGTTATATTCAAACTCCTTTACCAAAGTATAACTTTTTAATTTCTAAAATTTATTTTCCATTGTGTTTAAAGTTTTATTATTTTATGATTTCATAAAATTATTTCATGATATTAATTTTTATTATATATATACATTTTAAATTATTTTAAAAGGAAAATTTCCTCCTTTGTTACCATTTTATGTTGGGCCTATAATTAATTTTCGCTCGGGATGGGTTTCTAATACCTTTATTTCTTTACACACATATACTCATATATATGGGTGAATATGTGTACATGTCTAAGATATTATATATAATAGTAGTGACTCATGATAGTGATGACTTTGGTTGTCTTCTCAGATCCTGAACTAAGGCTCAAAGCAGTTATGTTGGTATGGAATTTCCTAGTATAGAGAGCTACCAGTTTTTTAGATATTTATATTTTAGTTTCTCTACTATTAATCTATTGTTATGAATTGTTTGTAACCAAAAAAATATTTCATTATATATTAATATAAATGTATAGAAATTTTTATGAATATATCTATCTTTTACTTCTCTGTTGAGATACTATTGATGGTTATCTATAGTATATTTTATGCTTATACCCTAAAAGTACACATTAAAGGACATGAAAAATTTCCCCTTAATTACTTTTAGGTACTTAAATATACTTTTATATATTGGGTCTTCCTAGAAAGATTCTTGTGTTTTTCAAAGGATTGGGATTAGTTCCCTCTTCAAAGTTGGAGATATTAGAGGTTATTACAGTTTGTATGTGGATCATCACATATTTTACCCATTCTTTCCTTGGTATTAAGCCTTTTTTGGTCTTGAATTTTGTTTTTATCCTATTTAAATTTTTTATTTTTCTTAATGTTTAGTTTTTTATTCATTCATGTATTAAGTCGTGGTTATAACCTTCCTTTGAAAATATTGTTAAAATTAGTTTGGTTTCCTTCCACTTTCTGGGTTTTTCTAACATGTCTAAATTTAGGATGTTTCATTCTAGTTTTATGTTTTAATTAGTCATGAATAATTAGATAAATTTAAGTGGGTAAATAATTTCCAACATCTACCTTTGACCCATGATTATAGTTACTAACCCTTGGGGATCATGGAGCACTCCTAGGGTAGTTGTACACATGGTCTGGGTGTTGTATGAGTATTTGGGTCAAAAACATTAAAAATTGATATTATAGTGGTATATTGAGGTTATTTGGGATTATATATGTTGGGAAAAAATCCCTCAAGGTATCATTGAAGCATTTTTGAGGTGATTGTGTTTGTTGAAAAAGTGGACATCTGTGTTGTGATTGTTGACAAAGCAAACCATGACGTACAACTTTGTTGACAAAGGGGATTTCAGGGTGGCATGTCAAGTTCAAGGGATGTGGTTAATGATCCATGTTTGATTCAAGAACGTCAAAAAAGGAATGGATGATCTGGAGGCAATACAAAAAGAGAAGATACAAGGTGGTGCCGTTTTCTAGTGTTTGCCAAATTTTTGGGCCTGAAAATCAACAAATGGAGAAAAGTGGTTTTGGAAAAGGTACTTGCATGCCGTTGACTTGAAGGAGAGGAAACTTGCACGCTATATGTTTTTCAATATTAGAACATTAAAATATGGAAAAGGGAAAAGGGGCGCCCAAGTTTTAGGGTTGGTCACGCAAGTGACTTGCGCGGTAGAGACTTGCGCGCCGAAACATGTGCGCCGAGGGGAGACTTGCGTGCCGTTGCGCATGGTGTCCAAATGCCTATAAATAGAGTTCGACCCCTCCTCATTCTATACGATTTCAACACTTAGATAAAATTAGAGCTCCCGTCGTGCAGGTGTGGTGGTCGCACAAGTGGTGGTGTGGTCGCGCAAGTAGAATTTACGTTCCAGGTGATAGTTGTGCGCCCAAGGTGGTTTGGGAGAGAAAGGAAGTGAGTCTCCCAAGTTTAGAGTTGAAGAAGGAGGTGTCATGAAAGTGGTTGAGGTGGACTTGCGCGCCAGGTTTTGAAGAAGCGCGACAGTTGATGGTTGCACGCCAATATCGGTTTGGGCATAAAAGGGTGTGAGTCGCGCAAGTTTGGAGTTGTAGAATATTGTGTCGTGCAAGTGGTTGAGGTGGACTTGCGTGCTAGTTATAACTTGCGTGTTGATACTTGAGCACCATCTTGGAGAAGGGCGCCAGTTATGGTTGAAGTACGACAGTGATTCAGGGATGCATGAAAGCTGGAAGATTTCCCGATACCTTCAGTGAAAAGTGAGATTCATCTATGGGTGAAAGTTGGACTTCAACAGAGCATCCACATACAACAGAGGATGTATTCATTAGTGATAATTAAGAGACCTATAGTTATATAAACTGTGAGTGTATCATTTCCAGAGGAGTGAGAAAATGAAGAGGAATAAAGTGATCCTCTCCACCGGCAGTGATCCAGAGAGAGAGACAGGTAGTGACCCTTGGGAAAGCAGTGAGCTGACCCTAAACTTTGTAAAGGCAGTGAGCATGGGAATAGAAGTAATCTATCCCGAACTTTGTAAACAGCAGTGCACTTTTAGTGGATTTGGTACATCGGCACATCACCGGTGTATGCTCCTTGTATGTAGCCCAGTGAGGGTGAACCAAGTAAAAATTACTATTTCCTATGCATTCTTTAGTTTTTGTTTATACTTTGCTGCAGGAAAGAGAGAGAAAAGAGTCTTTCTTAACAGTGAGACACGATCAATAGAGGTAGTTGTTTTAATCTGTCAAACCCTGATTCACCCCCCTCTTAGGGTATCTAAACTTGTGGACCTAACAAGTGGTATTAGAGGGAAAGTTTTTTATTAGTGGTTCTCTCTCAAATGGAGGTCACTAATCATAAATGGATTCTGATCTTTGACGGGAACAATTTCTAGCTATGGAAGAATCAGATTCAACACTACTTCCGATCTTTGGGAATGGACATATTCACAGCAGCAATGCATGGTATAACAACTGACAGCAACAGTGGTTCATTATCAGAAGCTGAACATAGAGAGTTGGATGCAGATGCCAAAGGAATTAATGCCTTAGGGGGAGACCTATCCAATCCTATCTATACAAAGGTGATGTCATGAGAAACATCACATGCCATGTGGTAAAAGCTATTGAATATATATAAAGGGGATACAAAGGTTAGAGAGGCAAAACTTCAAGTGTTGTGGAACAAGTATTAAGATATGAGAATGAACCTGAATGAGTTTGTTTATGAATTATTTGACAGGGTAAATGTTGTAGTATAATACATGTGAGGTCTTGGTGAGGTTATCCAAGACATAAAAATTGTGAAGCGCATCTTGAGAAAACTTCCACCTCGATTCAATCTGAAAGTTTCTGTTTTAGAAGATATAGACCTGAAAGAGCTGACATTGGATAACCTACACAACACCCTTTTTTCATATGAAATGAGAAATGATGATAACGACGCAGTTTAAAATGGGAAATCCAAAGAGGTGGAATTTAAGGCCATGAAGAAGCTCACCATTGAAGATTATCAGGAGGAAGAAGCGACATATGAGTTAATGTCATTCCTCTCCTCAAATCTTCAAAGAGGAAAAGGTAAGTTAAAAGGGAAACTTCCACTTGATTTCTTTAGATGTGGAAAAGTTGGTCATCTTGCTGCAAGGTGACCCAAAAATTTTCAAGAAGAAAATGATGAAGATGAAGTTGAAATTACCAAGAACAGATCTTCAGCCTATGTGAAAGGGAAGAAGCAGTTCAAGAGAAATTTCTTCAAGAAGAAGAATCTTCTATCACAAGAAATATACAATTCATATGAGTTTGAGATTGAGAAGTAGAGGAGATTGAAAATTGCAAAGATCGTGGAGAAAATTCTACGGTGGCAGTCGTCGGTAGTTCTCAAGAGAAGAACGAAACCAAAGGTGATGATGATGAAGAAGAAGTTAAAGGAAGAATAGATATGAAAGATGAGTTATAGGTTGCTCTTGAGGAGATAGATGTTTGTAGAGACAAAAAAAAAAGAAAGCTAAAAAAGTTGTTCATGATGCCAAACTCTATATACAGCAGCAGGAAGAAGAGAAGTCTGAGTTGATGGAAGAAATTGAGAAACTCAAGTTATCGACACCAGAGAACTCAGAATTAGTTAGTGAGTATGAGCTCAATATTTAAGAATAGAAAAGGGAGATAAATGGCTTGAATAGAAATGTGAAAGATCAAGTCAAGTGTATCAAAGAGATTGAAGAAGAAGTATGATATTCCACTCTATACCAATATTAGGACCGTAAAAGTACTGAATATGCACAATATACAGGGGGGGGGGGGTGAATTGTATGCTTTAAAAATTACTTAAGGAAATTTTTTATAAAAAAAATTCACAACACCTCTAATAATAAATCACCTTCTTAGATAAATAAAAAGTTCTTAAGTCTAAAGCTTAAGAAACTTTTCTTATAAATAGATTCTACCACAAGGTGTATAGAATCTCATTCAGTCAGAGATACAAGTTAGAAAGTTTATAAAAAAAGAAAACTTCCTAACTTTTACAAAGCAGCAGAAATTTACAATCTTTATTTAACCCAAAGAGGAGGTTATACGACAACCTTGGATAAAGGTCCCTTATTTTATACTTACAAGAAATTCTATCTTACCCAAACCTGGGTAAGCCCTCAATCCTAAGATCGGTATCTGTCTTTCTCTCCCCACGAGCCCTCGACCTATAAGGAAATTGACACCATTGACTTCACAACCCAAAGTATCTGATTTTAAGGAAATCACACCTCTACACAAAGCAATTATTTACAAAGAAAAGTTTGAACAAGTCGTTCAAACTTTTTTTCATGAATCCTGAGAGTTTATAAGAGCCTCTCACTCAAGAGCAATTCACTTTTAGAGAGATGAACTCCAAAATGAAAACATGTGAACGTGTTTTCTTGTAAACTAGTGAACGAGTGAATGAGTGAATGAGTGAACGAGTGAATGAGTGAGGATCCCATCATCTGAGGTCCTATTTATAGCTTTCAAAATCTACCGGTCGGTTCCACTCTAATGGTCATATTTCCTTAAATTTCAGAGGGACCAGGACATGTGGAAAACATACAACTGTTAGTTTATAACAGAAACAACAAACTTATTTTATATAACTCACCACGAATATAAAGATCTTTCACCTTAAGTGTAAGGAACTAGGAATCCGATAAAATTGAAATGATATGACATAAATTATAAGGTTCAGAATTCTAAGGAAATAAAGCTTTGAATAGTAAATTCCTGAATTATAAATTTCAGAATGGATTTTCATAAAATAGGTATAAGGATTTAGGTATTGGGATTTCTGTTATTAGTATGAAAAATCTATCTTAAGGAACTTCAGTACTGATAACTAGTAAGTAGGAGTTTAATAACTTTTGAAAACTGAAATACTGGAAATCTAAGTATAAGGGAAATATGATACAGGATTTCATTCAAGATGGAAATCGGTATTACAGTGAAAATAGAGAATGAAAAATGGTGTCTTAAGGAATTCCAGTATAGTATAACCATGAACCAAATTTCAGAACCTTAAGAACTTTTTTGGTATGGAAAGAGAAATTTCTAAAGACCTTAATAAAAAAATATATTTAACTCAAAGGTCTAAAGAAATTTTTATTATAAGGAAATTTATGTAAGTGTAAGAAAATATATTGAAGTTTAAGGAAAATATATTTACGAAGAAGGTGTTTTTGATTTTCAAAATAAAATCTTAAGGAATAGAGAGGTCTTATATATGTAACAATTACCTAACTTTTGGGTCATTATGATGTTATAATACACCATATATTTGTAATGTATTTAATATTTACCAGAAAATTCGACTATCTCAAAAAATTATGAAAAAAAAATTGGATAATTTCAATGTTATGATTCAAAAAATGATATCTATTTTATCAAAATAATTTTTTAATTATTTTAATTTTCACTTTTAAAATAACAATCAACATTTATTGAGAAATACTGGATTTTTTTAACAACAACAATTTTTAAACCCTTATAAAAATTACATTTGACTTCATAAAAATTATATGATCATTTATATTTACTAAACAATATTTAATAATAATATTTTATTAAAATATTATTTATTTTTAAAATTAATTAATTCACCAAAATAAATTCCTTAATTGAATTTGAATATTACCCAAAAATACTATTTGTGTTTTGTTGTATCAAAATGAAAATAATTTATAAAGTGATAATAATAGGATGAAATTATATTCATTATTATATAAAAAATAATGTAAATACATATATTTATAGGGTCTTGATACATTTACCATTAATACACCAATGAATACCGTAAGATTAAGGTGTGAGATTGTGAGACTTTCATGGGGTGGTTCAACGAACATGGTTTGGGCCATGATCTCGATGAGATTGAACTTCTCCTGTAAGCAGGTTCGTTCATGCTTAAATTTTTGAGTATCATATTGGTCTTGTTCAAGGGAAAATACTATATATTATATCCCCATTGGAATCTCCAATGAGTGGAATTCATACGGTATAATCCTATTGGTTGATTCCATCACTTCCTTTGTCTCTATCAATTGGATTTGTTAAAACCCTATATTTATAATAATAATTTGATCACTATTTAATAGATATATTATTAATGTTAATAATAATTAATGGTATTTTAAATCCAATAGGATATAAATCAAAATAATTTTATATGTTTTCTATAACCATATTACATAAAAAGACATTTAATAAAATCAAAAGGGGAATTTTATTTATAATAGTTCAGGTAATTACAATCTTCCCCCCTTAAGAAATTTTACCCTTTAAATTTTCATTTCCCACAATAAAATAGATGAGGGTAACTCTATTTCATAACCTCCAACAATTCCCACATCACTTATTTAAACTTTTTTTTCTCCATAAAACTTTGAAAAGGTGCGTTGTCTTATCTTGTAGAACTTTGTCTCTGTGATCTAAGATTTTCACTGGATTCTCTTCATAGGAAAGATAATTCTCAAATGGTATATCCTCTAGATTAATTACATGTTAGGGGTTTGGTATGTACTTACTTGAGAAGGATACATGGAATACATCATGTACTTGAGATATGTTAGGTGATAGTGCTAGTCAATAGGCCACCTCTCTAATGTGATTAAGGATATCAAAGGGGATGATGTATCTTGGAATAAGATTTCTATTCTTCCCAAATATCATTACTTTCCTATATGAAGATATGTGGAGGAGAACCATGTATCCAAAATCAAACTCTAGTTATCTTCAATTATTATAAGAATTACTCTTCTATCGACTCTAAGCAGCCTTGATGTGCTTCCAAATATTCTGAAACTTTTCCATCATTTACTTGACCATTTTAGAACCTAAAAGTTTTCATTCCCCAACTTCATCCCAACATGAATGTGTGCTAAACCTCTTCCCATAAAGGGATTAATAGGGATCCATTTGGATACTTGAGTAGAAATTGTTATTGTATGATAACACTACCATAGAAAGATGTTGATCCCATCATATTTTAAAGTCAATTGAGCATGCCCTCAACATGTCCTCATATGTATGGATAGTCTGCTTATACTAGCCATCAGTTTGAGGGTGGTAATCCCTGATGAAGGTCAATTATGTATTTAGATCATGTTAGAGACTCTTTAGAACTTATAGGTAAATATTGGATCTTGATCAGATATAATCAATAGTGGTACTCCATAAATTCTTACAACTTATCTAAAGTATATCCGTGCAAGTTAATATAGTGAGAAATACTCTCGAATTAAAATTAAGTATGAATTATTTATAAGATAATCCACCAAAACCTAGATATAATTATTCCCTCTTGATGTCTTCAAAAGACCAGTGAAAATGTCTGCATTCATGTTTTCCCATTTCCAAGTATGTATGGATAATTGTTGTATCATACCCTTGGATTTTTTTTCATTTCTACTCTTAATAGATGATATAAAAGATACATTGATGTATATTCCATGATATCCTTCTTTATATTGTCCCTCCAATAGTTTTCTCAGAGATTTGGATACATATTTATGCTTCTAGGATAGATAGAGAAGGTTGAGATATGTGCATCATAACACAACTCTTTCTTTAACTAAGGATTTTATTGTACACATAGTCTTGAACCAAATCTTAAAAAACCTTCTTCACTAACATTAAACTTATAGGATTTAACATTTCTTATATTTTACACTTTCTCTTGAATTCCAACATATTTTCTCTAAGTATCATTTATCTTTTCCAGAAGGAATGGTTGAGCAATCATTTCTGAAAGGATTGATGATGTTCCTTCCTTTATGATTCCCATGTCCATCCTTTTTAAATATAATAAGATAACATCCCTCTCAATTCTCATCAATGATAGAATTTTTGGATCCTTTTTACTTAAAGTGTCAACCACTTTATTCACTTTACCAAGATAGTAGTGTATTGAGTAGTCATAGTCCATGGTTAACTCTAATCATATTCATTGGTGCATATTCATCTCTTTCTATGTGAATTTGAATTTGAAATTTTTATTATCTGTATATATTTTACACTTCTTCCCAAAGAGATAATACTAACATATTTTCAAAGAGAAGATCACTATAGACAACTCTAGATTATGTGTTGGGTTGTTATGTTCGTGAAATTTAATCTTTCTTGAATCATAGGCTATAAAGTTGTCATTCTTCATTAACACACAACCCTATCCCTTATTCAAAGCTTCACTGAAATCCACAAAAAGTTATCCACTTATGGGTAGTGTAAGCAGAGGTGTAGTGATAAGGTTCCTTTTCATCTCCATGATTCTCTCTTCACATTAATCAACCCATGGAAAATTTTCTCTTTTCTAATTTAGCTTGGTTAGAGTGTTTGAAAATTGTGGGAAATTTCTCACAAATCAATGATAATAGCTAGATAATACAAATAAATTATGGATATCTATCATAGATGTTGGCCTCAAACATCCTTCAATTGCTTTTTTTTGAAGGGTCCATAGATATCCCATTGCTTGTGATGATATGACCAAATAATGAGACTTCTTTAAACAATAACTCACATTTTCTATACTTATCATAAATCTTATGCATTCATAAGGTCTTTAGCACAAAGATGAGATTCTCCTCATCTCCTCCTTGGTCTTGGAGAATATTATAATATCATCTATAAAGACTACCAATTTTTTTTGAGGTAATCTATAAAGACTATATTAATCAAGTCCATGAATATTTATGGATAATTAGTGATTTTGAAAGGAATTACTATGAACTCATAGTGCCTGTACCTTATATGAAAAGCAGTCTTGGGGGTATCATCCTTCTTCACTCTAATGTGGTAATATCCTGACTGAAGATCCACAATGGAGAAGTATTTTCCTCCACATAGATGATCGAATAAGTAAAAAATCAATGATAGAGAATAATTTTTCTATATCATGATCTTATTGTGCTCATGATAATCAATGAAAATGCGAATTGACCCATCATTCTTCTTGATGAAGAGGACTGGTATAGGGATTAATCCTTATTAAATTACATAATCTTGAATTTTAGTTAAGAACTCACTTCATTTAATATTGAGGATCTTTTCAGGTTTAGAGTTTTATAGAATTGGGATATAATACTTACATTAAATTCCACATTCATTTAGAGATGATACTGCAAAAACAGTATCCACTTTTTTTGAAATATAAATTTTTTCCAATAAAACATGTTTTCTTTGAAAAATATTCATGAAATTTAACTTGGATTACTTTTTTTACACATCCTTATAACCTGTGAAAATCATTTAAAAACTTAGCATGATCACAAAAATCTTATTAAGGGATATAAGAAGAAGGAAAGAAAACACAAGTCCATGAATACTTGTAACGTATGAAATAATTTTCAAAAAAGACATACTTGTTACCCATATAAACTTACTTTTTGAAACTTGAGATTTCCATGAGATTTCCACAACACATACAGAACATAAATAGAACCATAAAGGTATCTTGGAGAATCACTTATATAATTTTCTAACCCTCTCAGCTACCTTATAATTTGTAACCCTCACAACTACCTTACAATTTTTGTAACCATCACAGTTACACTTTGAGTAACCATACAACCAAACTCCAACTAACACATAACCAATGAATGGGAGGTATATATAGATCTGAACCTTCATTATATAAAATTCCCAAGAACTAGAACACAATCATACAACATGAATAATTTCATAAAAATGTTGCTTTTGAATTTTTTAAAACAAAAACATAAAAGAGGTTTTTAAAAGAAAAGTACCTTATAAATATAATATATTTGAAGTGACACTTAATAGAGTGGATGTAATATGTATTTACAATATAAATACACATAATTTAGCATAATATAAACAAAAAAATTTTAATACCGCATAAATAATGAAGTAGAAGTTTAACTCAAAGAATAGGAATCAGGTTAATAATACCCCTACCTCTGGTTTATTTTACTTAGAAATTGTTTAAAACTCCTATAAAATGTTTAAAAAAGTGTTATTAGTATTTTAAAGAAACATTTTCATGTTTATAACATATTATATGATCATTTTATAACACATTTTCACACTTTAGTTGTTATTATTTTGTTCCTTCCATTGTTTCAGGTGCGTTCTTTACATGATTTCTATGGCTGGTTTGTGTTTTATTTTCTTTCCGTATGGAAATAAAATTCTAGAAGTGGAATGAAATGGTATTCATATATTTCCAGAATATATAATGATACTATAAATCATTTTTTATCATATATGATGATAAATATTTAGATAAAACATTATGGATATTTGTTTAGATCATTTTGGCGGTTCCTCGATAATCATGAACTTGTTTCATAAAGTAAAATAATGTATTGCATAAAAGTTCATTCCAAAACATGAAATAGGTTAATACATACACATTAAATTATAATTAAATAATTAAAATGGTTTTATGATCATTTTTGATGGAGGTAAATTAAATTGGAAACACATCGTCCATGATTTTGGAAAATCGGCACATCGCGATGGGTGTTTTTATTTTTAGAACAAGAGGGAGAGGAGAGGAAGGAAGATGATGAATATTTTACATGAACATGTTAAAATATAGAATATATAATATTTTGGAGATTTTGTACCTCTTGGACATATTGAGGGAAATATAGTATATGAAAAGAAAGAAATTGGAAAGAAAACACATGAAAAAGGAAGAGGATTCTTCCCTCTTGATCTCTTCTCCTTGAGATCCTCCTTAAGAACTTTGGTTTTGGCCTTTTTCTGAGACCAGTAGCTCTAAGACGTAGGGAAGATCCTTGGGGATGGAATTTGGTGGAACTTAGACAATGATCAAGGCTTGAGAGGTGTGAGAGTAAGAGAGGAATGAGGGTGGTATTTATAGTGGAGGAGAGGAGGGATTTTGCATTATTTTTATATTTTTTGTACCAGACTATGAATATTCTTCATTCTTTTGATCAAAATAGTAAATATAGAATGTGAGTTTGAAACAAGTCATATTACATCACTTATGATGTCATAAATAGTGTATTTAAATGATAATTTGAATATATGTTATTTTACCGTATTTCAATATTCATCAAAAATTCAAAAATTTCAGAAAAATTACAAAATCTCACCCTAACCATTTTTATGTGTAGAATTTAAAAATGAACTCCATTTTTTAGAAATAATTTTCTAAATGTTATTAAATTAATTTTTTAAAAAAATCATAATTTATTCAAAAGTAAAAATTTTAAATATATTACTCATTTTTAGCACCTTCAAAAATTAATCAAGATGCCATTATCTTAAATCCTTAATAAAATAAAATAATAATACAATTTACTATTCATTAGGTTCATATTACTATTCATATTACTATTCATAAGGGAATGTTACTATTCACCAAGAAAACAAGTTGGTTCTATCTGACTACAAATAACTTACTGATTATAACCGTAGATAACCTTTTTTTGAAATTCAAATCATAGAAGCTGCAAAATTATGTTTAAAGGCTAGTTATAACTATCTATTTAAAACAAAGTTTCATGAATTTAAATTTATTTTTTTAAAACCTTAAGGTGTTACATTATCGCCACCTTCTGGGAATTATGCCCTCACACTTTTATTTACTTACTAAATAAGCGATGGTACCTTTCCCTCATAGCATTTTCAGATTCCGATGTTGCTTCTTCAACCATGTAGTTTCTCCAAAAAACCTTTACCTAGAAGATTACCTTATTTCAGAATACTTGTTCCCACTGATTAAGAATCTAAACTAGTTTTTCTTTATAAAAGAGGTTCTCCTCCAACTAAACTATTTTTGGGCTCAAAACATGAGATGAATTTGGCACAAACTTTCTCAACATCGAAACATGAAAAACATTGTGTACCTGAGATAAACTTGGAGGCAAAGATACTCAGTAGGCGACTGGTCCAACTTTCTCTAGAATTTCATAAGGTCCAATAAACCATAGACTTAGCTTTCCTTTCTTACCAAAATGCATAACACTCTTCCATGGTGAGATTCTAAGAAAAACATGGTCACCTACCTCGAAAGAAAAGTATCTACTCTTGTTGTCTGCATAAATTTTATACCTGCTCTAAGCTGTCCTCAAGTGTTACTAGATCATCTTCAATTTCTCAGCCACAACCTCTTCAAAATTTGGCACTATCAAGTTCCTTCCCTCGACTTTATCCAAAAAATTTGGACTTCTACACCACTTCCCATACAATTCCTTGAAAGGTTCCATCTTTATAATGTAATGAAAACTGTTATTATAAGAAAACTCAACTAAGGAAATATGCTGATCCCAACTTCCCTGGTAGTCCATTGAACAAGATCAAAGCATATCCTCCAAAGTCTGAATAATTTATTTAGACTACCTATCTGATTGAGGATGAAAAGCTGTACTAAAATTTAATTATATGCCCAATGACTTCTGAAGGCCGTTCCAAAAGTTAGAAGTGAACGTGAGATCCCATTCAGATGTAATGGAAAGAGGAAATCCATGTAACCTAACAATATCTTTGAGGTACAGTCAAGAAAGTTGATACAAAGACATGGTGTCTCAAATAGAAAGAAAATGTGCAAATTTAGTCAGCTGATCAACATCAACCCAAATCAAATTGTTACCTCGATAAGTCTTAGGTAGTCCCACCACATAGTCCATGGATATATTCTCTCATTTCCACTCTGGAACTGGAAAAGTATAAGTATCCCCTTCGGTAACATCCACTCTACTTTAACCTATTGACATGTCAAACATTTCATGGTAAAATCAGCAATATATCTTTTCACTCCATCCCACCAATAATACTACCAATGGTCTCTATAAATCTTTGTACTATCATAATGAACTGAAATAGGAGAACAATGAGCTTTAATTAACAAATATTTGTTCAACTAGAAATAAAAAGTCACACACAACCTTTTACCAATTCTTAAAACATAATATTTATCAAGGTTAATTTTATAAACTTACCCATTTTAACCAATTCTAATTTTTTTTATAGATCACAGTATTCCTTATGAACTTGCTTAATTCTGTCTGATAATGATGATTGCACTATAACCCAAAACAAAATAGATGTATTTCCTAAAACAATAACTTCTTGGCCAAAATTCATCAAATACTTAATCAAGGGATCATATTCCAAATGTAACATGGTTAATGATGCATGTTGTTTTCAACTGAAGGAATCTTCCACTTTGTTTGGTTTTACTGGATGGTAATTGATTGTGAAATCGTAATACTTTATCAATTTAATCCATCTTCTCTACCTATTGTTTAATTCCTTTTGAATGAATAAATACTTCAAACTTTTCTAGTCAGTATATATTTGACATTTTGATCCGTGTAAATGATGCCTCCCAATTTTCAAAGAAAAAACCACAGTTTCCAATCCCAAATCATGTGTGGGATAATTTAACTCATGAGGTTTTAGTTGTCTTGAATCACAAGCAATTACCTGATCATTCTGCATTAAAACACAACCAAGTCCCTTCAATGAAGCATCACTATATATGAAAAACTCACCATTTTGGGAAGGCAAGGCCAAAACTAGAGCATTCACAAATCTCTTCTCCAGTTCCTAAAAACAAACATCAAATTCTTTTGTCCAAAAAAATTTACTCCTTTTTTGCATTAACTTAGTTAGCGGGATAGTTAACCGTGAAATTTTTTTAACAAACCATTGGTAATAACCTACTAATCCAATAAATCTATGAATATATATAACATTTTTAGGTCTTGGCCAATCAGCAACCACTTTTATTTTGGTAGGATCAACTGTTATTCTATCCTTATTTTCAATGTTCCCAAGAAAAGAAATCTGTTGCAACTAAAAATCACACTTTCTGAATTTTCTATATAGTTTATTTTTCTTTAAGGTTTCAAAATAACCCTTATATGTTTTTCATGCTTCTATTTACTCTTATAAAAGAACAGAATGTCATCAATAAACACAACCATAAACTTATCCAAAAACTCATGAAATATTTTATTCATAAGATCCATGAATACAACAGGTGTATTAGTTAAACCAAACAACATAAAAAAAAACTCATAATGCCCATATCTAGTATGAAAAGCTATTTTTGGGATGTCATTCTCTTTAACCTTTAGCTGATGGTATCTGAATCTCAAGTCAATATTAGAAAATTCCAAGCTCCTTGGAGTTGATCAAACAAGTCATCAATATGAGGCAAAAGATTATTATTTTTAATAGTGATGTTATTCAAGGATATATAATCAATGAAAAGTCTCATGGAACCATATTTATTTTTAACAAACAAAATAGGATAACCCCATGGTGAAGTGCTAGGATGAATGAATCATTTAACAATAAAATACTACAACTGATTTTTCAATACAATAAGTTCCATTTGAAAAATTCTATATGGGGGTTTTGAAATTGGATTAACATCAGGAAATAAGTCAATTGTGAATTCGACTTCTTGATCAGGTATGAAACTGGGTAAATCATTAGGAAAAACATCAAGGTATTCATTTAACACTAGCACATCATTAATCTGATCAGTTCCCTTGTTTTCAACAATATGAGAAAGATGACATTCATTTCCATCTTTCAATAGTTTCTCAAATTTCTGATATATTCTCAATTGTATGGGTTCATTCTTGTATAAAAACTAAAAATATTTCTTTAAAACAACTTCTTTATCTCTACAATCAATCTTAGCATGATAAACAGAAATCCAATCCATTCCTAGAATGACATAAAATTCTACTAAGAGAAAAACAACAAGGGTTTTAGGTAAATTCATTACACATACCATAATAGAAAAGTTCTTACAATTCTTCTTTGTTATAATATTTCTCCTTGGTGTTTTAACCATAAGTTCTGGTCTCATTTTTTGAGGTGATATTTCCAATTTCTCTAGAAAATTCATCCGGAATATAGGAATGTGTAGACCCCATATCAAACAAAACTTTAGAAACATTTGAGTAAACAAACAAGGTACATGATATAAATTCACTGGATGGCCCAACATCTACTGACGTAGTCCCAAATGATCTCACTACAACTTTCTCTTTATATTCTGGCTTCTTTTCATCATTCAGATCTCTCTTTGGACATACATTTTTATAATGGCCCATCTCACCACATTTAAAACACTATAATTTTCATATCAGTATTAATATTAGGATCATTTTAATTATAATATCGGGCCATATTTCCAAACTTACCACATCAAAAACACTTCCCAGTTTTGGAAATTCATTTCCCAGGGTTCTTTTTTCCATAATTTTCACAAACTGAAAAACTGGAATTTCTTACCATCAGTTGTATTTGATTTATTCTTACCCATCACTTGCCATATGGACCACTTATTCTCCTTGTTTTCAAAGTGCATGTGATCTTCAGAAAACTCCATCTATACCCTCTCAGCACATCATATAAGTTTCTCATAACTTTTCACAGGAGGCCAATTCCCTTTGATACCTTGGCTTTAATCCTGAGTAAAAGCTATTGATTTTTCTATCAAGATCCAGAATAAGATTTAGATCATACCTCACAAATCGGGTGAATTTTTATTTATACATGACCACTGAATCTTATTACTTTTTCTTCAATTCAAGGAATTGATTCTCCATCCCAAGCCACACCACCTTAGGTAAATATTTTTCAAGGAAAAGACTTTTAAATTAATCCCACTCTAAGGAATCAATTTCCTCTATATCTATGATATTTTTGACCATTGACCACCACTGATCTGCTTCACCTTCAAAATGATAAATGGAAAGAATTATCTTTTGATTATCTAAATATCCCATAACATTGAATATCTTTTCAAGGGAATTAATCCATCCTTCATCCTCTATTGGGTCAGAATATCCATTGAAAGTAGGAGGGTGTTGTCTCATAAAATGTTCCACTATCATCATGTTCCTTTATGGTACCTCTAGTTGTTATCTTGCATGGATTACACCACCATTTATTTCTTATGTTATCTGATCCATTACTATCACAAATTTCTCGATTCTAATCCCTACCATTCTGGGCTTTAGATTCAGAAAGATATCGTTTGGTTGGTGCCTCTCCTCTTTAGCTTCCCTATTTCTTCTGCTTAAAACAGTTATAAACAAAAATATCTTAGTTGAAGAAGCATGGTAATATTTAAATTATATATCATTTCAAATTATCCATAGAGTAAAAATCATTAATGGTATTCTATTAACATTATCCTAACCCCTAAAGTTATCAAAACCATCGTCTAATACCAACTATAAGGGCCCGACCTTAATACATTACATAATCTTGAATTTTAGTAAATATATCACTTCCTTTAATATAGAGGATATTTTCAGGTTTATAGTTTTATATAATTGGGATATAATACATCCATTACATTCCACATTCATATAGAGAAGATACCACAAAAACATTATCCATTTCTTTCATAATATAATTTTTTTTAAATTAAACATGTTTTCTTTGACAAATCATCATGACATTTCACTTGGATTCCTTCATTGTCTTACACATCCTCATAACCTGTGAAAATTATTTAAAAACATGGGATGAAAACAAAAATCTCAGTAAGGGATATAAGAAGGAAATAAAAAATAAGTCCATGAATACTTGTAACATATGAAATCATTTTCCAAAAAGAGATACTTGTTACCCATATAAACTTACTTTGTGAAAATTAATATTTCCATAAGATTTAAAAAACACATATAGAACATAAATAGAACCATAAATGTATCTTGGGGCATTACTTACATTATCTTGTAACCCTCTCGACTACCTTATAATTTTTAACCCTCACGACTACCTTATAATTTGTTTAACCATCACAGTTACACTTGGAGTAACCATAAGGCCGAACTACAACTTACACATACCCAATGCATTGGAGGGAGATATAGGTCCCACAATTAATCATAAAAAATTCCCAAGAACCATAAAACAATCATACAACATGAATAATTGCATAAAAACATTTCTTTTGAATTTTGTAAAACAAAATTTGAAAAAAGGTTTTTAAAAGAAAATTACCTTATAAATATCATATAATTTAATAGAGACTTAATAAAGTGGATGGAATTTTTATATAAACTACAAATAAACATAATTAATCATAATATAAACAAATAATTTTAATACCACATAAATAATGAAGTATAATTTAAACCCAAATAATGTAAATCGGGTTAAGAATTCCCCTACCTCAGGTTCATTTTACTTAAAAATATTTTAAAACTCATGTATAATGGTTAAAATAGTGTTATTAATATTTAAAAGAAACATGTTAATGTTTATAACATATTATATGATCATTTTATAACATCATTTCACCCTTTAGTTTTTCGTATTTTGTTCCATCCATTATGTCGGGTGTATTCTTTACATGATTTCCATTGCCGGTTTATGTTTGATTTTATTTCCGTATAAAAATGAAATTCCAGAAGTGGATTGAACTAATATTCATATGTTTAAATAATATATAATGATACCATAAATCATTTTTTATCATATATGATGATAAATATTTAGATAAAATAATACAAATATTTATTTAGATCATTTTTGGCAGTTCCTCGATAATCATGAACTTGTTTAATTAAATAATATAATGTATTGCATATAAGTTAATTACAGAACATGAAATAGGATAAAAATAAACTTTAAATTATTATTCAACCATTAAAATGGTATTATGATCATCTTTTAAGGAGGTAATGGAAATTGGAAACACATCACCCACGATTTTGGTAAATCGATACATCATGGGGGTGTTTTTATTTTTAGAACAAGCGGGAGAGGAGAGGAAGAAAGATGATGAATCTTTTACATGAACATGGTAACATACATAATATATAAAATTATGGAGATTTCATACCTCTTGTATAAGTGTATGGAAATAGAGTATAAGAAAAGAAAGGAATTGGAAAGAAAACACATGAAAAAGGAAGAGGATTCTCACCTCTTGATCTCTTCTCCTTGAGATCCTCCTTAAGGCCATTGATTTTGGCCCTTTGGTGAGACCAGAGGCTCTAGGACGTATTAAATATCCTTAAAGATAAAATTTGGGAGAACTTAGACAATTATCAAGGCTTGAGAGGTGTCATAGGAAGAGGAGAATGAGGGTGGTATTTATAGTAGAGGAGAGGAGGGATTTTACATTATTTTTAATATTTTTTCCAAGACTATGAATAGTATTCATTATTGTGATGAAAATAGTAAATAGAGCATGTGAGTTCGAATAAAATGGGCTTACATCACTTATGATTTCATAAATAGTGTATTTAACTGATAATTTTAATATTCGGTAATTTACTGTACTTCACTATTCATCAAAAATTCAAGATTTTCAAAAAAATCCCAAAAATTCACCATAACCATTTTTTGACATGTAGAATTAAAAAATTAACTCCATTTTTTAAATAATTTTCCAAATATTATTAATTTAATATTTAAATAAAATCCTAATTTATTAAAAAATAATAATTTTAAATCTATAAATAATTTTTAACACCTTGGAAAATTAATCAAGATGTAATTATCTTAAATCCTTAAGAAAATAAAATAATATTACAATTTAATATTCATTAGGGTCATATTACTATTCATATTACTATTCATAAGGGTATGTTACTATTCATAAAAAAATAAGTTGGTTCTATCTGACTCCAAATAACTTAATGATCACAACCATAAATGATTGTTTTTTGAAATTCAAATCATAGAAGCCACAAAATTATGTTTAAAGGCTAGTTATAACAATCTACTTAAAACAAAGTTTCATGAATTTCAATTTTTTTTAAAACCTTGGGGTATTACAACTGGCACACCCCATTATGAAACACTTCGACATATGGACCCTTTATCTAGATTCTCTTGTAGTTATTTCTTCATATCATCATTTTTCACAACAACTATTATATATGGAGTCTTGGATAATGGTTACACCCCATGTATAAGCTCAATTGAAAACTATACTTCTCAGCTAGGAGGAAGACCAAGAAATTCTTTGGAAAACACACCAGTGTATTCCCTCATAATAGGAATGTCTTGGATAATGATTCTTTCCATAGAATCAATAATTTGAGCTAGATATGATTACTCGTAGGGAAATAATATCCATGCTTGTGATGTTGTTACTAAAGAAGATTCATCCTCCTCCTTGCACTTGTATAGAATTGTGGTTCGATTCATGATATAAAGAGTGATTTCCTTCTCTTGGAAATTTATGTTGGATCTATATAGGTGAATTTAATCCATACCCAGAATTATATCAAATTCCACCAAAGGGAGTATGAAAAGATTTAATGGGGAGTTCATCCCACTAATTTTTTATAGGGGAGGAGTTATATACTTTCTATGAAATAATTTCCCCATTTTACATTTTCACCGACAACACTACTTATATAATTTGTGGTGGTTTTTGAATAGTTCTAATAAAATTTTATGTCATGAAGGAATGTGTAGAACCAAAATAAAAAATAATGTTTTCTATTCTTGAATGAATAAATTGTGTACTAGTCACCACTTCATTATTGGAATCCACCTCAACACTTATGATAGAAAAATCTCTCCCTTTCTTCCTTAGAGGTTGTGGGTTGTCTCAAAAAACCATTGGCTTAGTGCATTGTGTTTCAAAGTTACCTGGTTACTTTTAGTTGAATCAATGAACAATATGATAAGGTTTGACTAGAGAATTCATCTCCTCCATCACATTAGTTAGTTTCTATTGTTGATAATTGTTATCTAGGTGCCCTTAATTCCCGTACCGAAAGTATTTCCTCACCCCCTCATGAAATTTTCAGGGCTTTTCTTTCCATATTGTGGACAAGCGAGATGTTGAAATTTCTTGGAACTATCATATTTCTTCATCAGACCATCATAATTAAAATCCACTTTCCGCTTCTTATCTTCATGGTACCCTTGAGATTTAATGATCTCCATTTCAACTTTGAGGGAACATCAAACAATTTCTTTATAGCTATAAAAGTCTCTGATTGCCAGTGGTTTATATAGAATAGGTTTTAGACCACCAAAGAAGTATCCAACCTTGCATTTGAGGGTGAAAATAAAGTCATAGGTGTATCATGCAAGTCTTGTGAAGTTTTCCTCATACTCCCCAAAATATTTTTTATTTTTTTCTGAAGTTCAAGGAAATTAAATTCCATTTTAAGTCAGATAGTGTGAGGGAAATATTTATCAATTTTTTTTGAATTCCTAACAACCCATTACTTCAATATCTTTCTCATGATTCTTATTGTTGAAAAATGCAAAACACTGACTATCTTCTCCCTCCATACAATAAAAAACTAGTAGAAACTTCTCTTTCTCTGAACATTGAAAGACATAGAAGATCTTCTCCATGGAGTTGATCCATTTTTATGCATTTAAGATACCAAATGATCCATTGAAAGTCAGAGGCCTTTGTCGTATGAAGGACTCGATTATATTTTATTCTTTCTTAGGGGGATTTGGATCCTCATCTGGATCCAAATTTCTATTCAAAACCCAAGTGATCTAAGAGAGTATTGTCATAGAGTTTATAATTCACACTCCTATTAGGTTGAGTATATTATTGGGGCAATCATCACATTTCCCGTCGCATTGATTGTTTACCCGATTCCTCTTATTTATGGCCATTGTATAGAATAAATAAAAAAATAGGGATGCTTTTTTAAACTATTAAACACATAAATAGGAATATAATGAAATTAAAGAAATTACTTATAAATTACATGTATTTACTTATGTTATGATTTTCTAGGCTTCAATATATGTTATTCATGATCTATTTCCTAACACAGACTCTTTTGGGAATTTTTTTATCCCTTAATAATGGTTCATAATGAGAATATTAATGTACCAAAGAATATTCCCCAAGAGTTTCAAACCAGGTGTGTAGAAAAACCTGTTGTCGTGCACTATTTCCCAGTTGAGTTTAGCTCAATATAGTGTTTTCAGGTTTTACCCATATGTAAGCCTGTGTTAGATCTAGATCAACTTGTAGTATTCAGGTAGGGATTTATTTTCATGATAAACCACTTACTCTATACTTACCTGAATTTAGTGATGTTTTCTTATACTAAGTTTTATCCCTTAGGCTTTCTATAGAGTTTTCTAATCCTAGTCCCAAAAATAACTAAACTTTTCCTCTGATACCAACTATAACAACCATATTATTTATTAGACATCAATTCATGATTTATTACATAATATTACACATAATACTACCCAAAAGATCGAGATGTCCAATGTATTTATGAATTAGGTACTTATCACAACATATTGAACATGGGATGCTACAAAATTATTGAAAACTTCCTTAATATGCTTCTAAAATTCTATGGCTTTTAAAACTGCATGGGATAACCTGGGGACATACACAATAAAGATGTGAGTTATAAATACCAGTAAGAAAAATAAACATGGCATAAAATTAAGAGAAAAAGCATTTTATACAATAGGAATGTCAATGGAGAATAAAAGTGGTGAGAATCGTAAACATGAACAATAAGACATGATATAACATGATAACATGGGAAATGTGGAAACATTTTAAAAACTGATTCATAAACATAGACTAAGGATAAAAACCAAAAAATAATGATGGAAAAAGTCTCATAAAGTAATTAGGTTCATTCTCTATCCCTAATTGACTTTTCATGGTAATAAAAATTACCCAATGTATTGCAGTGCTATATAGTCCAGTGATCACCTATCACTTTCATTTCATTCTCATGATTAATTATGCCACATAGTCATACAACATGGATTAATTCATCATAATATTTTATTCTATGATCAAGGAGTGTGGAATAAATACATATAAGTCCAAATTCAAAGAATTATAAGTTTATAAAGGTGAGTAACCATAATAGGAAATGGGTATTGTATTCACTACATAATTGGTTTGGCATGGAAAATCACAGTGAAATTTCGGTAGCATAACGATTTCGCTTAAAATAAAATAAAATGGTATGATGGTAGATAAAGGGAAATATCATAATTTGGAAATAAAATGGTTCATAATAGGGACATGTAAAGGTATATACCAACATTAGTATTTGGAAATAGAAGGAAAAAGATAATAAAGAAACTTGAATAAAGAGGAGAAAAAAAGGATCCCTTACTAAATTTCGACATCGTAATGGGTGTACATAATTTATCATGGGAGGGATTAATGTGAGTGAAAGGGGAATATCTGATTGAAAATTAATTTTTATTATCAAAACACCTTAAGGGAAAGTGAGAAACCACTTGGTTCAACATTACAACCACAAAACAACTATAATAGAGAAAAACCTAAAAACTGGAACTACCCCTCCCCATCAATTACACTGTGATGATAAGCCTTCACCAAAGCATGTCATTTGGATAGTTGTCTTGTGAATAAGAGCATGAGCATGAAACCGATGAAATAACCATACCATCTCAATCATCCAAATCCTAATGACAGGAACCAATGAAGACTTTATTCTTTGATCCTCATCTGAAAAAGCTCTAATAACAACCACAAAACCTAATAGAGAAATGGTCCAAGAGCAGACAACTCTAACAAGAAAAACTCTCAAAATAAAGAACTAAAAATCAAATTAAACAGAGTCATTAAATAGTAACTTGAGATTACCATAATCCGTTTCCCTAAACAATTTCTAGGATAACGAAGAAACCTAGAATCCTAGGACTTCCATCATTTTCTTTTCAAATTCAGAAGCTAGCTAATCTTAGGACTGAATGTACTCCTTGATGATAATATTACCTTTATTGAATACACCTACCAGAATGAGATCATGTTTGTAAATCCATGAGTATTTCTCCTCGCAAAGATCCACCCTTAGCGACCTCACCATGTTTTTAGCAGCCTCATCTTCAGTTACATTAAGAAGTAATACTTTCTCAATCACTTATTCTTATGAGCTTAAAAGTAGATCCAAGGGTTGAACACCCTAGTCCACTAGTCTCTGATTGCTCAAAATCTCAATGGCCATCTTCTTTTCATTTATCTTTTTTGCATAGCGAGTATCTAGAGGAGGTGTCAAGTAGGAGTAATCTTTCCTCTCCATCATACTCTTAAGACTCTTATTACCCTTCATGCTTAAATCTCTATCTAATGATAGATCAGGTTCATTTTCATTAGGATCCTTTACAAAGACCCCATCATCATGAACCGAGTTAGTTGGATCAGATCTCAATCCAACCATGGAAAGGACTTCAAACTTGTTACTCAAGTGATGAGTATTCTGGATTAAAGAATCTGAAACCCTTTATTTCCATGTTCTAGTTGTTTTAGCCACATCAGTAGAAACCTCCTACCTCCCCATAAACACATCTCTATTGCCCAACCATAACACCTCGGTGAAAGGAGAGACAAATACAACCTCCTCCACACCTTTCAATTTATCCATAACTGATGTACTCCCATTTGACTGGTTTTCCATTTGAGTATCCTCATATGGGACCAGACTATCTCCCTTCAGCTCACTATTGGAAGTTCCATCCAGATTCTACCTCAGCCTGCGGAACACCTCAGACACCTATGGATTAACTTGAGATACCAAGGCCTTCTTCACTTGATCAGTTTCAGAAATATTCTCAAAAAACACATTTTAGTACACTATAGAACATTTGAGTTTCTTCTCCTCCATTGTTCTTAACAGATGAGATCTCTGACCTCTCACCTATATTAAAATTGACGTCTGATCCTGGCCATCCTCCTAACGTTACTCTAGAACCTTACCCCTACCACCATCATCTATCATTTCCCTCAACTAGGCTCCCCGACAACAAACCTTCATCGAGTGGCCCGATCGCTTGCACATAGAACTGAATTCGTTGCCAATTCCCCCACCCCTCCGTGTTACAGAACCTTGACAACAAACATCCAAAGAGTGCCCCAAACGCTTGCAGGTAGAATAGAAATTAGTCCAGTTTTCATAAATCATACACTTTTTACACCTTTACTCCTTGTCGATTGAAATCTAGACATATTCAAAAGGAATTCTAAATGGGTATAGTTCCACACAAACCCATGGGTTGATAGGGTGACAAACTACCCCAGTATGACTATTGGATCATAAAACTCTACTGACTAGATTTCCAATCATCATAATAATAGATGGATTTTGAAACAGTAAAGGAAGATTTGGGAATCTTACCCAAACAACAGTGTAAGGGGGATTTCACTTCATGTGGAATTTGAAAGACCAACTAAAAAAGAAGAATAAAAAACCATTAAAGCTATAGGGGGCGCTCAACCAGGCTCTAATGAGGTTCACATTAGTATAAAATCAAATCATGATATTCTAATTGTTGAGAAAACCCACTGTCACCCTCTCATGAAGATCCCTAGATCTGAATAAGAAGCCTTCAAATAAATCAACCAAATGTTTTCTATGTCTAAACTGATCCACTAGGGTGAGGTTCAAGAGCGCGGTGGTTTCTGAAAACTCTGGAGACGAAATCTGGAGATTGGGGAGGCTATCGATGTGATCTAAAACTTTAGGGCTTAGAAAAGATTTCGGGAAGGTAGGAAGATAATAGGGGTTTGAGAAGGGGTGAAAAGAAGCCCTTAATCTCTTGTTGGACGTCGGGGGTCCCTCCTCCACCGGGGGAGGAGGGAATGACTCTATTGCCACCGTCATCATTGAGAGGTGAAGAGCATCAGCCTTGGGTTAGCGCCACCTGCTGTGCTTCAGTAATTGGAGCACTAGATGAAAGGGTCATATCATCATTTATATATCAAATGGAAAGTAATTTGGTTGTAGGAAAACATACCAAAATAACCACAGATTGTAACTTATAATCATGACATAAATGAGGTTCTTGAATGGAAATGAGAAGAGAGAAGTCCCTTACTTGAGTGTGTGACTCCATATGCTTGGTAGGGGATTCTTGAGAGCTTGGGGGAACCTTGTGAGGATAATATAGAGGTTAGGGTAGAGTAAGTATGTGATCCAAGTATTTTTAGAGAATATAAATGGGATATTGAGTGGGTTTATATAATTAATTAGTGGGTATTTCTATTTCTCAAACTTAGGTTTTAGAATCTATATAAAAGAATAACTAAAACCAAAAACCTTACCCTAGTTTTTGATTATGGTTTCTACCAAATGGGAGTGGTTTTAATTATTTTTTAAGTACAAGTTCCTAACTTAATTAAATAATACCCTTACTTATGTGAAAGTGAGTCATACTCTCAAAGAAAGGATTTTAAAAGCTTTAAATATATAAATGGTTTTGTAGGATTCATAATGGATTTATAAAATTAATAAAATAAAAATAAAATAAAATTATTTTAAAGGTAAAACATATATTTGGTCTTGGATATCCTTTATATTATTTATTAACTCAATTTTGGGTTATTATTATGTCTTAATACGCACAATATATTTATATAGTATTTAATTTTTACCCGAAAATTTGTCTATCTCAGAAAATTATGAAAAATTCACCATTGGAATATTTTGGCATTATAATTCTATAAATAATATTCATTTTATAATTTTTTTAAATATTCACAATATCAATTTTAAAATAATAATCTACATTTATTTAGAAATGGTTGGTTTTTTGAAAATAACAGTTTTCAAACCCTTATAAAAATTACATTTGACT
The DNA here is from genome assembly GCA_963277665.1 of Viscum album. Classification (NCBI taxonomy): domain Eukaryota; kingdom Viridiplantae; phylum Streptophyta; class Magnoliopsida; order Santalales; family Viscaceae; genus Viscum; species Viscum album. Next base: position 820,431,964 of record OY728125.1, on the reverse strand, counting down.
TCATAAAAATTATATGATCATTTATATAAACTAAAAATTAGTTAATAATAATATTTTATAAAAATATTATTTATTTTAAAAATCCTTTAATTCATCAAAAATAAACTCTTTAATTGAATTTGAATATTACCCAAAAAGACTATTTGTGTTTTATTTTATAAAAATAAAAATAATTTATAAAGTAATAATAATAAGATGAAAATATATTCATTATTCTATAAAAATAATCTGAATAATCATATTTCTAGGTTTTTGGTATATATATCCCTTTAATACACCAAAAAACACCCTTAATATAAGGTGCGCAATGATGAGACTTTCATGGGGTGGTTCAGTGAACATGGTTTGGGTCATGATCTCGATGGTCTTGAACTTCTCCCATAAATGGTTTTTCTCATGCTTAAGTTGTTGGATCTCAGATTGGGATTGGTCAAAGTAAACTCTGAGATATGCTATCTCCCTTAGAAGCTCCGATAAATGGGATTCATAGTGTATGATCCTATTTGTTGAGGCCATAAATTCCTTTATCTGTGTCAATTGGATTTTTTAAAACCCTATATTTATACTAATAATGTGATCACTGATCAATGGATATATTATCATTGGTAGTGATTCTTAACTATCTTTTAAATATGATAGGATATAAAACCAAATAATTGTATGTGTTTTCTATAACCACAAGACATAATAAGACATTTAGTTAAATAAAAAGGGGAATTTTATTTATAATAGTTCAGATCATTAAAATATACATAGATGATCACCATTTCCATTGTCAAAAATGGTCTACCCAATATAATGGTTGAATGGACGAGTGGTCTATCTTCCTCCATTGCATGGACATAAAAATCTCCTAGAAAAATATATCCTTATACTCCTACAAGAACATCCTTCACTACTCATGCTTGAAAAATAGTGGATCTATTTTCTAGTCATACCACCACTCTTATAGAATTTAATTCACCTATTTTCAAATATGAAAAAAAATTAGGCATCACATTAAAGGAACAACCAAGATAACACAAAGAATCATATAATTTCAAATAGATAATGGTGCATAGAAAATAAAATGTCCCTAGATCTTGGATTTTTTTGGGAAATGGTGATTTTATCAGGGTTAAAACACTCCTCCCTAGGATGATCCTCATGTTCCAATCAATCCTATTTCTTTAGGTATAAATCTACTTGATTAATCTAGCATATTTGTAAAATTTCTAAACAAATTCCAAGAGGGGTATATTAATTTCAACCTTTTGAAATTCATCCTGGATCTCCCATTGTATTTTAACTTCCTTAATTTTATTTGATTTGATAAAACTAAAAGGGAATGTAAGGGGAATGAATTTCTTCTAAATTTAATTTCTTTTCAATAGAGTTTCATGTATTTCATTTCTAAATATTTTCCCAGGTTCTTCTTCCTTCTTTTTTTAATCATTATTTAGTGGAGTGGGTTGTTTTTCTAGAGTTTTTACATAATTTCCATACCCAACTTCTTCTAGTAATCTTGAGAATCCTTGGTTTATGGTGGATGAATCTTCTTATCAATCCTTATACTGATCATACTTACACTTTTTTTAGGTTTGGTATTTTCTAAGATGAAAGTGTAACTGGGTTTTTAGATAGAATGTCTATGAGATTTTGAAATTTATTTGAAACACCCTTCACTATATTTTTCAAATCCTCAATCCACATTCCTTACCTTCATTAAAATGGTGGTTCCCTAGGTGTGAGCTATCCATAGGATTACTATTTAAAATGTGGTGGTTGATAATATTTTTATTAGTATTATTGATTGTATGGTTACTGGAAAGGGGGATCAAAAAGATTCCTAGCCTAGTTTTTTGACCTCCAAATCTCTATTGGGATTTCCATTATCTCCGTGATTCATTTTTTTGAAATTTACTTGGCTTTAATGTGGCTGCACAACTATCCATACCCTCTACCTTAGAATATTGATCAATGAAGTGACGAGGTGATGAACACAAGCCTAATACCTGAGGTGGGGAAGGATATTTATTCACTTACTTCACATTCATATAACTTAAAAGTCTTGATAATTATTTGATTTTTTGTTTCAACTAATGGTGATAAGTCATATGTTTTTACCCCATTGATACCTCTTGGTTTTATACCTCTTTTTCTAAAATTTTGTGAATTATGTATGATCTTCTCGATTAAGGTCTCAGATTCCATTGGCGACTTATCAATAAATGATCCTCTAGATTATATATCCAAGAGGTTCATATAGTTTTCCATAAATACTTGGTATAATAAGACTAGGAAGTGATGATCTTCTATAACTTGATGAGGACAATTTGCACACAACATTTTGAATCTTTTCTAATATTTCTAGAGGGTTTCTTCAGTTTCATATCAGATGGAATAGATATCCTTCCTTATTTATTTTCTTTGGGAGTCTAAGAAGAATATTTTCAAGAATCTTATTTAGATATCATCCAAGTCATGGATATATATGGGTTATAGGCCATATAACCACCCTTTGAAAACTCCCTCAAGTGAAAAGTGGAATTCCCTCCACTTAGCTTATTCCTCAGTTTCTTCTCTTAGCTTAAAGCTTGAGTGTGTGAACCCAAACTGTTGAATGTTATAGTTGGGATAATCACCTTAAAGGCCATGAAAGTTTGGTAATATATGAATTATATTGACACATATTTTAATATCATTTTTTTATAAAGCCATAGTTAATCAATTTTTTTGGTTGTAAAATTGCAAGGAACACAAGTCCCTTAAAGTTTTTTGTGGATTTAATTCAATATTTGGTGTCTTGGAGTGAAAACTTGAAGTTTTATTCAACTATTCTAAGTTAATTTCATGAGATTTTTTTCAAGATTAGGATTCCCAAGACTAGTTATAAAATATCTTTTTATCGCAGGATCAAAATAGAAAGTTCCTCATTGGAGGTACTAGTTATGCAATTGTTTGGTTAGATTAGAATATAGATCCTTAAAAATGGATCAATGTTTTGAAACTCTCTAATTATGGGGTGTGGAAAAAATAATTTTAATTTATATAAGGAATTTATAGTTAGTATTAAACCATATTTATCTCCATGGAGTAGTGATTTAATATTATTATCATACTAAAAATGTAAATAGTAATATGAATGAGAGTGATATGAATAGGAATAATAGATACTTGGATTATGAAATTCATATGAGAGACAAGTGATTGTGGTTTTAGGTTCGAATCCCAATTTTTAATGCTATCATATTCCCTCTGAAATTAATCTGTTGTATATATCTATTGATTAAATGCAAATATAAACAATAATTTTTCTTTTTTTAGACTTGATATTAATGAGAAAAATACACAAAATATCATTTATTAAATAATAATACTTCTAATTTGTGAAAAAATAATACTTATTTGAATTTATTAGGAAATACCAAATATGTTACTAAAATTCCCAAGCATCCAAATTAAACAACTGTTACTTCCTCACATGCTTAGTAATCAATAAAAAAATTCTCTACTTGTCTCTGGATCAAAAAATTGGTGTGATCAAAAACCAAAAATAGGGATAAAATATTTATTTAATCAATGAAATAGTAAAAATACATAATTAAATACAAACAAAATTTTCCTCATATAAAAATTATGGAATTTAGAATTGAAAACCATTTAAATAAAGAAAACATATCAATGTATTTAGATAAATTAAAATAGACTAAAGAATTAAAAATTTGGGTCACCTCCCTTTCAACCAGTTACTTAAGATTTCTACCCCTCCATAACAGAAGAAATAATGGAGGTATAAGGGGAATAAGGCATGATAAAAAGAGAGAAAAATAAAAGTATCAAAAAAAGATCAAGCAACAACAGTGATCATTCTCCCAATCTTCTATCCATCAATCACTTGATCCTTCCTTTCCTATTAAGTGGTATAAAACCTTGTATTTATATATTTATGATTACCTTATATAACCTTCATTTAAATCTCTTTTATCTTAGGTAAAATCTTGGATATATATATATTAAAATATATTCTATATTAAATCTACTGAACAATCAGGTGTTTCAAAATTTCAGTATTGACTCATAATCCATAGTGATAGTAAAATACCCCACCATTACTATTAAAAATGGTAGAACTTCCTATGATACCATTCAATATCTACCAGGTATCACACCCACAAAAAAATTATCTACCATTCCTCAAATGTAGATTATCACCGTAGCACATGTGGCACTATTTTTTTTAAATATCATAGTGAACACCCATTTCTATTCCATTGAATCCATAATACTTCTATAGAAAATTATTCTAACCATGCAGACAATATTTCTTCTTGTTAGGTAGCTGATTCTATAAGTGAAGTAACCAAGATAACATTCATCTACCATTATACCCTCTACAACGATACTAGCACTGCAGTTATCAACAGTGGAACATCTTCCATAAGTGATCTCTCCATGGTACTTCATTATCTTTGAAATATCATAATGGATGGTAGTTTATTATCTACCATTACATATCTTCTAATGGACTTATACAACAATTTCCATCAAATCCACCTTTATGGCATCTACTATTTGGGCCTCACGTTATCTGTACTCTCCATGAGTGTTTCTATCTGTCTAGCATATAGACTCCTATTTTAAGTGATGGAATCACCTGTGATAGTAGATCCTTATATATTAGTAGAAATATTGAGAGTATAACTCCATTTTAGCTCAAACGGTAGGACATGTGATGGTAGAATTAATGGTATAATGACTCCCCTGGTAGGGATGGTAGCATGCAAATATTATAATTCAATGGGTCATTTCTTGGAATCTACTTGCAAGAACTTTAATAAATGAAATCCTATGACATAATAGTTTCATAATGGTGTATAAATGAATATTCCTCCTCATGAAATTGAACCGACCATTGTCATGTTAGGCCCAAGTTGTGTTTTGGTAGTATTTCTTGTCAATCAATCAGTATGCTAAGAAAGAATCGATCAGTATGTTGAATAAAGAAAAGATGTTGAGAAAGATGATGAATGGGAATTATGATTTAATGGGGTTGAATGAAAGAAGTTTTTTGGGTGATCGGTTTTTCAAAAAAATAATAAAGGTATTCTGAATAATTTTGTTTTTAGGTAATATTGTATTTTCCCAAAACAATCGTACTGAACATTACTTTAAAAAGAATCGAATCCATGTTTTCAAAAAAATCAGATCCATGGTTTCAAAATAATTGTACTTTAGAAATAATCATACTCACTCTGTCCATCATAATGAGGAACTGATTGTTATCTGGAATGATAGTATTGGTGGCATGGAAAAAATTGTTTTGGGTTGTGTTTTGAAGAAAATCAGACCCATGTATTCTGACAATCAGACTCATGTATTTAGAAATTTTTTTATTGGGATGTGAAGGAAATAAAGAAACTTGAATGAATGGAAACTTATGATACATTCCAAGATAAATGTGATTATGCTTTTCTATTTTGGAATTCTCATGAATCATAAGTAAAGTGGTAGAACTTATGTTGCAATCTTGATGGAAGAAAGGGGTATGAAAAATCAGTGAATGGTGATGATGATGGAAGATCAGTGAATGGTGATGATAATGGAATAGAACTGGATGGTGATGATGATAAAAAATATGTGAATGGTGATGACTGTTGAAAAGATGTTAATGGTGATGACTATTGAAAAATAGTGAATGATGATGAAGACGAAAGAGCAGTGGATGGTGATGATGAAGGAAAATCTATGAATGGTGATGATTATTGAAAATATATGAATAAATATGACTATTGAAAAGCTTTGAATGGTGCTGAATATTTAAAATATGTTAATGGTGATGACTATTGAAAATATGTGAATGGGGATGATGATGGAAAATCTGTGGATAGTGATGATGATGGAGAAGATGTGAATGGTGATGAAAATGAATGAGTAGTGAATGGTGATGATGATGGAAGAGAAGTGAATAGTCATGCTGATGGAAAAGCCATAACAATGAAAGAAGAAAAGGTCTATCATTGGAATCAGATTCATGCCGATGGAATAGTCACGCCAATGGAAAGAGTCATACCGATAGAAGAGTAATGGTCATGCAGATTAAAAAGTAATGGTCGTGTAAATGGAAGAGTAATAGTCATGTTGATAGAATAGTCGTGCCGATAGAAAGAGTCATGCCGATGGAAGAGTAATGGTCATTAGATTGAAATATAATGGTCATGTATATAGAAGAGTAATAGTCATGCTGATGTAAATAGTCATTCTAATTGGAAGAGTCGTGCTGATGGAAATGAGGAAAGAGTCGTGCTGATGGAAAAGAGGAAAGAGTCGCGCTGATGGAAAGAGAGAGTGAAGATATTATGCCTATCATGCTGATAAGTTAGTGAATTTGTTTTTCGTCAGACTCATAGGTGAAAGTGAAAGAAAATAGATGGTGCCGATTATATAACATCGTACACAGAAACAATAGTACTCAACAATTGTACCCACATTTTAGTTTTATAAAATAAAAATTGTTTTGGATTTCTGGAATAAGAAATGGGTATGGAAATACAAATTAAAAATCAAAAGATTGAGATGATGTTTGGAGAAGATTCAAGAATCTTTGATAAACTTTGATGAATTCAAAATTTATCCTATAATTTCATGGGGAAATTCAAATTTGGGAAAATTTGGGTGAGTAGGATAAAAATTTTGGATTCCTTCCAATTATTACCTATAAAAGGGGAGGTAAGTTGTACTTTATGACAAAAATCACTATTCACAGAATAGGAGAGAGAAGTTTTGGGTTTTAGAGAGAAGAAGAAGTGGTAAAGAGTATTTGGCTTGAATTTTTGAGTGTTTATCATATTAGGCTGAATTAATAGGTTTCAAGACTTCCATACTGGGTGTTTCTATATTTGGCTTCTCAAGATAAGGAAGAATCATAGAGAGTCACTTTATCGGTATCAAGTTTTGAGGTGGTTCCAAATTTATTCATCTTGTGAAGTGCTTCTGATTCTATTCGGCTAGTGAATTCATGCTGATTCTGTTCGGCTAGTCAAGTGGCACCGATACCTTCATAACTCGATTCAAATTGACTATTACATACATGTTTTGATGCAGTTCTGATTTTATTTTCTTGAATATTGTATGAAATTATTAGAGTGTTGATGATTATATTCTATTGTATTCAATAGTAAGAAAATTAGACTGAGAAGAATCGGATTGGGAGTATCGTACTCAAGGTAATCAGAAAGATAGTTTTACATAGCCCAAGAAGTTCTTACCTTTCTCCTGGTTAAGTAAAAGAAGAATTTTTTGCTATTGAATACATTTGGTGAATTGAAAAGAATTTCATGTAACATGAGTTGTTCGAAAAGAAATTGTATTGATCTATTGTTCTATGAGGGTGCACACACACTGGAGGGATTGTTTCACAGTGCTACATGAGTGTAAGGGATTGTTTCATAGTGCTACATGAGTATAAGGGTATATCCTACTTGTTATAATCCAAGGATTGTTTTATTAGTGGATTGTATGGTATTGGATCATTTCCAAACCATACCAACTATGTATCTATTATTCTTGAATTTTGAACCTTGTAAACCTTTGGGTTCCTATGAATGTGTGTTGAGTTTGTTTTTATTAGGGAATTGAAATCTCTAATAGGAGGTGGTGGTTGTTCCAATTTAAAAGAAACATAAAAGAAAACTAGTATCCCTGATTCACCCCCTTATCAGTGATGTAATACATTGAATGTGAACTTTCAAGTGGTATTAGAGCGAGGTTCCCTTCAATATTTCTTGATGACAGAGAATTTGAACTATGTGAATAGTAAAAGTATTCCAGTCTTTGATGTAAATAATTATGATATATGTAATGATAGATTGCTTCTGTAACTCATGTCTATCAGTTATTATGTTCTTTAAGCTGAAATAATTATGTTTCCTCCCATTGATGATAAAAATCTACTTACACATGTTGATAAGGCACATCTTGAGAATGATGGAAGGGAAAAGAATTCTATATTTTCACCACTTTTTGAAAGTGAATTCTTGAGAGTAAAAGGTGTTTTTATAGACAAAGGTATATGTGATAAATTTAAAAACATATATGAAGGTAATACAAAAGTGAAGAAGGAAAAGTTACAAAAGTGAAGAAGGAAAAGTTAAAAATATGAAGATTGAAGTATGAAGATATCAAGATGGATGAGCATGAATCTGTTAGGGACTTCTTTACCAGGGTAAATGACATAGTAAGTACTATAATATATCATGGTAAAAAATTGGATGATTCTACTGTGGTTGAAAATATCTTGAGAATACTACCTGACAAATTCGATGCAAAAGTTTCTTCATTGGAAGACATAGATCTAGAAACATTATCTCTTAATGATTTTAATAGAACTTTGATTACTTATGAAATGAGACAGGATAACGATATGAAAGGAAAAACTAAATTTTAAAGAGAAATGTCTTTCAAGGCTTCCAATAAAGAAAATAATATTCTTGAAGAATAAGGTGCTATAGATTTTGACTCCGAAAATGAGGTATGTAAAAATCTTGATTCAATTTTTTTCTTATTTTCTAAGAATGTGAAAAGAGGTACAAAAAGGTATAAAGAGAAACTTACCTTAAAGTGTTTTGGATGTGGATCCATTGGTAATTTTTTTTCCAATTTTCCTCAAAAAGGAAATGAATAAGAAAGTGATTAAGAAGAATGTGAAGACGAAGAAAGAAGTCCAAGAAGACCTTGGATGAAAAAGGGTTATAAAAAAATTCTATTCTAATAGGGAAGATAAAAGGTTCTCCAAATCCAAAAAGAGAAGATTTTTTTCTAAGGAAGATGATAGTGAGGATGTTACAAATAATGGTGAATACTAAACATTCATTGAAATTTTTAATAAAAAGAGTTCTTCCATTAATGAAAGTAGTTGTGCTGAAGAAGAAGAAGAAAGTGAAGCTGAATTTGAAAATTCAATTTATCATGCTGAGGAAAGTACTTTTATTGAAATAATGAATGATGATTAATTCAAAATCAGTAGTTCTAATGAATAAGATAATCTATTTGAGATGCATTTGAAATAAGGATTGAAATAATTCTTGATAAATATTAGAGTGATTGAATGAAAAGAAAAACAAAAATTTGGAAGATGAATCTTTCTCAATTAGAAATTAATGATTTTTTGTCAAAGAGAAAGATAATATGGATAAATATATTGATTATTTAAAGAAATATCTTGAAGAAGAAAAGAATCTTAATGAGTATCTAGAAGTGAAGTTTAAGGAAAAGGAAGAAGAGTTGGGACTTGTCCCACAAAATTTATCTAAAGATGAATTGAGAAATACAAGTTTCAAAAATTCTATGACTAAAATTGGTGGATGTTCTCAGAATGAGTTATTTAATAACTATTAACAAAAGTTACCTTCAAAGGTATAGAATAAAAATGGAATTGTTTTTCAAAATAAGAAAGATTGGAATGTTATTTATGTGGCCAATACCAACATGGTTGGGAATGTTTTGAAACATTCTAAATATGTAAATGTTTCCAATACTTCTAGTTCCGATAATTCAAAAAATAAGACCAGGAATACTGTTGATAATAGAAAGGTTGGTGGATAGGAGAAGAAAGAGAATAAGGTGGCTGAGAAACACCTTCAAAATTCTGGATAGTATGGAAGGTTCAGAGGAAAATACTTCTTTTATGGATATTGTTGGTATTGTGGTGGATTTGGACATATAGAGAATATGTGTTAGTTCAACCAGCATCACTAATATTATTCCACAAGTTATGGAAGTAAAGTTTTGAGGGAGAGTATATTCTATAAAAATAAGAAGTTTGAGAAGGTTGTGTTGAATAAATCTAAGAATATTGAAGTAAAAAATTTAAACTAGGTTCCAACCATTGGAAACTATTTGCAAAATATGCGAGAAACATAGACACCTTATGAAAGAATGATTTTTTTGGATACCGGCACAAAAAAATATTCTTAACAATTCTAAGAATCTGGATGTTTTGGAAGTGAAGAAATACAGATATGCTAAGTATCAAAAGAAATACTTCTTAGTTTTCTGGCTAGAACACATTGACCTAGCTAGGAAATTAGAGGAATCACAATAGAAAGTGAAAGAAGAAATAAAGAAGCATAATTTTTAAGATATGATAAATGATGAAAAAAATGTATCAATAAATGGTGAAGATGAGAAAAAAGGTCATGATATCAAAACATGTTTAAATATCTATCCAGAGCAGAAGATAGGAATGGAAAACATAGAACAAACTGATCATAACAAGGATTTTCCTAAAGATGAAGAAAATTTGACATCCCCATTAGAATATTTGACAGATAAAAATAAAGCTTTTACAAAACTCAAGAAGGATGAATAGAAGGAAGAAACCACATCCAATGAAAAACCTAATAATAATAATAAGAAGGTAAGACTAAGAGAGGACTCTTAGTCTAATTGTTGTTTCTAATAAACAATCGAGGTTCCTACTTATTTCCAATATCCTTGTATACTTATGCTAACATGTATGGAATTAAAGGAGTGTAAATAAGGAATATGGAATTAATGAGTCTCTTAATTTTATTCCAAAATAAAGTAATGAGGATGTGAAAATTTTTGTTTTAAAAAGTTGTGTTTTTATACATCCGAACATTTTGATGTGTTTGGTGAGATGGGTGCATATTACTTTTGTCTTAGACAAATTCGTTCAAGAATTTCCCCAATCATGAGAATATTGTAAGAAACATGAAAAGGTATTATATAAAAGTTTTATTATGGAAAAAATTGATCACCATGACTATACACTCTTATTTTCTACACTAGGTTAGCCTATATATACTTAGAGTTTTTTAGTTAAAGGTTCTTTATTAAGGAACTCATGTGATACCTAGGTTGAAGAATGGTTCCAAAATCTGGAAATGAAGATTATTTTTCAATAAGAGAGAAAATTATCATGATGGACCCTTTGGATTTGATTATAAATAAGGGAGAGAGATAAGATAAAGGGGGATAGATAAAATAAACAGGGAGAGAAAGAAAAGAAAGGATAAAATAAAAAGAAAGAAAAGTTTTATCTAGTTGTAGTGATTTAAGTGGAGAAAGGAATTTAGAAAAGAAAAAGAAATAAAAGTTTAATCTGGTTGAAGTGATTGAAGTGGGTATTGACAACAAATACAAAGTGGGAGATTTTTAGGCCCAAGTTGTGTTTCAGTTGTATTTTTTGTCAACCGATCATTATGATGAGAAATAACCGATCAGTATGTTGAAGAAATAAAGGACGCTGAGACTGGTGATGAATGGGAATTCAGATTAAAAGGGGTTGAATGAAATAATTTTTATGGGCCATCTGTTTGGATAAAAAATAAGAAAGGTATTCGGAATCATTTTGTTTTCAGGAAATATTTTATTGGTTTCAAAACAATCATACTGACTATTATTTTGAAAATAACCAGATCCATGTTTTCAAAATAATCAGATCCATGGTTTCAAAAGAATTTTACTTGAAAAATAATCATACTCACTCTATCCATAGTAATGAGGAATTGATCGTTATCTAGAATGAGAGAATCAGTCACATGGAAACAATTGTTTTTGGTTGTGTTTTGAAGACAATTGAACCCATGTATTCTGACAATCAGACTCATGTATTCTGAAAGTTTTTTTCTCAGGATGAGAAGGAAAGAAAGAAACTTGAATTAATGGAATGCTATGATACTTTACAATGTAAATGTGACGATTCTTTTCTATTTATTAGTTCTCATAAATCATAATTAAAGTGGTAGAACTTATGATGCATGCTTGATGGAATAAAGGGGTAAGTAAAAGTAGTGAATAGTGATGATGATGGAAGAGTAGTGAATGGTGACGATGATGGAAGAGCAGTGGATGGTGATGGGGATGGAAAATATGTGAATGGTGATGACTATTAAAAAGATGTGAATGGTTATGACTATTGAAAAGCAGTTAATGATGATGAATATGGAAGATACGTGTATGGTGATGACGATGGAAAATATTTGAATGGTGACGACTATTAAAAAGATGTGAATGGTGATGACTGTTGAAAATATGTGAATGGTTATGACTATTTAAAAGTTGTGAATGGTGAGGAATATTGAAAATCTGTGAATGGTGATGACGATGGAAAAGACATGAATAGTGATGACGATGGAAAATTTGTGAATGGTGATGAAGTTGCAAGAGCAGGGAATGGTGATGATGATGGAATAGAAGTAAATGGTATTATTGATGGAAAAGTCATGCTGATGAAAGAAGAGAAGGTTTATCAAAATGAAACAATATTCAATTTGTTTTTCATCGGTCTCAGATTCATGCCGATATAATAGTCATGCCGATGGAAAGATTTTTTCTAATAGAAGATTAATGGTCATTCAGATTGAAAAGTAATGGTCTTGCAGATGGAAGAGAAATAGTTGTGTTGAAGGAATAATCGTGTCGATGGAAAGATTTGTGCTGATGGAAGAGTAATGGTCATTCATATTTAAAAGTATTGGTTATATATATGGAAGAGTAATATTTGTGTCAATGTAAATAGTCTTGCTGATGGAAAGAGTCATGCTGATGGAAAAGAAGAAAGAGTCGTGCTGGTGGAAAAAAGGAAAGAGTCGTGCTGATGGAAAGAGAGATTGGGGAGATGATGCTTGTCATGTCAATAGGGTAATGATTTTTTTTTCATTATACTCACTAGTAAAAGTGAAATAAAAGATATGGTGCTGATTACAGACTATCGTACCTAGAAACAATCATACTCAAAAATTATACCCACATTTATGGTTTTCTAAAATAAAAATTGTTTTGGATTTATAGAATAAGAAATGGGTATGGTAATAAAAATTTAAGATACAAAGATTAAGATGAATTTTGGAAAATATTGGATAAGCTTCTAGAAACTTTTACAAAGTCAAAATATATTCCATAATTTCAGGGGGAAATTAAAATTTGGGAAAATTTTGGTGAGTAGGAATTTTTTTTTGGATTCCTGCCAATTATCACTTATAAAAGGAGGTACTTTGTAATTTATGGCAACACACACTATTCATGGTAGAAGAGAGAGAAGCTCTGAGTTTTAGAGAGAAGAATAAGAGGTGAATAATATTCAGTTTGACTTTTTGAGTGTTTATCGCATCAAGCTGAATTAATTAGTTTTGAGTTTTTCATACTTGGTGTTTCCATATTATTATTTTTAGGATGAGGAAGAATCATACTGAGTCTCTTTATCGATCTCAGGTTTTGAAGTGGTGTTGATTGTTTTTGTCTTGTGAAGTGGTGACGATTCTATTTGGCTAGTGAAGTCGTGTTGATTTTGTTCAGCTGGTCAAGTGGCGCTGACTCATTTATAGCTCAATTCATCTTGACTATTGCATACATGTTTTGAAGTGGTGCTGATTTTATTTGTCTTGACTATTGTATGAAAGTATTATAGTGGTTCCGATTCTATTCTATTATATTCAATTGAAATAAAATCAGATTGAGAAGAATCAGACTGGGAGCATCATACTCAGGGTAATTAGACAAATTGTTTTACTTAGTCCAAGAGGTTCTTACCTTTCTTCTAGGTAAAGAAAAAGAATAATTATTTTACAATTGAATAAATTTGATGAATTGAAAATAATCACAGGTAACATGAGTTGTTACAAAAGAAATTGTATTTCCCTATTGTGCTTGGAGGGTGTACATGGACTGAAAGGATTATTTCATAGTGCTACACGAGTGTAATGGTATATCCTACTCATTATAATCCAAGGATTGTTTTCTTAGTGTAATGTACGGTATATGATCATTTCCAAACCATACCAAGGATGTAGCTATTCTTTTTGAATAGTAAACCTTGTAAATCTTTGTCTTCCTATGGATGTGTGTTGGGTTTTGTTTTCTGTAAGGAATTGAAATATCTAACAAGAGGTGACAGTTTTTTCTATTGAAAAGAAACATAAAAGAAAAAGAGTATCACTGATTCACCCCCTCCCCCTCTCAGTGATATAATACATTGATTGGTCACTTTCATGTAGTTCTTAGATTGATCTATTGTAACATGAAAAAATTATTCATAATTGAAAAGGGTTCAATCAAGGTCACCTAAGGAGGTATAAGTCTTCCATCATGGTTTGGGTCCTTGATAGTGCTTATACATCTCTATATCGAGCTTCCTTGTTATGGAAATGGTGTTCTATATTGACTGTAAATGATGGAAGTCAAGGATAAAGTAAGTGGATGATGGTGATCATCCTCTAGTGGTGGAGACATGTGTTTGAGGGCGTGTTATACTAATATAAGGCACGATGATATCATATTTGAAAGTGGGGAACAATACCCCATAGAATCCATCCCACATCGGACATGAGTGCGGTCAGCATGTTTGTTTATATAAAAATCCATTCCATCCCAGGCTTAGAAGCCTGCTCTGAGGATGGGATCCTAGTACACCTTCACACACCCACAAATGGGCCACGCTGACCTGCAAAACCCATATAGGCTTTATCCTATCTATTCACAGGATCCTCTCCATGCAACTTAGCCTTGACCCTACCACTTAGCAGGCCTTCCCACATGTCTTGCTTGGCTAACAAAGCCTCTTAAGGGATGAATAAGTTTATTGGATCCTTATTGGTTTAGGGACAACTAAGTGGCTAATTTTTTACTTGAAAATAATAATAAACCATTAGAAATACTTCAAATTCAAAATTCATCATTTTTATGCATTTTAATATATTTTAATTCCTTAATAAAAAAATCACATTTTGTAATAAAACAATTTATTATTTGGGAATATTCATTTAAATCAATTCTAAATCCTTTTAAAATGTTTAAAAATATGCATGAAAATATGTGTGCATCAAGTAACCTATTGTAGTACATGTTTAACTACTTCTAATATATGGTTATTCCTTGTTTAAGACTACTAAAATATTTTATTATATATATATATATAAAGGGATATAAATGTTTATAAATACCCCCATATTTCACTATTGCATTGAGACATAATTTGTGGTTCCCTATAGAGTACTCTATACTCACCCAATATAGAAACCTTGGTGGACTTTCAACTTATCACTCACTACCTTTTAGGTACTTATAGGTATTAGTATCTATTGGATCTTCCTAAATAGTTTATTATGGTTGTCACATGAGTGATATTGGTTCCATATTAAGAGTTAGAGTTATTGGAGGTGGTTGGAGGTCATGTGTGGATCATCATATATTATACCTTGTCTTTCCTTGGTCCTAGGCCATATTTGTACATAAATTTGTTTTGGGACTATTTTCATTTTTTATTTTGGTTTCTGTTTATCTTTTCATACATTCATGTAATATGTTATGAGTTATATCCTTTACTTATCTTTTTTGTTATTATTTTATTTTTTTCCACTTTATAGGGTTTTTTGAATTTCCAATTTATGGATGGGTCATTATTATTTTCTTAGTTATTAGTCATGACTTATCATCTAAACTTCTATTGGTAAATTGTTCCCCAAAATCAATCATAGACCCATGGTACTAGTTTCCAAACCTTTGGGATCGAGGAGATATCCTGGTGTAGTTTCATAGATGGTATGGGTGCTGTATGATTATTTGGTTCATGATCATTAAGAAAGGGATCATGTGAAAATGACTATCTCTCATTGTCACTTGAACCTATCGTGACTATGTAATAGAGAGACCATGACTATTTTTAGTGTATTTTCTCTAAGTTTTATAATTTTCTATTTATGTATATTTATTACATGGTAAATGTCATTTACACTTATTTTGATCTGGAAATATAATTAATGACTTCATATTTAGGGTCATTCAGGTAGAATATTAGGAAAGTTTTCCACATGGCAGAAGGTAGAACCATCTTATGATCATGGGATCAATGGGAATATGTGATTGATCTATAATTTATTTAAGGAGATCATGGTGTATAATAATGATATAGGAAGTGAGTTAGTTATATTAATGATCCATAAATGATTATTTTACATGTACAATACATGCATGGAATAATAAGTGATGATAAGAAAGTAGATTCAAATATTCATGATCATGGTTTGATTATATTTTAATAAGGAGAGATCAAGTCATTATGATGATTAAAATGATGAGTTGACATATTTTAAAAGAATCTAAGAGAATAAATATCCATTATACATGATGTTTTATGATGAATGGAGGAGAATTAAAGTGGTTTCGAATTGTTTAGTGAGTAATATTTAGTTTACTATATATAAACATATTAGGTAGCAAGGAATAAAAATGAATAGGGATGTAAATTTCATATCAACTAGAAAAAGAATAAGGAATCATGAGTAATATACAAGGAGGAGTGTTATGTATATTTTTATACCTCAAAAGAGGAAATAAGTGAAGTAATTGAGGACTAACAATTTAGATTAGGCAACTATGGGGAAATATATTACACCTATTTAATCTATAATGCATTTTATTAATATTCCTTATATATGTCCTATTCTATTCTATTATTTTATGAATAATGATCTCTACATTATAAGTGGGGGTGAACCACATAGAGGGAGTGAACGTTATAGAGTTAGTGAATGTTGGGTTTCTTAGGATCTAATAACACTTATTCAAGGAAATAAATACAACAAGAACCCACAAAACCAAGACCATCAATGCATGAAACAAAAACCATGCATATAACATGTGTACCTTACACTGATGTTTTTCTCATCTATTATATTAAAACACAAGTTTTATGATGATCAAGGAGAAGAAACTAATACAATCTTTTCTCTATGACGTATCCATGAGCTGATGAATCACCCAATAATTAGGCAACATTCTCCTTATTTCCATGATATACTTGTACCACTCTATGAAAAGGATGAAGAATAATATATCCATGAAATTAGAATGAACATAATTCCCAAAGAGTATCCTTATTTATATAGTCCTCAAGGATTCTTCATAATTCTTTCTTGAATTTATTCATATGTTTATAATGTATGAGTAAATAACACACCAGTTATAATGTTTAAAAAATCTCTGACCATTCATTTAACCCTTAAACAAATTTGATTCTCCCTTACATTTTATTATATGAAATTCATATAATAAATGATAACCTTTATGAAAAATCGATCCGAATGTTAACATTTAACATTCAACTTATATACCAATAATATGATACCATGTTAATAATATGGTAACACTAATATATTTCACTTAAATATAATCTAGATATATTGTATAATATGATGGGATAGTAGTAGTACGATATCCCTATACAAACCTCATGATATCCATAATTTCAAGGCATATGATATTCCATGGATTCATGCATTTATTACCCTATGAAATTCTCATATACGATAATATCATATATCCAAGAGCATCACTTGATTTACATTAGAATTTGTATATATCTCCATTAATCTCCCAATTTCACTAAATCCCCATAGAATCTATTCTATTACAGCTTATTTTTATCACATACAATGATTTTTGAAATCATATCCAAAAATTATTTAGGAAATTTTCTAAACACTTTTGGAAATCTATCATTATCACCACTATGTATCACATAATATGGAATACATAGTGAATATTTTCCATAAATTATTTTTGAATAAACATTAAAACTATTTTAGAGTATCTCTCTAGGTATTATAAAAATAAGTACACAGTCAATCCATCACAAAGTGTAACCCTAAAAGAATTTAAAATTTTGACAAATATATGAATTCCCAAATTAATAAATTAACGTGCAGAGTGTCCTATAGTATAGCTTCAGTGCTACTCAAGCTACAAAGGGATTTGGCATGATCGTTTTCAAGAATATGTGTCTTGATACCCATGTCCACCAGATGTATCATATATACTAATTCAAAATCATATGATACTTATATACAATGCATTAAGGAAATACAAGAGACATAGTATGTCAATACCATATAAATACTCATAAATTATCAATTATTTGAGTATAGATTAATCAGATGGATGAAGACATAACATTTCATTCACCTTGATGAATGAGTATATTAAACATCCATCATCCAATAAATATAAACTTTACATGTCACTTATCTAGGTACAACCATACACTCCTTCAGTTTATCCCAATCAAGGGGATACATGTCATACTCATTATATGATAGGATAAATCTTCTCTTGATTAAAATGAACTGATTACATTATCATTAACATACCTAAAGACCTAGTGATTAAATTAATTTTTATGTTAGTGTAAGAAAATTATCAAATTATAAATTTTATCATTCTTGGTATATTTTCTAATCTCAAGTAATAGGGAAATCAAAAATATGAAACATAAACCCCTAGTATACCAAAGGCATAATGTATAACACTCCATGTGGTATAATTCATGGTTTATTCATCACACAATTTTTTTACCATGAGTATATTATATAACCCAATAAAAATTCCTACTCATGATAGCCTTAACATTTCATTACAACCAATAATAATCCATGATGAAACCAGTTAGGGTAATCAATGTCATAATTTGAGAGGTTAATTATTATTCGTGTAACATGTCATATGTATCCACTATAAATGAATAATGAAATGAATAATTCCTTTATATAATATGAAAAATTTCATATTCTTAATATATTTTAAGAATAAATAACAAAACCCTACATAAGCACTAGTCTCATATCATATATGAAGGAATTCCAAAAATGACTAATATTTTCTGTATTTTAAGTTTTGTTAAACTCATTACATATCAATTTGATTATTAACATTCCTCCATGTGACCCTCTGATAAAATTATCCTACTAAACTTCTTAATGGGAAACATCTATGAAGAAATATAGTTTGAATAATTGTGAGATTTAAGAATCATATTCTTAGTGTTCAACTCATTGAACAAGGTATTAAAACTCAATTATTTAACTAAATCCAATTTTATGATGCTAATAATTTTTTTTCAACTTATAAGTACTCTTATGTTAATTATCATCACACTTTGAAAAATCATTTCTAAACTTTTCTTTGAGATCATAATGGTAACATAATTTAACTTTTTATATTATTTTTAACAAAACACCCTAAAATATTATATGATATTAAGTTACATTCGTTTTAAATTTTGACCATTATAATGTTTTATTTTTTATACCATGAACTTTACTAAGTCAAAATATACTCCAACTAGCCTCTTTTAAACTATATTTTCTTCAAAATATCATGTGAGGATACATAAAATCCCATATATTTTGAAATATTTATTATTTAATTTAGCGGGAATATTTAATAAAAAAATTATTAACCACTATATATTATATGATATTCTATGTGTTCGGGAAATTATTTAGAAAGGAATACTTTATTAATTATAATATTCTATTGATGGTGGTGGTATATATTTCCCACATATTATAATGGATATCTTATATAAAGTTCTTTTATCCTGGATATTTGTTTTCATTTATAATTTTAAAACATCTTATAAAACATGTTATAAAACTAGATTGAATCATAACCGTGTGTATCAAAAAAGTAATATTTATTGATAACAACCAATTGTTTTATAATAAAACCTCCTATAATATAAGAAGAAAACATAGATGATAACAAATAATCTTTATTCTTTCCCCATCATAGAATTAAAGAAATCTTTGTATCCAACTACTTAATGCAGTAACCCCATGATCTATCACTTTAATTAAAAATTTAAACACTATAAAACTCTTCATCAATTTTTAACTATTGAATATTTACAAAACTTTCAAAACATATATTTTTTATCATATACCCTTAAAAATAAAATAAATGATTTCTATAAAATTATACCTATTGTGGAATCTCTAACGGGTTTATTTCACACTTTTAAGTATTATAATAAATTCATCCCATAGAGAGTATGCTTCCAAAAATGGAATTAATACCCCTCCTTCCTAACCAATTCCTTATATTTTAAAGATTTTTATTGGTTATTAAAAGACCCATTATGTTAATTTTAAAACAAATATATTCTTCTTCTGGTATGGAATTTTAAACTCTTTCAATATAAATAATTCACTTGATCCTAGTCATCCCATTCCCCTCAAAACAATCCTCACCATATTTAAGATACCTTGTAAAATTTTATTGAACTCTTTCAAATTATAATTCATAATGAACTATAAGAACATTTGTAGAAGCGATTGAAAAATAATGCTTATCACCGGAAAAAGTCTTAAAGTTAACCCCAACCTATCTAAGTCATTAAAATACTGAATCATATTAAGAACATATGTGTATAATTAAGTCCATTAATAAAAATTAAATAAAAAATAATACCTTTGAAACCTCTTATATCTCACGCATAACCATTTCATAATTGATCCTTTTCAGGTTACCTATTAGCATGAGAATGACCATATTCTTATTTTGTTTTTATAAATTAGACTACATAGCCATAGACATGAGAGTGGATACATCCAAAAAATATTTCAAATTATTTTCATAATCATCCAAATCCATTTATTCAACGAATTAACCTTTTTCTCTTAAATAATGTATTTATCAAACACATATAATTTACTTTCTTGCTTAAGAGATATTCCTATGTTTCTATACCAATCTATAAAGTTTCTTCGATTAATATTTTATTTCTGAAGGATTGTTCTCAAAGTATTTTTTAATGATGATGATGAAATGTTTTATATAATTTTTTATCACATGAGTATCATGTTTTAAATTCATTTAATAAAGAAATTTATTAAATGTATTCTCACAAAAATTATGAACCCTTTTAATTAAATCATATCCATTGGTGGTCCAAGACCCAAATTTCATCATGAATCATCCAAATTAAAACAATAAAACATTCATCACTATATCTAGTATACAATAATGATAATCATATCAGATATGAATGTTGAATAGTTGAGAGGATAACTATTTATCCTAATCCATCATATAGATTCACTCAACTCTATTCCTCTAGTATCTTAATGGTTAGGGTTTCCCAAAAAATATAACCCAAATATTATATTAGATGTTGGAACCTAATAGTTAGGGTTACCTGAAATATTTTATTATTTACATAGGATAATTCATGTTCACCTAATGGTTAGGGTGAACCATACTGAATTTTCATGGAATTAACAAGTGTTTTATTTTACAGGGATTCGAAACTTCTTATTTGATTACAGGGTTTTAATTATCCCACCATACTATCTCATGTATTCTCTTTAAATGTATTCATGATTCTAATGATTGAATTTCAATAATATTCCTTACACTAAATAAATATGTTCAAACCATATTGATTTGTAACTCTTTACACAGTTTAAATCATATGTTACTAACCCAAATTAATTTCCAAATTATATTTACAAATATTCAAATATGTCCTATGTATAAGGTATATGAAAATATTTCATGTAAAGGATTAGAATCATATGAAACCAATAATCCCAACAAGAGTAATCATGGAGCGACATGTAACCAACCCCCACTTTAATAAAAATAGCCTAAGATCATTGGACAGTGAGGAACTTAAACCAAAGTCCCTCTACCCATGGTTCTTTACATAACAAAGACCTAAATTCCATCACAATTGTATCAACTAATATCTATAAATAGTAACTAAATTCATAATTGATGCACATAACCTAGTACATGCCAAAATCATGGTAGAAGAAAACTAAATCAATTATCATACCAAGAATCTATCTACTTAAATAAATATATGATAATATAGAGTCATTTTAACTCTTTAAACTAATGAATATTTCAATTCAAAATATAAAAAATCATATTCATGAATAAATATGGGAATAAAAATAAATAAATAAAAAATTTATAAATTGAGACATGAGATTACAATTTATGTACAATTAATAAATAAAATAATTAAAAATAGTTTATAATTTATTCATGCATCATGAAAATTATATAATCAAATAAATATAACATTTTATATTTATTACATATATGAAATCATTCATATTATCCATTATATGAAATTAAATTAAATATATGACATTTTCAATATAAACTTTTTATATTTCATATCTATTAAGTAATCATTTTACACAATCAAAATATCATACATTTAAAATTATTTAAATTTTGATCATACTAATTTTTTAAAACTCCTTTGGATATGGTTTAAATTATTTCTCAAAGAAGTAATTTTAAGTTGAACATTTAAAATTATTATGATAAATTTATAATTTATTAAAAAATCATTTATACATAGCTATATTTTCTAATTTATAAACACTTTATAACAAAATTTAATTTCTATATCAACAAATTATATCTAAATTATATGAACTACCATATATAATCAATTTTATTTTAATATTAACAATTATTATTGAGGATATTTATTTACTAAATGCTTCACAAAAATTTAATAATTAATTAATATATATCACTTTATAAATTAAATTAATATCAGAAAATACAATTTTCTATAATTTATATTCATTTTATAAATTATATAAATCAATTAATAATTGAAAAATCAATAAATAAAATTTGTATACATGTTTTATGTTATAATACATGATATAAAACAAGACACGATTCAACTCGAAACTAATATTGTGCCTTTTGGTTGGCATGTCATGACCTCTGATAGATAGTACACTAAGTATCTATTATATTAAATGAAATATCCATATTATAGGCTATGATATAGTTTATAAACTATATTTCACCTTATGATAGAGGGTGTAGTGTCCTGTGATGCAACCTTTAGTGCCTGTGATGTCGTATCATATGATATACCATATATCATATTAATGATACGATCTAATGTTTTTTCAGTTTGTGTTAGATTAAAACCACACCATCATGTTTGAAAATTCCCTATATCATATGTTATGACATAAAAAAAAGGATTACACTGAATCACTTGTTACTACATTACATATTATATGGTATGGTCCTATCACAACTTATGATATCAAATTTCATAAAATAATCCACAATTCAAATTCTATATCATTTTTATGATATCTATTATAATTTATACTTCTATAAATAAATTTTATATAAAAGATTATGATATAAAATGTGATATAATTTATTTATTCATTTTAAACACAATTCTATGAATCAAGAAGAATTGTATTGATTAAGTACCACTGATGAGTTTATTTGTATCAAATAACACATATTCAAGAAGCATAAGGAAATAAGAGATCATAAAAACAAGATCATTCATCCATGAAACCAAAACCATATAATATATAAAATAAATAATATGTGTAACTTATGTCTATGTTATCCAAATATCCTATGTCCAAACACAATTTTGATTAAAAAAACTGAGAAGAAACCCATGATGTAAGATCATATTACCTTCTTTCAGGTACTTCTTGACTATTGTTTTGTTTTCCTTTTTGGTTGGGTGTGCTTTGTAATTTTCAAGGATGAAGATTTTTTGTCAGGGAAAATAACTTAATGTTTTGGGATGTTTATTTTTTGGAATTAATAGAGTCTAGGTATAAATGTGTAAAAGGCTATAGAGGGTTCTCTTTGGGTCTGGGTTGAGTTGGAGGCTTTTCCATGTTTTTACTAAATGAACTCATTGTGTACTGTCTATAAGAAATCTTCATTTCATGAAAATAATTCATGATGTGAATATATCACTTGGAAGAACCCATAACGTTTTTTCAAGAAATGAATGATATATAAGCTATGAATTGGTTTCACAACATTAAATAGTCCAAATTAAGATTTTTAACCCAAGGTGACACATTTTTCAGCATATACACCACTTGGGATATTCACAACATGAATTTATGATTCACATTTTGAATTCATTAGATCCATTTTGTTTTATATGGTTAATCCAAAAAAATATTTCATTTTTAGTGAAACCTATTCTCTCAATACCTAGTCCAACTCTAGGTGATTTTGGGTCAATTTCTTCTCTTCTAGATATCTCAGTTTGGAGTTTTATGTCCGGTGTTTTCCCCCACTTTGGTTTTATCCTCCTCTCTATTTTTCCTATTTGGTGGTGGTATGATATTGTGTTTTGGAATTTCATAAAATTTTAATCTTGATGAATTAAAATATCATTTTTCCTTATTTATCTCTTTTTTCCTTTGTTATTTATTAGAGTTTCCCATTGTAGGTGTTTATTTGGTTGATTATTAAAGTTTGGTGGTTTCATATGATATTTCCCTACAATTAAAACCTTAATTTATTAATTTAATTGAAATAATTAAAAAACATGGATTTGAGATGGTTGATGGATGAATTTGAAAAAGTACCGGAGATTATTAAAAACCCCTAATTTCGATGGAAATAAAATTATTGGGTGGATTTTAGAAAATTGATGGATCGATATGGAAAATTTATTTGATATGGATTAAACTAAAAGATGACTTAAAAACAATGAATTGATGAAAACCAATGATTTAGTTTTGAAATGAGAAAGGCATATTAAAAACTGAAAGTGAAAAAATGTATTTTGAATTGATTTCAACTGATTGATTTACCCATGATTGATTGATTGATTGAATGAATCACCAGTGATCCTGGGTAGTTAGTGGGTAATTAGATAAAAAATTCAAGGCTCTAACCCCATAATGCTGTATTTATGATGGAAACATTGACACAAAAATACTGCAATAGAATTTATTACACAATGGGAAGTTGAGTTCTGATGGCATATGTTGTGGGATGTGTGCAAAAATTGATCTGAGATCACCAATGAGTAGTGTAAGGACCATATTTCTAGAAACTGACATTACACATAGATTGATACATGATTCTATGATATAATTTATTTGATGTATATTCCATTGATTTATAGAACTATTTTATTCATGTCAACTTCTTTATATGTATATTTTATATAAAATATTTATTTAAGACTGTTTTGATATATATTGAATATTTTTTATTATGAAAGAATGTTTTTTTGAAAATATGTAAATTCCATGATATGATTTGTTTTATTTGAGTTGAAATAATATTTGTTTTAATTTTTACGAAATTTATTATAGAGAACTTTTTGATACCCTACTAGGATTTATAGTTCAAATACCACCTTAACCATTAGGTGTTTGTAGATTATCTTTTTATAGGTCCAAGAAAAGGGAATGTGACACTTGGAGGTGGTAGATTTTCTCGATATTTGGGACTTGGAGTGATGTAGGTAACCATTGGATATGTGATCCACCCATTTTATAGGGATGTATGAGTTTTATTCTTGGAAGACACTATGTCTTTTAATGATGTAATGATTGAGTAATATTTTACATATTTAATTATAGTAATTTATTCCTTTGATGTGTTGATCATACTTAGTAGTATCTTTTATATTTCACATTATTATAGAAAAATCCTTCCATTATGACTCCTTTATGATTCCAGGTGTTAGTCTCTAACCTGTGGGGATTAAAAAATCTCTTTAGGCAATGTTAGGGTCCATTCGGGTATTAAGGTACCTGGGTATCTTGGATAGTTCATGAAAAATTGGCACCAAAGCTTCCATGTTAGGTTTTATACCTCTCCTTGATGTAATTATGTAGTTGTGTTGTCCTTGCGAACATGAGGTAGGATAGATTGGACTTAGTAGGGAGTTATGAGTGAGTTCCTGACTAGATCTCATCATAAAAAGCCTTAAGTCATCATGGGTGTTTTGGAAAAGTGTCTTGAGGAATGTTTTGATCTGATTATATAATTTTACCAGCTTTTTATCTGAGTTTTTTAAAACCCAAATCTTGAAATTTTATTAACAAAATTGAAATTCTGATGTTTCTTGTTTGACTTATTGATCTATTTAACCTTGTTTATTATTTCAGTGTTGTTTGTTGATGTTGTGTAAAATAATTCCTCCAAGGAGACGTTTGAATAGAATATAGGAGGAATATTGTAGTGAACCATAAGAGTCTAGTCCTCTAGTAGACCATAATATTTTTGAGATAGTGGTTCATGCTGTCCACGCTTTTGGATAATTATCTGCACCCATTCCCGTTCAGTCTCCAGCAAGAGAACCACAAAGGGATAAATCTAGAGATCATGTTCAAGAGTGTTTTCATAAAAAAATACAATATTTACAAGGATATAATGATCCTAAAGAGGTTTAGGATTGGTTGAAAAATATTTAACTGCCTTTTGAGTTCTTGGAAACCTTGGAAGTTATAAAGGTGAAATATATTAACTTTATGATTGAAGGGCATAACATGAAATAATTGGTTTATATGGAAATGATGAAGAATCATGAGGTATTTAAGTGGAAAAACATTATGGTAATTTTCACTAATCATTTATATCTAGTGTAAATGGTCTTGGTTAATTCCATGGAGTTTCTCAACCTCTAGTAGGGTTATAGGATCATGACATAGTATGTAAGATTTTTTGTAAAGCTCATTCAGTTTTCACTTGAGGTTGAATCCAATGATAATATAAGGGATATATGGTTAGAAATGAGTATCCCAACTGATATAAGATCAAAGGTTTTCTTGCTAAAGATAAATCATTAGGCTTATTTATGGGATAGATCATTGCTTTTTGAGCTTGACTCGGCTGGTAAGTCAAGGTTCATGTGACTTCTTTTTCACCCTAGTTATAGTTATGTTAGTTTTTTTAAAGTAAAGATGAATAATTATGAGTCTTTTAGTGGTTTTTGATAAAAGGATTCATCGAAATATCCTATAGAGAATGACATAAGACCTTTGGCTTGATTTCAGTGTGGTAAGGTTGGACATTCAAAACGGGTTTGCATTGAGGCACCTAAGATACATAGTTCATACAGTTTCTCAGGACACCTATAGAAGTTCCAAAATTTATTTTCTACTCTATGTAGTGGCATGGGATCATCATCACCAAAATGTACTGTGGTGCAGCCAAATTATTTGATAACTAAGGGGTTCCACCAAAAATCACTTGGAATGAAGCTTCTTCATGTAGTGGAAGAGTCTCTAGAGGAAGATGATGTGGGTCTAGTGACCATGAGAGGCACTACCATTGTATCTTCATCTTTAGTGATTTCTTTATTTTTTATTTGTGAATCTCAATTGTTTATATTGACTCGTGTTGTAAATATTTAGAATCATCATATGGATATTTTGTCTTATATAATTGAATGTCATTTTTTTTTTCAATTTAATGTCGATCAAATGTATTATATTAATCTCAAATATACATAATTAATTCATTTTTATATACAGCATGCACAAAAAAATATATTTTTTGAATTTAATCAATTTATATTATTTATTTTATATATTTTTGTTTACTATATTTTAATATTTTTAATATGTATTCATCTTTATTTCAATATATATCCATTTTTTAATGATTTATATTTAATTAATAAAACTTATCCAATTTTTCAATATTGGTAATGGCTACTCATTTTTAATTGTTCAATTTTACTCATTTTTAACAAGAATGAACTTAAGATCAAATATTCATTAATATTTTTAAAAATATATTTGTAAAAAAATATTTGTAAAAAAATATTTGTAAAAAAATATTTATAAATAAATTTATTTATAAATGTATGTTTACTATAATTATATATTTATAATTATAAATAAATAAATAATATTTTTTTTAAAAAGTACTTATATAGTTATAAATAAATAATTATATATATTTAAATAATTATAAAATTATAATAAATTAATTTAAATAATGAATATATGTACTACATTTATATTTATATATATTTATTATATATAAATAACTATATAAATATATGTAATGATATAAATAGTTTTTCAAAATAAGTATTAATATAATTATAAATAAATAATTATATATTCAAAGAATTATAAAATTATTATTTTATAACAAAGTATTATTAAAATTATTATAATTATATATAATAATTATACTTTTTTTAAAAAGTATTATTAAAAATGGTATTATAATTATTTACCATCACTTTTTTTATCACTGATAAATATAGAGATTTATCGGCGTTAAAAAAGTGTTGATAAAATGAATCTTTTTCAGCACTTACATTTTAGCGCTGATAAAGATGGATTTTATAACTGATAAAAAAAGAGTTGATAAAGATTAATTGTATTTATACTTATTAACCTAGAGTTGATAATAAGTATCTTTATCAGTGCTTTTTTGGATGCACTGATAAAAGTGTCCTGATATTTTTTTAGAACCCTAACCATCGTGAATCAGTTCTCATATCCGAAGCTGTCTGCAAAAGCCACATATTTCTGGTGATCATCACTATTGAATCCAAACCTGAATCTAGGATAGAATCAAGGCTCTAGATATTTCAAGGCTTGAATCCAAGTCTCAAATAATTCAAGGGTTGAACAAAACCAAGGCTCTAATAAAATCAATGTTTTTTGATATCTCTACTTTCCCTCGGTTATCCATTGAACCTTCTCATGCCACATCTCTATATCCCAAAAACTCCCATTGTACTATCATATAATAAAACAACCCAAAATTCATTGTTTTTAGATATATCGAAGTATTATCTTCCTCGATAGTATGTGTATCTCCTTGATACCATGTGATTTGAAATATATCAACCCAAATGTTAGGTCTTGTTGTTGTGAGGTATAATAGGATCCCAATACCTATATTCCATTAAATATACCTCTTTACAATCATAAAATTTTGAAAAATTCACCCACATAGCGGTCTATTTTGTCATTGGTTTGGAATATTATATTGTAAATCACTTGGAAAACTATATTTCATATATTGATTAATATATTAATGTGCTTTGAATTCATTGATTCACCTATATAACAAGGAAAATATTTCACCAATCATAGAAATATCGATATCATACCTCATATGATCCCAAACAAAATTTGTTTTTCTTTTTTCCAATCCTAAAATATTATGTCTTCAACATATATGAGTACCAACATCCTTTGATCACTCTCTTTCTTGATGTATAGGCTGTGATCAACACTACCTTGCTAAAAACCAATATTTCTTTGGTATTGATCCAACCTTAAATACTAGTTCCTCAGTGATTTCTCTATCTTATAAAAATAATTCTTTTACTAGAACACTTTTATCTCATTTTCATCCATAATAAATCCATTCTATTTCTCAATGTATTACCCATTAAAAAATCCATTTAGGAATATAGATTTTGCTTCCATTTGGAATAATTTTAACTATATTTTTTATAGAAATAGACAAGAAAAGTCAAATAGTTTCCAACTGGGTTGTGAGTGAAAATTTATCATAAATATAAATTCATTTGATCTAGGAGTTTCCATTACACACCATCTATTATTTATTTTGAACAAATTTTCCATATTCAATGAGTTTATTACCGAACACCCACTTTGTTCTAATAACATTTCTATCTTTCATTCTAGGAAAATTTTCCCATCTCATATTGTTATTATTCAGATCAAACTCCTCATGCATATATTTCATCCAATTATCATCCTTGTCAAACTCTCTAAATGATTAAGGATCTACTTGGGGGAAAATGAGGTCTTTTTATAGAGTTTTAATCCCATGAGTTTTCACCAAAACTGTCCAATCACCAAATGAAAGTTTATTAATTTATTTGAGCCTTTCATGTATTTCTTGAAGTTAATAATCCCTCTTAATTTTCCTGACCATCAATGTCTTATTTTGAGTCGACCTCATCCCCATGTGCTCCCCCATTTACTACTCAATTCAACATTAATTTCCTCTGATGTTTCATCATTATTTTAATTATTAACAATCTCCCCATTCTAATTAGTAAAAAATATCTATCAATTTTATCTTTTAATCATAAAAACATCTCAAACCACCCTTTTTAAGTTAGTATTTAATTGTCTCGTTATTTAATATGATCAATTTTTTCACTACCATAAATCAATGTCTTATTTCAAACAGAATTACCAAAAAAATTTACCAACCCCCAAATCAAAAAATGGTTTGGATAGTTTTATATATATTTGTAAAAATATAGATATTTTTGAAATTATTACCCATTCATTAATATAACTTAAAAATCGATTCATTTATTTCATCACACAAGTAATAGACACTATATATGTTTTACTTTAACACATATAAAAATAGATCATTATTTAATATTTCTTTTTGGTTCCACCCTTAGGAATCTCTGATTACCATCCTTCTAATTCTATAAAATGGGAGACATTACCCCTCTTATATAACACATTGGAATAAAAATTTCATCCTCATCGGTTTAATATTCCAAATAATTATTATTAGAATTTGTTTCTAGGGACTCATACCCTGTCACTTTTATATTACTTGTACTACTCTAAGAATTATTCATCATATGGATGACTAATTATTTGCGTATTTCAAGAAACATAGGTGAATTTACACAAGGGATGGATGATGAGTTCCAATCAACAAAATTCAATGATAACTGTTCATAAGTTGAGATGATGAGGATGATAATTGTATATAACATTCCCCTTTGGATGAATTCAGAGGATAAAACCTACCATAGTGGAGTAATTATATTCTTAAATTCAATTACCCATTTTCTTCTAAGAATACTAAAATTATTTGAAGCAATGAAATGTTAAGTTTCCCTTATTAGAATTATCTAAAAATTTCAACGTTGATAATGAATATCTTAGGTGTATTTATTTATTTATTGTAAAAAATGAATATTTTATAAACCCAACATGATATATTTACTTTCTCTTGGATGATTAAAAGCTTCAATCCAAGGTATCTTATTTTATCCTAATCCTCCTCACTCATTTATTTATTTTTTTTTGGAAATATATATTTGCATTTTTATCATAATTATTTCTTTACAATGGGTATATCCTTGTGGTGGACAATATTTGCACAGTAAAATCATTATCCATAGAATTAATGTATTTTTTCATATTTATGTTTAATTTATTTCTTTTTAGTATTACTCATATAATAATTTTATTCTTGTATAGGTGGATTATTTTTTTTGGGTTAGGGTGGTTTTTTCAAAGCTTCTCATGCTCTTGAGGTATTGGACTTTGATCTTGCAACTGAGATAATGAAAATAAGAAAATACATCAAGAATTCATACAAGCATCAAGAATAGGTGAATTTTGACTGATTATATAATTAATTTACTCATCATTTTATTTACTATTTTTAAGTTAATTTCCTTATCATTTTTATCTAATAATTATTGAGTTTCTTACATAGATATTTTGGGAAGTCATATTTTTCTTTCAACCATATACAACAAGCCACAAAAGAGAAAAAATGTTTCTTTCTGCCAATGTTATTAAATTCTCCCTTTTCATTTTATTTATTTTTCAAAATTCCAATGATGCATATTGATTCGATTTTGTTAGCTGAATTTTTTTCTTGAAATCCAGAAGATTATAGAAAGCTCATGTCCCAATATTGATGATTTCTCATGATATAATGGGAACATGATCTTCCTATGTTCTTTTGGATTTCCACAATGAGAAAGGTTTTTCATATAAGAACATTGATTAAATATATATACAGTGTTGAATTTTGGACAAAGAAAGAAAATGGAAATATAGTAACATTGATAGTTAGGATTTTATTGAGACTTTGGGATCTGTAGGAATCAACTGCACCTCAATTTGACACATGGTGTGACCGATATGAGTCAAAGTGATTCTTTTTATTTAAAATTGAAATTAATTTTAGTAAAAAAGACAACTGACATACTAAAAACTTATAAATCATGTTATTATTATCTCGATACTTTATTTAAATGGACCATAAGTAATTTGAGACATATATGAATCAACGAAACCTCAATTCAACGAATGACATGACTGTTATGACTTAATGTGTCTGTTATTAGTTTAAAATCAATAATTTATTTCAAAACAATTTCACTCAATAAAAACAAACCAAAAACACTTATATTTTCTTGATAATTTAGGATATCAATTCATAAGTCATTTTTGATGGGTAGGAATAAATCTCACATTAAATCGATACATGATGTGATCGGTATGAGTCAAAGTAAATGTTTCGAGTTTAAAATTACATTTATCAAAAATATAAGAAACATGATCAAAACTAAGGAAACAAATTTATATTGTTTTTATAATTTATAAAACAATATATAAGTCATTTTAGATGTGTATTAATCAATTTCATTTCACTCCAACAAACGGTGTGACTGGAATGACTCCAATTTTAAATTGACATCAATTTTAGTAAAATGAAAAATTAACCCACTCAAAACTAATAAAATGATTTAAAATTGTTTTGATACTTTAGGGAAATGATCCATTTTTCATTTTTTACATATAGGAATCTCCCACACCTCAATTTTATACACGATGTTCCCATTATGACTCAATGATTTTGTTATGAGTTTAAAATCGACAGTTTAGTTTAAAAAATATCACCCACTAAAAACTGAGAAAATGAACCAATATTTTCTTGATAATTTAGAAAATTGAGTAATAATAAATTTTTGAAGTTTTGGAACTAACCTTACATAAAACTAATACTTGATGTGATCGATATGAGTCAAAGTGTTTGTTTCTTGTTTAAAATGATATTTTAGTAAAAAAGATAAGTGCATACTAAAAACCAAGTAAACATATTCATATTGTTTTTATATTTTATGAAAAGGATACATAATATATTTTGGATGTGTATGAATTATCCTCACCTCAATTCCACACACAATGTGTCTGATATGACTCTAAGTGTGTCTTTTTATTTAAAATTGTTATATATTTTAGTAAAAAAAAAAACTGAGCTACTTAAAACCAGTAAAACACATTTATATTGTCTTAATAATTTAATAAAAATGATCCATAAGCCATTTTTGATGTTTATTATTCATACACACCTCAATATGATGCACATTGTGACAATTATGACTCCAAGTGCATCTTTTTATTTAAATTTGACATCAATTTTAGTAAAAAATAAAAATAACCTACTCAAAATTGGGAAAATGCATTTGGATTGTTTTGATACTTTTGGAAAACAATACATAAGTAATTTTTGGTGTTTAGGAAGTA
Source organism: Viscum album (assembly GCA_963277665.1). Classification (NCBI taxonomy): domain Eukaryota; kingdom Viridiplantae; phylum Streptophyta; class Magnoliopsida; order Santalales; family Viscaceae; genus Viscum; species Viscum album. The sequence continues at coordinate 820,399,103 of OY728125.1, read as the reverse complement.
GAAAAACCTCAATATGATACATTATGTTCTTTGTATGACTCAATTTTTCTTTTATTCGTTTACAATTGACATTTTAGTTCAAAAAGTGTCACTCACTGAAAAATGAGAAAACATGATCAAACTACCTTGATAATTTTGGAAAATGATTCAAAAGTCATTTTCAATGTGTAAGAATTGGTATCTCATCAAAACGAGACATTATGTGACCATTATGAGTCAAAGAGCACTTTTCTAGTTTAAAATGTCATTTTAGTAAAAAATACAAGTGAAATACTCAAAATAGGGAAAAAAATCAGATTGTTTTGATACTTTAAGAAAATGATCCATAAGTCATTTGAGATGTTTAGGAATCAGACGAACTTCAATAAGACGCATGATGTTATTGGTATGACTCCAAGAACATCTTTTCAATATATAAGTTTCATTTTAGTTTAAATCATGCATCACATCCCCAAAACTGAGAAAACAAGACTAGATTGTTTTCCCATCATTATATATGCTATTACTTATTAATTTCCTTATGATTATTATCTTATACTTATTTATTTATTTTTCATTGAGATAATTCTTGAAGATGAACAAGAAATGGTGTTACGTGCAAGAATCAACCACAACTCAATCTGATACACAATGTTCCTAGTATGAATCAAAGTTTAGTTTAAAATTGTAACTTTCTACTAATTTATTTCATTATATTATTACTAACATAAGAATTGTTTTCTTATATAGGTGAATTTTTTTTTCTTGAGCAAGGGTTAAGATCAAAATACAAAGTAAGACTATTGTTTTTGAATGTATGTAATAATTTATACTTTTGTAATTGTATAAACCAATGTTTTCAATGTCCATAATATAGTTTTTTCTTATATTTGTGTTGTACATTTTATTTAATTTAAATTACATATTCTTACTTGATTTTTCTGATTTCATGGTGTTTTTGGGGATGCGATGTGCTGTTTCAGCACACTGCACTAGTGCTACTGTGTTCTGTTGTAGTATACCATAGTTTTCCCCTATATAATCTCTTTTATAATTGCTAATAAAGAATTCATTTATCTGTGCTAATAGATAAATGGATTTTTTATCAAGGCATCTAAAAGTTCTGATAAAGGGGTCCTTTATCAGTGGTTTTAGAAGCACTGATAAAGCACCCCTTTATCAGCATTTTTTAGTGCTGAGAAAATACTAGGGATTTTAATCTCACTCTGTTGGTAACCACTTCTCTAGCACTGACAAATTCTATTTTTAGTGTTTTAAGGGCCTTTTTTTTAGTAATGTGTTCTTTGAATTTTAGCTTGAACGAGACCTGAGTTTGATTAAAAACGAACATTATTTTTCAGAGTTGAGTAGGGTAATATTGATCTTTGATTTTGACTAGGAGTTATAATCTTTTAGTTATGATCTCCATCTATTTATCATCAAGTTTAATCACATTTTTTATTTTTATTTCTCTATCTTGCACTGGTATGGGAGGTGAAATTTTCTATTGATCTAGTACATTTTACTCATCCATTTTATATTACTTATTATTGATGGCACCCATAGAAATTAAAGAGTTGGAATCTTATTTGGATGATCTTCTTGGGAAGGGTTTCATATTTATGAGTGTGTCCACTTAGGAAACACCTATTCCATTTATGAAGAAATTAGATGGGATACTTCAAATTTTTTTGATTACTGAAAAATAAATCGAGATACGGGGAAGAAAAGTTATCTATTTATATAGATTGATGATCTATTTGAAAATTGAAATGGGTGAAGTGGATTTTGAAGATTGATATTTCATATGGTATTATCCAGTTGATAATTAACTACTGAAAACAAGACCTATACCCATGGTTTTGGGAACCGTGGACTGGAATGACGTGTGTATAGGGGTCTCAGCCTATACCCACAATTTGGAGAACCATGGGTATAGGGGATTCAAATGTGGAACACGCTGGAACAGTGTGGCATACAACAGACCCCACGATTTTCAAACCGTGGGGTATTTAAATTAAAAAAAACACTTGGGGGGTTTTGAACCCGCACCTTGCGCTAAGCCTCGCTGCCACAACCCACCAATGGACCAGCCGAGCTGTAAGTTTTATTTGTTATATATACATATATCTGGGTATATATATTAATATGGGGTATTTTAATTCAAAAAAGGAACACAAAGGGTTTGAAACTCGCGCCTCGCGATGAGCATCACAGCAGAACCTCACCAACGGACCAACCGAGTTGTAATTTATTTTTGTTATATATACTTACATCTGCGTATTTATATTAATATTATCTATGTGGGGTATTTAAATTCAAAAAAAGAAGCCTGGGGGATTTGAACCGGTGACCTACAGCACCCACAAAGAATGGTTTACCAACCGAGCTAAAGAAATTTTCAAATTTTATATTTATATATATATAAATATATTAATCTAAACTGTGAAAAAATGTCTTCCCGCAATTTTTTTTCACGTCCCGCCTAATTTTCTTTCCCTGCCATAATGCGGGAAAGCTATACCCACAGTTCTGGAGAATCGTGGGTATAGGTCTTCAAAAAAAAAACCCGCAATACCAACGGTTTTCAAGAACCGTCAGTATAGGTCTTCAAAAAATACCCTATACCCACGGTTTTCTCCAAAACCGTGGGTATAGGTCTTAAAAGAAAACTATACCCACAGTTTTTGGCACATCTATGGGTATAGGTGGCTTATACCCACGGTTTTGGAAAACCATGGGTATAGGTTGACATACTATCCCTCTACCCATAGTTTTAGAAAACTGTTGGTATAAGGGTACCCTATACCCACAGTTTTTTGCAAAACCGTGGGTATAGACCTATTTTCCAGTTGTGATTAAAAGATATGAAATTTTGAAGACAACCATCAGGAGTAGGTATTTATATTTTGAGAATAATTTTATGCCATTAGTTCTAGGAAAATCTCTTTTAGTTTTTATGGATTTTATGAACATGATATTTCATTAGGACCTTAACTCTTTCATAATGGAATTTTTGGATGATATCCTAGTTTACTCTTAGATTGAGGTGGATCATCTGTGTCATTTTAGTGAAATTTTGGAAACCATGAGAAATAATCAAATTTACATAAAGCTTTTGAAATGTAATTTCTAGATCCGGGAAGTGTAGTTCTTTGGATATGTGATATTGGAACTTAGTATTTCAGTTGATCCTTAGAAGATGAAACCTATTATGAAATGGGAGCATCCACGTAATATTTTTGAGGTTTGGATCTTCTTAGGTTTGTCGGGGTATTACAATAGATTTGCCAGATATTTCTTAAAGTTTTCTTCTCTGATCAATAATCTCAGTTGGAAAGTAGTGAAGTTTATATGGGATTAGATATTTTAGAGTTATTTTTTTGAACTGAAACAAATTTTTTACTTCTTTACTGATTTTGAACCTTTCAGATATAGGACAATGCTATGTTTTCCTCTATGATGCATCAAGTTCATGTTTGGGTTGTATTCTTATACAAAGTGATCACATGATATCTTATGGTATTATAAATATTAGTAAACATAAGAATAATTATATAACCCATGATATTGAACTAAAATCTATGATGAATTATCTTAATATAAGTAAGAATTATCTTTTTAGTAAAAGGGTTAACATTTATTCTAACTACAAAATCATTATTTACATCTTCTATCAAAAATATTTTAATCTATAACATAGTCATTAGGTGGAGTTATTATAGACTTTTGATTTTGACATTACCTAAACCCCTTATAAGGGTAATTAAGTTATTGATACTTTAAGTAAGAAAATATTGACCAAGTCCCTGAGATAATCATCATAAGAGTGGAGTTTGATGGCTCTCTTTGATCAGTTACACTTGGGAGTCTGGGAGAATAAGTCTCAGGTTGTTTTGGAAAGTGTTCAATTGAACTACTATCTTATCGATAAGATTATTCAGGTGGAATAGTTTTATAATGAATTATATAGATTTATCTAATATCTTTTTGGTGGGGATACCATTAGGGGCGAGTCATTCTTTTTAGAGGGTATCTTTTGTTTCCATAATTGGTATGTTGTGCCTTTGCTTTTGAGAAAGACTATGATAATTTTTTACAGTTTTTATGGGTAGTTCACCCTATAATAATTATGATGTTTTATGAAATTTGATTATGATTCTGGTGTCCATGTGATGAACACCTATCGTAGGGCGTGAAAAAGTGTATTTTTATGTTTTCCTAGTGTAGCATAGAGGCTGACCGGGGTCATCTCACTTGAGGAGCTTTCTCAGTTCGTTCACCTACATAGTCTAATTCACCTAAGAAGTAATTATTTTTGTTGTTTTATGTTTTATGAAATAAATTTAATTTAATAAAATAAATGAAATGAAAAATAATAAGAAACTGACATTCAATTATAAATTACTATGCAATGCTAAAGAGAATGGAATTATGGAAGAAAGGAAGTTCTCTCGAGAGAACTTTTAGGGAGCACCTTCATTGACTAGATTCAAATATTCTTAGTGAAAAAACTCCATAATATGTGTGCACACCATAGTCTACCCCAGTTATGAATGAAAAATATATTTAGTGATATCCAAGCACACCCTCCATTCACCTCCTCAATCGAGGGAAAATTGTTGTAGATCAAGAAGTTAAACTTTAGACAACCATATTGAGGATTACACCCAATATAAATTATTCTTAGAATTAACTAGAAGAATATTAAAAACATGGTCTTGGGTTCAAGAAAATGATTACTCCCTTGGGATATTCCTCGGATTAGTTACTCATGATCATGAGTATTATATTTCACGATGGTAAGATGAGAAGAAGAAAAGATGGTGGATGGGTGGACACAATAATAGAAACAATGCATGAATTTATTAGAAATCTAAATTAAAATTGAAAACTAAAACAAAAATAATGAAAATAAATAAATTAAAAAGAAATGTGGAATTTTTTTGGCCGGTATCCCTCGGTGGAGATCTCCTCCTTGGTTCCTTGAAGGAATGGATGGAGAATGGGATGACTTGGGAGGGAGGAGCTCCCCTCCTTTTATAGGCAGAATCCCCCCCAAATTTGATTCGTTTTAGACCCAATAAATGACCTCTTCACACATTCCACCCTTCATGGATGTTTTCCATAAATATCTTGTCCGTCCCTACTCAAAATTTTAGTATATTTGGACATCATATTTGGGAGTTATGAAATTTTTATTGGGCTTTTATTTTTCAGGATGAAGTTTCCAAGAAGATTTCTTCAAAATTATAACAACCAATGGTAATCTTAATGACTTACAAACTCCCTCCAATTAATTTTAGAGCATACCATTTGTGTAATTGTTTTATTCTAGGTAGAATAACTATAATTGGAGTTTTTTTTTGCTAATATGGACTTTCGTTATGGTGGAGGGGTCCACGCTATCCGCTCAGGAAAATCCTCAAATTAATTAATTTTTAAGGCCCTTAGATGGCCGAATCATCCCCTGGTCCAGAAGAAAAAATTGAAAAAAATAAAAAAATATTTCTAATAGAAAAATGTTCACTCAATTTGGATTTATATTTTTCATTAAATGTATAAAATACCCTTGATGTAAAAATCAATTCAAAATCCAGAATTAATCATTTTCACCATTTTTATCAAAACACATCATAAATCCAAAATTGATTCATATAAGATAAAATTGATATTTTGGGATTATTAAAAAAATTTATATTCATACAAAAAATATTGAAAATATTAGATCTATCAATTCCAACACACTTAAACCAAGCTTTTCGTCAAGCATAAAATCTAAACATGGAATTCAGAGGACACCAATGTTACCAATATTAAAATTCCAAAGTAATAAAATTTAACAATTTTAATTTTAAAATAAAACATTAAATAATACTCTTAAAATATAAATTTAATTTCCCATTATTCATAGAAACATTTAATTCATGTATTTTACTTTTACCCTTTGAAAAAATGGAACTTCTTATTTCTTTCATTCAAGATTCTCAATTCATTATTATTAAGCATTCCACATCATGATTTACCTCACCTTTGAATTTTTCCTCTAATCTCCCATGATACAATTCAAGTAGAGTTATGGTCATATCATAAGAACATGCACCTTATCCATAATCTTGTAAAATAACTACTTTATCTACTTTGTAAAGACAAAAGGCACATAAAATCACGAGGAATTTTCAATAAAGGTTCAAATGACTCTGAGGATTAAGGTTGGTAGGATTTGATGTTTTAAAAATTAAGGCTCAAGGAAAAGGTTTATCTCTTAAGTAAAGTTCATGATATCAAAATTTTAGTGAAATTCTCCCATTCAATTTTGCATTACCCATTTTCCCCAAAACTCAAAGTAAAGTCAAGATCAAAGTAATGCATAATGAATGATTAATTCGCCCTCTTGATTTTTTTTAAATTTTTATTTTTTTATTTTTTTTCTTTGAAAGTTATGATTAGATCAAAACTCACATCCATCACCTAACCACATACGAATTGAAGATCTTCAGTCTAGAAAATGGTGATTTTTGGTTCTCCCATATCATAACCCATTTTTTCTTTCTTTTTTTATTGTTTTTTTCATTTAATTTTTTTATTCAATAAGGGAAAAACAATATAGGACAATGAATTATTCCAAAACCTTTTATAATTAATTCAATAACACCCACACAACTTTTCCTTACAATGTAAATCATCTCTTCTACCATGAATCCCTTCACCCCCACACTTCATCTTTAAAATAACATGCAAATTCCAAGAGTAGGGTAAGAATGTATTAAAATGGATGAAAACATGGACCATCCCTTTAAAGGTCATTCATGGTCTCTATGGGCTAAAATAAGGATTTATGTAAAGGTGGTATTTAAGGATAATGGATTTTCAAAAGATTCTTCTGTCATTTAAATGTGTTTTTGTACAATAATAGCTTTGAAAAGTTCAAATGAAAGTTCTGGTCGGTGACATGTCCCAAGATCACTCAAGAAATATGCTCAAGAATAAATACAAAGTACTTGGTCTAGAAATACTCTTAGGAATGGGACATATTATATTGGACAATCACTCAAGGCATAAACAATAACAACAAATTAATTCACATGGAAATTTCAGTAATTTCAAAGTATGAAAAATGGTAGGGAAATTTCATTTACATAAATCAACTAATTCCCTTAAATCATGAGTCATCATTTCAATATCCATGATTCACTTTAAACATTAAATTTTCCATTTTACTCATTAAATCTCATTAACATTGATATCTAAATCATGGAATCACTGTATTCCTAAAAAACTCATGTCTCCTAGATAAGTAAGGATAAGAATTAATTCGAGTGTGGGTATGAAATTCTTATCTTTAAATATCAAATCATGTTTTGGACCAAAAAATGAAAGGAGTTTAATAGATAATCATAAAATGTGAACTCCATTTTGAAATAAATATTTGGTCCTATTTCACCAATTATTTGGGTTTCCTTCTACCATTATGAACCTATAAAAGAAAATAACTCAATTAAGAACAAAGATCATGTCATTAATACTCACAAAGATAAGATGGAGTAGGCCACATGCTGGACTAATTATTAATACTGAATTTTAAATTTAAATTCCTAATATTTAAAATAAAAGTACTAAAAATAATGTAAATGAGAAATCGTGGAATGATCCCCCAAGTGGGCCCTTGAATCTTTTACTGTCTCCAGAGGTAAGTTTCATCTTTTATCCATAATCCATCAGTGGATGAAGCTTCTTTGATTTGAACTACCACATGTGGCTCTTCCTAGCTTTCAATTCTTTATTCTTTATGATGAGGTATCCATAGACAGAGTATACCATATCTCCCCAATTCAAAATGTGGTATAGATTGCATGGATGGGGTAGGATGAAGTAGGGAGCCTCCTCTTCTTTTGTTGCTACTTATGGAACCATCTTGTCTTCCAGTGCTGGCTTCATGGGGGATTCAACCTTTGGTCTAATTTCCTCAGGCTCAACAACTTGTATCTCTTAATTTTGGGGATCCTCCACTATCTATTCAATTTATTCAGGGATCTCCAGGCATTCCTCAACAGGTGAAACATTTTCTAAATCATCCTCCAAGGCGTAGTATGAGTTTTCCAAATCTGAAAATTCAATATAATTAGGAGAGATACTCAAATTTGTTTCAAAAAAATTTAATGAATTTGAGTTTAAGAATATATTATCTACCTAATTTGGTTCATCATTGATATAATATTCAATTGAAATTTCCTCTTGGAGTTGATATTCACTGGATGTAGGTAGTTAGTCAGGGTCCTCCATCATTACTTCAAATTCCACCACTCTGGCAGTTTCTTCCTTCAGTGTTTCTGGCTCTTCTTCTTTGAAAGACTCAGGGAGATCAATTAGTTCCTCACTTTTATTATAAAATTCATCCAGTTCTTGTTGATCTTTCACATGTGGATTAGTAGCTAAGTATTCCTCCCTTTTCTCCTTATGTTCTATGATGAGTGGGGAAATTTCTTCCACCACTACTTCAGTTTCATGCTATGGCTCAGGGTCGGGTTTCTCTTGGGCAGCATGGACATATTCTATTAGCCTTTATATTTGAATCTTTAGTCCTTCTATGGCCTCTTTAAGTTGATTCACATGATATATGTTGTAATCTAAATCTGATTCCTCTTGTTTTTATTGTACATGCGAGTAGTTATTCCATGCATAGTAATTTTAGTTTGGATTCATCATGGAAAATTTACCTTTTTTGGATTTTTTTTTGTTTTTTTGAAAAAAATGAAAATAAATCTACAACGTGAAAGTTGAAAAAGATAAGTAAACTACTAATTGGATCCCAGGAAACAGTGTCTTTTTTGATGAATGCCTATCATAGGGCATGGAAAAAGCGTATTTTAATACTTTCCTAGTGAAACATAGAGGCTGACCAGGGTCATCTCACTTGAGGAGCTTTTTCAGTTCGTTCACCTACATAATCTAATTCACCTAAGAAGTAATTATTTTTTGGTTTTATGTTTTATGAAATAAATTAACTTAAAATAAATAAATGAAATGAAAAATAATTGGAAACTAACATTCAATTCTAAATTACTATGCAATGCTAAAGATAATGGAATTATGGAAGAAAGGATATTCTCCTGAGAGAACTTTCAGGGAGCACCTTCATTAAACAACTTTAAATATTCTTTGTGAACACACTCCATAATATGTGTGCACACCTTAGTCTACCCCAGTTGTGAATGAAAATTATACACAGTGATCGCCAAGCTCACCCTCCATCGACCTCCTCAATCGAGGGAAAATGGTTGTAGATCAAGAAGTTAAACTTTAGATAACCACAGTGAGGATTACACTCACTATAAATTATCCTTCAAATTAACTCAAAAAATATTAGAAACATGGTCTTGGGTTCAAGAACCTGATTACTCCCTCGGGATATTCATTGGATTAGTTACTCATGACCATGAGTATTATAGTTCATGATGGTAAAATGAGAAGAATAAAAGAGTGTGGATGGGTGGACACAATAATAAAAACAATGCATGAATTTATTAGAAATCTGAATTACAATTGAAAACTAAAACAAAAATAAAGACAATAAATAAATTAAAAATAAATGGGGAAGATTTGTGTCCAGAATCCCTCAATGGATATATCCTCCTTGGATCCTTGAAAAAATGGATGGATAATGGAATGATTTGAGAGGGAGGAGCTCCCCTCCTTTTATAGGCAGAATTTTTCCCCCGAAAGTTGACTCGTTTTAGACCTAATAAATGACCTGTTCATGCATTAAACCCTTCATGAATGTTGTTCATAAATATCTTGGACGTCCCTCCTCAAAGGTTCAGCATATTTTGACATCATATGTGGGAGTTATGAATTTTTAATTGGGAATTTTGTTTTCTGGATGAAGTTTCAAGGAAGCTTCCTTCAATTGTATAACTCCTAATGGTAACCTTAATGACTTCCAAACTCCCTCGAATTAATTTTATATTGGACCCTATGTTTCCTTGTTATATTATAGTTATAATAACCAAAATTTTAGTTGTTTAAGATGAGATGTAATTCTCTCAAGGTGGTGGGGTCCATGCTGTCCGCCCAGAAAAATCTTCAACGTCATTAATTTTTAAGGCCCTTATATGGACGAATCATCCACTGGTCTAGAAGAAAAAGTTGAAGAAAATAAAATAACTCTTCTAAAAAAAATATTCCCTCAATTTGGATTTATATTTTTAATGAAAATTTAAAAATATCCGTGATGTAAAAGTCTGTCCAAAATCCAAAATTAAGCATTTTCACCATTTTGGTCAAAACACATCATAAATCCCAAATTGATTCATATAAGCTTGAATTGATAATTTTGGATGATTAAAACAGTTAAAATTAATACAAACAATATTGAAAATATTAGTTATATCACTAACTATGAGTTGAGATAATGATGAATTTGTTTTTCATTGTTGTACCTTCCAATCGGTGAAATCCAAGAACCAAACACCTTTAGGTTTGCTTTAGCCACTTCCAGTGTTGACTTGGAAGTGGGATGATATTTCTATGGATTTCATGGTTTAGTTTCCTTATACCCATTGAGGGAAGAATGTGACATGATTTGTAAATGATATTTTAACCACATCATCTCATTTAAAACACATTTAATATACAACTAAAGTTAAGAACTTGGAACATATCTACATACAAGAGATCATTAGATTTCATGGAGTTCCATATACTATAGTATCTTATAGGGATCCATATTTTTGTTATACCATTTTTATAGGCCTCCATGAGGCCATGGGATCCCAAGTAATTTTGATCATGGCATATCATCCAAAAATAAATTGTCAAACCGAATGATCTATACAGATTCTTAAGGATATGCCATGTGCTTGAATTCTTGAATTTGGTGGAGACTGGGATGAACACTTGGGATTTATTGAGTTTACCTATAACAATAGTTACCAGTATAATATCAGAACGGATTCTTTTGATGCCTTTTATGGCCGGACTTGAATATCTTCATTGTGTTGGTTGGGTATTGGTGAAAGTTATTTGGAGGGACCAAGTTTTGTTTAGGAGACGATGGTGAGGATTTAGTTGATTCATTGGAGGATGTTGATGGAAAAGTGCTAGTTATTTTTATAATTATAGATGTTGGAGTTATATATTGCTGAATAAGTGTTTTGAGAGTTAAACCTCGTTTGGGTAACCAATTTTTCCAGAAATAGGGAAATCATTTGCATAGGTTTGTGGGTCTTTTTGAGATTGTTGAGTGAGTGTAGAAAGTGTCATAACTTTTAGAACATACACTATAGTTGACTTATATCCATATTCTATTCTATTTATTGAAAATTAGAAAGTATTGTTATGAATATTCTCACACTTTTAGTTGGGGAGATCTTGATGTTGATCCTAATTTATCTGTGACTAAGAATCTGATCAGGATTATTGATTCTGAGAAAAAGGTTCTTTGTGGGAATATGATACCTTTGGCTTGTGTTCTCATGTAGTATAGTTATAATTCACATGAGACATAGGAGTGGGAGACACTTATGAGAAATCATTGGTCTCATCTCTTTAATATGGAATATTCTTAATAGGATTTATAGGTAAAGAAAGGGTTTATAGTGGGGAGGTTGTAACATCCCATTACCTTCTTTTATGTGCTTATGGACTCTTTTTTATATCCATTATTGGTTTGGTGTGTTTCAGGATTTTAAATTATGAAGAGTGTTTCTTATAGAAAATTTTCTAAAGTTTAGGGATGCATGTTTTTTTTGAATTAATAGAGTTCGGTTATTTAGGTGTTAAAGGTTATAGAGGGTTCTATTTGTACTGAGTTGAGTAAGAGGATTTTCTAAGTTTTTTTTCTGTATGAAATGGATGTGTACTAATTGTAGGAAAGTTTCACATTGGGAACATAATTCATTATATTAAACATTAAATTATAAGAATCTAGGAAATAGTTTCTTGATGTGAATGATATAAAATCCAAGAATTGGTTTCATGATGTAAATTTGTCAAGATTGATATTTTTAAACTAAGACAATGAATTTTTAGCATATCCACCACTCAGGATATTCACATAATGAATCGAGGATCCATGTCATGAATTCCTAGAGAAAAAAAGTTATTTATATGGTTATTCCTAAAAAATATTTTGTTTTCCATGCATCATATTCTCTGAATCCTTAGGGAAAATCTGAGATATTTTAGTGCAATTTCATCCCTACTGCACATCTTGTTTTTGTATTTGATCTCTGATGAGTTCCATCAGTTTAGTTTTATGCTCCTGTCTACTATCCATATATGGAGGCAGTATGATCTTATTTTTACTTATGGAATCAAAGTTTGATATTGATTATTTATGATCTAGGTTTTCCTTGTTGATCTCATTCTCCTTTATTCCTTATTAGAATTTCCCATTGTGGGAGTTGATTTGATCGGTAATTAAAGGTTGGTGGTTCCATAAGATCTTGACCTATAATTGAAACATTAAATTTATGAATTTAATTGAAATGAGTTTTTGAATTATTTGAAAACCCATATTTTAGATGTTATAGATGATTTTGAAAAAGACTTTGAGATTTTGAAAACCCCTCAATTTCAAGGGAATTGAAATTTTTGGGTGTATTTTAGAAAATTGATGGATTGATTTGGAAAATTTATTTGATTAAATTATTTTTTATGAATTAAATTTAATGATTATTTGAAAATGAATGAATTGATGAAAACTAATGATTTATTTTTTAAATGAGAAATAATTTTAAAAAATGAAAGTGGAAAATTGTATTTTGAATTGATTTGAAATGATTGATTTACCCATAATTTATTTGTTGATTGACCGAAGCACATGCGAAACTATGTAGTTAATGGATAACTAGGACAATAATGCTAGGATATAACCATTAGCATTGGATTGATGAAGAAAACACCAACATAAACATACTATGGTAAGATTTTCTCCCTGATGGGGACTTGAGTCTTGATGGCTTAAGTCCTGGGATGTGTGCACACATTGAGCCAAGATCAACAATGTGTACTATAAGGATCTTATTACTAAAACTTAATTACCATAGTAATTGATTCATAATTATATCATATACTTTATTTTATTATTACATTTAATTGATTTATAGAATTTTTTTTATGTTGACTGCTTTAAATAAGTTTTTAATATAAAATGTTCTTTTAAGCATGTTTTGATATTTTTTACCATCCTTGATTTTGAAATCATGTTTTTTTTGAAAATATTTCAATTAAATTGATTATTTTATTTTAATTGAAGGAATATTTGGTTTAATTATTATAGAATTGTTTATGGTATACTTTGTGAGACCCAACTTGGATTTATTGATCAATACCTACCTTTTCATTTGGGTGATTATATATTGTCTTATAATAGGTATGATCAAAGGAAAAGATCCACTTTTAGGTGGTGGATGTTCTAGAAATTTGGGACCTAGGGTGATGGATGTGATCAATGGACCTATAATCCACCTATTTCATGGGATATGTATGTGTTTTTATCTTTGATTATTTTGTCTTTTGATGATGTACTGATTGAGTACTATTTTATCCATTTGATTCTGGAACATTATTCCTTTTAAGTGTTGATCATACTATCTTTTATCTTTTTTTTATCCTCATTATTGTAGGAAAATCATTCCCTCATGACTATTGTATGAGGCTAAGTGCTATCTCCAACATGTGGGGATCGATAATTCCCTTCAGGGTATATCAGGGTTAGTTCAGGTATTAGGGTACCAGGGTATTTGGGTTGGTTCATGAAAAATGAGACACTTCCTCCATGATTTAACCATAAAATGCTAAATCATTTAATTCTTGGGTGTTATTCTCCTTGTTTCCATGCTATACTAGCATCTCTCAAAGCAATGGAAGAAGGAAAATAAAGTTATGGCCAGGAGGATCAATGATAGGATTCAAATGGAAGAAACACTATTCTTGTAGATTAACATTATTTATATTGGACTTAAGGATTCTATTAGATACTTCGTTGAATTTACATTTATGTTTATAATTTATGAGTAAATTCTATGCAAATTACAACATTGGTGACCCTTTGACCTTTTATATAGCACTTAAACACATTTAATTATTCTATATGTTTCATCATATAAAACACTTATAATCAGTGATATACTTTATGTAAAATAGATTCAAACATTAACATTTAACATTTAACTACTACATAAATCAAAGGATTCCATGTTAATCATAAGATATGACTTTCATTTTCCATTTTATTATGATCTAGATATATTATACAATACTATAGAGTTTTAGTTATGTGGTATCACTATAACACACCTTATGATATCCTCAATTCTATGATATAAGGCATTATTTGGATTTATACATTTTATACCCTATAATATGATCATATCATACAATACAATATAGCTAAAAACATTACACTATTTACATTGTCTTTGGGGCATATCTTCATCAGTGAACTTGTTCTAAATAGAAACAGCCAGTGGCCCTTGGATAAAGTGACCATCATAAACCTGTACTTGATAAATGATTTATAATATTTCTAGTGTTATGGTAATAGTGAAATTATGATACCCCTTGGACTAATCTCACATTAGGAGCAAACTAAAATAAACAATATACGCTATATTTACTTATTAATTTGTGGGGGATGAATAACGATGTGCTTACATAGTAATTTTTGAATGAATGAAATTAGAATACTAATAAGGTTTTTAACAATGAAAATACTAATATATGGGTGTGGATATTAATAGTTTTTGAGGAAAATTTTAATGTAATAAGTTAAAATTTTGTTAAGTAGGTCTCACCCTGATTCACCCCCTCTGAAAGTGCATCAAAATAATTAGTAATTCTATCATGAGATATCAGAGAAGTGGTTAGTTATATTTTATAATAATTATATTATACCTTTAAATTGTGATTACTTAACCCATTGATATTTATTATTTGTGTTTTTAACTTATTGTTTTGTTTTTATAAATTTTATTTTGAAGACTACAGAACATATGATTAGAATTTTGGTATTTGATACATCTAGTTATGAAAGCTGGAAGAGAGATATAATATCTTATATATATTTTCTTGAAAATAATGTATTGGAATTTATTTTAAATTAATATTATATAATTAATAAAAATAAGATATATATTTATGAAAAAACATAAAATATTTTCTTCTTTGGTTTATAAAAAAAGGGGTTTAGGAATTTTTCTTATTATGGAATAAAAAAATAAAATTTGAAGATTTATATGAAAATTGGGTCCCATAGTATCATTCCTAATTGTTCCAAAAAGTTTTAATTCCAAATAATTAGGAGGTAATTATGTTTTTAAATCTAAAAATTCAAATTAATATGAATTAATATACTTTATGAAAGAAATAATATACTCTTACATATCTTAAAAAAACACAGAGAATATGATTTTAAGAAAATATAGCTCAAGAAAAGGCAATGGAAAGATTGAAATTAATTCACTAGATACAATCAAGTAAAAGAAAGTATTTAAGAGTAAATTATAAGAGTTTTTAAATATGAAAAATCATAATTTTAATGGTAATTAATTTAGTATATAGAATGTTTTTTCATCTTATTTATATACGGGAAATGAGATTCGTCATGGAATTATCTTATATAGTATTTTACTAAGAGGAAGAAAATGAGTATTGATTGAGATAAACATGTAGAAGATGATATTTAATTATTTTGTGAATTCGTTTTTCAAAAATTAATTCATATATTTATTATGAAAGAAAGTTATTCATTGTAACACTGCTAATGATTTATAGTATATGATGATGGAGTTATATGAATGTTGTTCATATAATGGAAAATATTTTAAAGTTTCAACTAGTTATTAAAAATAAAAATATGATATTTATGATGAGACAAATGATGCACTAAATTTAATTTTAGGGAAAGAGTTTGATAAAATTGAATTAAAAAATGGGTGACTCTATGTCATTTGATAAAAGTAGAGATAAAGAATAATGAAAAATATCAAGATTAAAGAGATGTGAATGATGTGGCTTGCTTCAAGAAAAAAATTATTAATATAAAACTCATAAATACATGGATGATCAATTGGGGAATAAAATAAGATATATATAATTAAATATGATATATTTCTATATATAACTAGAAGAAAAAATCAATATATGTAAAGATCTTAAAGTTACTATTGTTGATTTTAATAATTGAGCTGTAAAATAGTTAAACATTTACATAAATGAGAACATTGTTATAAATTTGATTTTTTTGGATATTCAATAGAAGTTGTAAATAAAATTAAATATATTAAAATATGAAAACTCACTCGATTCAAGTTTTTTGGATCTATTGAAAAGTTAGAGGTGTGCCTTAAAAGCCAAAGATCTAATTGCAAGGGTAAAGATATAATTGGATATAATGATGTCACATTATTAAATAAACATAATTAAGTGGATAAAATAAGGTAAAAATAATAAATTAATGTTCTTAAAGGATAAACAATTAGAATAAATGTACTCAAAATGAAATAAATATTTTTCTCATTCTAACCAGAAAAGGAATTCAAAATAGAAACTTGAAGTTCCCCTTGGGATGGTTAATAGTTATTTTATTTTCTATTAACCTCATATATAATCCTTGGAAATGGTTTGGAACATGTTTGGTGTATTTTTGAGAAGTTTACAAATGCATGGATTTGATTTGGAATAAGTTTTGTGATTTTATAATGGAGTCTGAAGTTATCTGTATTTCACCTAATACTGGAAAATTTTTGGCTTGTATAAGCATGAATACCATTTGTATAATTATCATTCTGAGTTGAAAACTTATGAAAAATATGATATTTCTACTGGTTGTTATTTTGATCTTTCAGGATTATCTTCTGAATAATAAATGGAACCAAGTGGTGCAAGATCTATTCTTTAGTGGAAAAAACCCCAAAAACTGATTATGATTCAAATAGTATGAAGATTATATGATACTCACATCATAATGAATAAAAAAAATGTTTATAAAAACCTATTAATGGGTAAATTAAATACTATTAAATATTTTAAATTTTAATTCATATGTGAAATGGGGTGATTTTTTATTATTTCTAATTTTATAAAATCACATGAAAACATTGATGTGATTCAAGTTGTGTTTTTAAAATTCCTAGTTATTTTATGATTGGGTATATAGGAGAAGTTGAGACAGGAGATATCCTTCATTTTATGAATATAGGTTTATTGAATACCCTTTCATGTGGAAGTTTAAATGATTTCTGTTGATCATTTTAAAGATTGAATGAGTTTCTTTCTTTTAAGATCTATTGAGAGTCTTAAAGATGCTAGTTCAAGAAGTTAGAAAAGTCAAGGGCTATTATGGAAATTTCATTAGAGAAAGGGACATGGGTAACTGGATTATGTATTGGGATTTATAATATCTCATGATATCATGGATGATTAAAATGTTTAAGTAATCATTTAAATTTATTTTAGTAGGATTGATTTAACTTGACATATACTATTTTGGGTAAGATGAAAAGTATTTATATATTAATTATTTTTCCTATATAAGGAAAATAAATATTAAATAATGAGGAAATGTGATGTAAAAATAAGGTATAAAAATATTGAGAAAGAATTAACTAGTTTGAGAGTTTACAAGTGGACATGTGTGTAATAATGATAATTGACAAAAAGTGTAGGAGTGAATGAAGTTTTGGGTTGTGTGAGTTGAGAAAACTATATATGCATGAGATCATAGAGTTGAGAAGAATAAGAAGGTGACATAATATCTGAAGTTGTATGCATATGGAAAATATGGGTTTTCCCCAGTTTATAGTGTTGAGTTGATAACGAGAAGAAGAATAATACACTCAAATTAAATTCATGTAGTTAGTAAGGTCAATTTGGAGGTTTCTCCCTAGGTAGAGTTTTAACATAAATTTCGTGAGGAAGTGACTCGGGGTTCCTCTACGTTCAATCTAATGGCTTGAATAGGATTTTTAGTCATTAGTTTCTTAAGAAGCCTCCATCTATCAAGGTATTTCTTAAGTGCTGGTATTTTTAATCATTTTAACTATTGAGAGATAGTAGAACTAGTGGGAGGAAATATATTTTTTTAGGAATAATGGGATTTGGATAAATATTTAACCAACCACTTATATTTAAAAAAAATATTAGTTGAAAATCAATAGCATGAGATAATAATCAATTACAATAAGGATTAATATACCATATAGAGGGATAAAACTTGTAAAATATTATATATGGTTTGTTATTATTTATTATTTCCTGCATTCAAGTGAGGTCTTGATCTCCACATTATAGATTCGTTTCTTAATAAACTATAGAGGTTAATTTGAATGAAATAAATTTAAAATGTTGGTTACAATGATTCAACACCTCTCAGTGCAACCATTCGATCCAATGAGACTAATAATTGGTATAAAATATAAATATACCATCTTTTAGATTTTCTTAGTGTGTAGGATGATGGATAATATCACATATGTTAATATTACAGGTGGTACCAAATTTTATAGTAAGAATTTCCATGGATAGTAAAATAAAATGATTCCATATTTATTATATCTCTATCTTAAAGTTATTGTTGCATCCACAGTAGGATTTCCACCCACAAAAGGGCTGAGAATATGTTATCTTCTGATAAAAGGGACCTTGTGGTTGATTTAAAATCAAGAAATTCCATTTTAATGAATATTTTTTAGAATTTGTTTACCAAAGTGATGATATTGTAAATTGTTAAAGACGTTTTTGAAAAAATTGAAATCATTTATAAAGGAAATGTAAAAATAAAATAACCCAAGAAAAAAATGTATAGATTTAATTTTAAAGATATAAAGATGACCAAGTAAGGATTCATTGATGAATAATTCATTAGAGTTAATGAGATTATTGTAGGATCGAAATAATAATGTAGATTCTCAATATACAAAGGGGGGGGGGGTGAATTGTATACTTTAAAAATTCCTTTGGAACCTTTAAATTTGGTTATGGATAACTATGTTTTCCTTAGACAAGGAAAATCTAGGTTTAACAAAGTTAAACTAAGCAAATTCACAACACCTCTGATCACCAACTGGAGAATTAGAACCAAGGTTTACAATATAAGATTCTACCTTAAAGTGTATAGAATATATACTAATCATAGTACAAGTATAAGGAAGTATAAGAAGATTATATTATCCTTACAATACAATATGCAGCGGAAACAAACAAGTAGAAAAACTACAAGTAACAAACAATAACTCTTTTAACCCAAAGAGAAGGGTATCCAACAACCTTGGATAAAGGTCTCTTGATTTATACTTTCAAGCAAGTCTGTCTTACCCACACCAGGATAAGCCCTTGATACGAAGATCAAAATCTTTGTCTTGCTATCCCCGTAAGCCCTCAACTCCAAGGTAGTTGGAACCCTTTTCTTCCTCAGCAAGGAAGCCCTCGAACTTCAAGGTAGTCGGCACCTCTGTCTTCCTATCCCCGGAAGTCCTCGAATGTAATCACCAACATTCGGAGTCAAACAAAGCAATCTGAACTAGCAGTTCAGTATGCACAAGTCATGAAAAGCTTCTCTCTCTAGAAATCACCTTAACAAATGTGGTCTCTAGATCGATCAACTCGTTTCATTATTTGTTGAGCTCTTTCAAATGAGCTCCTATTTATAGGAAAATTTCCAACGGTCGGCTCCCTCCTCCAACAGTCATATTTTCCATGAAATTCGGAGGGACCTGTACACGTGTAACTCAACCAACGGTTAATTAGAAACAGAATAGACAACATTGTTTTATAACAAACCATGTATAACTGAAAGCACAATATCTTTTTGAAATGAAGCATATGTAAGTAAAAGCTAATCAAAATTTCAGAGTGTAAGCAAGTAAAAAGTTCAGAGTCCAACCAAAATGAAGTTCGGAGTTTATGTTAAGAAATATTCGGATTCTATTTTATAGGAATTCGGAGTCTGGTTTCACCAGAGATCGGATTCTGAACCTGTAGAGTTCTGAGTTGAACTACTTAAGAGTTCGGAGTTGAACTGCTTAAGAGTTCAGAGTCAAACTACTTAAGAGTTCAGATTTGAACTTCTTGAGAGTTCGAATTTGAACTTCTTTAGAGTTCGGAGTCGAACTACTTAAGAGTTAGGAGTCGAACCACTTGAGAGTTCAGAGTCGAACTTCTTCAGAGTTCGGAGTCGAACTACTTAAGAGTTCAGAGTTTAACTACTTGAGAGTTCAGAGTCGAACTTCTTCAGAGTTCAGAATTTAACTAATTAAGAGTTAGGAGTCAAACTACTTGAGAGTTCGGAGTCGAACTTCTTCAGAGTTCGGAGTTGAACTACTTAAGAGTTCAGAGTCAAACTACTTGAGAGTTCGGAGTCGAACTCATGAAAGTTCGGAGTCCAGAATTCAGATTAGAACTACATTACAGATCACATCCAGAATTCGGATCCTAAAAACGGAATGCTCCAAATCTTTTCATTATATGGCTCCGGGATTTTGGGTATGAATCCGGTTTTTGAATTTAAGAAAAATATTTCTATGTATAAGAAAATTCAGGTTAAGGTAAATTTCCTTAAAGAAGTAAATTTTCATGATGGGGGTAAAACATACATTTTCTTAAGTATAAGGTGTTTGTGATTTTCAAAAAAAGAAGGAATAGAAAAGTCATAAGGAAAACCTTATTGAATCAACAATCTCCCCCTTTTTGGAAAGCACAAACAACCTTTCGAAAAAGCATATAAGGATTTTGAAAAATTTCATTAGACTTTGAAATTTAAAACCTATCTCCCTTTTTTCATGGATGAAAGTGAATACCACTAACTCCCCCTTAGGCATTGAAACTCTAAGGATTGTATTCTGAGTTTCTGGAGTTGAGTTTTCATTATTGTAAGAATGAAAAACTTCGTAGTGGGAAACTCCCCATTTCTTTAAGGATATTTCTATTAGAAATTTTTCCTTCCTCCTCCTTAGGAGTAGTTATTTTTTCTTCTCCCCCTTTGTTATTTTCAAAAATAATTGAAGGGAATGGAAAACAAAGTATGGTACCTGAAACATTAGTATATAACAAGATACAACCAACTAGATAACCATTTAATTAGAGTTGGGAAAAAAAATTTACAAGGAAAGATAACTACAACAAAAGATCGGAGTGGGTCCATTTGTCATCCTTTTCCTTCAGGATGAGCTTCTTTAACAAGTTTTTGAGTTTCTTCAAGTCCCTTTTATCTTCCTCACCTTGCTTCTCCAAGGCTTTTACCTTTTCTTCTTGGACTTTTAAAGCTTCTGCCTAAGCCTCCAAGGCTTCTTTCTGCAACTTTAACAACTCATCTTGCTGAACGACTTTTTTCTCAAGACTAATCCAGAGATTTCTATCATTTATAAGATTTTGATCTAGAGAATTTTCCTTGTCATTGAGTTCCTTCACTTGTTGAATCTGGGTACTCTTCTTAATAATCATCTCATCTTTAAGATTCTTAACCTTTTTATCTGCTATGTCAAAAGCTTCTTTCACATCATTCTGAAAATTATCATACACAGTCAAGTCTTCTTAAAATCTCTTACACCACTTTGTTACCTTACTGAAAGACTTTCTATGTATATCATAATCGATCAGAAAACTATTCTGTGCAGCTTCCAACTTCACAAACTTATCCATGACCATGGATACAGAATCAGATTTTTGATTCAAAGTTTTTTACAGCATCTGGAATCTAGAATCTATTGTTGGAAGAATCAGAATTGTGTCCACCAACTTTCTCAGAGACTGAAACACAAAATCATGGCCGTGAAATGATGATTCTGAATCAGAAATTTCTCTTTGAGATTGCTCTTCTTCAACTGGCACCGGATTCCTTCTAGAGGTACCACCAACCTCTTTCCTCCTGATGAGATCTTTTATAGGTGTCTCCATGAGAGGTTTCTTCCCCTTATTAGATTTCAGAATGGGTTCCACATTAGGAGATACTTCCTCGGATTCAGAAACTTGAACGATCTGGTCTTCATCTGGTTTCTGTTTTTCCTGACCTTCTTCAAGAAAATTCCTCTCATAGGATTCTTCTTCGTCATACAACACATTTTCTTCTTCTTCTTCTTGATGTTGCTTTCTAGCTTCCTCATCTCCCTTACCTGGAGTAACTAACTTTGCGGATTCAGCCTTATCTTTGTAGTCCTATACTTGATTGATTAAGGTATCCAGATCTTCACTCTCCTCTTCTTCTTCATCTTCAACTTCTTCCTCTACTGCTTCAGCAACTTCCTTCTCAGCTCTACAACTATTTCTTTACCCTTGTCCTTTTCCGGAGTGACATAGTTCTTGGCTAGAGTTTCTAGTAAAGAAGGTTCAACACTAAAAGATTCCGGAACTGAAAGCATTTCAGAAGCCAACTCTATATCTTTGAGCAAAGATCACAACACTTTAGCTTCAAACATCTTCTTTCTCATTTTCTTTTCCATCGCTTGTCTCTCTAGATCCTCATCAGCTTTTTCTGATAAGGCTTTATCCTCGGCAGGGTCCAGTCCAAATTGAGGACCCCCTTCCTTCCTCTTCTCTTTATCTTCCCTCCACTTGGATGCTACTTCATCCGTATATGTTTTATGCTTCTTCGACTTGGGGGGAGAGGATTGAGTTTCCTTAGATTGAGGAATTTCTTCATCAGCAACCACTTCCTTAGCCTTTCTCTTCTTCCTTTTCTTTTTGGATGGTTTCGGATTCTGTTACTCTTTTTGAGTTTCTTTAACCTCTTCCACACACAGAGGATAAAATTCTCCGAATTCTGTGGAAAAACCCATCTTCATCCTCTTGAGAGTATCATCACTAACTAACATGAGTTTGCAATTCCGGATCTTTGATTTGCAGGAAACCTTGAAGGATTCTAAGTATCGAACTATAAACTTAGATAATAAGGCTGGAAACACAATAATATAAGCTCTCAAATTTACTTCTTTGATATTCTTGATTGTAACCAAGACATGCCTTATCAAATTTATCTTTCTTATATTTACCAAGAAATCTAATACATAGATATCGCTCTTCTTCAGATTGTCTTTATCACCTCTTCTTGGAACTAGAAAGCCTTGTACCCATAGCTGAAGGATTATATTGTTCGGAGTGAGAAGAGAAATCTTAATTGTTGAATCATCCTTAATCCCAAGACACTTCAGTGCCTTCTCCTTATTGAAACTTCCCTGCACATCAGGAAGTTTATGAGAGCATAATTCAGCTTCTCCTTCATATGACAAACCAACCAGGATCCTGGACTTGGTGTAATAAAGCTTATAAGTCTTCCCATAAGACTTGAAAGAAAACCTCTCTCTGCCATATTCCATCTGGAAGGAAACAGACTCATAAAACTCTATCAACAAATCAGTATAAACCGGATCCTGTTTATCTGACTTTGCTATACAGACATCTTCCCATCCATTCAGTCTAATATTCTTTGAAATAAGGGAATCAAGCTTATAGAAATCGGAATGAACTAATATTTCCCTAAAAACTAACCACTTTGAGATTGGTTTCACAGTTGACATATCTTGAGAAGTTGATTCAACAGACATTCGGAGTGAAGTAACCTGAAAGATTCAGATCGGCTTTACAAAGTTCGGAACCAGCCTTAAGAAGAGTAGCAGAGCTTCGAGATGCAAAAGTTTAGAAAAACTGATGTGGGACGAGTCTCGTGGTCCTCTTTATATAGGCAAATAATTTGACCATTGGTCTTCCAAAATCCATCTAACGGTTGAAAAAGCTTTGATCTGATTTGATAGTTGAGAACAATCCCGCAAGGAAAATTTGACTCCGATCTTTTGAGGTTTTTAAAGAAAACATCCGAATTTGAGTAAAAACTAGAATCCAAACTTTTAAAAACAAGGAAAATACCAGTAAGAAAAATTTGATTACAAAACTATAAGTGAGAAAATCATAGCTTATGGATTTACTAGAAATAATGTTCGTAATTAGTAATATTATTCTTGAAGAAAAAAAAATGAAAGTTCCAGTACGAAAATCTCGTTACAAAAACTTCAGTACGAAACTCTCCATTCCGAAACTTATCAGTACGAAAATTCCATTCTGAATGTTTTCAGTATGAAGATTTCCATTCCGGAAGTTTTCAGTAAGAATATTTCCATTCCGGAAGTTCTCATTCTGAGAATTTCAGTCCTGAAAATTTCAGTTCTGGAAATTCCCATTCCGGATATGTTGGTTTTAGAAATTTCCATTCCGGAAACGTCTGTTCCAAAAAGTTTGAAAAAATTACTAAAAAAAATTTAGTTACACTAACAATCAAATGTACTCCCCCTATAAAGAGGATTTTATTATTGGTAGGAGAATTGTTCAATAAGAAGTTAATGAAGAATGATTACCTTACAGTTATCATTCCTAACTTTTGTTTAATTTATTCAAATCTATCGGAGGGTAATGATTTTGTGAAAATATCAGCAAGTTGATCTTGCGTTCCGATAAACTGAAGAATGATATCTCCTTTAAGTGTGTGATCCCTAAGAAAGTGATGCCTGATATCTATGTGTTTTTCACGAGAGTGATTTGCAGGGTTCTTACTTAGGGAAATGGAATTTGTGTTATTACACAATATTTGAGTCTTATTAAAACTCAGGCCATAGTCTGTGAGTGTGTGTTGCATCCACAACACTTGAGAAAAACAACTTCCAGCTGCTACATATATTACTTCAGTAGTGGAAAGTGCCACAGAATGTTTCTTTTTGCAGGACTAAGAAAATAGTGAATCTCCTAAGAAATGACAAGTTCCGGATGTACTTTTTCTATCCATTCTACATCCACCAAATTCAGAATCAGGAAATATTTTTAGAACAAAATCATTTCTATAAGTATAAAATAATCCTAGATCCATGGTTCCCTTTAGGTAGCGAAAAATTCTTTTCACTCTCTTTAAGTGAGATTCCTTAGGATTGGATTGATATCTTTCACATAATCACACTGAAAACATTAAGTCTGGTCAACTAGCTGTTATGTAAAGTGGACTTCCTATCATACCTCTAAAAGAAATTTGATCTACTGGTTTCCCAGCTTCATCAAGATCTAAAGAGTTTGAGGTACCAATGGGAGTACTTATACTCTTAGTTTTGTCATAACCATACTTTTTGAGAAGATCTTTAATATACTTATGTTGAGATATATAGGTTCCTTTTGGTTTTTGAGAAATTTGAAAACCAAGGAAAAAAGTTAACTCTCCCATCATACTCATTTCAAACTCAGACTTCATTAGACTTGCAAAAGAATTAGTTAAAGATTACTGAGTTGAACCAAATATGATATCATCAATATAAATTTGAACAATCAAAACATTTTTCTTATCTTTCTTTATAAAAAGGGTTGGATCTGCATTTCCCTTAACATAGTTATTTTGAAGAAAAAATCCTTTGATTATATCATACTATGCTCGTGGGGCTTGTTTAAGACCATACAAATCTTTGGTAAGTCTAAAAACATGATCATGATGTTTTTTATCTTCAAAACCAGGAGGTTGTTTAACAAAAACTTCCTCTTGAACACAACCGTTAAGAAAAGAACATTTCACATCCATTTGAAAAAGTTTAAAATTGAAGAATGATGCAAAGGCAAGTAGAATACGAATAGATTCAAGTCTAGCTACTGGAGCATAGGTTTCTTCATAGTTTATTCCCTCTTGCTGATTATAGCCTTTAGCAACAAGTCTAGCTTTATTTCTTACAATGACTCCATTTTCATCACATTTATTTCTGAAGACCCATTTTACTCCAATAATAGAAGTTTCCTTAGGTCTTTCAACCAAGGTCCAGACTTTATTCCTCTAAAATTCATTTAGTTCATCTTGCATGGCTTTGATCCAATCATCATCACCTAAAGCTTCATGAGTGCTTTTTGGTTCTAATTGGGATAGAAATGCTAGATGTTCTACTTCATTTCTTATGGAATTTCTTGGCCTTACAGGTTGATTTACATCACCAATGATACTATCACTGGGATGATTATTAAGAAACACCTGATATTGGTTTTGTAAAACCTGGTCATCAACATAGGGTAGAAAGTCTTATGGGGTAAATATTTCAGAAGCATCTTCTTGAACATTTTCCTTATCAGAAGGATCTTCTATCAAGGGTTGACAATCAGTTTTTGAAAACACATCTAAGGATGTAGGTTGGGGTAGTTTAAAAACAAAAGGATTAGACTCATAAAATTTTACATGCACTGTTTCTTCAACAGTACAAGTATTTTTATTAAAAACTCTATAAGCCTTAGAAGTTGTGGAATAACCTAAGAAAATTCCTTCATCCGATTTTGGTGCGAATTTATGTAAGTTATCTTTAGTATTTAGAATGAATACTTTGCAACCAAAAACCTTGAATTAGGAAATTATTGGTTTTCTACCATTCCATAACTCATAAGGAGTTTTATTAAGAAACAGTCTAATAAAAACTCGATTTATAGTATAACAAGCAGTACTTACAACTTCAGCCCAGAAATGTATAGCTATAGAATATTCACTCAACATGGTTCTAGTTATCTCTTGAAGAATTCTATTTCTTCTTTCAACTACACCATTTTGTTGAGGAGTTCTAGGTTCTGAAAAATTGTGAGTAATACCTTTCCTACTACAAAAAGTTTCAAAATCAGAATTTTGAAATTCTCCTCCATGATCATTATGAATAGTTTTCAGTGGAAGATTTTTCTCATTTTTAACTTGTGTTCTAAAAATTTTTAAATAAGAAAAATATTCAGAATTCTTTGCTAGAAAATAGACCCATGTAAATCTGGTGTAATCATCAACTAGAACAAACACATAGTATTTTCCTCCAATACTTCCAATTTGTGTTGGACCGAAAAGATCCATGTGAACTAACTGTAATGCATCATTCAATGAGACTTCACAAATTGATTTAAAACTAGATTTATGTCTCTTTCCATATTGACAAGGATCACAAACTTTGGAAGAATCAAATCTAAGCTCCGGTATATCCTTAACTAGTTTCTTCTTAGAGAGTTTACATAAGTTTCTAAGGTTACAGTGTCCTAGTCTTCTATGCCATAGCTAGGAATGATCTTCCATTGCACTTAGGAAAGGAAAATCTTGGCTCCTTAGGTCTTCTATGTTCAAAGTGTAAACATTCTATTGCCTATTGGCTGAGAGAATAAATGTTTCCTTGGAATTGTGTACTAAGCACTTATCATTCCTAAAATTCACAAGGTACCCTTCATCACATAACCGAATTATGCTAATGAGGTTGTGCTTAATACCCTTAACAAATAAAACATTTGAAATCAAAGTTTTACCTAGAAGAACAATATTACCAATACCAACAATTTCTCCCTGTGCATTATCTCTGAAAGTTACCTTTCCTCCTTTTGTTTTGATAAGCATTTCAAAATAGCTTTTGTTACTAGTCATGTGCTGTGAACATCCACTATCCATGTACCATGTATTGTTATTGGTACTTCCTCTATCTTCCTGAAAACAAGAAAAGAATTTGACTTTCGGAATCTAAACTTTCTTGGATCTGGGATTTCCAGACAACAAAATTTTAGGAACCCACACTTTCTTAGAAAAATAGGCTTTATGAAAACCTAGAGATTGGGTTTTATTTAAAGAACAATTTTTTCCCAATGACCACTACATTGACACTTAGTACAAAATGGGGCACTTTGTGGAACAAAGTAGTTGTTACTAAAAATTGGTTTTTCATGGGTATAACCAAATACAGATTTGTTTCTTAAAGGTCATATTTGAGAATACATTTTATCAAAATTTTATTTACCATGGGTAAAGTTTGACAAAAACTTCTTTAAGGAAAACATTTTGGAGTTGAGTTTAATAACCAAGTTTTTATCTTCAAAATCATTAGATTTAGAACTAGAGCTTGGCTCAACAACACTTTTCATAGAAATTACTTTTTCTAACTATTTAGAATGTTTTTTCCTCTCAGAACTTACTTCCTCAAGATTTTTTGAAATACTTATAAAATTATCATTTTTCTTATCAAGATATTTAGAAAGATCTGATATCTATTTTATAAGAATAGAATTCCTAGAGTTTTCCTTATCAAGTTTCTTATTGAGTTTAGAGTTCTCAATCTCAAGAAGTTCAGCAAACCTAGAAACTTCTTCATAGGTAGGTGAAGTATTTTCTTCCTCAGAAGAGGATTCTTCATCTGAGGAGTTATAATACTTACTATCAATATAATTTAAAGATAAATTGGTCAATGATTCAGCATTTTTTACCTTAGACATAAAGCAATGATTGTCAATAGGTAATCTAGCTATAAGACCAAGATTCTTCTTTCCCAAAGATTCATAATCATAAGATTCATCTAAAGAGTCACCACCACTGGCACTCCATGTGTCATTTTCTTTCAGAACTTTCTTAGCTTTGGTTTTGTAATACTTCTTCCTTATCCTTTCAGAATGCCTTTCTTTCCTTTCTTTCTTTTTGAGTAGAGGGAAATCTGGTCTAATATGTCCAGCTCTCTTGCATTCGTAACAAGTAACTTCTTCATCTTTCCTTTCTTTACTTTCCTTTTTCTTATAGTTGGATTAGAAATTTCTCTGGCCGGCTATCTTGTTCATCATTCGGGCAAGATTTTCTAACTAATTTTCTGAGACTTCACTTTCACTAGAATCTGATTGAATAACCACCTTCTTAGACTTGGATCTGGTTACTCTCTTAGGAGTCTTAGCTTTCATATGATTTGATGTAGTTGTAAAAGCAACAGTACCATTCCCATTCTTCTTTTTGATGTTTTCAGCATCTCTCTTCATTCTGGTTTCATGTTGGAGAAGGGTTCCGAATAACTCATCAAGAGAAATTTGGGTGACCTTCCTGTTCTCATCTATAGCTGTTCTCTTTGATTGCCACTCATTGGGCATAATATCAATTATCTTATCTACAAGGGATTCATTATCTAACCCCTTTTCTCCCATAGACTGTAAGCTGTTGACTATAGTCATAAATCTCTGTTGAACTTTGCAGATTGGTTCTCCATACGGAAAATTGAATCCATGGTATTCATCTCTAAGAATAGCTCTCCTAGTTTCAATCACTTTAGAAGTGCCAAAGTGTGTAACTTCTAACTTCTTCCAGATACAATTAGCTGCTTCACAAGAAGAAATTTGACTATATATATTTCTAGTCATTGAACATAGTAAAGTATTGCGTACCTTATAATTGAGTTGATACTCTTGCTTTTCCTAGTTAGTGAAAGTTCAAACTTCCTTATCAGGTATTTTATAATCACCAGTAAGCATAACGAAATTGTCCACTCTAGTGTTGATAACAAAATTCTTTATTCGATCTCTCCAGTACTCATAGTCATTACCATCAAAGATTGGTGGTCTTGTAGGATTTAGATTGTCAATAGAACCAACATTGATTCCTGCCATTCAAAAACAAATTGGGAAACCAAACTAGTTAGTAGAAAAAGTTCATAACCACAAAGTTTGGAATGACAAAGTTTGGAATGATAAAGTTCGGAATGAAGAAGTCCAGAATGATAAAGAGCAAGAAAAACTTATACGTGAGTACGAGTATTTCAGAGACCTCCTCTGATACCAATTGTAGGATCGAAATAATAATGTAGATGCTCAATATAAAAGAGGGGGGGGGGGGGTGAATTGTATACTTTAAAAATTCCTTTGGAAGCTTTAAAGTTGGTTATGGATAACTATGTTTTCCTTAGACAAGGAAAATCTAGGTTTAACAAAGTTAAACTAAGAAAATTCACAATACCGCTGATCACCAACTGGAGAATTGGAACCATGGTTTACAATATAAGATTCTACATTAAAGTGTATAGAATCTAAACTAATCAGAGTACAAGTATAAGGAAGTATATAAATATTATACTATCCTTACAATACAATATGCAGTAGAAACAAAGAAGTAGAAAAACTACAAGTAACAAACATTAACTCTTTTAACCCAAAGAGAAGGGTATCCAACAACCTTGGATAAAGATCTCTTGATTTATACTTTCAAGCAAGTCTATCTTACCCACACCAGGATAAGCACTCGATATGAAGATCGAAATCTCTGTCTTGCTATCCCCGCAAGCCCTCAACTTCAAGGTAGTTGGAACCTCTGTCTTCCTCAGCAAGGAAGCCCTCGAAATTCAAGGTAGTCGGCACCTCTGTCTTCCTATCCCCGTAAGTCCTCGAATGTAATCACTAAAATTCGGAGTCATACAAATCAATCTGAACGAGCAGTTCAGTA
This sequence comes from Viscum album, assembly GCA_963277665.1. Classification (NCBI taxonomy): domain Eukaryota; kingdom Viridiplantae; phylum Streptophyta; class Magnoliopsida; order Santalales; family Viscaceae; genus Viscum; species Viscum album. The sequence continues at coordinate 820,368,925 of OY728125.1, read as the reverse complement.
CACACAAGGCATGAAAATCTTATCTCTCTAGAAATCACCTTAACAGCGTGTGGTCTCTAGATCGATCAACTTGTTTCATTCTTTGTTGAGATCTTTCAAATGAGCTCCTATTTATAGGAAAATTTCCAACAGTCGGCTCCCTCCTCCAATGGTCATATTTTCCATGAAATTCAGAGGGACCTGTACATGTGTAACTCAACAAACGGTTAATTAGAAACAGAATAGACGACATCATTTTATAACAAACCATGTATAACTGAAAGCACGGCATCTTTTTGAAATGAAACATAAGTAAGTAAAAGCTAATCAAAATTTTAGAGTGTAAGCAAGTCAAAAGTTTAGATTATAACCAAAATGAAGTTCGAAGTATATGTTAAGAAATATTTGGATTTTTTTTATAGGAATTCAGAGTCTGGTGTCACCAGAGATCGGATTCTGAACCTGCAGAGTTCGGAGACGAACTGCTTAAGAGTTCGGAGTCGAACTACTTAAGAGTTCGGAGTCGAACTACTTAAGAGTTCAGAGTCGAAATTCTTTAGAGTTCAGAGTCGAACTTCTTCAGAGTTCGGAGTCGAACTACTTAAGAGTTCGGAGTCGAACCACTTGAGAGTTCAGAGTCAAACTTTTTCAGAGTTCGGAGTCGAACTACTTAAGAGTTCGGAGTCGAACTACTTGAGAGTTCAGAGTCGAACTTCTTCAGAGTTCTGAATTTAACTACTTAAGAGTTTGGAGTCAAACTACTTGAGGGTTCTGAGTCGAACTTCTTCAGAGTTCATAGTTAAACTACTTAAGAGTTCGGAGTCGAACTACTTGAGAGTTCGGAGTCAAACTCATGAAAGTTCGGAGTCCAGAATTCAGATTAGAACTACATTACAGATCACATCCAGAATTCGGATCCTAAAAACAGAATTCTCCAAATATTTTAATTATATGGCTTCGGGATTTTGGGTATGAATCCGGTTTTTTAATTTAAGAAAAATATTTCTATGTATAAGAAAATTCAGGTTAAGGTAAATTTCCTTAAAGAAGTAAATTTTCCTGATGGGGGTAAAAGATACATTTGCTTAAGTATAAGGTGTTTGTGATTTTAAAAATAAGAAGGAATAGAAAAGTCATCAGGAAAACCTTATTGACTCAACAATTATTAGAAACATAAGAGGCTTTGGTGAAAAAATAGATGATACCATTATTTTAAAGTAACTTAGGAGGAACTTCCAAAATAGATTTGATCCTATTTTTTTTCTCTACAAGATAAGGTGAATCCCTCATTACATAAGCTTAATAATATTCTTATTTCATATAAAATGAGTAAGAAACCTATCGTAAAAAAGAAAGTAAAATATGAGATAGATCTCCTCCCCAGTTTAAAATTTTATTTCTAAACTCACTTTTTAGGGAAAGTGAGAAACCCAAAAAATATTACTTGTCATACCAAGTTAAAACCACATAATAAATTACCAGACTATTCAAGAAAATATTTAAAAAATTTGAATTAATCACCCTATATAATCTCCATGAGATATAGGTTACCTTCATGTCTTAAGTGTCTTTGATAAAGTCCATGAAGTGGTAGGCCGACCTGTCCTAGGTTTGAATATATTCTTCTAGATTTGTTTTCCCCCTGTTTATTCAATGATCCAAAATCCGATCTTGTTTTTTGTTCTAATTAACCCACTCATAATTAAGATCAACTCTAATTGATCTATCATACATTCCATCATCTTCCACATTTGAAATGTTAATATAAAAATATTTCTCCTCCATCCCTTCCTTAGAAATTCAACGATGAGAGAAAAAAAACTAGAATAATATATTGAGTATAATAATGAGGTTGATATATATAATTACTGAAAGATAATTTTTTCTCTCATTTTTAGAAATTTCAGAATGTGAAATGGAAAAAATAAAGGAAAACTACCCTTGAAATACTTAAAATTTATAATATTTGGACACTTTTTAGTAAATTATCCAAAAAATAAAAACTACGTGTTTGATTTTAATGATCAAGATAAAATGTACCAAAAGAATAAATTATTAAAAATCATTAAAAGGTCAAACAAATTGGGGATAACAAGACTAAATTCCTGAAAAGAAAGTGAATAAATATGACAAGTAAAGTAGAATGAGAAGACTTTACCTCTAGCATAAAATATGAATATGAATCAACTAAAAATGTTACAAAATTTATATTACATGTGATATAATAATAAATATTCTAAATAAGTGATGAGGAATGTGTGTAAGAGTATTAAATTAAGCACATTCTTAGATTTAAGTTAGAGGATTATATTGAAAATAATACCAAGTTGAAGATGGAAGTCAAAAATTTGAAGAAATATGAATGGAATAAAGTTGAAGTTAATGAATAATGTTTCAAAATAGTTACTAAATTCATCGAGGAGATTAATAAATTCGAGCTAAAGGCTGTTGAGTATGAAAAAACTAAGAATAATATTAAAATAAAACCTATGTTTAAATAATAAGAAATGAAAAGAGATGGAATAAAAACTACATACATATGAATTAGTGATAAAAAGGGTTAAATTATAATTTAAAAAATCAATTTAATCTAAGTCACAATCATATACAATATCTAATATTTCTAGAACATCAATTCAGGTTAAACTTATACCCAAAATTTCTCAAAAAGTTGAATATATTTCTTTTCTAAAAGTGTACGTCCTAATTGAAAATATGTACAATTATAGGTTAGAAAATATGATGGGAAACCATCTTATACATATATTAAATACTAAGAATGTAATAAAAATAAGCCTCCTTTAATAAAAAGAAAAATTAAGAAAAATCAATATAGGAAAGGATAGATTCTAGAATGCATTTTTGTAGAAATGATTATTTATTTTACATAAGATTTAGATTCAATTCGTTTTATTGGTTCCATGGTAATTTTGGGAAAAACTATTAAACAATATATCACAAAATTACCTTACCTAGAATAATACTTAAATCAAGGGTGAGAATATCTAAAGTGAAAATGGATAAATCTCTAAAGAATATGGCTATAAAAAAATCATATTGGTCTCCTTACTTAGAACATTTTTAAATGTTTGAGGAAATTCTATGGATATGTGAGATATATAGTCATTATGTAGATAAGTGAGAAAGACCATGGATCCTTGATAGTTTTTATTTTTCCCACATGCTTGGAGACACTAATTTTTAAAGGAATTTTAAAACATGAAGAATAATCTTTTACATTAAATAATGATAGTTATTTGAGTATTAAAGATGTAGTAATGGATGAAATTGAGTATAAAGGAATCAAATGAAAATATGTTTTGTTTTAAGAAAGGACAAAAACCAACTAACTTTGTGTTATCCAAATATGTGATGATGGAAATGAAGTCATTTTTAGAAGAATTATTTCATCATTATAAATTCAAAGGATAAAAAAGTAATTACTATAAGATAATGAAAATGTTGATACTTGTTTAAAATTAGAGACTCGTCCAATTAATGTTATATGTGTGTTGAGGATGAGAAAGATAAATGGCATAATTTATTTGTCTCTATTTCTTATAAAAAAGTTAAAAGAATTTAAAAACATGAGTTGGTGAGCAAAATTACCAAACTAAAAATTGATAAAGAATTAGTTTATGATAAATGCGTAAAAGGGAAGTAAGTTCAAGTGATATACAAGAATGTTCATATTCAATCCATAGATAATTAGAACTCATATATTCATATGTGTATGGTACTATGAGGAACAATTCAACCAAGGGTGATATTTATTTCATTACATTAATTGATGAGAACACTCATATGGATAATGTTCTCTTCATGAATCACAAATCATTGAATCTATAGATATTCAAAAAATTTAGAAGGCAAGTTCATAAAGAACTTGGTGTTTATGTTTAGATGGTATGATATGATAATAAAAATAAGTACACATATAGTCCTCTTGAGAGCTATGTATTAAAGTATACAATAAATAATCACTATAGCATCCCATACACTCCAAAACAAAATTGTGTGGATAAGAGGAAGAATAGGACCATTGTGGACATATAAAGAACCATGTTAACAAAAAATACGCTATTATATTTATTTTAGGGAGAATAATTGGGCACTATTTTGCACATTCAAAATAGATGTTTATTGATATCGAAGACACATAAGACTCCATATGAAATGTGTTAACTAAAAAAAAAAATTCAATTATCAAATACTATAATATTATTAGAATTATTTGTTACAAGAAAATAAATAATATAAATTGAGGATAGTTTTAATAATGAGATGAGGAAGGAGCATTTTTAGGCTTCCTTACAAATTATTGTGGGTAAAAATACAAGTGAAAAGATTAACTTAAGTTGGTAGAGTGTTAAGATATTAAAATTATTTAAAATTATCATATAACAACTAAATTTATTAAGCTTTAGCTTAAAACATCAAGAGATGTAAACATATATATTATTACCAAATAGGTTTTGGAATTTTCTGGAAATGAGAAATTTGTAGTTGGTATTGAATTAGATATGATTAACGAGGAACAAATATCTTAGAATTATAGGTAGATAAATCCAAGTCTAAATAAATTTATCGATCCTAATAATATTATTGGAAAAAAATATGCACCTTTTCATACAAAAATAAGGTTAATACTTGAGATCCAAGCGACACTTACTTCTCAAGTTAAACCCCACACTATTTATGAGGAGATTGAGAATGGGGAATGAAGTTCTTCATGCATGATAAATGTGCTCAAATAGAGTATAACTTCACCTGGGAACTGGTATTAAGTCTTAGAATAAAAACATTATAGTCACCATATAAGTTTTTAGAAATAAGATAAATGAGAAAAGTGAAGTCACAAGTAATAAGGAATGGCTACTTTTCAAGGGGTATTCTTAGACGGAAGGATTTTAATTTGAAGCAACCTATACACTAGTGGTAAGACTTGTGACTATTATGATGTTTTTTAAGTTTTAACTCAAATACATTATGATATTTATCAAATGGATATAAAATATTCTTTCTGAAATAGTGATACAAAAAAAGAGGTTTTCATTGAGAAACCAAAGGGTTTTCTTCTTGATAAATATAGAATCATGGTTTTTAGGATTAAGAAATAATTATATGGATTTAAATAATACCACAAATATTTTTATGCTAAGTTTTATGTATTCTTGAGAAGAATGAATTTTTAAAGTGAAAATTTGATTCTAATATATATGTGAAGTAGATATACAAAAATACTCTCATTGTTATAGTATATGTTGATGATATAATTTTTATAGGTGAAAAAGATAATATTTGTGAAGAGTTATCTAATGAAATTAAGTGGTATTTTGAGATGTCTATATTGGGTGTGATTCCATATTTTTCAGGATTGAAAATCATTAAAATGGATGATCATAATTTTCTATCCCAAGAAAAATGACTTAGATAATTATTGAAAAGTTTTGGATGGAGGATTACAAAAGGATTTATACTCCTCAACTATTGGAACTAAATTGACTAAGGATGTGGCTGAAAATTATGTGAATCAAATGGAATAATAAGAAATGATTAGATTCCTTCTATATATTACAGCCTCTAGACCTGGCATAGTTTTTCTATGAAATTATTTTCCAAATTTCAATGTGATATCGATAAGTATCACCTATTAAAAGCCAACATAATCCTGAGATATATCCGGAATACACCAATTTGTTTCCTGATATATAGATCAAGTTTATATTTTAACTTTAATGGTTTTTTAGATAATGATTTAGTTGGATATTATGTTTACAAGATGTTAAGTTTAGGGGTAAGATTCTTCCTTGGTTAATATTGAATGGAATGATATTAAAACAATTTAATTCTAAAGACATTAATCATAACTAAGACCAATTACATGGTAGCCACATATTCTTTTAATCAGATGATATGGACAAAGGTTTAATTGACTGATATGATATTTAAAGTTTAATATAAACGATGCATTTTTTTTCATTAAAGTTATATAGATGATTCCGAGAATATTGTTCAATAATCCATATCTAATAATATCAATCTTAGAAGTCATTTTATTAAATATAAAGTGGAATAAGGTGAATTGAAACTTTAGTTTATTGGAATGAAGGATAAATTTATAGATAATTTCACCAAATATTTGGAAAAGGAGGGATTCTCTTTTTTAAGGAAAAAACTCCCTATTCATCCATCCCTTTTCACTTAAAATAGTATGGAAACCCACCACCACAAGGCTATGGATTATGTTTTCAAATGGAGAGAAGAAAGTGAAAAAACTCTCACTTATTTTTCAAAGGTGGAGAATATTTTCAATGTAGTTCCCACTTCTTTTATATATTCATAATCGTGGTTATTTAAAAATGGGGACCATTTTTTATGATTTTAAGGAGTTTATAAGGAAAAAAGATTTGAATCACTTAGCCAAAATGCTTAGTGGAACAATGTAATTTCATAATTGGAAATGGAGTAAATTTTCTATTTATTTTCAATCCACACCAGTTTGATCTGGGAGTTTTCAAGAAAAGTGATATTAGAGTACAAGATGGCTAAAATGTTGAATGTGGAATCATTTCCTAGTGTTTTCTAAATTTTTGGGCTCTAAAATTACGAGGAAGGATAAATCTTCACAAAAGGTGGTTTTGATAGATTGAATATTTTATAATATGGTAAACTCATGAGTATCACAATGATGTGATTTTTTAATGATTGGGTTTCTCAAAAGGTTGAGATTAATGAAGGCATGGTGCTTCGTGAATGCGGGATGGAAATATGTTTTTCTTATCAACTATGAAAATCATTAAAAGTATTTGATGGGTTTATGGTGAATCTTGGTGAATATGAGAAGATTTTAAAGTGGGTTAAAATTCACTAAAGATTTGATAATGAAGGAGCTTCATGAAAATTATTTCAGAGGTCTAAGAAAATGTTGCAAGAGGTATGGGATCTTTGTAATGGATAATATTTATAAATAGGTGGTTACCCACACTTCATTTGACACAAAGAGAATTGGAGAAAAGGACGAATCTATCTAATTTTTAGGTGTCTAGGAGGTTTGAAAATGTGTAATTCTATGAGTTATTGAGCATCTTGAAAATACTAGTGTTGTATTGATCGATACAAATGATTTTGAGTTATGTGAGTTTCCCAAAGACTAAGAGTTTCACAACGACTTAGTGTTTCATTAAGGCAACGAGCTTTGTGAAGGTAGTTTTATCCATAAAGGTTGTGTTCTTTATAAAAGCGTGTGGGTTCAAAAATAATGATATTTCTTTGACACATAAATGTGGTTTTGCAATGGATAAGATCACCACGAATAGTAGTGTTGAAAAATTGGTTCTAGTGAACAATGCTTTCAAGTACAACAAATTTGGACTATGGTTCAAGAAGAGTCTTGTGATAGTCAGGGAAAAAGACTTAAATGCCAATATATTGAAAAGACCTTCAAGTTATTAAACTTAGTAAGTATTCACCCAAAGTAGTGAGCTAGGGGGATTTTATATAAGTGCTTGAAGGTGGGTAGTGTGCTATCCCTAAAATCTTGTAAATCTAGTGTTACTGAAACCAAGTGACTATGACTGAACATCTGTATTGCATAATAACTAGTAAAGATTAGTGGATTTAGGTTTTATAAACACACTTTTAGTGTATGAAACTTATACTATCCATTAGTGGTTAACCAAGTAAAATTGTTATGTTGTATCTCTACATATGAATGTTAAATTTATATATGAATTCATCAGATAAGTTTAATAAGTTCCTACTAAAATAGAAACAACATCTGTTACATTAAAATAAAAATTTTACACCTTGATATAAGTTAATACTCTAATTATGATACTTCTTATAGAACCTAAATAGAAAAAACTATTCCATTTTAATATATCAAAATATCCATCCATTTTAGATTACTCATAATCTAAATCTTCTCATGTCAGGTATATGATATAATGACTATCAAAGTAAATCTTTGAATCTATTTAAAATTTAAAACATAATGTAACTATAATTACACTAATTCTTTCACCCATGATCTTCTGTGACCATCCATAAAAGAAAATTCTATTTATTTCAATGTAATAAAATATTTATCAAGTCTTAATGTCTCCTCATGTCAATATAACCATATAAAATTTATATTCAACCTCTATTTATTTCCATCAAATAAAAAAAACACTTATTTGTAGTGGTGATTTATATCCAAACATCATTGTGATTGATATAGGGATTATTTGTGATGATGACATGTATATAATCCACCTATGAGGTGTTTCCTAGGTGGTGTATACTAACATAATTAAAATAATGGGTATCCTGAACATGGAAATAATGTGAGTCAAAAGATGATGATATAGATGACATGATTATGATCTTGATAGGGTGGGTATCATGGTCATAAATTATGGTTCTATGAATTTTATGATTATGACTTATGTTAGTATTATGATTTTTGATTAAATGGTAATATGATATATTCATATTGTATATATTTTTATTTTATGTGTTAGGAGTACTGTTTTATTCACAACAAGCACAGAATGGTGGTATTACAATGAGAGAAAAGACAGACACTGAATGAGTAGGATAATGTGATAGAAAATTAGTAGACCATGTCATCTCTATTATGATGTATGTGGTTAAGATGTTTATATAATGATGAGATGATCATGAGGTGTATGGAGTGAGGTTGATGTCCTTGATGATGTTTTAATGTGGTAGATATGGTAATTAAGAGTAGGAGACATGGTTCATGTTCATGTTAACATGATTAATTTAGACTATTGATGAGTGGGTTTTAGGTGGTAGGTTTATGAAGGTACATCTATTTACTGATAGAATGTTTTTCACTATAAATAAATTTTCATTTGGATATTGGTTTTTTATACAATCCTGTAAGCTAGAAAATTTAATGGAATCAGTGTATTACTAATAAATCATAGACTTGTGGGATTTAATAGGGTTTTTAATATATATTAGAAAACCTAAGGATAGAGTAATTGACTAGTGGTTGTTTCATCTTTTTTACTTTGGGTGATATTGGTTATTGAGGATGTGACTATGTACTATGATTTTCGTTCTTTAATATTATAATTGCATGATATTTATCTGTTTTATTTATCAGTAGGTGATATTATATTGAGCATTGGGTTATACTCACCCCAAATTTTATATATATGTCTACATAGTCATTTTGAAAAATTTATTGGTTGGTGTATGTTTTTTATCACGGTGGATAGTATGAGCTTTTTTTAAGGATTGTTTCATGTACCATGGTGTAATTGAAGTTATATGGGTTTTATTAAAATTAATATATTTATTTGGTGTTATTTAGTTTTATTAATTTATGATTATATTGTATAACATTCATGCATTATATATTCTAGAAATATCAGTTGATCATGGATTCATTATTACATGTGACGGGTTTTTTTCATTATTTTTTATACTCCACAACATTTTGTTGATTTAATTTCCTCCAATTTGTTTTATTTACACCCCTAAAATTAATATCCAACCCATTTCCTTTTGTTGTGGGATATGAGGATTACACATTGTTTTTTTATTAACCTATGGGAGGTTTTAGAGAAATTTAATTGTCATATGTATGGCCAATATTGTATGTTCTAACTAAAAAAGATTAATGTTGGGGGGGGGGGGTTTATGGGTATTTTTAAAAATAAAATGATCAATGAATATATATTATCTATATAAACTATTTATGATGTTTTAATATTTTCAAGAGTATGAGTTATAAAATACGACAATTATTATTTTGTTATGGTTTAATATAAAGATAGAGTCACTATTTTTTGCATCATAGTGTCTAAATATATAGTAATGTTTTGAAGGATATCCTAAATAATTTTTATAGAATTTAATAATTGAATCTGGAGAAAAAAATTTCATTTTTACTATTTATGTGTTCATCGTAAGAGTCATTTTAATGTTATCCAATTTCTAGAAAATATCAGGAAGAAGAATTATAAACATGGAGTAAGATTAATATGTGGGGACTACTATTATATTTGGTATATATTCCAATTCATAATTTATTTTAGTAAACCTTAATGGAAATTTGATATTATTTATATCATAAAAAACTAAATTGGATTCTCTACTACATTATATTATTAAATTTTATAGGTTTAAATTAGAATCTAAAATTTTAATCCCAGATAAGTGAAAATTTAAAGAGATCTAAGAAGATATTTTCTATACCATTAAATGAATTTATATCATGTTTCTTGGTGTTCTATTTGTCATTTTATAGTTTTATCATATTCCATTCTAGGATGTAATAATAATTAAAGTGTTTCCTCAATGTTTCAAAGTTACTTATTTTGAATTACGAAAGTTCTTTATTCTAATATTAATTCTAGACATGTTGTGGGAAATTTAATTCTCAAATTTATATTAAATTAATATATCTAAAATTTATTTCAATAGTGTGGTAGATCCCTTAGATTATATATAATTTAAAATCTACATGATCATGAACTATAAAATCAATATTACCTATTTCATCTATCACCTAAAACACACAAATTTTTTATCTAAAAGTTATTGGATCACTATTGTAATCCCACAATGTTTGGGAAATCACTATTAATCATTGGTAGATAATAATCATTACATTAATGAATGTTATGGAAGTTTTCCTATTTTATGGATTAAACTTATAGATTTGATGGAATATGATGAGATCAAATCTAATATCACTTGGTATGGAAGTTATTTTTTTCCACTGCTCAAATTATTTAGATCATTGATGCGATATTAATTTCTATGACTGAAACAAATATGAAAATTATTGATACAAATTCGAATGCTCAAAATGATCTTACTAGAGCACATTATGATTAAATATATTTGAAGGAGATGAGTTTCAATATATCCAAGTACATGTGGGAGAAATTAGAAAATATATAAAAAGGTGGTAAAAAATTAAATGAGGCCAAACTTAAAGTATTGAACAGTCAGTTCAATGATCTAAAATTGTATTCATATGAAAACACAAATAGATTTTTTAATCACATAACTAAAGTTGGTAGAGCTATTAGAGGACTTGGGGAGGAAATTAAGGATATTTACATTGTGAATAAAATCCCAAAAGGATCCACCCATTTATAATCCAAATATTTATGCTCTTTATGAAAGATATTAGTCTAAGATTTATCATTATGATCTGATTATCATTCTAGTGGCTTATGAAATGATAGTCAAACTAGAAGATGAAAAAACTCATGTTAGAACAAAAATGATATTCAAATACATGAAAAAACTTCAAATTTATAGAGTTAGTGATGATGATGAAGAATAAATTATTTCTATATTTTCCAATAAATTGAAGTCTGTAAAAGGGATATTTGAAGAAAAGCTTCCATTGTCTAGTTTTTGGTGTTGTGAAGTAAGTAACATTGCCTCTAAATGACCAATAAAATTTGATGGTATAGAACATGAAGTTGAAAAGAAGAATATGCCTCAGAATAGGTTCTTTAATAGAGGAGACTTCAAATCAGGAATAAAATTTAAGTGAAATAGATTCATATTCAAATAAGAACAATATAATAATGACGTTTTGGAGGATGTTAAACCCTAATTTAAATCCAAACCCAAGTATCCATTATGAATATAGTTTAAAAATTTGAACCTACAAGAGATAAAAATAATCATTTTCTGTAAAGACCCGAAATTTTGAATAAATCTTGTTTCCTAATTTTGTGTAATATTTTATTTTTGATACTCAACAAAACTGTTTCATTTGATAACTAGAGTATAATTAAAATGATACCGTTAGGTTTTGACTGTTATATGACCATTGGTCAATATGACCACTGGAAACTAAACGTTTTGATTATTGTCTCTAAATACAAGTAATCTTGGGTAATTAATATAGAAAGAAGATTCGATGGCCTCACCCAGTAGTCTTGGACCGATCGATGCCTATCTAACAGAACTTGGGAAGGTGGTAGCACCACTGGGCTTTGCTCTGGACAAAGCCCAAGCCGAACTTCATCGTGTGAAGCTATAATGGAATCTCCTTTGCGAGAAGTTCAAACTGATAGAAATTACTACTCGTGCGATGTTGGCCGAGCCTCCCTCGGATTCTCTCACCTTATCACACCTTACACGTAGGTCCTATGCTGCTGTGATAAGGGGATATGTAAGGAGACCGTAACTGCCCTGTGTAACCCTTTTTTTTAAATAAAATTTTTGATTTCTTCTTATGATGAAGTTTATGAATTTTCAAATGTCCGGATAAATATATTATGCATATTTTTGATGAATTTTAGAGAAAGGATATTTTAAAAATGTTTATGTAAACCTTAAAGAAATAAAAATGTGTAATGATTTTCAAAAAATGGTCTTCTACAATTATGTTCAGTACGAAATTTAGAGTCTAATAAGATCAAATTGATTTTTGATGAATAGTAAATTATGAATAGTGATTTTATTATTAGGATTAGTAATGTGTCCAAATGGATTAGTAATCTCACTTAAAGAAAGTTTTAATATAATTGAGACACCATGATTAAGTAATGAGATTCAATAAAATGGGTAAATAACGGTTTCATAAATTATTAGTCAAGTATTAGTTTTTTCGAGTGAATAGTGTTTTTTAATTAAAAATTAAATTAAAAATAATTAGAAAATTATTTTTATAAAATGGAATTTAGTTTTGAACTCAGAGCATCGATATTATGTTATGGTAATTTTTGGGGATTTTTCTGAAAAAAATGAATTCTCGATGAATAGTGTTTTTATTTAAAAATTAAATTAAAAATATTTCGAAAAATATTTTTATAAAATGGAGTTCATAATTTTAATTCGAGCCTCGATATTTGGTTAAGGTGAAATTTTGGGATTTTTGTGAGAAAGATGAATTTTTAGTGAATAGTAAAAATACAGTTTTAGGGTTTCAGTATGTTTAATGACATCATAACTGTGTCATGATGATGTCATGAGATATTTTAAGGATTGGCCGGCAAAAGGTGTTGAATTATTGTATTGGGGGACCCATGTGTCCTAACTCCATGGTAAATTCCATGGGAGAGCACATGGTTTTGAGAAAAGCACTTGTGAGGTGTCCCTTGGCCATTAATGCCTTGTCCCCTCACTTTCCCTATAAATACCCACCCTTTCTCCTTTAGTTTTCACTCCCAAATCTCCCAAAACTACGTTCTGGTCTTCTTACCTCCCAAGGAGTCCTCCCAAGGTGCCCCAAGCCCTCATGGTCCAAACCATTGAGTTTTAAGAGTTACGTTTTAAGGTAAGGGATCCGACCTCTCTCTTTCTTTTCAAGTAATCTCTTTTATGTCATTTATTTTATACTCCATGATCATATGTTGGAGGATGTTCTTATATATTCATATTACTGCCATTTTTATGTTCATACGATGAGAGACCCTATTTTTATCTTATCAAATCATTTTGTTGAAGTTTAAGTGACGCCGTTAGGCTGCTGAATTTTTAAGGGGATTCTTTCAATCTTCTCATTCTTTTCAAAATTCTACTTTCATGTCAAGTATTTAAAGTTCTTTTTTTATGTTGGGGTATGATCTCTATATCTATCATACTGAACTATTATGTTCACATGATGAGAGACCCTATTTTTATCTTTTTAAATCATTTTGTTGAAGTTTAAGTGACGCCGTTAGGCTGCCGGATTTTCATAAGAGAAATATAACTTTTGTCTTCCTTCCATGTTTTTCATTTCAAATGGTATGTACTTAAAATTTCATTACCATGTTCATATATCCATCTTATTCTGTCCCTATACTATTTTATGGGTCATTTATGAATGTTTGACCCATGTCCCCTCTCCTTTCAATGTTTTCTAAAACCCCGAAACATAGCCGTTATGCTGCCGAATTTTCGTCTCAAAATGCCTCTCTCTTTTCTCAAAATTAGTTTATGTTATAAATTGAATACTCAAAGATCTTATTTCTACAAGGGTATTCACATATATATCAAAATGTTCTATTTTAAATTCTGGGATTTACATACATGAGACCCGCTTTCCCTTTCCGTGGGTTTAAAGTGACATTAAGATCATGTCTTTAAAGCAGTTTTTAAAACGTTATGATTATGAAATGAAACCCATTTATTTTATGCTATATGGGTTATTTATGAAATGTTTGATGATGATATATGTGTATCAAATGATAATAAAGGAAAATTTAATGGTGCGCCCTGACAGCGCTCCAATGCATTGGGTAATGATGTAACCACTAGAGAGTACAATTTTCACGATATCTTGGTGAATAACCTTGGTAATTTCCAAATGACACCTTGGGGATGGACCTTGGTGATATGTTCATGATTTTCTATGTTAAATGATGTAGCCACATCTTAATGTTATAAAAAATTTTATTTTTATTATGATATTCCTCATGATTTCTTTCTCATGCCTTAAAGTTCTTTTCATGACCTTATTGAAGTATCTCAAGTTCACATGTAAAATATTTCTCTTGTTTCCCTTATTGGGCCTTCTGCGCACCCTTTCTTTTGATGTATGTCCCCAGGTTATGAGATACAGTAATGAACCTAGGATTATCATGAGTAGAAGCCTTTCAAGTGTTTAAGAATAATGTTTTATGTTTTCATGTTTTATGTTCCTGGTTTCCAAGACACTAAACCTTAAAGATCCTCAGTTTTGTAAAATGTAATGAAAGTTTATGTGATAAAAAGGCGGGATGATATAGTTGGTATCAAAGGATGGTTTAGTTATTTGTGGAAATTAGGATATGAAAACTTTAGGAATAAGGCTATATAAAAGTTTATATATAGGTAATCTTCCTGGTATTTTGGTGAGTATTGAGTAATGGGTTTCCAAGCAAATACATCCCTGTCTGGATACGAGCAGGTAGAGGTGGCTCTGGAACATATGTACATAGGGGTAAAACCCAAAAACACCACTTTGAGCTAGACTCAAATGGGAACTGATACACGACAATAGGCCTTGCTGCACTCTTGGTTGCGACACTCCCGGAGGATATGCTTTGGTAAGTTCATAATCTTAGTATGAACCATTGTTAAAGGAACAAAGATAAAATAAAATAAAGATGAACAAAAGAATATATGATCATGAATATCCTAGATGGGAACCCAGGGGATCAAAAGTTAGGGTATACTTTTCTTCTACAAGTTATCCTTATATGCTTAAAGTTCATTTTCATGATTATTGGCTAAGTATTTAAGCCTCTAATTATTCTTTATCTTATTAGTTAATGGTGGGAAATGGAAGAACATGTCCCAACAACCAATGTGATAGGAAATGCGACGATTGTCATATTAATATGACAAATATGATTAGGGTATTAAAAGATGATTATTATTTTGGAAGACGTTTACTATTTTGGGGACCCTATATGATCTAGGTTAATAGATTACTACGATATTTTAATTGAGGAGTATGGTTGACTTATATTTGGAAGAATCGATGAATTTAAGGTGGACTTATAGTAATTTAGGTTACTTATGGGAATGATTAACCTATCTTGGGTAAAATATGTTTAGGTTAGCTACTTTTGTTATAAGATGTTTGGTGTGGTTGATGTTGTTTGGAGATAAACAATGAAGTTTATTTTGGAAGACTATGTTATCAAGTCCTTCTTGTAGTTGGGTTTCAATCTTAGTTTGGTTTATTTTGAGGGATTTTAAGGACCGTTATTTATGGAATTATCTATGATGAACTTTGGGTAGTACCATAGAACTTTGAAGATTTAAAAGTAGTTTCCATTCATATGGGATTCTTTATTTTTTAAGAGTTGTTTTACCTTACACTTTCTGTTTTTGGGATAATGTTTAATGATAGAAGAAATAGATAGTTAATATTTTTTGGATTATGTGACTCTCTAGAAGATGATTCTTGTGCTTTTGATGAGACCAAGTGTTTTTGAATTCTCATCGTTTGGAGAAAAGATTAGTTTTGGTAGAGACTTATTAAAGGATGAAACTCTACTTGAAGGTAGGTATATTTTATTATGTTTTTGTTCTATGTAGTAAATGAATTCCTCAAAATTATGAAAAGGAACATAAAACAAAAACGTTGTTGGTTTACGTTTCCTACTAGGTAATAAAAGACTGTTTACACACATCATAAGTTTGGGATTTTCTTATGGTTAACTTTCTCCTAATCATGTTTTCTATCACTCTCCCCCAGAACTTGACCCTTTACTTTTTCTTCCATATCCATGTTTTCCTCCATGGAATCCTAGTATGGGTTAACTCGGGTGACCCTTGTACTTCCCTTTCTTTATTTTAAAGTAATAGTTTTTCTGACTCCTTTTCCGATGTGGTACTTTCAATGAAATTTCAAAACCCAATTTTAAAAAATTGCGAGGACGCAATTTCTTAAGGGGTGAAGATTGTAACGACCCGAAATTTTGAATAAATCTTGTTTCCTAATTTTGTGTGATATTTTATTTTTGATACTCAACAAAACTGTTTCATTTGATAACATGAGTATAATTAAAATGAGACTATTGGGTTTTGACTGTTATATGACCATTGGTCAATATGACCACTGGAAACTAAACATTTTGATTATTGTCTCTAAATACAAGTAATCTTGGGTAATTAATATAGAAATAAGAATCGATGGCCTCACCCAGTAGTCTTGGACCGATCGAAGCCCATCTAACAGAACTTGGGAAGGAGGTAGCACCACTGGGCTTTTCTCTGGACCAAACCCAAGCCGAACTTCATCGTGTTAAGATAGAACAGAATTGCCTTTGCGAGAAGTTCAAACTGATAGAAATTACTACTCATGCGATGTTGGCCGAGCCTCCCTCGGATTCTCTCACCTTAGGACACCTTACAATTAGGTCCTATGCTGCTGTGATAAGGGGCTATGTAAGGAGACCGTAACTTACTTGTGTAACCATTTTTCTTAAATAAATTTTTTGATTTCATCTTCATGAATTTTCAAATGTCCGGATAAATATAGTATGCATATTATTGATGAATTTTAGTGAAAGGATATTTTAAAAATGTTTATGTAAACCTTAAATAAATAAAAAAGTGTAATGATTTTCAAAAAATGGTCTTCTACAATTATGTTCAGTACGAAATTTAGAGTCTAATAAGATGAACTTGATTTTTGATGAATAGTAAATTATGAATAGTTATCTTATGATTAGGATTAGTAATGTGTCCAAATGGATTAGTAATCTCACTTAAAGAAAGTTTTAATATAATTTAGACACCTTGATTAAGTAATGAGATTCAATAAAATGGGTAAATAACGGTTTCATAAATTATTAGTCAAGTATTAGTTTTTTCAGGTGAATAGTGTTTTTAATTAAAAATTAAATTAAAAATAATTAGAAAATTATTTTTAAAAAATGTACTTTATTTTTGAACTCAGATCATCGATATTATGTTATGGTAATTTTTGGGGATTTTTCTGAAAAAAATGAATTCTCATTGAATAGTGTTTTTATTTTAAAATTAAATTAAAAATATTTAGAAAATTATTTTTATAAAATGGATTTCATAATTGTAATTAGAGCATCAATATTTGGTTAAGGTGAAATTTTGGGATTTTTCTGAGAAAGATGAATTTTCAGTGAATAGTAAAAATACAGTTTTAGGGTTTCGGTATGTTTAATGACATCATAACTATGTCATGATGATGTCATGAGATATTTTAAGGTTTTTCTGGCCAAAGGTGATGAATTATTGTATTGGGGGCCCCATGTGGCCTAACTCCCTGGTAAATACCATGGGAGAGCACATGGTTTTGAGAAAAGCACTTGTGAGGTGTCCCTTGGCCATTAATGCCTTGTCCCCTCACTTTACCTATAAATACCCACCCTTTACTCCTTTAGTTTTCACTCCCAACTCTCCCCCAACGAAGTTCTGGTCTCCTTACCTCCCAAGGATTCCTCTCAAGGTTTTTTCAAGCCCTCAAGGTCTAAACTATTGAGTTTTAAGAGTTACGTTTTAAGGTAATGGATTCCGACCTCTCTCTTTCTTTTCAAGTAATCTCTTTTATGTCATTTATTTTATAATACATGATATTATATTGGAGGATGTTCTTATATATTCATATTACAGAACTTTTTATGTTCATATGATGAGATACCCTATTTTTATCTGTTAAAATCACTTTGTTGAAGTTTAAGTGACGCCGTTAGGCTGTCAAATTTTTAAGGGGATTCTTTCACTCTTCTCATTCTTTTCAATATTCTACTTTCATGTCAAGTCTTTCAAGTTCTTTTTTTTGTTATGTTGGGGTATGATATCTATATCAATCATACTGAACTCTTATTTTCACATGATGAGAGACCCTATTTTTATATTTTCAAATCATTTTGTTGAAGTTTAAGTGACGCCGTTAGGCTGCCGAATTTTCATAAGAGAAATCTAACTTTTGTCTTCCTTCCATGTTTTTCATTTCAAATGGTATGTCCTTGAAATTTCATTACCATGTTCATATATCCTTCTTATTCTGTCCCTCTACTGTTTTATGGGTCATTTATGAATTTTTGACCCATGTCCCCTCTCCTTTCAATGTTTTCTAAAACCCCGAAACATAGCCGTTATGCTGCCGAATTTTCGTCTCAAAATGCCTCTCTCTTTTCTGAAAATTAGTTTATGTTATAAAGTGAATACTCAAAGATCTTATTTATACAAGGTTATTCACATATATATCAAAATTTTCTATTTTAAATTCTGGTATTTACATACATGAGACCCACTTTCCCTTTCCGTGGGTTTAAAGTGACATTAAGATCATGTCTTTAAAGCAGTTTTTAAAACGTTATGATTATGAAATGAAACCCATTTATTTTATGCTATATGGGTTATTTATGAAATGTTTTATGATGATATATGTGTCTCACATGATAATAAAGGAAAATTTAAGGGTGCTCTCTAAAAACGCTCCAATGCATTGGGTAATGATGTAACCACTAGAGATTACAATTTTCACGATATATTGGTGAATAAACTTGGTAATTTTCAAATGACACCTTGGGGATGGAACTTGGTGATATGTTCATGATTTTCTATGTTAAATGATGTATCCACATCTTAATGTTATGAAAAATGTTATTTTTATTATGATATGCCTCATGATTTCTTTCTCATGCCTTAAAGTTCTTTTCATGACCTTATTGAAGTATCTCAAGTTCACATGTAAAATATTTCTCTTATTTCCCTTACTGGGCCTTCTGCTCACCCTTTCTTTTGATGTATGACCCCAGGTTATGAGATGCAGTAATGAACCTATGATGATCATGAGGAGAATCCTTTCAAGTGTTTAAGAATAATGTTTTATGTTTTCATGTTTTATGTTCCTGGTTTCCAAGACACTAAACCTTAAAAATCCTCGGTTTTGTAAAATGTAATGAAAGTTTATGTGATAAAAAGGAGAGATGCTATATTTTCCTAGAGTGTTTTTATCTCATTTTGGAACTTTAGGGTGATGTTGATGACTTGAAAATCAAAGAAATAGAAACTGAAAGATGAGAGTTGTGCTGAACGTGTCATATTATTTTGTTTATCAGCTTGAAGTAGAAATCAATCATCTAAAAGGAGAGTAATAAGAACATGTAAAAACTCTTGAAATATCAAAAATAGGTTATTTAATTAAAAGTTAGGACTTAGTATCTGGAAACAAACATCAATGAATTTACATCAATACTGGAGGAAAATTCTATTATAGTTAAGGGACTTGAAGAATAATTTATTACTCGAAGGAATAAACTAAAAACTAAATAGAAAATGAAGGAAACATAGAAGAAATTACAGTTTGGGAAATTCTTATATGGAGAGCTTCTATAAAGAGGTAAAAGTTATTTTGACGGAGTAGAGAAGGCCTTGAATAATCAAAGATCCAAAATTATGGGAAAAAGTGTAATTGGATATGATATATAAACATCAAAGGCTGGAAATAGGATGATACAAAATAAAGGGAAGAAGAAACTTTTAAATAACAAAAAAGAACCTAATGTCCTAATAAAGAATGATTCAAATAAAATAGAAAAAGGGTTTGAAAATTATCCTCAAGTTTCCAAGGAGTATCTTCAGTCAAATAACTTTTCAAAAGAAAGGTATATGAGGAAGAATGGAATTTATAATACAATTACTCTTATAAAATGCCAATTTTGTTTCTTTATGGGACATACCATGTCTTAATGTGAAGAGGTAAGGATCTATCTGAATGGAGAATATCTTGGAAGTCATAAAAGGAGTATGAAACCATATCCTTAATCATATATAAGAAATAGTTTCTATGGATATTTTCTTCACTGTTTTAACTATGGACATAAATATATTAATTACAGGTCGAGGAAAGGTGGGAAAAATACAAATAAACTCAAAGACAAGTCAATACCCACCAACCAAGAAGAGTTACTCTTGAAAATAAGTATTCTCCTTTGGAAGAAGAATATGAATATTTTGAACCCATTCATATTGAAAAGAGATTAAAAATTAAATATTTAGTATCCACCTAATCAAGTATCTCATGGATAGAAGAAAAGAAAATTAAGAAATCCAACCTCGTAGAAATAGCTCTCAAATATACTAAGAATAGTAGAAATTGTATTCTTGATAGTGTATTCTCATCCCACATGACAATAAATGTAGATTTCTTAAAGAATGATAAGAAAAGGTTTGATAGAATAGTGAGATTCATCAATAATGGTTTTTTAATGACCAAAGGTAGTGGAAATATAGAACTGGAAAATAAGGAGCTAAGGAAAACTGAAGTTCCCTATATAGAGTGTTTGTGTCACAATATCCTCAGTGTAAGTAAACTTTGTGACTCAGGACTTATAGTGACATTTAATCAAAATAGATTCACTATCAAGGTAAATATAGGTAATTATCTCATGAAAGGATGTATAACAGATGGAAATTTATACCAGGGTAATAGTAAATTCATCACTTATTACTAAACATTTGATGAAGAAAACAACTTGTGGCATTGGGGGTTGGGCCACATTAATCCAAAGAGTGTGAAATAGATATTTATCATGATAACTTTTATCGACATTACCAATTTGAATCATGAATGAGAGAATAAATTTGATTCTTAAATATGAGAAAAAATGGTCAGGAATTCATATCAACTGAATAATAAATGGGAATCAAATCTGCTTGATCTCGTGGACACAGATGTTTGTGTTCCAATCAATTTAACTGGAAAATATAAAGAGAGGTACTTCATTATTTTTTTGGGTAATTATAGTAGATTTTATTGTGTAATTAATAATCATAGGAAATAATAATCTCTTGATTTCATGAAGAGTTATCATAGAATAGCTAAGAATTAAACTATCCATACAATCAATATTCTTCAATATGAAAATAGAGGAGAATTAACATCGATTGAATTTTAAAATTATCTTGAAAAACATGGGATAAATAATGAGGTGAATTTAGCGGTAACCCCTCAAAAAAATTAGGTTGTTGAATACAGAAATCTATAGGTGAACAATATGGATAGAACTATGCTAATTGAGAGTCATGTTTCTCACCATTACAAGAAAGAGGTTGTTCAAGTAGCAGTGTACACCCAAAATTGTACATGGATTTGTATGGGAGAAACCAAAACACCCTATGAGATATGGTATGGAAATAATCCCTCTTTGAATTATTTTCTTGTTTTTCAAAGTAAATGTTTCATCTAAATAAAATATTTAAATAAAGGAATGTATGGTGATACAACATATGGGGGAATATTCCTTGGATATTCAATAAAAAGTAATGCCTACAAATGTTTTAATAATCATATTGGAAAAATTGTGGAAATAAATGATGTCAAGATAATTGTGTATAAAACCATAAATACCTATAGGAGATCTTATATTGATACGATTGAAGATGAAGAAGAAAGTTGAAAAATAAAATATACAAATAAAGAAACTGTAGAAGGCCTGAAAAGAATTCAAGGCTCACAAAATGATGTTGATTTATAAGAAGAATCAAAATAGGAAACCATTATTGAATTAATATCATCATAACCTCAACAGAGAAATAAAAGATAATATTTTAATCAATACAACATCATTGGGGATTGGACCAAACCTACATAGAAAATAATAATGAGCAATGAATCACATTATTCATTGCTATCAATTTTGAAACCAACGTCATTTGAATAAGCAGTGAAGGATGAATCATGGGTTAAGTCTATGATTGAATAATTGGATCATATTGATAATAACCAGACATGAGAACTTGTTAAGAGACCCAAAAATTACAATGTATTTGGAATAAAATGTATTTTTAAAAACAAATTCGATGAACCTAAAAATGTGATTAAAAAAGGCATGCTTAGTGTTTAAAGGCTATCCACAGATAAAAAAATTAATGTTGAAGAAACATTTTCTCCAGTTTCTATACCGTAGTAAATCATGATTTTACTTTACTTGTAAATTAAAATAGATCACAAAGTATATCAAATGGATTTAAAAACGACATTATTAAATAGAGTTTTTGAAAAATAATTCTACATTGAACAACTAGTGGGATTTATAACTGGAAATGATGATACTAAGGTTTAAAAATTAAAGAAGGCTCTCTATGGACTAAAATAGAAATCCCAAGCATAGTATTCTCAAATTGATGATTATATAAAGAATTTTGAGTTTAAAAGAGTAGGTTTAGACTGTAATCTCTATGTGAATAAATCTTAGAAAGATCAATTTATAGTGACTGTGTATGTGGATGATATCATTTTTTATGGAAGGAGGCCTGGATCAGTGGTATAATATTCGAATCACAAGATATCAGAATCTAAAATTTCCATGATTTGTGAACTAACTTAATTATTGGGGCTATAGATGATTCAAAAAATTATTAAACCTTCATTTCTCAAGGAAAATATACAAGAGTAATTCTAAAGAAATTCAACATGCATGACACCAAACTGATGCTGACTCCGATTTTAGTTGGGAAAAAACTTAGGAAGCATGAGGATTGGACATATATGAATCCCACCCTATTTAGGAGAATCCTTTAAATATTATTATACTTGAATTTAACATGTATATATTTTATCTTAACAACATGATTTATGGCCCGCTTTCAAAGTAATTAAACGGAAGAGAATTCAGATGTAGTTAAATGAATCCAGAGTTATATTCAGGGTACACTCAAATTTGTCTTATTGTTTGTAGCAATTAGAGATGATGAATTATTTTCATTTTATGATGTTGAATGAGCTGGATATGTGGTGGATAGGAAGTCCACAAGTGGTGGTGATTTATTCATTGGAAACAAATGCATGGGTTTGTTGAGAAAGAAATAATGAATAACTTCTATTAGTATAATAGAAGTATAGAATATATCTACTAAAAAGAAATTCACTCAGTTATTATAGATGAAGAAATAGGTGACTAAAATTGGTGATGAGGTTAAATAGTCGATAGTGATTCACTGTGAAAATAATACTGCAATAGATATTATGAAGAATCTAATTCTACAATCTTATTCCAAATATATTGAGATCAGATATCACTTCATCAAAGAAAAATTTAAATAAGGTGTGATAAAAATAAAGAATGTTGGAACTGATGACCAAGTGGATGACATTCTAACTAATCCATTGGTAGCACATATGTTCTAGAAACATTGGTCGAACCTTAGTGTTCAACCACCTCCCAATTAATGAGAAAGTTACATTTGTTCCCCCTTACCCATTTTTATTAATTGTTTTAGTATTTTTTTTGTATGTGATGAAAATTTATGGGGGACATATGATTGACGGAGAGTATGTTTTTAGAAGTAAGAGTAAAAATACATGTTCTTTGGGTTTATTTACAATGGGAGATATAAGTGAAATTCAATGAGTGTTTGGTTTACAGGATTGGTTAGTTATCTATGACAGCTTGAAATTTTTTCCACTCTTGTTTTCTACAACTATATTTCCTCACATAAACTTAAAATCATGGATGAGTTATTTCATGTTTATTAAGTTATTTTTTGAGTGTGGTAATTTATTGAATTTATCTACAAATTTCATATAAAGCCAAAGGGGGATATTGTTGGATCCAAGTCCATTGATAAATTGAAATAGAGTCTAGTTTTAAATTTTTGTCAATCCACACTAGGTTTATTATGGAGTTTGCAAAGAAAGTGATATTACAGTACAAGATTTACTATTCTAAAATATGGTAAAGGCATAAGTTTCATGATGACTAGGTTTTTCAAAGACTGTGTTTATCATAAGGTTAATATTCAAAAGGTATGGAGCTTTATGAACATGCGATGGAAAGATAGTGTACTTTGTGACTTTGACAAGAATCATGATTGCATGATGGGTGACGATGAATCTTAATGAATTTGAGAATCTTCACAAATGGGTTACATTTAATTGATGCTTCATGAATAGAGGATCTTCACAAAAATGGTTTTAGAGGTTATCGAAAATGATACTAGAGGCGTGGGATCTTCATGAGTGATAGTGCCTGTAAATATGTGGTAACCCACACTTAAATTAACACAAAGATAATTGGAGAAAAGGCTGAATCACTTTGATTTCATAAAGTCTAGGTGCTTTGAGAATATGGAACTCTATATGATCTTGATCATCATGAAATGAATGGTTAATTCTTGACATATTCCAATTATTTTTGAGTTTTGTGCGTTTCATTAAGATTGGGAGTTTCATGATGACTCAGTGTTCCACGAATGAAGTGATATTAGTGAAGGGAGTTTTTGCCACAAAGGATGTGATCTTTGTAATGTTTGGTATATTCATGAAAGTGTGTGGGTTTGTGAAGGCTAGTATTTATTTGAAACATAAATTGGGTTTCATGAAGGATAGGAGATTCACTAATAGTAGTGTTGAATATCAGATTCTAGTGAACAATTCTTTAATGTGCATCAACTTTGGACTACATTGAAAGAAGAGTCTCATTCTAGTCAGAGACAAAGAGTTAAATTCCAATCTACTGAGGCGATATTCCAGTCATTAAACAGAGTTAGAATTCACCCAAACCAGTGATCTAGGGGGAGTCAACAGAAGTGTTCAGAGGGAGGCATTATGCTGTCCCTAAATTATTGTAAGGAAGTGTGACTAATATAGAGTGACTATGTCTAAATTTTTTATTCCATAATAACTATTGAATATTTGTGGATATAGGTATTCCCGACACAATGTAGATGTATGCTCCTTGGAATAGCCTTTAGTGGTGAACTAAGTAAAACTACTATGTTGTATTTACGCATGTGACTATTTGATTTCTATATAATTATATTAGAAAGATTTAACAATATCCTACAAATATGGGAATAAGATCTCTTAATTTAAAAGAAAAACCTTACACCATGATTCAACCCCCCCCTCTTAAGGTTTTCTGGGATCCTATAAGTGGTATTAGAGGGTAAAAGTTTTTAAGATAAATATTTCATCTGGTGTTAATGGAGAATATAGTGAATGTTAGGGGAGTTTCTATCTTTGATAAAAGGAACTTCTAGATTTGGAAGAATAGGATGAGATCTCATCTTAAATCTGTTGGGATGGAGGTTATTTTTTCCACTGCTCAAGGGATTTAGGTCATAGATGTGATATGAATGCTTGTGACTAAAACAAAAAGGACAATTATTGATGTAGATGCAAAAGATCAAAATGCTCTTATTTTGGAACTTTCTAATCAAATATATTTGAAGTTTATGAGTTATACTATATCCAAGTCCATGTGGGAGAAATATGAAAATATATATGAAGGTGATAACAAAGTAAACAAGGTCAAACATTAAATCTTACACAATCAATTACTGCATTTTTAAATGCATTCAAATGAAACTCAAGATAGCTTCTTTAATATCATAACCGAAGTTGTTGGAGTTATTCAAGGAATTGGGGGAGAAATTAAGGATATTTAAATTTTCAATAAAATCTTGAGAAGGCTCCATATTCTATATAAACCAAAATTGTTCACCCATGAGGAAAGATATTTTTTAGGATTTCTATTGAAGATCTTCTAAGTAGTATGATGGCTTATGAAATGACAGTCAAACCAAAAAATTAAACAACTCATATTATCAAGGAAATAGAATTTAAATCCATGAGAAAACATCATATTTCTAGAGTTAGTGATGAAGAACTATATGAAACTATTTCCGTATTTTTCAAAAAATTCCTGTGAGGGAAAGGGATATTTCAAGGCAAGATTCTGTTGGATTGTTTTCAGTGTTATAAAGTAGGGAACATTAACTCTTGATAACCAAGAATATTTTATGATATATAAAGTGAAGTTAAGATCATGAATAATCCTTAGAAGTGGTTCTATAATAGAGGATACTTCAATTCAGGAAGGAAATTTCAAAGAAATATCTTCATATGTAAAGAAAAATAATAAGATAATGAAATTTTAATGGATATTAAAAAAGAGTTTAAATATGTACACCAAGAATCCATGATGGATATAGTTGAATAATTAAAACCTATAAGAGATTAATATAATCATTTTATTGGTTTTTTTGATCTCAGGTTTTAACTTGGGGGAGCTCTTGATGAGCATGAAAATCAAAGAAAGCGAAACATAAATATGAGAGATGTGCAAAAAGAGTCATAAAAGTACGTTGATCATATTGAAATAGAACTTAAACGATTATAAGGATAGGGATAATAACATTAGAAACTTCTGAAATCTCAGAAGAGGTTGTGGTATTTAAAATCATTATTCAAGAGTAGGGAAAATTCATCAATAACCATGCATTGAGACTGAAGGAAAAGGCTAAGATATTTGATGGACTTGAAGAATAAGTTGTTACTCTAATGAGTAAACTTGAAACTCAATCAAAATTTTGTGAAATAAAGAAGAAATTATAGTTTAAAAAATTCTCAGATGTAGAGTTACTTGAAAGAGATAAATAACATTTTGAAAAATTAAAGACGATCTTGAATAACCAGAGATCCCAAATTATGGGAAAAAGTGGAATTGGCTATGATGTTGAAACATCAAAGGCTAGAAATGGGATAATCCAAAATAAAAAGAATCATAAAGTTGAACATATCACAAAGCTACCTGATGCACTTACAAATAATGTTTCAAATCAAATAGAAAATTGATCTAAAAATTATCCCCATGTTTCTAGAGATGATCTCTAGTCAAATTCCTTTTCAAAATAATGATACTTGAGGTGGAATGGAAATGATAAGACATTTCCTCTTATGAAATGTCAATAATGTGGCTTTTTGGGCCATACCATGTCTTACTGTGAAGAGGTAAGGAGTTATCTGAATGGGGAAGTGCCCGAAAGTCAACAAATGATAATGATACCATATCCTTAATCATATAGAAGTGGTAGTTTCTATGTATATTTTTTAACTATTATAACTATGTCTATAAATAAACTCATTGTAGTTAGAGGAAAGGTGGGAACAATCCCTAAAGAACCGAAAGACAAGTCAAGACCCACCAATTGAGTAGAGTTACTCTTGAAAATAGGTATTATCCTCTGGAAGAAAAATATGAGTATGATGAAACCATGAATATTGAAAATATATTAGAAAGGCCATATTTATCCTTCAACCAATCTATTATCTCGTCGAAGGAAAAAAGAAAACCGAGAAAATTAAACCTTGAAGAAATAGCTCTGAAATATATAAAGAACAGTAGCACCTGGATTCTTGACAGTGGATGATCATCCCACATGATAGTAAATGAAGATTTGTTGAGTAATGTTAAGAAAAGGGTAGATGTAATAGTGAGATTCATGAATGAAAGTTATTGAAGGATCAAAGGTAGTGGAAATAAATATTTGGAATGTGGTGAGATGAGGAAAATTGAAGTTCACTACATAGATGGTATTTGTCACAATCTTATGAGTGTGGGTCAACCCTGTTACTCAGGACTAATAGTTAAATTTAATCAGAAGGGGTGGACTATCAAGGGAAATATCTATAATTCCTCATGATAGTATGTATAACATATGGCATTTTATACCATGTTGACAGTAA
The DNA here is from genome assembly GCA_963277665.1 of Viscum album. Classification (NCBI taxonomy): domain Eukaryota; kingdom Viridiplantae; phylum Streptophyta; class Magnoliopsida; order Santalales; family Viscaceae; genus Viscum; species Viscum album. The sequence goes on along the minus strand of OY728125.1, from coordinate 820,341,018 downwards.
AGAGAACACTTGTTACTTAACATTGGAAGATGAAAGAAACACATTCCATCAGATGTTGGGTCACATTAATCAAAAGAGCATGGAATACATATCTAAGCTAAAAGGTTTCATTTAAATTCCTAATATAAATCATGAAATAGAAAATACATGTGATTATTGCATGTGAGGAAAGATGGTAGATAGTTTATACTGTCTAAAGAATAAAAGTACATTAAATATGCTTGATCTCGTCCGCACATATGTCTGTGGCCCAATCAACGTGGTTGAAACATATATAAATAGGTGATTCATTATTTTTTATTTATGATTATAGTATAATGTCTTGTGTAATGATTATGTAGAGGAAAGTAAATGTGCTTTATTTTATGAAGAGTTATCATCAAATAGATAAGAATTAAACTATCCACACAATCAGGAATCTATGATTTGATAGTGGTGGAGAAAACACATCGATTGAATTTCAAAATTATCTCAAAAAACGTAGCATGAAGAATGATATGTTATTAGTTACAACCCTTAAAAAAATGGGATTTTGGAATACATAAACCGATTAGTGAACAATATGGACAGAACTATACTGATTGAGATATGCGTTTCTCATAATTACTAAAAGGAGGCTATTCAAGTAGCATTGTACACTCAAAATCATACAAGGATTTTTATAGGAAAAAAATACACCATATGATATATTGTATGGAAATAATTCCCCTCTAAATTATTTTCATGATTTTGGAAGTAAAAGTTTCATAAAAAATGAAACCAAGTAAAGTATGGTGATGCTACACATGGGGGAATATTCCTTGGATATTCAATGAAAAGTAAATCCTACAAATGTTTCAATAATCATATTGTAATTTTTTTTGAAATAAATTATGTAAATAGAATTGAGGATAAAACCATAAATTCCTTTAGGATCTCATATATTAATATTATTGAATATGAAGAAGAATGTGATAAAATGACAGATTCAAATGAAGAAACTATAGAAGGCCTGAAAAAAATTCAAGGCTCACAAAATGATGTTAATTCAGAATAAAAACTAGAATAGGAAACTATTTTTGAATGAATATCATCCGAAACTCATTGTAGAAATAGAATAGAAGAAATTTATCAATCCCACACCATTGGGGATTGGAACACACCTACACAAACAACGGGAATGAGTAATGATTCACATTATACCTTCCTATCAATTATGGAACCAACATCATTTGAAGAAGCAGTGATGTATGAATTATTGGTTAAGGCCATGAATGATGAAATAGATCATATTGAGAAGAACTAGAAATGGTGTCATGTTAAGACACCCAAAAATAAAAATGTGATTGGAACAATGTGGATCCTTAAAAAAATCGATGATCATGGAAATCTGATCAGAAAAAAGGAATGCTTAATATATAGCTTCTATACACTAATTGAAGGCATTGATGTTGATGAAACATTTTCTCCAATATCTAGACTATAGTTGATCAGGATTTTCTATTCCATGGAAATTGAAAGAGAGTAAAATTTTTATTAGATGGATGTCAAAAAGGAATTCTTTAATGGGGTTATTGAAGAAGAAGTATATATTGAACAACTAGTGGGATTTGTGAATGGAAATAATGAGATTAAGGTTTTATTATTAAATATTTCTCCATATGGTCTGAAGTAGGAACCAAGAGCATGGTATTCTCAACTCGATGCTTATATAAATTTGCTTGATTTTAAAAGAGGAGGTGTCAGCCATAATATCTATGTGAATAATTCTTATAAATATAAATTTATTGTTCTTGTATATGTGGATGATATTATTTTTTTTGGAAGAAGGAAGGGGTCATTGGAGAAATTTTCTAATCAGAAGAAATCATAATATGAAATTTATATTATTGGTGAAATCACATACTACTTAGGGATGTAGGTGATTAAAAAAAGTATTACACCTTCATTTCTCAAGGAAAATATGTAAGAGGTCTTCTTAATAAATTCAACATGCATGAATCCAAACCTATGTTGAATCCAATTACGGTTGAGATAAAACATGGGAAACATGAGTATGTGAAACCTGTGGACCCCATACTATATAGAAGAATCATTGGAATCTTATTTTACCTAACCACAACATGTCAAGATATCATCTTTGAAACATGACTAACAACCCCTTTTCGAAGAAATCCAGAGGAAGAGAATTTGTAAGTATTTAAACGAATCTTGATGTATATTCAAGTTATACTCAATATTTTATTTTACTATTTAAGAGGAAGATATGATGAATTATTAGAAATTTAGTATGCTTAATGGGTTAGAGATGTGGTGTATTAGAAGTTCACCACTGGTAAATCATTCTTCATTAGAAACAAATGTGTGGGATGTTTGACCAAGAAATAAGAAATCACTTCTTATAGTTTGACTGAAGTTGAGTATATCTTTACTAAAAAGGAATGCATTCATATGTTGTGGATGAAGTAATAACTTAATTTTATTAGTAATGAGGTAAAATAGATGATAGTGATTCACGATGACAAAAAGGGTATGATTGATCTTAAGATGAATCTAGTTCAACACTCTCATACCAAACATATTGAGATGAGATATCACTTCATCGAAGAAAAATTTGAACAAAGTCTCATTAAAATGGAGCTTGTTAGAATTGTTGACCATGTGGCTGACATTCTAACTATGACATTGGTAGAACATATGTTCAAGAAAAAGTAGTTTAAACTTAGTGTTCATCCACCTCCCAATGCATGAGGACGTTACAATTGTTCCTCTCTCCCCATTTGTCTTAACTGTTTTAATATATTTATAGAAGTGATGTAGGTTTATGGGGGATTTTGTTTTGAGAAATAAGATTACAATACTAGTTCTTTGGGATTATTTCTAAACAGAGAGATAAGTGAAATTCCGTTAGTTTTTGGTTTGTAGGATTGGTCAGTGGTCTATGATAACTTGAAATTCCATTTTACCACTCTTTTTTCTACATAGAGCTTCTCTCACATTTACTTAAAGTGATATATGAGTTATTTCACATTTATCAAGTTCTTGTTTGAGTTTGGTGCTTTAATGAATTCATCTATACATTTTTAAAAAACCCAAAGGAGGATTTTATTGGGAATAATTCCTTTCATAGCTGGAAATAGATTCTAATTTTAATTTATTATTAATTTACACTATGTTAATTAAGGAGTTTTCAAAGTAAGTGATCTTACAATACAAGATATATACAATGTTGAAAGTGGAGTCATTTCCTAGTGTTTGCAAAATTTCAGGACTAAAAAATCAGGAGGAAGGAGAAAGATTCACGTAAGGTGGTTTTGTTTGATTGAATATTCTCAAATTTGGTAAAGGAAGAGTTTTGCGATGATTAGGTTTTATGAAGACTAGGTTTCGAAAAAGGTTGAGCTTCACAAAGGTATAGAGCTTTGAGGATGCACAATGGAAATACCGTGTTCTTTGCTAATATGATAAGCATCATGAGTGCACGATGGGTTGATGGCGAATATTTGTGACTATGAGAAGCTTCATGAATAGATTAAATTTTACTGAATATTAGTGAATATAGGATCTTTGAGAATGTGAATTTAGATTTTCATGAAAAGGTCGCTGGATGCGAGGGATTTTCAAGAAGGACAATGCCTATATATAGGCAGTTACCCCCACATCATTTGACATGAGGAGAATTGGAGAAAAGGACAAATCACTCAGATCTCACAAAGGATAAGAGTTTCATGAATCTATAATTCTATGAGAGCATGATAATTATGAAAAGGCTAGTTAAGTCTCGACCAATTCCATTGATATTGAGTTATATGAGTTTCATGAACACTGGGAATTGTTTTGTGAAAACTTAGTGTTCTGCAAAGGTATTTTTCTCTATGAAGGATGTGAGATTCAAAAAGGTTGGGAGCTTCATGAATGTGTTTGGGTTTATGAATGATGGTATTTATTTAAATCATAAAGGGATTTTCAAAAAGGATATGATCTTTTCAAAAAATAGTGTTGAACATCGGGTTCTAATGAATAGTGATTTAAAGTGCATCAAATCAGGGATACAGAGCAAGTAGAGTCTCATGCTAATTAGGTCCAGACATAAATTCAAATATACTATAGTGAAATTAAAATTGTTAAGAAGAGTAATATTTCACCCAAAGAAGTAATCTAGGGGGATTCGATGGAAGTGTTCTGTGAGAGGTTGTGTGTTGTCCCTAAAGTCTTGTAAAGTCAATGTCCTAAACATAGAGTTACCATGTCTAAAATTCTGTATTACAAAATAACTAGTGAATCATAGTGGATTTTGGTACAACTAACACAATGTTGGTGTATTATCCTTGGACTATCCCTTAGTGTTGAACCAAGTAAAGTTATTGTGTTTGATATCTGCATGTGAATGTTTAATTAATGCATGATTCCATCATACAAGTTCAACATGTTCCTACTATCGTGGGAAATATATCCGATGGTATAAAATAAAAAGTTGACACTCTGATCCATCCATCCTCTCTCAGGGTGTTTTGGGGTCCTACAATGTTCTGGTATAAAATAAAAAGTTGACACCCTGATCCCTTGGGATTATTGATGGTTTTTTATTTGTTTTCCACCTCCTGGGGGATGCTATATAAAATGATTTAGAACATGTTTGGAGTGTTTTTTAAAAGTTTAGAGATATATGGATCTGATTTTGTATAATTTATTTGATTTTATGGAAGATTCTAATTTTTTTGTATGTCACTGTATACTAGTTAAGTCTTATATTGCATAAACATAAATCCAATTTGAGTAAACATCATTTTGAGTTCAATTTTTTTATAAAAAATATGGAATTTATAATGGATGTTATTTTAATTTTCATGGATTAATTTCTAAATAATAAATGAAACTAGTTGGTGAAACAAATATTATTTAGTCGATAAAAAACCATAAAACAATTGGGATTCAATCAAGAGGATAATTCTATAATCCTCACATCATGAATAACAAGTAAATAATTAAGGAAAAGATACTAAGATAGAACTTGAATGTTTTTATCTATTTTTAAGATTAATTCATATGTGAAATGGGATGATGGTTTTATATTCCAATGTTCTTAAAATCACATGAAACCCTTGTTGTTATTAATGATATTTTTTTAAAAGTATGAGTTATTTTCTAATTGATTATATATGAGAAATTGAGTTATAATATATCCTTCATTACATGGATATAGGTTTTCTATATACATTTCAATAAATAATTTTAAATAATTTTTATTGAGTGTTTTGAAGATTGAATGAGTTTATTTTGAGATCTATTGATAAGATTGAAGATACTAGTTTGAGGTATAAAAAATGTCAAGGTTAGTTGTGTATATTTTATAAGACAAAGGGATGTTTATAATTGGTCCTCATGTTAATATTTACAAGAAGATCCCATGAGATCATGGATGAAAAAATGGTTTGGTGATAATTTTAATTTGTTTTGGTAGGCTTGATAAAGCTTGGATAATTATATTTTGGGTAAAATAAAAAAAATGTTTATATGAATTCTACCTCTTGTATAGGAATAATAAAATAATGAGTTAAGAGAAAATGTGATTTAAAGATAATTTAAAATAATATTTTAGTGGAAAGTTTCTAGTTTGAGAGTACATACATAGACAAGTGTGTTAGTCTGAGAAGTGAGAAAACTTATAGGAGGGATTCAAGATTTGGGTTGTGTGTGCTAAGAAAAATTAGTATAGAAAAGATCTTTGAGTTAAGAAAAAGAATAAATTGAGACTATATCCAAAGTGATGTGCATATGAAAAATATGCGGTTTCTCGAGCCGATATTGTTGTGTTGAAAAGTATAAGAATAAACATGACCTCAAATGGTTTTTATATAGTTATCAAGGTCTATTCAAAGGTTTCTATCTAGGTTTGATTTTTGAGATATATTTTTTGAAGATGTGAGCATGAGTTCTTGTGAATTAAATATGATAGCTCAAAGAGGAAGATAACTCATTAGTTGTTAAAGCAACCTGTATCTATCAGGGTCTTTATAAGGTGGTAGTATTTGTATTATTTGTAATAGTTGGGAGACAGTAGACCCTTCAAGAGGTAGTGTATACACTGGGAAGAATGAGCTTAGGAAAATAACTAACCTAACCACTTGTATTAAAAAAAATAAATTAATAGAAAATATATATCATGAGATAATAACTGGATATATCAAGGATTATGCCCTCAAATTGAGTTTTAACCTTGTAAAATATTTTATAAAATCTTTTATATGCTTATATATTCTTTATTATTCATTAAATTTGCGTGATACAGTTATTTACACTTGAGTGGAACATGTATTAATAAAATATTAGGGTTTATTTTTAAGAAATAAATTTAAAAATTATCAACACTTACTCACTCCCTCTTAGTGTAGCCATTTTATTCACCAACACTATAAAAGTATGCCAATATGTTCTCTTTATGTGGGATTTATGGTTACAAAATTAGTACTTAGTTATGATTTCATGAAGTTCATTATAAATTATGATAATGGAAAATAATCTATATTAGACCCCTATTTTGAATAATAAAATTAAAGGCATGATTATTTATTATGATATTTAATCATTTGTATTTTAGTTACAATTTTTAATTCGAAAGGAAATGTAAAATAGTTTTAACTTATGAATGTAGATGATACCAACATGAGGGTAATAAAAAATTTATTCTTAGAATTAATATATTACATGTATTAGTCAAGGAAGTTGAGATAAGTGTTAAGATGAATTCATCCACCTATCAAAAATTTTCTTTTAAGGAGGATTTCTAATGGAAGTGAAAAGTTCTCAACATCTAAAAAGAATCCAAATCAAGCCAATATATAGAAAGTATGTAATATGGATTGATAGATGAAAATGAATAAAAGGAAATTTGGGATATCAATGATTCAATGAAATATTAAAGTAGTTAAATGCAAAAATTTATATGCACATAGTTTGAAGTATTTTTAGAAGGATTTAATAAGAATAATACACTATTAGAACTAATGAAAAAATAGATGATATAAGAACAAGTGTGATTGTATAATAAAATCCCACTATGAAAATTGAATTCAATATTGAGGTTGAAATAAAATATAAATGATAAAAAAAGTAAAATGAAGTTTATTTAAGTTGAATTGACATAATTCGATCCAATAAGAACAAGGATAATATATCAAAGTTAAAAGAGAAATCTAAGTTGATTTATAGGATTCAGTTGCTTCCCATACAATGAGGAGGGTGGAATAAAGGCCCCCTTAGCCTATAAATTTTATTTCACATTAGAGACACTACATAAAGGGGGATATTTTCAAATTAATTGAAAATTTGATATGTGTTATAGGTTGAAGATGGATAAAAATAGAAATTGAAGATATTACTAAAAATTTGTTAATCAAACTTATTTATTTTACATAAAATAAATTTTATCAAATTTTTTAAATAATATTATTTATTTTTATTAATATATAACTAAGGTAATATTTACTCATATTCAATTCAAGGTTATTGGAAATATAAATTTTATGAAATTTATTATATTTTTTATAGTTAGGGGGAGTATTCTATGAAATATGAAAGATCAATTGGAATATAGTTACCAGACCATGTGTTTGAGACATAGTTTTAATTATAGTTTTTAATTTAGTATTATCACCTTTTTTCTTGCATATTGTAAGAACCCAGTTTTTATTATTGAGGTACGGGTTTCTTCTTTTCTCTTTTCCTTAAGTGTTTTTGAAAAAATAAGGAAAATGGGAGAAAATCCTAAATTTTGTCACTACACGCCGTGTACTTTTCCACATGCCGTGTACTTTGGCCGTGTAGAATGAGTACACAGGGCGTGTAGGCCTGTCAATGATGATGGGTATAAAAACTGACTACACGCCTTGTATAGGGTATTTACATGCCATGTATTCAGTCGGTAGGTGAACAGTAAGGTGGTGAAGATAGCCACCAGCTGAGCGACAGTACACACCATGTAGTCAGGTATTACACGCCATGTACTCATGTCGACTGATGAACAATGTCACGGTGGAAAGAAGCCGTCATAGGAACAGTTAAAAAATGGAACGTACACACCGTGTACTCAATATTACATGCCGTGTAGTCTGGTTTTTTCGCTTAAAATGGGAATTAGCCTCCTCTGTTCATAGAGGAAGCTTATAACTCCAGAAGAGCTTGGGAGAGACATCCAAAGCTTTGAGGATCTCCCGACCACACACAGGGAACCCATTTTCTGCACCTTCGATCTCCTTGGAACTGCACATGTGAGTTATTCCTCCTCTTTGAGTAGTTCTTGCCAATTATTTTTCTAAGGGAAGTTATTTAGGTTTGAACGTGTTATTGTACTATTGACTTAAGGAGTGGTAGGGTAGTATAGAGTAATGAGGAAATACCATTGCAACCCAAATCTTAAAAATCCATTGAGTATGAGAAAGGTCCTATAGAACCATATTTAGAGGCACTGATAAATACATTTCATGCACTATTTTTAGTATTAAAATACATTAATTTTATGATTTAAATGATTAATTATTACAGAGATATTTAATGTATTCATTCATATTTTATAACATCCTAAACTGGGGTCCACCTAACTCATGTCCCAAGCTGGTGGGTTATATGGACTCAAGAATGCCTCCCCATACACCAGAGGCTGCTGACTAGCAGTGAGGGTGTAAAGGTGGTACGGTGGGAACACTATACCCTCTTATTATAGTGTCATAGTGGATACACAATAAACATATAATATTTTCAGACACCTAAATGAACAAACTCAATGATAAAGTATCAAAAGAATATAAATAGAATTGAACAACTAATAATAATATCAAAGGACTCTATGGAAATGTCAATAAATGGATGTATGAAATGATTATATACAAAAAGGGAACTATGGAACATACATACGATCATGCTATACAGAAAATTCAAAAATAAAAATGATTCTCCACTAGAATATCGAGTGTATTCTCGATCCTCTTCTTATAAGCTCTAACTATAGTTAAGCATATCAAAAACTTGTAACTGATCCCTTTCCCTTGTCAACACAAGTAATTAGATAATCTTCTTGGGTTCCAAAGGCGTCCTGATTTGGGTGTGAGATAAAACTATTATTAGTCCACCACCAATGGTATCTACATGTAAACCAAGTAGTTCTCATAACTAACTAGTGTGAAAGTATAGAAAAATGAGAAAAAAAATGCTGAAGTAAATAACCAGCCCAGTTAGGTTCCTATAGGACACCACACAAGTTTACCTGCTTTAGCTCATGGTCAAAATGGAAGTCTGAGTAGTTAATATATATATATATATTAATAATATATATATTCTAGTTATATATCTCATCTACATTTATGAACCAAGTACGTACGGACGTAAGTGGCCATATAAATGGAATACTAGTGATGAATGGACTAGGGCATAACTCAGTCTAACAAGCATATAAGATCAAGAAATAGGTTACATGCCCTACATCCCAATAATAGTGTAATACATTATGAAAGACAATCTGGATGGTGGGTGAGCCATAATGTCATCACCTAAATAAAGGAATGTGGCACGTCAAGACCAATGTCATAATAGTGAAAATGGTGTTTGACATCATGCTCAACACCTGATGTAAAGGAGTGTGATAATTCTATGATCAATAGTCCCTTACCATCATACAACAACTATAAAAAGGTTTAGTTACATTTATAAAATAAGGAATGATAAATTTCCTACCATGCATCTCAATAATCATGCTCAATATAAATAAGGATTTATAATTTGATTGATTACATTTTATTTAACATGAATAAGAATTTCCATACTACCCTTATCAAGTTATTAAAAAGTATCCAATTAATTTAAACTATTTTATTTCATTAAATGAAAATAAATACATCATGTAAAATCCATTTCATATAATTCCAACCCATTCAATTTATCTATTCATGACAATTTCATTTGTAAGGATCAATGGGTCTTTAAAAAGGGGGAATTCTCAATAAAGGAATTTAATATATGGGAAGTTCTAAGTCTAGGTTGGCCAAACACATTGGAGGTACCCTTTGGCCCAACTAAGCATTCAATTTATAAGGAAAATTAAATTTTAGAATCCAAGCTGGAGACTAACTAGGTATCTTGGGCATTTAAATCAACTAACCATAGAGGGAAAGTTTATTTGGAACACACAAGGGGTGACCGTATAAGGTGTAAACATCCTATAAAATACCAAACAATGATCAATAGGTATTTATAAAGGTGTTATGATCAATTAGACATAAATAAATCAATAAAAAAGGGATGCTCGAAACAAACAGCACATGACACAACAACGTAGCTACGAGACATCAAAAATCAATGAGAAAACAACATGACCACATACCTCAAGGTCATAAATGAATTCTCAATTGATATGATCCTCAGATTTGAAGAAGGTTGGAGGATATTTTAGAAACTGTCCAATGCCTTGATAATAGGAAAAATGATCTTGAACTGAAATAGCACGACGAATTCAAAATAATACTAAAATAGGAAGGGAGAGGATTTTATAACATACTAAGATAGATCCAATTATTTCTATGGATTGAGTAATGGACACCAGATGTAGAAGTTATCTCAAAGCCTAACTTAGAGAGGAAGTTGATCCAAAGGAGGAGGAGAAACTGTTTTATCTACTAGAGGAAGAAAAGGATTAACGGAAAAGGTCTAAAAGTTAATTAAGGGGTAAAAAGGTTATTTAACCTCAAAATAAGGGGGAACACGGTTTAAGAACATTGTTTATAAATCATGTTCAAGTCCCTGGTCCTATGGGGAATACCACATAGTTAAGGTGCATGGTTTGTCTAACCATGGGTAAACTATGTGAATTCACACTATTAAAAATAAGTAGCTTCTTAAATTGTTGTTTTCCTAGAGGTGTACTATTTCTCTAAAACCATGTGGCTCCTGCTACACCTCTGTTTCCCCCCACATATTTTAATCTAACTGTGTGAGATGGGTTTCACAGTTTAATTTAACCATGAAAACTAGTTTATTATCCCATTTTATAGAATTCTAGGCTTTGAACAATCCCCAACCGGTCATGGGACCTTCCTTAGGACATAATACACATTTAACATGATTAATCAAATGATTCAATTAAAAAAAAATTATCTGTACCTTCATGAAAATATAGATTGTTACAACCTCCCCTCCATAAAGAAACTCATCCCTGAGTTGAACTTTTATGGTTAAAGAGTAATCTTCAAAGAATATCTTCTTCCACTGAGCTCATATATCAGCTTACCATTCCTAGGTCTTATCTTGTACCCGACAATGCTTCCATAAAACTCATAAGAAATAATCTAACCTTCCTCAGAGTATCTTCATGTTTCAATCAACAATTCACATGTGATAATCCTTGAAGGAATAATCCACATAAAATTCAACCTCATTAGGATGAAAGACATATTTCGAGTCTGGATAGTATCGAAGAAACTAATATATATAAAATACATCAAGAATTGAGCTGTATCTCTGAGGAAGTTCCAACTACTAAGCCACTAGTTTGATCAATTTCAAAACCATGAAAGTCACAATAAACCATGGTGAGAGATTACTATAGAGACCATGATTTTATTTTATTACTATTACATAAATTTAATATCAAACAACAAAAAATAATTACAAAATTATGATCCAAATGTTTAGTGTCTTGGGAAAATTAGGATCATACATGACATTTACAAAATAAAACATAAACTTTTATTTAATTTCTTCTTCTCTAGATTCTTATTAGCCCTTGAATTCTCCTTAGTATAAGTAGTCAAACAAGGATATATATACAAAAAAGATGAGATAAAATATTAATAAGAATATAGATAAGAACATGAAATAACATAACCGGGGGTGAGCATAATAATTATCATCATAAAATCAGCATAGGATCATAATCACGAGAGGAAACATTAAAAAAAGAATTGAAATTTGAAAATGCATAAAAATGAACCATTATCTATTAGTGGTTAATAACCACAAATATTTTAGAAGAAATATAGAATCATGTTCATTCATATTTCAATTTTCCTCATGAGATAAATCAAAATTTCCATTGCATTGAAGTGTTATATAGTTAAGGTCGCACCCGTCACATCTTATCATTTACAGTATCATGCATGCCACATAGAACATATACAAATATAGGACATAAAATAACCCTTGTAAAGGAATTATTTTCATTTCATAAATAAAAAATTCACAAAATTTGGTTTCCCAAATGAAAGAGGGAATAACATACTTGATATAAGAATCATCAACTTTGAGTGAAGAAGAAATAATCTCAAGAAGTATGTTTTTTTGAAAGAAGAGTTCTTTTGGAAAACATTATGTTTGTAATAATATAAATTAGAAAATGTTTATATCCAAAAAAATGAAATATAATGATGAATAAATTATATTTAAGGAATATCCATACTGAAAATGGGGTGAAAGAGTGAAAATCTAAAGAAAGAGGGTTGGGTTTGAGAATTCCCCTTACCTTGTGTCTGGACACTATCTTAACATTAATATCCTATATAATCACATTATATTAATTTATTAAAAATTAAATAACCTTTTATACATGAATATGATTCATCATGGGTTTTTATATTCTTTTATAGGCCTTTTTATGGCTTATAGAGTTTAATTTCATCATTAAGAAGCATTCATTTTAATGGTTTTCATGATCAGTTCACTTGTATTCATGAATAGAAGTTCGTGTCAAATGAGGATAAATATCCAGAATTATTATAATAATTTATTAAAAAAATTACATAATTTTCAATGATCTTATAAATAATTTGTTTTTATACCATGAGGATGAATCATTAGATAAATATTAACGATGATCATTTTAGATTAATTTTTGCGGTTTTTTGATCACAACGAACTCATTTTGTTTTATCATTAAGTATTATTTATAAATGTGAGTTATAGAGCATAAAGAGGCTTGTATCATACAAATTAAAATCTATTTTAAACTATTTACTAGTTTTATTAATATTATTTAAGGAGTTTAATGAAAATTAAAGTTCATTTCCCATGATGTTGGTAGTTTGATACATCATGGTCAAGGATTTCATTTTTATAATAAAAGAGTGAGAGGGATGAGTTTAATGATGGATATTACATTAACATGATATAATTATGTTATATTTAGGGAAAAAGAGTTTTAATGGAATTTTAAATAAGGGGGTTGAGGAGATAATAAGAAAAGAAATGAAATTGAAAGGAATTAAAAAGAAAAAGAGAGAGAATTTACCTCTTGAATCCTCCTCTTGAGATCCTACTCAAGGAACCTAGGCTTTGTCTATTGATGAGACCAAGAGCTCCTGGACATAGGGAATGGGCTAGGGAATAATATTGGAAATAATTTGGGAATGTCTCAAAGTTTGTGTGGTGTGAGGAGAAGTGGGTGTGAGGGGTAGTATTTATAGTGGAGGAGAGGGGTGTTTCCTTATTATTTTAATCATTAGTTTATTATTTTTCTCAAGAAAAAAAATATTGAGGATTATTGTGACTAAATAAAGTAATTAGTTTATATTAGTTCTAAAAAATTGTCACTTTCATTATCCATGACTCAAGCATGACTAAAAAATTCATGTTTTTAGCATTTATTATAAATTATCATATTTTATTATTCACAAAAATTCTTGTATTTCAGGAAAATCCAAAAAATTCAACATAATTTTTTTTTCAATTTTTAGAATTTATAAATGAACTCAATTTTATAAAAATAATTTTTTATATATATGAGTAATTTTATTTTTAATTAAAATCATCAATTACTTTTAAAATACATAGTTTAAAAGTATAACTGCTTTTTTGACACATTGAAAAATTAATTAAGGTCTCATAAAATTATCTTAAAATCACAAGACATCAAAAAATAAATTTATGAATAAATTTTATGAAAATAATATTTCTTTTAAATTATTAAAGTAATCATAAAATTTTAATTAAATATTTATGACTTATAAAAATACCAACACTTAATTACTAATTTTTAAAATATTTACTTACTTATAAGATGAAAAAATTTTATTTATACTTTCATGGGTGAGTACACTATTCATTTCGTTGGTTTACTATTCATAAGGGTTATATTACTATTCCTAAGTTCAAGTTACTATTTCATCAATATTGGTTCCTTAACTTCTATTAATACTTTTATTTTATGAATTATTTATTTAAAAGTTTTTATTTTAGTCTCTAAGTGATTTTATGGGATTTATAGTATGTGAAATTACTCTAAGAAAGAAAAAATTCCACTGATAAAAGTTTGGTTCGTTATAATCACACTGCTTCTGAATATGCCTATGACCTAATCTATGGGAGGCTCATAAGAGAACCTAATCTCTGACCTCGAACTCGAGAGGCCACTGATGTCTGTAAGAATTTGACTACTATCTAGACTAAGCTGTCATCATGAACTTGATGATCAGATAGACCTACTCTGTATACTCCTTGATGCGAGGTGGTCCAAGAATAGATACCTCTCCTAACTATATCCATCATAGAGGTGATTTACAAGGACTACCATATAAGTCTTCATAAGGAGCTATCTCGATGGTAACCTGAAAGTTTTTTTTGATAGAAAACTCAATAAGGGTATTTTTTTCTCCCAAGAACCACAAAATTCAAGGAAAAAAGCATAAAGCATATCCTCTAGCACCTGGATCACATGATCCATTTATACATCGCTCTGTGGGTTATAGTACATGCTCAGAAGAATCTACATACCCAAGTCCTTTTGCAACCCTTTAAAAAACTATGATGTAAAATGAGAATTTTTGTAAGAGATGATTGAAAGAGGATCTCCTTAGGACATACATCCTTCCTGACATATAGCCTTTCTAGATCATCTACCATGAAGGTCTATTGCATTAGTAATAACTGTGTGACCTTCATCATAAAATCAATGAAAACCCACACAGTATCGTTTACATGAGGTGATCTAGGTAGATGAGTCACAAAATCTTTTGAAACATCATCCATTTTCACTATGGAATGAACAAAACCTATAAAAGCCCTGTCTAATGCTATTTTTTCACCTCCAACTACTGAGAGGTGGAACAATGAGTGATAAATTCAATAATATAAAATTTTATACTAATACCCCAAAACTGGTGCCATAGATCCCAATGCATTTTGATGATTTTAAGGTGAACCACCCATGATGAGGCATAGAATTCCCACATCATCTCCTCTTTGATTTCTGTTGGGACCCATACACACCCATAGAATAACATTGTATCATCCCCATACATGGTATAACCTAAAGATATATCATCATCTGAGAAACTTTCCCTTAGGATAAGGCCATCCGGATCTGATAATTGTCTCATTTTTACATATTCCTGAAGAGTATAAGTCACAGCTAAGGCTGATAGGATATTTTGACCATGGTCCTACTAAACCTTAATGTAAATCTATGAGAATAAATATATAATCTTTCATTTTCAACTGGATTCTTTAACCACCTATGTTTGATCCTTCCAACTCAGTGAATCATCCATAGAATTAACTTTGTTTGTCATGTAGGCCAGCTCAGAATCAAATGACTATAGGTACTCCAACCACCCACACTTATTAAGATTGAGATCTAATTGTGTCATTATGTACTTGAGGCTTTTGTGATTAGTGAATTGTAAAAAAATGATCACCGAGTAGATAGTGAGTCCAACAACGTAAGGCATTCACAACAGAAACGAGATTGAGGTCATGTGTTGGTTAATTCCGCTCATGAGGCCTCAAATGATGAGAAATCAAGGTGTAAACTCACCCATCCTACATTATAAAGGACCCAAGACTGATAATAGATGTGTCATAGTATAAAATATAGATCATTCCAAGATCTGGAAGAATCAGTTTTGGTACTGAATTCCAAAAACCCTTCAAATCCTAAAAGGATGCTTTATAAGATTCTGGACATACAAATTCCACCACTTTACATTTCAATCTCTTAATAAGTTCTAAAATATGTGAGAAATCCTAGATGAAGCATTTTTAATATCCAGCTAGACTCAAGAAACATGAAAAGTCAAAGACATTCTTGGAATGCTCCTAAGAAACTACTTCTCTCACTTTCTTTGGGTCTATTTAAAATCTTGACCCTGAGATGATGTGACCTAGGAAGGGGACTTTATTAATATAAAAGTGTATTTTACCATGATTAGTATAGAGATGATTCTCCCTCAGTGTATTCAAAAAGATATCAAGATGATTGGTATGGTCTTGTTTGGAGTGTGAATACACCAAGATATATTCAACAAAGAGTACCAAAAATGGATACAGATATAGGTGTAAACCTTGATTCATGAGATCCATAAAGACTTTAGGTGCATTCTTAAGTAAAAAAGACATGAACATATATTTTTATAGAGAATAAATGATCCTAAAATCTATAAGAGGTATGTCTGAAGTCCTGACATACACTTGATGATATCTAAATCTCAAATATATCTTTAATAACACTCTTACTCCTCAAATCTGATCAAAGAGGTATTCTATTCCAAGAATTGGATACTGAATATTTACCATGAGCTAGTTCAAATGATAGTAATCCATGCACAGCCTGAGGGAACCACCTACCTTCTTGGTAAAAAGAACCAGTGAACACCATGAAGAAGTGTTGGGGAATATAAATCCTTTAGTCTCTAGATATTCCAATAATTTATTGAGTTCCAGAAGCTTTCTAGGTTCCATCTTATAAGGAGGAATGATCACTTGTGATTCTACTATAACAAGATCAATAGTAAAATCTACCTATTTCATCATAGGCAGACCAAAGAAGTTTTCAAGAAATATGTCCCTAAAATTCTCCTCTATATGAGGAAAAATTGTGTGTTGTAACCCCTGATCATCTACGAAAATAACGGAATTATAAGTTTTCAGAGTTCCAATCCTCTTCTGCTTAGGTCCTGATCGTGAATCTTTCACATCCCATTCTTCCTTATGCATGTTCCCAAATCCCTCTGGTGATGTAAACATTACCATCCAGAGATAATAGTCTATTTGGGATCGATAGGGAACCAACCAATCCACCTCGACGATTATGTCAAATATCATCATGTCGAGGACAAAAATATTTCATACGAAAAGGTAACTACCTATCTCATGGGGACAATACGTAAAATGATAGAAATATTCTGATCATATACCTAAAGATTTATCTTACATCATAACTCCGTGAACGTGTTAAATCTTGAGTCCTTAGACTTCCCATAACAGTCTTAGATATAAATGAATGAGACGACACTATGTCCAATATAGAAGACACTAAAGTGGTGGATATTAGAATAGTACCTCATACAATAGAATTTATAGTTCTATACTCTTTTTGTATAGGCTAAATTGCATGGAACTGACCTATACCGCATCCCTGAGTCACTGCCTAACTTCCCAGAGGAAGCCTACTTTGTCGGTGCTGAGAATCATAAGTTTGAATTACTCTACCTCGATCACCACCAAGACCTGATCAACTGGTGGTATTCTAACTGCCTACCTATATTGATACCACTAGACCTTCTTCTTATTGTGATGGTAGGAGTGGATACCCACTCAATAGAAATTCATGGGAATGTTATGCAGAAGCGCTGAATATTCCTCATGCCTTTTGAACCTATGTACTCCACTGAATCAAGTATGCAATGCAGTTTCTTGTGTTCCAGCTTCCCACTTTGAAAAAAAAAATATATCAATGTGAGGATAGTAACTGTTACTTCCCTAATGAGGAACCCCGAAGTGACACTTGTACCTAGAAAAGAACTACAGATAGCTTTTGGTTCAAAGCTTCCTTGACTTGCACCATCAGCTTGCCTCAAGTTTTTCTATATAATAAGGACTTGGTTGATGATTTTAGAAATTTTAGTCATCATGAACATGTTGACCTATGATCAGATGACATATACTAGCCCATCCTCAATTCACATGGGGGTCATAAGATCATCACCCGCCCGAGTATGAGCCAACCACTACAACTAAGTGAAAGAAGAATATTATTCCAGGACAAGCATAAAATCTTACTACGGGTTCATGAAGTCTATAGATATGTCAACCCATAAAGTATTGGTAAAGTGTAACACCCTAATATTTCAAAGTACGTTATATATTTAAAGAAATTCAATATCTTGTGCTATACAAAACCACAAGTTCAAGTGCATAATGACCTATCAAACTAACCGCTTAAAAAGTAGTTATGAATAGTATTAACCACCATTTTAATTTTATATATATCGTATATAATTTCAACATTCATCTTTTATATTTCTTAGACAAAATATAAGGACAAATTCAAATTTTCAGATAAAAGAATTATTTTTAAGAAAAATGCAGTTTTTCCGTCTTTTAATGGTGAGCCCTTTTTAAATAAAATATTTAATAGTTTTATATATTAAATTAAATTTAATTAAATTATTATTTAGAATACGGATTTAAAAATTTAATTTGGATAATTTTTTGGTACTTTTTTGATAAGTTTCATATTTTGATGAATAGTGAAAAAATATTAAATTTTAATTAAAAATAACTTTTTAAATTGAAATAATTTATAGTGTTAAATTATAAATTTTAGTGGTTTTAAAGTATCATTAGATTATATTTTTATCATTTAATATAATTTATGTCATTGTATGTAATTTTACATTTAAATTGTACATAAACACATGTCAATCTTTTGATAGTTTTTACTTCTTAAAAACCCGCTTTCTGGTTTTAACAATGAAAATTAATTTTAAATTAATTAATGAAAATTATATGTTTTGAATTTGATAAAGTTGAAATCATTTTTGAATTTTTAATATCAAAATTATTTTTGGGTGCATTTTTTCTATTTTTCTGAAAACATTCAATTTTTGATGAATAGTGAAAAACACTACGTTGTAGATAGAAACCAAATTTTTCATTTAAATAATTATTTTTAATTAAAAATCTATATTAATGAAAAAATTTATACATAATAAATATATTAGTACAATTTAATTCCTTTAAGTCATTTTATAAAAAGATTAGACATATAAATTTTTATTGAACTTTTTTAGTGTCTTTTACACACCTTCTAGGCACATTTACAAATTTTCATAAAACATAATTTTACCACTTCTGAGAATTGAATTTCCAAAATCATACAGACACGGTTGTCATCAGTAAGTAAAACGTGATTCAATGGGATGAAAATAATTTTTGGTGAATAGTAACATTTGATTTTTATTTACCATGATAAAAAGTAAATAGGGTAATTAAAGGAACAAATGGTTTTATAATTACACCAAAACATGTCCTAATTATATTTGATAAGTTTATATCGACCAAAATAAACCTTAGGATAAAAAATATGATCCCTTTTTATCAACTTTAATTAGATTTGGACATTTATTATATTTTATTTAAAGAAGTGTTAAAAGTGTTAAATTTAAATTTTATTAACTAAAACATTTTTAATATAGAGTTATACATAAGATAAATTCATCTATAAATATTAATTATAATGATAAAAAGGATTCCTACATCATGATATTTTATTTAAAATTTTATACATTTAATAATTAAATTTATTTATGACATAATGATAATGCAGTAATTACCATAATAATGAAAGATAAAAATAGTTGATTTTATAAATATCAAAATAAATGTAAATTGAGACTTTTGATTCCATCCAAGAATTTTATTTATGAATATGAAATTTTAGGGTTTATTCAATGTATTTTTTTCTATGTAAATAAGTTTTGATGACTTTAACAAAAAACAAATACTAAATAGTGTCAAAATTGACATAGATGAGTTTTTAAAACAAATACTATTTTATTAAATGATATAATATTTATAAAAATATAAGGTTCATCCAAAGGACTTAAATAATGTTAGATATGTCATTAATGAACCACTTTAGGTTCTATTGTCATTTTATAGTAAGTTTATTAACCATATAGTGTAAGAATACAAGAATACATGGTAAGAGTTAAACTGTTTAACTAAGGGTTAAATCTAAAAGATAAGGTTAATGTGGTGACCTAAACTTGTATAAAACCTATTTTTTGAAATTATTTAGACCAATACACACCTTATAATTTAAATAAATTAATTTGGAGCAATTTTAAACCGAAAATGTTTTTATAATAAAATAATATTTCAAGCTTTTCCTAAAGTGCCCTTCACCTCTCTTATAAAAGGGTACTTCCCCTTATCTTAAATTCACACCTCCAAATCAAATTGGATCTGCCAAAACCTACTCCAATATCCTCCCAACTATCCTAAATTAATCCTATAGGCCTTCCTTTGATTATAAATCTACCTAAGTATCCCTTTTGTTCAAATCAAAAGGAAGCACCCAAAGAAGGGTTAATTATTTCCTCACCTCTTTCAGGGTTATTTTCTTCTTCCACTTCCCATTTCATTGTTGTTTCCACAAAAAAATAATAAATCCAGTACCTTGTACATACTTTTATGTTATCATAAATATGGTAAAACCATATTCAATATTCTATCCTTCCTATGAATGACAAAGTCACCATACGTGCGTGCGTACGACTTACTATCTCCACGTCATGGTGTAGTTTGTTATTCAACACTACATTATTTGGATGGGTATAATAACGAGTATAATTAATTTAAATAATTAATATAACATGGTAATTATTATTTATATATAATCCACCATCCAGTTAAACACCATTTTACCATCGATATAATGATATTGTCGGTCGTGCGTACGTACGACTTACCGTCTCCACGACACGATGAGATTCATCTTCAATGATCAACCTTCAAGAATTTTTATAAATACATATATATATATTGATTCATTATGAGGTATATGAAATAATATTCAAATTTTAATAATATATATAAATATACATCGTTTACTTACTTCCACACTATACGATTTGAAAACAGAAACAACCTTCATGCGTACGTACGAACTACCATCACCATGAACGGTGTTTCCATTTCATATATCAATATATTATAAATATTTATATTCTAAATATATATGATATATAAATCATGTTTTATATTATTTAAGTATTTAAATCATTATCTAAGTGATACGACCAAGAATAAAAAGTTAAAACACATTCGATAAAGAAAGCGATTATTACCCGAAATGTTACTTTAACATGGAAAATATTATTAAATGGGTAGTAAAAATTCATAAATTAATCATATATGATATCATAAATATTAATATGGTTCTTTTATAAATTAATTATATACTATGGTCATTATATAAGTGGTTAAACATACCCTCAACTAAAAAAAAGTACTAGGTAAGGGTTAATTCCTCAATCTCATTATTATTTAAGATTGCTTATGTGTAAGTTTTTATTGGGACATATTTATTATACATGTACATGTTTCATAAAAGAGTTTTCCAAAGGATTATTTTTAAGGGACACTTTAACTAAAAAATCATTTAAAATGGTTTAAATATTTATTCTTCTAAATCATTCTCATTAATGTTCATGTTTTCAAAATGGTTTTAAGGATTTATTTATATGGACATGAATGTTTTAAAAAGTTAATTCCTTTTAAAATTTGCAAAGTGGTATGGACACTTTGATTCAAAAATGTATATTAAATGTATTCCTTTCTAAATTGTGTGACTTTTAAATGATTTCATGTAAAATTGATATATCTCTCAAAGTTTTTTACTAATAATTTTCAATGATGTCAATATCTTTTACTGGATATTATTCATGATAGAGGTTTATTTATTATAATACAATCTTCTATATTATATTCAATGAGTTATGATATGTTTGATGGTGGATGTGATATTTTTATACCATTCATGGTTTATGGTTAAATTATTAATATTTGTTATTCTAATTTTAATACAAATGTTTATGTTATGTTTCACCCGTTTCATATGAGGAATGAATTAGATATTGTAACTGATGGGTGGGGCCTGTATAGCACCTCGATGCATAGGTAGGTCTCATGAGACAAATTAGTGTATTCAAAAATGTATTTGAATTTTTTTTATATGTATTCTTGGAATGAGGCCTTGACTATGTGGTTATGATATCCGACATTATGATTTATCTCATTATGAAATTAGTTATTATATATGATTATTCGACTAGTAGAATATAAATGTGCATGTGTATATTGTATTGTTTGATTTATTTTTGCCATATTATTTTAAAGTTTATGTTTAAAAGGCTATTTTTTATTACACATATTACCTTGAAATTTTATAGCTTCTTCTAAATTATTTAC
Organism: Viscum album; assembly: GCA_963277665.1. Classification (NCBI taxonomy): domain Eukaryota; kingdom Viridiplantae; phylum Streptophyta; class Magnoliopsida; order Santalales; family Viscaceae; genus Viscum; species Viscum album. The sequence continues at coordinate 820,318,806 of OY728125.1, read as the reverse complement.
CCTTACTAGACTTCTGAGATCACCCCTTTCTTATATTTTTTTCCCTAGGATTCCAATAAGTGTATTATGATTGATATACAGGGTTATTATAGGGGAATAATGGAATTATCAAAGGATTATCTATGTTGAATTTTATGTTAGAAAATTTAATGTAAAGTTGAAGTATGTAATCTATTTTCCAAGACTGATAAACCAATAGTTCCTATGGGACTTGATTCCTTGAAATAATTCCAATGTTATGTAATAATGCACCAGCTCCGAGATTCTGGGGTCGGGGCGTTTACAGTTGGTATCAGAAGAAGTTTAGAAACTACCTTGGAAATAGATTTAGATAAAATATGATTAGGAAACACTAACCTAAGATAGACTTTGAGGATTATTATAGAAGAATATCCATAAATTTTGGTAATGTATATATTATGTGGGTTTTCCAAGCAATGAATCCCTATCGGGATACTACAAGTGCACGTGGTTCTGATACAGATATACCTTGGAGTTAAAAATCTAATAATGAGTTTCGGTCTTGACCCGTGGTATCCTGGTACGAGACAATGGGCCTTACTACGTACCTGGTTTGACACTCCCGGGGGATATGCTTAGGATATTTCAAATTTTCTTTAAAAACCATTATGAAGGATTTATGAGTAAATTTTTCAGCAAATAAACCATTTTCATGAGACTAGATTTGTGAAAATATTCAATTAATGTTATAATTTTTCTATTTTTTAGATTATACATTATGATACGATCTAACTTCGTATATCTCATCATTTAGAAATGGAACCCAGAAGAAGGAATGAGAACTCCAGCAACCTGCATGATCCAAAGAGTAGGAAGGGCCCCATCTTTAATGGTCTTAAGACTACATTTCTAAGTGAAATAGCCTCCCATATATTATCATCATTTTAAGAAATATTTTCATCTATTAATATAATAATTAAAAAATTATTTGAGTACTATGGGTTTGAAGGGAAGCCATAAAAGAAGAGGATGGCAGAGAGAAAGATGGATAAAGGGAAGAAATGAAAGAATGATTTTTCCCATATGTGACAACTATTTTAAGAATCACCCTGAGAAATGATTGAAGATAATGGGAGTATGTTATAAGTGTGGAGGAAAAAGGCACCACATTCATGACTGCAAGGGTAATAAAAAGGTTTCCAATTTACAATTCTTCATCTACAAGGAGTTGGGACACTATGCGAATTAATGTCCCAATCAACATAGTATACCCTAAATGATGCTATTAGATAATAATCTAGTTGTGATACTACCGTAGATGAAGAGGAATAATTAGTGTTCTTATATTTTTATGAATTAATTATTTCATTAGATTGTTGTATCAATGAGTTGTTGGTTATATAAAATATGGAAATAAATAAGGACTATACCAGAGTACTATTTCATTAAGGATTTGAGATATAATGGTACCATGTAAAGTTACACATTTCAAGTTAAAATTTTGGAAAATACATGGTTAAGGGAAAAATAAACCTTAATATGGTCCTAATACTGAGGTATTGATTTTGGAATAAGAGATGATTGATTAGGATAAATTATATTGGATATTATTGACTACCTTATAACTAATTAATTATCTGTTTATTCCATCATTGTTGGAGTTTATGAAATTTTTGGATTTAAGAAGTATATCCAGTATTCTATGTTTTACGTAAGGAATAAGGAATAATGAACGTATTCAATATGGTTTTATGGTAATTCATTTTATTACCATGTCTTAAGAGAATAGACAATAAAGGTATTCACATGTATGTTATGTGACCTTCTTTATAAATTTTGGACTATGAGTTTAGACCAAAGAATTTTGGATAAGTCTAAATGTTGGAATGGATTAAGTTAGAAATTGGATTATATTGTTTATGTTTAAAAAATTTATTAATATTATTTTTGGATTGTTATAATAAGGAAAACTGGGAGGTTTGGTGACAACCCATCCCGTCCAGCACGACCGCGAGACTTGAACCCACAACTGATAGGTGAAAAGGGTGTATCACCTACCACTAGCCTACGTGATGTCCTGGTTTGTATAATTTAGTTTTGTAAAATAGTATAAAAGATGAATTATAAATTCAGTATTTTGATACCCTATACGATTAGTTTAAATAGAATATATTTGAGTTCTATTATCTTTTGGAGTGAAAGATGAGTTTGTGTTAGAAATTATTTAAAGGATGGAACTCTACTTGTCAAGTATTCTTTTTTTTCTTATTCAATGAAGAAAGTAATTATTAAAAATTAATGAAAAGGAAATAAAAACAAAAAATGTGTTATCCTAATACCTTATTTTTTGTTGAACCGATGATATTTTAAATTTTCATAGATTTATAGCATTGAGGGCCTCAATTTTCCATTTATTGTTCACTTTTTTTTATTGATGACCTCAATCACTCCCTATAAATTTTACGTTTTCCTCCAATTATGTGTCTATAATTGAAACCAACATTCTCCTATTTGAAACACTAATTTGGTGGGGACTTTTTCATTTCCCTTTCCCTCTTATTAAGACTAAATTTTATTATCCCTATTTCTGATGTGAGTTTTCCACAAAGGTATTTTATATTTTTAAAATTTTATTTCCAAAGAACAATTTAGAATAGTGAGGACAAAATTTATTGAATGAGGGGAGAATGTTACACCCCAAGATTTTATAGTACATTATCTCTTTAAAGTAATTAAATAGCTTGCGCTACACACAACACTGAGTTCTAGAACATCATGACATAACAAGCTAGTCGTTCAAAAAGTACTTATGAATTGAATTAAACACATTTTGAATTTTATATATATCCTATATAATTTTAAGATTCATATTTTATGTTTCTTAGACAAATATGAGGAAAAAATTCAATTTTTTCAGATAAAAGAAGTATTTTTTTTAAAAAAATGCAGTTTTTCCACCTTTTAATGGATAACTATTTTTAAATCCAAAATTTGACACTTTTATATATTCCAATTAATTAAATTAAATTCTTCTTTATAATAGGGACACAAAAATTTAGTTTATATAAAATTTTGGTACTTTTCTAATTACTTTCATATTTTGATGAATAGTGAAATAATAATTATTTTAATTAAAAACAAAATTTTTAATCGAAATATTTTATAGTGTTAAATTATAAATTTTAGTGGTTTTAGTGTATCATTATATTATAATTTTATCATTTAATATAATTTATGTCATTTGAAGTAATTTCAAATTTAAATTGTACATAAACACATGTCAATCTTTTGATAATTTTTACTTCTTAAAAACCCGATTTCTGGTTTTGACAACGAAAATTAATTTTTTATTAATTAATGAAAATTATATGTTTTTAATTTGTTAAAATTGAAATAATTTTTGAATTTATAATATCTAAATTATCTTTGAGTGATTTTTGGTATTTTTCTGAAAACATTCAAATTTTGATGAATAGTGAAAAACACTACGTTGTAGATAAAAACCGACTTTTTCATTTAAATAATTATTTTTAAATAAAAATTAATCTTATTGTAAAAATAGATACATAAAATATATATTAGTCCAATTCAATTCATTATAGTCATTTTATAATAAGATTAGACATATAAAATTTTACTGAACCTTTTTAACCTATTTTACCCACCTTCGAGGCACATTTACAAATTTGCATAAAACTTAATTTTTACCGCTTCTCTGAATTGAGTTTAAAAAGTAAGAGATAGATAGTTTTCATCATTATGTAAAATGTGATTCAATGTGATGGAAATAATTTATGGGGAATAGTAACATTTGATTTTTATTTACAAGGATAAAAAGTAAATAAGGTAATTAAAGGTAAAAATGATATTATAATTACCCCAACACATGTCCTAATTATATTGGATAAGTTTATTTAGACCAAAATAAACCATATGAAAAAAATAAGATCTTTTTTTCCACTTGGATTAGATTAGGAAATTTAATATATTTTATTTAAAGAAGTGTTAAAACTGTTAAATTCAAATTTTATTAACTAAACCATTTTTAATATAGATTTATACATAAGATAAATTCATATATAAATATTCATTAGAAAGATAAAAATAATTCCTAAATCATGATATTTTATTTATAATTTCTATATATTTAATAATTAAATTTATTTATGACAGAACAATGATGCAGTAATTACCTTAATAATGATAAATTGAAATAATTGATTTTATAAATATCCAAATAAATGTAAATTGAGACTTTTGATGCCATAAACAAATTTTATAGGTGAATATGAAATGTTTGGGTTGATTCAGTGTATTTTTTTGAATTAATTATGTTTTTATGGCTTAAAAAAAACAAATACTAAATATTGTCAAAATTGACTTAAATGAGTTTTTAATACAAATACTTTTTTATTAAATGATATAATATTTCTAAAAATGTATTGTTTGGAAAAATAACTTAAATAATGTTATATATGTCATTAATGAACCACTTTAGGTTCTATTGACATTTTATAGTAAGTTTATTAACCATATAGTGTAAGAATACAAGATGACATGGTAAGAGTTAAACTATTTAACTAAGGGTTAAATCTAAAAGATACTGTTAATATGGTGACCTAAACATGTATAAAACATATTGGTTGATATTATTTGTACCAATAACCACCTTATACCCTAAATAAATTCATTTGGAGCTATTAGAAACCGAAAATTATTTTATAATAAAATAATATTTCAAGGTTTTCCTAAAGTGCCCCTCACATCTCTTATAAAAGGGTACTTCCACTTATCTTAAATTCACACCTACAAATCAAATTGTATTATCCAAAACCTAATCAAATATCCTCCCAACTACCCTAAATTCATCCTATAGGCCTTACATTGATTAAAAATCCAACCTAAGGATCCCTTTTGTTCAAATCAAAAGGAAGCACCCGAAGAAGAGGTAATTATTTCATCACCTCTTTCAGTGTCATTTTCTTCTTCAACTTCTTCTTTGATTGTTTTTTCCAAACCAAAATAATAACTCATATACCTTATACAAAATCTTATGTTTTCATAAATATGGTTAAACAATATTCATTATTATATCCATCCTATGAATGACAAAGTCACTATACATGCGTGTATATGGCTTACCGTCTCCACATGGTGGTGTAATTTGTTATTTAACACTACATTATTTGGATTGGTATCATAATGAGTATAATTAATTTAAATAATTAATATAACATGGTAATTATTTTTTATATATAATAAAACATCCAGTTAAACACCATTTTACCATCGATAGAATGATATTGTCGCTCGTGCGTACATACGACTTACCGTCTCCACGACGCGATGAGATTCATCTTCAACGATCAGCCTTCAAGAATATATATATATATATATTGATTAATTTTGAGGTATATGAAATAAAATTTCTATTTGTATAATATATATAAATATACATCATTTAGTTACTTCCACACTATACGATAACAAAACAGAAACAACGTTTATGCATACGTACGGACCACCGTCTCCATGAACGATGTTTCCATTTCATATATATATATATATATATATATATCTATTATAAATATTTATATTCTGAATACATAAGATATATAAATCATGTTTTATATTATGTAAGTATGTAAAATATGATCTAAGTGATACGACCAATAATAACAAGTTAAAACACATTCGATAAAGAAAGAGATTATTATCTGAAATGTTACTTTAACAAGGAAAATATTAGTAAATGTGTTTCATAAAGTCATAAATGAATCATAAATGATATCATAAATATTAATATGGTTATTTTATAATTTAATAATATAATATGGTCATTATATAGGAGGTTAAACATACCCTCAACTAAAGAAAACTACAAGGTAAGGGTTAATTTCTCAATCTCATTATTATTAGAGATTTCTTATGTGTAAGTTTTTACTGGGAAATATTTATTATCCATGTAAATTTTTCATAAAAGAGTTTTCCAAATGATTCTTTTTAAGGGACTCTTTAACTAAAACATTATTTTAAATGGTTTAAATATTTATTCTTCTAAATCATTCTCATTAATGTCTATGTTTTCAAAATGGTTTTTTGGATTTATTTATATGGACATGAATGTTTTAAAATGTTAATTCCTTTCAAAAGATGAAAACTGGTATGAAATATTTGATTCAAAAATGTCTCTTAAATATATTACTTTTTAAATTGTGTGACTTTTAAATGACTTCATTAAAAAGGGATATTTCTGTCAAAGAGTTTTACTAATCATTTTCAATTATGTCAACATCCTTTACAGGATATTATTCATGATAGAGGTTTATTTATTATAATACAATATTCTTTATTGTATTGAATGAGTTATGATATGTTTGATGGTGGATGTGATATTTTTATACCATTCATGGTTTATGATTAAATTATTAACATTTTTTATGCAAGTTTTAATACGAATGTTTATGTTATGTTTCACCATTTTCATATGAGGAATGCATTAGATATAGTAAGTGATGGGAAGGGCCTTCTATAGGACCTTGATGCATAGGTAACTATCATGAGACAAATTAGTGTGTTGGAACAAGGCCTTGAATTTTTATTATTTGTAGTCTTGGCACAGGGCCTTGACTATGTGGTTATGTTGTCTGACATTAGGCTTTCTCTAATTATGAAATTTATTATAAGATGTGATTATCAACCTGTAGAATATCCATGTGCATGTGTATATGGTAATGTTTGATTTATTTTCCATATTATTTTAAAATTTATGTTTAAATGGCTATTTGTTTATTACACATCTTACCTTAAATGTTTATAGCTTTCGCTAAATTATTTACCCTTACTGAGCATCTGAGCTCACCCCTTTATTATGTTTTGTTTCCCTAAGATTCCAGGAAGTGTATTATGATTGATATTATGTACATATTATGTGGGTTTTCCAAGAAATGCATCCCTGTCTGGATACTACAAGTGGACATGGTTTTGGCACAGATGTACCTTGGAGTTAAAACTCTGACAATGAGTTTTAGGCTTCACTTGGGTTATCCTGGTACATGATAATGGGCCTTACTGTGCAACTGTTTTGACACTACCGGGGTATATGCTTAGGATATTTCAAATTTTATTTACAAACCATTATGAAGGATTTATAAGTAAATTTGTCTGCAAAGAAACCATTTTTATGAGACTAGATGTGTGAAAATTTTCAATTAATGTTGATAAGTTTTCTAGTTTTTGGATTAAAAATTATGATACAATCTAACTTTTTATATGTTGTCATTTAGAAATGGTGCCCAGTAGAAGTATTGAAAACTCCAGCAACACGCATGATCCAAAGAGAAAGAAAGATCCTATCTTTAATGGTCTTAATCCAACATTTCTTAGGGAAATAGCCTCCCATATATTCTCATCATTTGAATAAATATTATTATCTATTAATAAGATAATTAAAAAATTCTATGAGTCCTATGGCTTGGAAGGGAAGCTATAAAACAAGAGGATGGTAGAGAGAAAGATGGATAAAGGGAATAAAGAAAGAAGGATTGTCCCATATGTGATAACTGTGGATAGAATCGCCCTAGGAAATTCTTAAATGAAATGAGAGTATGATATAAGTGTGGAAAAAAGGACACCACGTTCATGATTGTAAGGTTAAGAAAAAGGTTTCAATTGTAAAATGCTTCATCTACAAGGAGTGAGGAAACTATTCGAATCAATGCCCAAATCATCAGAGTATAATCTAAATGATGCTATTAGATAATAATCAAGTTGTGATACTACCGTAGATGAAGGGGAATAATTAGTGTTCTTATATTTTTATTAATGAATTATGTAATTTTATTTTTGTATTAATGATGTTCTAGTTATATGAATTATGGAAATAAATAAAGATTGTATCGCAGTACTATTTCATTAACGATTTGAGATATAATGGTACCAAGTAAAGTGACACATTTCAAGTTAAAATTTTGGAAAAATACATGGTTAAGGGAAAGATAAACCTTAATATGGTCCTGATACTAAGGTAGTGATTTTGGAATAAGATATAATTGATTTGGATAAATTATGTTGGATATTATTGACTATATTGGAACTAATTAATTGTTTGTTTATTCCATAATTGTTAGAGTTTACAACATTTTTGGATTTAAGGAGTATATTCAATATTCTATGTTTTACATAAGGAATAAGCAATAATGAACGTATTAAACATGGTTTTATAGTAATTCATTTTATTACCATGTCTTAAGATAATAGACAATGAAGGTATTCACATGTATGTTATGTAGCCTTCCTTATAAATTTTGGACTATGAGTTTAGACCAAAATATTTTAGATAAGTCTAAAGGTTGGAATGTATTAAGTTGGACATTGGATTATATTATTTAAGGTTAATAAATTTCTTAAGATTATTTTTGGATTGTTATAAAAAGGACAACTCGAAGGTCAGGCGACAACCCGTCGCCTCCAGCACGACCGAGAGACTTAAACCCACAACTGATAGGTGACAAGGGTTCATCACCTACCACTAGCCTAAGTGACGTCCTGGTTTGTACTATCTAGTTTTTTTTTAAAATAGTATTAAAGATGAACTATCAATTCATTTTTTTGGAAACCCTATATGATTAGTTTAATTAAAATATTTTTGAGTTCTATTATCTTTTGGAGTGAAAGATGAGTTTGTGTTAGAAATTATTTAAATTATGGAACTCTGCATGTCAAGTATTCATTTTTTTCTTATTATATAAAGAAATTAATTCTAAACATTAGGTAAAGGAACATAAAAAAAAATGTGTTATCCTAATACCTTATGTTTTGTTGAACTGATGATATTTTAAATCATCATAGATTTATGGCTTTGAGGCCCACAATTTTCCATTTATTGTTCACTAGTTTTTGATTAATGACCTCAATAACTCCCTATAAATATTTATGTTTTCCTCTAATTATGTGTCTATAATTTGAACCAATGTTCTCTTATTCGAAACCCTAATTTGGCGGTGACTTTTTCATTTCCTTTACCCCTTATTAAGACTAAATTTTATTAACCCTATTTTTGATGTGGGTTTTTCACAAAGGTATTTTCTATTTTCAACCTTTTATATTTGAAGAAAAATTTTGAATTGAGAGGATGTAATATATTGAAGGAGGGGATAATTTAACACCCCAATATTTCATAGTACATTATCTCTTTAAAGTAATAAAATAGCTTGCACTACACTCAACACCGAGTTCTTACACATCACAACCTATCAAGCAAGCTGTTTAAAAAGCATTTATGAATAGTATTAACCACATTTTGAATTTTATATATATCCTTTTTAATTTTAACATTCATATTTTGTGTTTCTTAGAAAAATATAAGGAAAAATCAATTTATTTTAGATAAAACAAGTATTTTAAAAAAAATCAGTTTTCCACCATTTAATGGAGAACCCTTTTTCAATCCTATATTTGAAAATTTTATATATTAAATTTAATTAAATTAAATTCTTCTTTATAATAGGTACATAAAAATTTAGTTTTGATAAAATTTTTGTATTTTCTGATAACTTTAATATTTTAATGAATAGTAAAAAATACTAAATTTTAATTAAAAACAACTTTTTAAATAAAAATAATTTATAGTGTTAAATTATACATTTGAGTAGTTTTAAATAATAATTATATTATAATTTTATCATTTAATATAATTTAGTTAATTTTATGTAATTTTATATTTAAATTTTACATAAAAACATGTCAATCTTTTGATAATTTTTACTTCTTAAAAACCCGCTTTATGGTTTTGACAACAGAAATTAATTTTTTATTAATTAATCCAACTTTTATGTTTTTAATTTGGCAAAATTGATATCATTTTTTAATTTTTAATATCATAATTATCTTTGGATGATTTTTTCTATTATTATATAAATATTCATTTTTTAATAGTGAAAACACTGCATTGTAGATAAAAACTGACTTTTTCATTTAAATAATTAATTTTAATTAAAAATTTATCTTAAATTAAAAATATATAAATAAAATATATATTAGTTCAATTTAATTCATTTAAGTCATTTTATAATAAGATTAGACATATATAACTTTATTGAACTTTTTAAACCTCTTTTACCCACCTTCTAGGAACATTTGCAAATTTGCATAAAATGTAATTTTACCGCTTCTGTGAATTGAGTTTAAAAAATATGAAAAAAGGTTGAAGTTAGTAATTAAAAAGTGATTCAATGTGATAAAAATAATTTATGGTGAATAGTAACATTTGATTTTTATTTACCACAATAAAAAGTAAATAGGGTAATTAAAGGTAAAAATGATATTACAATTACCCCAACACATGTCCACATTATATTGGATAAGTTTATTTTGACAAAAATCAACCTGAGGACAAAAAATATGACCCTTATTTATACACTTTGATTAGCTTAAAACATTTATTATATTTTATTTAAATTTGTGTTAAAAGTGTTAAATTCAAATTTTATTAACTAATAAAATTTTAAGATAGAGTTATACATAAGATAAATTCATCTATAAATATTCATTAGAAATATAAAAATACTTCCCACATCAAGATATTTTATTTATAATTTTTAGACATTTAATAATTATATTTATTTATGACACAATGATGTTGCAGTAATTACCTTAATAATGACAGATTAAAATAATTGATTTTATAAATATCAAAATAAATGTAAATTGAGACTTTTGGTGACACCCACGAATTTTCTAGGTGAATATGAAATGTTTTGGTTGGTTCAATGTATTTTTTTTGATGTAATTAAGTTGTGATGACTTTAACAAAAAAACAAATACTAAATAGTGTCAATACTGACCTAAATGAGTTTTTAAAACAAATACTATTTTATTAAATGATATAATATTTCTAAAAATATAAGGTTTGGCCAAAGGAGTTAAATAATTTTAGATATTTCATTAATTATCTAATTCAGGTTATTTTTTCATTTCATAGTAAGTTTATTAACCATATAGTGTAAGAATACAAGAATACATGGTAATAGTTAAACTATTTAACTAGGGGTTAAATCTAAAAGATTAGGTTAATATGGTGACCTAAACTTTTCTAAAACCTATTGGTTGAGATTATTTCTACCCATAGATACCTTATAATATAAATTAATATATTTTTATCCATTATAAACCAAAAATGATTTTATAATAAAATAAAATTCCAAGCTTTTCCTAAAGTGCCCCACACCTCTCTTATAAAAGGGTACTTCCCCTTCTCTTAAATTCACACCTACAAAGCCATTTTTTTCAGCCAAAACACACTCAAATATCCTCCCCACTAACCTAAATTTATCCTAGAGTCCTTAAATTTATCATAAAGACAACCTAAGGACCCCTTTTGTTCAAATCCAAAGGAAGCACCCAAAGAAGAAGTAATTATTTCATCACCTCTTTTAATGTTCTTTTCTTCTTCCATTTCCTCTTTATTTATAGTTTACACACCAAAATAATATATCTAATACCTTATATATATTGTGATTCTATTATAAATATGGTAAAACCATATTCATTATTCTATCAATCATATGAATGACAAGGTCACCATACGTGCTTGCATACGGCTTACCATCTCCACGTCGTGGTGTAGTTTTTTATTCAACACTATATTATTTGGATGAGTATAATAATGAGAATAATTAATTTAAATAATGAACATAACATGTTAATGATTCTTTATATATATCATACCATCCAATTAAACAACATTTTACCATTGATAGAATGATATTGTAGCTTGTGCGTATGTACGACTTACCGTCTCCAGGATGCTATGTGATTCATCTCCAATGATCACCCTTCAAGAATATATATATATATATATATATTGATTAATTATGAGGTATATGAAATAATATCTATAATGGAATAATATATATAAATATATGTCATTTACTTATTTCCGCACTATATGATAAGAAAACAGAAACAACGTTCTTGCGTACGTACGGACTACCGTCTCCGTGAATGTTGTTTCCATTTCATATATCTATCTATTATACATATTTATATTCTTAATATATATGATATATAAATCATGTTTTATATTATTTAAGTATGAAAATCATGATCTAATTGATACGAACAAGAATAAAAATTTAAAACACATATGATAAAGAAAGCAATTATTACTCGAAATGTGACTTTAACATGGAAATTATTATTAAATTGGTAGTATAAAGTCATAAATGAATAATATATAATATCATAAATATTAATATGGTTATGTTATAATCTAATAACATAATATGGTCCTTATAAAGAAGGTTAAATGTACCCTCGACTAAAGGAAAGTACAAGGTTAGGGTTAATTCCTCAATCTCATTATTATCTGAGATTGTTTATGTGTAAGTTTTTTACTGGGAAATATTTATTATCCACGTCTATGTTTCATAAAAGAGTTTTCAAATGAATTATTTTTAAGATACTCTTTAACTAAAAATTCATTTTAAATGGTTTAAATATTTATTCTTCTAAATCATTCTCATTAGTTTCAATGTTTTCAAAATGGTTTTAAGGATTTATTTTTATGGAAATGAATATTTTAAAATGTTAATTCCTTTAAAAAGTTTCAAAGTGTTATGGGACACTTTGATTAGAAAATGTATTTTGAATTTATTCCTTTCTAAATATTGTGACTTTTTAATGATTTCATGAAAAAAATATATTTCTCTCATAGCGTTTTACTGATCATTTTTAAGTATGTCAACATCCTTTACTAGATATTATTCTTGATTTATTTTTATTTATTATAATAAAATATTCAATATTGAATTTAATGAGGTATGATATTTTTTATTGTGGATGTGATATTTTTATACCATTCATGGTTTATGGATAAAGTATTAAAATTTCGTATCCTAGTTTTAATACGAGTGTTTATCTTATGTTTCACCCTTTTCATATGAGGAATGAATTAGACGTAGTAAGTGATGGGATAGGCACACTATAGACACTTAATGCATACGTAAGTCTCATGAGAAAAATTAGTGTATTGGAACAAGTTCTTGACAAAATTTTTATTTGTAGTCTTGGCACGGGGCCTTGACTATGTGGTTATGATGTCCAGAATTATTCATTCCCTTATTATGAAATTAGTTATTACATGTGATTATTAGACTCATAGAATATCCATGTTCATGTGTATATATTAATCTTTGATTTATTTTTTCCATATTACATTCAAGTTCATGTTTAAAATACTGTTGTTTTTATTAAACATCTTGCCTTAAAAGTTTATATCTTACGCTAAATTATTTACCTTTACTGAGAATCTGAGCTCACCCCTTTCTTTTGTTTTTTCCCCAGGATTCCGAGAAGTGTATTATGATTTATATTTGGGGTTAATCTAGGGGAATAATGGAATTCTAAAAGGATTGTTTATGTTGTATTTTATGTTAGAAAAGTTAATGTAAAGTTCAAGTATGTAATCTATTTTCCAAGACAGCTAAACTGATCGTTCCTTTAGGACTTGATTCCTTATATAATGCCAATGTTATGTGATAATGAACCATCTATGGGTTTCTAGTGTCAGGGAGTTTATAGAAAGAGGTACTCATAGAAGATTTTATGGACATATACCCAGGAAATATTATGGAATCGATCCACCTAGGTGATAATATCCCACACCTCTTGGCCGAATTTCGCAGCATATACGCAACTAACTTGACCATCAACTCCGAAGGCGGATCTATATGATCAAATATAGAAATGATTTATTCAAGACAAGACTCATCATCATGTGGTCATCCATACTCTTAAAAGGCGGAAGGATTATACTACTAAAATTTATAATTCATATATGACATGCTTGTAGAAGGTCGAATAACAACTTTCATATACTGCGACATATGTAAGAACCCTTCTTGGAACTAAGCATCGGTGCCCATACCAGGTATCATAAGAGGTTACATAGGTGGTAATATAGGGGTAATAACTGGCGGCTCATGTCCTACCACCTCAAGAGCATGTTCATCACCGACTTTGGGGCATGCAACTAGAGGACGTTGTGGTGACATAATGATACAGTACCAAACAAACATCTCAAAATAGATTTAATTAATTGAAATGATTACAGATATAAACAAGCATAGTTATAAATACTTCCTTTTAGAAAGATCACATATCTATTCATGATCAACAAGCTATTTCTAGACGACAGAAAGAGACCAAAATTGTCCATCATAATTTAATAGATACCACTACCCACTACTAAGGTCGGGTTTAGGTATTAGTTTCTAAGTTAGATCTCTATATAAGATGACTATTTTAAATTTAAAAGTCATATTAATTTCAAAAATATGCTTGTTAAAATATTTAATTAATTTTGAATCATTGAATCAAGTGGATTTATATTTTTGGATCCATAAGGGCCCATACTCATTATGAACAAAAAGATGGAATTCACTTAACCCACACAATGACATGTTCCGGCTCAAGCGACCAATGGTCCATAGAATTTACTACTTAAGGTGTCTTCCTTAAACTATTCAGGAATTTTTTTTAGGCAAAGTGGATATTTTAAGTATCCATTATGTTTTCCAATACTTGAAATAAGTGTCATCACAATTCAATGCATATTCAAGGCACTATCAATATGCAATAAGAAAATTCATGGTGAAAATAAAACTCAGATGAAAAAATGAATGGAATATTAATCCTATTGTGCCTATGATGATATATGTAATAATTCAACACCCTCATTTCATTGGACCTAGGTAAATAAATTATCATTTCAATAATACCAATATCAATAACACCATAAAAAAGTGCACCTACCAATGGTTAATTCATATAAACTAATAATGGAATAATCAATAACTACAATTATCTATCCCATGTAATTTGGGTTCCCCCTATACATGGGTTTGCTACATCTAGGAATAGGGTCAATTCAAGATTCCATTGACTTTGAGAACCCTATTTAATAGCCAAAAAGTAAGAAAAAGGAAAATAAATGTCAGATACCATATTGTAACGTCCCAACTTGGGGCCCACTTATCCCATGTCCCGAGCTAGAGGGTCACATGGCCTTAAGTGTATCTCCCTGTATGTCAGAGTATTCCAACTAGTAGTAAGGGTGTGATGGTGGTATAGTGGGGGGACTATACCCTATTATTATAGTATCCCAATAGATACACAATAATCTTATAATAGTATAAGAAGTATAAATGAACAAACTGAATGATAAACTATAAAATAATATAAATATAACTGATCAACTGATAATAATATCAAAAGCCTATATGGAAGTTTCAACACATGGATGCATGGAATATTGATATAAAAAAAGGGAATAGGGAAACATACATAAAATCATGCTATACAAAAATTGAAAAAATAAAAAAGGTTACTCCACTAGAATCTTGAACGTATGTTCAGTCCTCTTCTCGTAATCTCCAACTCTAGGTAAGCATATGGAAAACCTATAAATGGACCCTTTTCTTTATCTATACCATTAATCAGATAATATTCTCAAGTACCAAAGGCATCCTGAGTAGGTTGTGAGATAAAAATATTAGTAGGACACTCCAAACAGTGTCTATGTGTAGTCCAAATAGTGCTCATTACTAAACAGTGCGAATGTATAAAAAAATAAGAAAAATAATGCTGAATTAAATAACCAACCTACTCAGGTTCTTATAGGACACCTGGCAGGTCTACCCGGTTCGGTTCAATACTAGAATGAAAGTTTGACCTATTACTAAATATATATATATATATATATTAATAATATATATAGAGATTATTTATATATTTCATCTATCTATATGAACCATTTACGTGCAGATATAAGTGGCCATATACTTTGAATACTAGTGCTAGCTAGATTAAGGCATAACTCAGACATCCATGACTAGTATAACAAGACTATAATCACAACCTGTAGAATACATTACCTACATACCAATAATATAGTAAAAAGTCATGCTAGACACTCTGTATGGTGGGTGAGCGATCATATCATCACCCGAACAAAGGAATGTGGTGTGTCAGGACTAATGTTCTAACAGTGTAAAAGGTGTGAGACATCATGCTCGACACCCGATACAAGGGAGTGTGATACAACCGTTCTAAAAAAAACATTACCATCATACCACAACCATAAAAAGGAATAATTACACTTATAAAACAAGTAATTAGGCAGTACCTCCCATGCTGCTTAATAATCATTTTAAATATAAATAAGGCTACATGATTTAATTGACTAATTTTATTTAACATGAATATGCATGGACATACCACCCTTATCAATTCATTACAAATTATCCATTTCATTTAAACCATTTTATTTCATTTAAGGGAAATCAATCCATCATGTAGAATCCATTCCATATAATCCACACCCATTAAATTTACCAAAGCATGAAAATTTTATTTATAAGGCTCAATGGGTCTTTAAAAAGGGGGCATGATCAATAAGGGAATTACATAAAAGGTAAATTACAAAACTAGTTTGGAAAAACACATGGGCGGTACCCTTTGGTCAAACTAAGAATTCACATTTCAAGGGAAAATTCCATTTTAGAATCAAAGATGGAGAGTAACTGGGTGTCTCTGGTATTTAAATCGACTAACTATATTGGCCAATTTTCTTCGTAACACACTAGGGGTGACCATATAAGGTGTATAGAACCTATAAACTACCAAACAAGGAACAATATGTATATAAAAAGGTGCGGCGGTCAATTAGACATGAAGAAATCAATATAATAGGAATGCTCAGAAAAAATTGGAATGTGAAACAATGGAGCAGCTATGAGACATCAAACTTAAATTGGAAAATGATGTTAGCATCTTATTCAAGGCTGTATATGAATTATCACTCGATATCAGCCTCAAATTTGATATAGGTTAGAAGATAAATGAGAAATGGTCCAACACATTGAAAATAGGGATAGTGGGATTTCACCTAAATGTCAGGATATATTATAAGTTAAACTAATATTATAAGGGATAGGATTGTAGAACATATTGAGATGGATCCAATGCTTCTGATGGATTGAGAAGTGGACACTAGATGCAAATGTCAGTTCAAAGCTTAACTTGGAGAGGATGTTGGATGAAAGGAAGAGGAGAACCTATTTCATCCACTAGATGAAGAAAAGGAAAATGAGAAAAGGGTTATAAGTTAAGTGAGGGTAAATAAGGTCATTTCACCTCAAAATAAGGGGGAACATGAGTTAGGTACATAGTTTACAAACCGTTCACAATTCACTAGTATTATGGGGTATACCACATGCTTAAGGTGCACAAGGTTTCTTACCGTGCATAGATTTTTCGAATACCCACTGTCAAAAACCTATAGTTTCTCACAAGACCATGCACCTGGAGTTTCAAAATTTGTCTAAAACCATGTGTCTCCTACCGCACCTATATCCCCCCCGAACGGTTAAATATAACCGTGTGACCTAGGTTGTATGGTTTCATATAACAGTGCATCGTAGTTATTTAGCCCATTTTTCAAAACTCCTGGCTCCAAACAATCCTCAGATTCTCCTAGGACCTTCCTTAGGCTGTATTACAAATTTACAATGAATAAGCAAATGATTCAAATTGAAAAGAAAACAATTCATACCTTCTTGAAAAGACGGGTCATTACATCTTATATAGGGTATAATAATTTGTTCCAAAAGAGAAATAGGAGCCAAGAAATATTGATATTTCCATTAAAAGAGGGTTTCCCAAGATGAAGGTTGATCATAAGATACTTCTAGGTCTCAAAACTAAGGAAACAAGATAAAATGGACGTTCCAGGGATGGAAATTGATGTTTTACATCATTGATGTCCTATTCATGAAGTGAAAATGGAGTAAATTCTATACATTAACCATAGAATGAAGAAAAATTAGTCTGGGGAGTATCCCAACAGATTCATGGAATGTAATATATATTACACTATGACTTATTTTGTTTATCTCCAAATTTAAGGGATTTCGATGTATCTTTTAACAAAATTCTATATTAAAGAATTATAACGGAATTTAATACTCAAATTGACTAGATCCTAATTAATGGTAGTATTTATGAGTGAGTTAATAAAAAACTGAATACCCTTGAAGTATTACTAATAAAGGACCAACCTACTGCTATCGATGACCGATCTGGAGGCCAAATCCTGGGCTGAGTTGCTGCGCTGCTACAAATTCCTTCACCGATATTTCTCTTCACCTTTCATAATAATTTATTTACCTTTACTAATTCTTCCCTAATCCATCATTACAAGAATAGGGGGGGACCCACTATGTGATAGGGTGATGCAGCCAATGGGGGAAGGTACTTTTGGGCTATATTTTCTTATTTTCATTCATGTTGGGTCACTGTAATTTCTAAACATAAAATTTTAATAATTTTATTTATATTTTATTATAAACAATGAGGAAAAATATAGAAAATAACATTTTTAGTTGTGAAACTAGTTTCCTTAGATTATCTCATTACCATTTAGTAATCTTAGAAAAATTGGTTTAAATATGGTATCAAGGAAAACTTGATTTGATAATGAACTAAAGTACCTGACCGTGGAAAAATAATTATTTTCATGTTAAGTAGGGATACCATGACCATCAGATCTCCCTCATATCGAATCCAAAACAAATAATGAATCTATTTATTTAATTACTAAATATATTTTCACCTGAACACTAAATATAGAAAACATTGTCACAACTTCCCAATTTATTTCCAAAACCCAACTTGCATTATCTTTATTTCTTTATTTCCTAATAAAAAACAGCCAATTGATTCTTCTCTATATTCGTCAAATATAATTATAGAAATTATTTTTTTAAAATAAATGTCTAATTACATCAACTCTATGGGTTTGACCTAAAACTTATTTATTACCATATTTTAATTATTATTTATTACTATTTGTGTGTTTTTATAAATATTTAAATGTGGTTTGACCCATATGAAACTAACAGTTCCATATGGGTGATCAAATTTTAGGAACCATTATAGGGGATTATTGCTAATTAGTTTTTTTATTTTGAAAAATTTATTATTTTATTTAATTTTTCTTTTTATGTTGGGTATGTTTGTGATGTGGGTTTTAGGTTTTTAATTTTTATACACAACCACTATACCTGATCCAAAGACAAAGAGATCATTGAGTTCAATTCAGAACCAGAACTGTGCCTAAGAAAGAATAAAGGTGCGACTATCATAGGTGTAGAGGTTAATAAAGTTTCTAGTTTACCAACAAGAGATCCAAGATTTTGAGCACTGGAAGTCTATGTATGAACATAAAATATTGGTTCACAATCAAGCATACTCATACTACCAGGAGCCTCTATGCACTTTGAGATCAAGATAATAATTATCATGATGATATCCATTATGGTTCAATTTTTTAGCCTCCTTCATGGAGACCCTGACATGAACCTTTAGAGTTTTCTCAAGATTTAGGAAGCCTTATAGTTTTCCAATGTTTCAAGTGATGTGGCAAGGCTTTGATTGTTATGATTTTATTTACAAGAGTGATATCCAGAATGTATCCAGATCTTGCTGGACTATTCTATCACTACAAGGGATGAGATAGAAATATAATTACTTAAATATATCTCTCCATACACATATATATACATTCAGGTAAATATTTTAATCTTCAACCAATTTGAGGATGAATCATTTTATAGTTAATGGGATCAATTTAAAGATTTAATTAGGAAATTTTCACACCATGAAATAGAAACTTAGATACTAATCCAAAATTTATGTAAGGGTTTTACAAAGTAAAATATGTCAATCATTTATGATATTATTAGAGGATAATTGATGAGGAAATTACTAAAGGAAAGATATAGACTAATGGATGAGATGGTGGGGAAAAAATTTAAATAAAAGGATGAAGGTACACCATATAAGGTCATGCACATTATCTGGGTTGGGGGCCACAATAACAATAAGGGAAAGAATATTTGTAGAGGGTAATGGGGTTTCAACACTGCATGGACCATCTCTACAGATCCATGTCCACACACTAGAGGAAATTTTGGATACATTCATGAATACTAGTAGGGATTACATAAAATATTTTAGGCGTATTTATAGGATCAAGGAGGATCTATCTTGAAAATATGAGATGGTTTGAGAGATTAGAAGGCTGAAATTTGAAACATTGAATTCCAAGTACGGTAGATTTTAGAGAAAATTAAAGAGAGACCAAGAGGATTACTTCTAGGATGCCTTGAATCACACCAATAGGATGATTTTAATGTCATTTATCTATGAAGTGGAAAATTCTTAAAATAAAATCCTAAATCAAGAAAGAGACAATAAGAACAATAAGATGAAAAGGTAGCTAAACAGTTGGAAATGAACATGTAAAATGTAGTTATCGAAGATGTAAAAGAAGAACCACCACAGTATAATATAAGGATATATTTTCTAGAGTGGCTTGCATAATGGATAATTTATGTAAAAATGGAATTTTACTTGAAATTTTAAAAAAAATAACATATTAACAACCATTTTTCAGAGGCTATCACTAACATGCTGATATATGATTTTTTTTAAAAATAGATAGTGAACAACAAGAGGAAGCTGGAAGAAACTGGAACCATACCACTCAGATGGGAATTACCTATTGTAATATTGAAAGACATACCAAATAAAAAATGATACAAAAGTATATTTTTAAATACTATTAATTTTAGTTAAAACAAAATTGGGAAAGAACTATGTGATTTAGGTGTGGGAATGAACATCATTTCATATAACATATTCAAAATCATGGGTATAGAGAAGATGAAGAACACTAGAGTTTCACTCCATTAAATATATTTAAGAGTAAAACACCCACACAAAAAGAATGTATAAATCACTATCAAAGTTTATAAATTCTACTTCCCAATACATTTCTTAGTGGTGGGCATGGAGGAACAGTGGGATCCTCTCATTTAGGGAATAAAATGTTTTGGCTACGGGGAAAATACTAATAGACATAAATAGTGTATAACTCTATATGATATTTGGTAGAAAATAAGTAAGTTTCAACATTCATAGAGTAATGCAAAACCATGATGTGAAAGATGATGACGATTTGGTATAAAAAAATTCCCAAAATTTAGAAAGTTGATAAGATTGAAGAAGTATGTGATGTATCTACTATAGTATAAGATAATATTAATTGTAAAGCAACTAAAAAAAATAAAGTGATCATACCACTGATATAGAAGGATTTTCTAATCCAACCACATTTGAAAAAGGCTAGAAGGTATGGATGGTACAAGACCTTACATTTAGTCATTTAGGATCAAAAACCTAATTAATGGATTGGTTTGATGAATATTGATAAAGTGAATTCAATGGGAAAAGTTAAAATATTTATAGAGTAAGAATAGGGACTAACCTATGTTCCAAGAAAAAGATAAAACCATTTATGGACCCAGGTTATGTAAGATCTTTTGAATATTCCTTCACCTGAGTTGAAGCTCAAAGCGGTAAGGTTGAGACAACGATGTTAATCCAAATCACTTCTAGGAGAAAAATCAAGTTTTTAGAATTTTTACTTTTCTATTTCTAGAAACATTAACTCTCCCCTAAATATTAAATATTATTTGAAATGGAATGTACTTTCAATTTTTTGTTTTTATTTTTCTGGTCCGTAAAGACATTAGAAGGAAGTATGATAATAAATATCTACTATAGAAATATCACATCATGAAGAACCTGCACTTTGTGAAATCAAGAAAATATAGATAATGATTCCAATTTACATCATGATTTTTTAAAGATAGAACATATGAATTTTGAAACTAAAGCATCATTAAAAAGGGGAGTGAGAATTTCAATTCTTTAATTTTTCATTTCACCTTCCACATTTATTTTTTTTATAAATTTTAACTACCAATTGCATTCCCCTTCCATAATTTTTTCTTTATTTACCTGATCTTGGAGACACTAAAAACTTAGAATATATTAAATTCCATGATGTTAATTTAATATTCAATAATTATGAATGATAAAAATGATTAAATTATTTAGTAGAGATAGACTTGTGGGTTGGGATTTAAAAATCAGGATTTTGGGAGACTAGATTATTTTTGTTAATGAAATTTTCTTGAGAATTAGTCTACCTTGAATTTATGATGTTTATGTTAATTGATTTTTATTATTGATATGAATTTACATAATTAGTTTTCTGAATCATTCGTCTCATTTTTTCGAAATTTTCTGAACCAATATTTCCTAATATTTCATTATTTTATTTCTTGAGAGACTCATATATGTTCTCTTCTAGAACTTTCTTGGCATATTTTCAATGATATGACAGAACATAATCACTACAAATATAATAGTGGATCTTTTATATATCCCTTTATCCTTGAACCCACTTTAATTCTAATCCTTATTTTTTCTCATAGAATCCATGAATGATAATTTTTAGGAAATGATCCATGTTACAAAGCTATTATATTGATTCCTACCCAAATATTAATATGTTTCATGGTATTTAAATGAATTAGTGTTTGGGATAGGTTTATCCATGGTTGATGGGGATACACAGCATTGAGGAAGGTTTTATGGTGGGTTTTATTATAATTTTGTTAGTGTCTATGTACCACTTATTGTACTTATTATTCACTTATCTTGTGAAAAAATTAAAATTAAAAATAAAAAAATATAAAAAAATAAAATAAATAATGGGTTTCAACTTGGGAGGATAAAAAATCACCATTACCAAACTGAAAAACATTTGATCATATGGGGTTAGGTGGTGGATGTCAGATTTTTATTAAAACACAAATTTTGAAAAACATAGCAAGTGGGTGAGATTCATTCATTATACCTGTATGTATCCTGTACCTAATTTTAGTTTTTGGTATGGGGATAATAAATTTTTTACTATTGGCGAATTATTTTCATTGATATTATCTTTTGATATCATGAAAAATACCTTAGAGGAAACCCTCCTTTTTGATCTTTTTTTTCACAAAATTTACCCACCTACCCTCAAGCCTTAGAGGTATTTGAACCTTAATATAATGTACTCATGATTAATAAAGATATATGTATTTATATGGTGGAGGTTCTAGATTCCTTGAAATCCTATGGTAATTGACATATATTCTAGGTATGTGCATAAATCTATTCACATTTGTCACCTTGATGATGGGTGAAAAAAATTTAAAGTGTGGTAAATTATATATGAAATAAATATTAAATAATTAATTTAAAGATAAAAATAAAATAGAAAGGTGTATGGTTGTTTCAAAATTTAGAAAGTAAAATACATTTTTGGATTGTTTCATTATAAATTGACGAGTTTCATAAATTTTTTTGGGTGACACTCGAACAAGTAATTTTCTATTTAATCAATTGATTTTATCGTAATTTAATTTAAATATTGATAAGATGAGCGTCATTTAAAGTATGTTGAGATTTAATTCTTGTGGAAAAGACAAAATTCAAATGTGGGGGGGATTTGATATGTAAATTTAATGCATAATTTTTAGTATTAAAATATATTAATTTTACGATTTAAATTATTTATTCTTTCCTAAATATTTTATGGATTCATTCATCTTTGGTAGGATATAACAATTGTGGTAAAAATTATTAAGATACAAAATAGATTGATATTTCCACTAAAATAAGGCTTTTCACAATGAAGGATGGTCATTGGATACTTCTAGGGCCTGAAACTATAGAAACAGGATAAAACAGAGGCTCCAGAGATGGAGATTGAAGATTCACATTGTGAAATTCCTATTCATGACCTAAAAATGGTGGAAATTCGGTACATGAAACATAGAATGAAGAAAAAGGAGTCTGAGGAGAATCCAAAAACTTTCTCGGTGTGATACATATGTCAAGACATGACTTATTCTAGACAAACATATATTTGAGGGATTTTGAAATATCATTTAATGTTACACCATATTGAAGACTTGGAATGGTATTTAATACCCAAATTAACCTACGACTAATTAATTTATACATTTATGGGTAAATTAATCATAACCTGAGCACCCCAGTAGGATTATAAATAGAGTACCAAGCTATTTATGTTGAGGATCAATCCGAAGACTAAAAATTGGGGTGAGTTTCTGTGTTGTTGCAGATTCCTCAACTAGTATTTCTCTTCACCTTTCATTATTATTTTGTTATATTATCTCCTTATCACCTAACCGATCATTAATATAATGATGAGATAACTCTATCAATTTTATAGGGTGATGTATCAAAAGGGGAAATGTGATTTTAGATTGTATATTTTTATTTCCATTCATGCTAGTTTGACACAATTTCTAAACATCAAATTCCAATAGATTTCTTTTTATTTTCTCATGACCATTGAGAAAACCATTGAAAATTCAAAATTTCAATTACATAACTATTTCACTTATAATATCTCATGACCATTGAATAATCTAGGGAAGTTAGGTTTAAATATTGCATCAAGGAAAACTTGATTTAGTAATGCCCTAAATTACCTAACTATGGGAAAATGGGAATTTCTGCATTAAGAAGGAGATACCATGACCATTGGATCTAACACATATTGAATTCCAAATCAATGTTGTATAAATAAATTTAATTTATTAACCCAATTGAATTTTAACGATAAATTTAAAATACCCTATAGGTCTTTCCCAATTTATTTCCCAAAACAAAATCTGATTTCTATTTCTTTATCGCTTTCTTAATAAAAAAACTAACTTGTTTTGTTCCATATTATTCAAATAAAGTAAAATAAATTGTTTTATTTTAAAAATCAAAAACATATTTGAATAATATATAGGTTTTTGACCTATAAATTACTAGTTACTATATTTTAATTAATTTTTTGAACTATTTGAGTATTTTTATAGATATTTAAATTTTTTTAGTCCATAGGAAAACAAAGATTCCCCAAGTGAAATCTGGCACCTATCAAGACTTAGCCAGTGAAGGTGGACAAAGGAAAATCTATGGTTGAAGAGTTTCCTGAACCAATACCACCCCCTTCATGGATGGTTTCAGTAAATAAATAAAATGAAGAGTCAGTTTAGAAAGAGATGTTTAAAACCATTAAAAAGGATGAAATAAATATTCCTCTAATGGAACCAGTCAACCAAATTCTAAGGTAAGTGAAATATATAAAATAACCATGTACTAAGAGGAGAAGGATATATAAATATGAAAAGGTAATGTAAATTAGGATTTTTTCTACCTTGATCATACCATAGTTACCCATGAAATCCCAAGATTTGGGTACCTTCAATATCACTTTCACTATAGGTAAGTTGAAATTTACTAATTTCCTATGTGACTTGGGTGCATAAATTAATTTCATTACCTAATAAATCTATTCATCCCTGTAAGTGGGTAATATCAAGACAACTCTAGTGGTGGTATAACTAGATAACTCATCTATAACCTTTCCCATGGGCATTTTGGAAGATGTTTTTATTAAGGTAAGATAATATACAATTCATAGCCGATTTATTTACCTTGAATATGGAAGAGGAGAAAGGTACGACTTATTTTCCTATGATCTTAGGGAGTTCATTCTGAAAAATAGAAAGGAATATAGTCAATGTACCTGAAGCATCAATTTCAATGATTTAAAAAAAATAACTTCTCCAGAAGATGGTCGATGATCAACATATAGAGATAAATGATTCCAATGCATACACAACCCATGTGGGTGAAACCTTTTCTAAGAAAGTGGGTGAGTGGAAAGAAATATCACACAAAGGTGCAAGAAAATTATATGTCTAGATCATCATAATTTCTATATTCCATACCCACTACATTATGAGGGCATGTTTGAATCATGCTTTGGTGACTCCAAATACTTATAAAACTTTTTTGTAGTATCATCTTCTATGAAAATCAGTAAAAGTATGTGAAATAGACCCCAAAAGGTTAATAATATATAAGTGAATCCCTCATGGGGTACCAAGCCTTTAAAAATTGGTATAGAATTTATACCATATAATTTCAGATAATGGTAACTTACCCTCAAAATAGAATCCTCCTTTGATGAAGTACCTTAGTTTGATTTACTCAATATAAGATAGTTGATGGAAAAGTATACTGGTAGAGAAGAGTTTTATGAAACAAATACCAAAAAATAAAATCATGGATGGGGTCATAGTTGAATAAGGAAACCCTGAGGCATGACAATGAGTTAGGGAGTTATTTCATAACATACTATCTATGAAATTAAAATAATGAGAATGGAAATTTAAGGAGTTTGGTATGAGAAGAAATTTGACCTAAGAACCTATAATGTTATCCCTGTTCTAATATAGTTTTTGGATCATTGTTCTGTAGTGTCACCCCATGTTCGATCATTGGGTCCCATGGGAGTGAGTTATATTAATCCTAGTACCACAAAGGAACCTACACATAATTCTCTATCAGCACCACCATTATATTCATATATGACCTTTGTTCCCTCAAATTTAGAGTAGGCCCATAATAAAAATCTCTGAACCTTGTCGTAGAAAAAAAAGTGTTGAAGCATCTTTACATAATGCTAAAATGACTATATACCCTAATTGATCAATTTTTGAAGGAACTAATAGAATCTCTCAGGGGAGAAATAACTAGTCTATATGATTTTTTGATTGAACTGGCTGCTGCTACTGAGACCAACTATGTTGAACATGATCTCATATAATTTCATTTGATGATTTCTTTTTTGGGAAAAGACCATGGGGTGGTAGTATATGAGAAAATCCACCCCAATATGAGTTTATAAACCTCAATGATCTGTGAATATTTCAATATTTATTATTATTGACTCTGGAATTATTCTCATCCTATCCTAGACCCTCTACTAGCTCAGATTCATGGATATTGATGTAACCACTCCATGCTTGACCATTCATGACTTTAACAAAATGAGCATAATCCATTGGGAAAGATAAAATTGAAAATTCAATTTATAGAACATGATATGAACATTGAATTCCTAGTTATTGTCTCGGTCATGATGTTTAATGCTCTACTCATCCAACCTTGGTTTCAATCACATGTATTCATACCATTATATTACCACAAATTCTTGAAATACCCCATAAATGGACAAATCAAAGTATTTCATAGAAATTATTCCCTTTATTACAAAATTCACCTTTAAAAATTATATAATTTTCCTTTATCAACACTATAAAAGTGCTGGATACCATAACATTGCTAAAAGTACTTGAATTTTATTAGAACTAAAAAGGAGATGATAAAGTGTAGATTTATCAGCGTAAATAAAAGCACTGCTAAATCATACTTTTATCAGTGAATTTAAAATCACCAATAAAAGACTCCATTTATCAATGATTTTATTTAGCACTGATAAATATACCCTTTCTCAGTGCTTTAAAAATTGTTGACCAAAGATTGATTTATTAGTGTTTGTATTTGCGCTAATAAAAGTACTATTTATATGTGCTTTATAAACTACTAATAAAGGTAATATTTATAAGCACCTCTAAAAGTGCTGATAAACCATACTTTTATCAGCACATTTATTAGTGTTAATAAAGGTGAAAACTATACTGCGATGCTGTAGTACACTGCATCACCAGAAATAGGTACAATATTCTATAACAACACACTAAATCAATAAAAACAATAACAAAAATTACCAACATAAGATACAAATTCTGAATTTAAATTAAATAAAATTTACAACACAAATACAAGTAAAGGAAAACACTATTATATAGTATGTAAGTTATTTACTAAAATTAATGCAAATTTTGAATAAAAAGGCACACTTAGAGTCATACCGATCACACTGTGAGTCAAATTGATTTGTGACTGATTCCTACACATCAAAATTGACTTATAAGTCATTTTACTAAAGTACAAAAAACAATCGGAATGCATTTTCTCGGTTTTGAGTATCTTTGTAGTTTTTTTGATTAAAATTAATATTAGTTTTGAATAAAAAGACACATTTAGAGTCATAACGGTCAAAAAGTGCATCATATTGAGGTTCAACAGATCCCTACATGTCACAATTTATTTATGGATCATTTTCCTAAAGAATCTAAGAAATATGAATGCATTTTCTTGATTTTGAGTATGTGAGTTATTTTTTTTACTAAAATTAATATCAATTTCGAATAAAAAATGTACTTGGAGTCATACCGGTCACATTGTGTGTCAGATTGAGGCACAAAAGAATGATACACATCCCAAATGAATCATTTATCATTATAATATTATTTCAAAACAATCAAAATGAGTTTCCTCAATTTTGAGTGCTCTACGTGTTTTTTTACTAAAATGCCATTTTAAACTTGAATCACACAGTTTGATCCATACAGGTTGTATCATGTGTGGGTTTGACATGAGAATGATTAATACACATCAAAAATGAAATATTAATCATTTTCCCAAATTAGCAAGACAATCAAAGAATATTTTCCCATTTTTCAGTGAGTGACACTTTTGTATTAAAATTTCAATTTTAAATATATAACGTACACTTAGATTCATATCTGTCACACCGTGTGTCAGATTAAGGTGCGATTGATCCCTAAAAGTCACAAATGATGTATGGATCATTTTACTAAATTACCAAAACAATAATAATGCATTTTATTAGTTTTGACTATGTTAGATATTTTTTTGATTAAAATTAATGTTCGTTTTGAATAAAAAGATGCACTTGGAGCCACACGAGCCACACCATGCATCAGATTGAGGTGTGTTTGATACCTACACATCCGAAGTGACTTAAGGATAAATTTCTTAATGTTCCAAAATAATATGAATGCATTTTCTTAGTTTTTAGTATGCCATGTGTGTTTTTACAGAATTATAATTTTAAACTGGAAACATGCACTTTGAGCCATACAAGTGGCATCATGTGTCAATTTGATTTAAGGCTGATTCATACATGTCTAAAATTAATTATGAATCATTTTCTCAAATTTTCAAGAATATTTAAATAAGTTTTATTAGATTTCATCAAGTGACACTTTTTTGTATTAAAATGTAAATTTTAAACTGATAACAGACACATTGAGCCTTACCGGTCACACTATGCGTCGAATTGAGATGAGAAAAAACCCTACACAAAAAAAATTATGTATAGTTTATTTCTCTAAATTACCAAAACAATTTGAATGTGTTTTCTCAGTTTTGAGGATGTCATGTCTATTTTTTACTAAAATGTCATTTTAAACTGGAATGATGCACAATGACTCTTATCTTATGTGAAAAGTATTTTGTACTTTTAAATTTTTTTTCTCAAACACAATCATGGTATGATAATTATTCTTCTTCATCACAAAAAAAATTATTTCTTGCAAGCCAGAAGTTATTATCCTCCTCTGCCTCAGTCTTCACCTCTTCCTCCACCTCTATATTGGTCTCTAACTCTGACTTTGCCTTAGCCTTCACCTCTGACTCTACCTTTGCCTCCGCCTCTACATCCACTATTTCCCAATATTGTTTTTGTTTATAGATCAAAACTTCTAAACAAATTGTTATCATCCATTATTCTTATCCTTAAGAAAGAGATAAAAAATTATATAAAAAAATTATTACACTAATTATTCACACCTGAAATATATTTTAAGAGTCATAAATCGTACTAGATCACAAAAATAACAAGTAATCATCTAAATATTATGTTTTCATACAATATGAAAAAAATTATGCAACCCAATAATCTCTAAAAAAATTGATTTCTTATTTTAAGTAACTGTATTGTTAGAAATAATGACCGTATTGAGAAAAAATATAGACAAACAAATGATTATGAAATATGTTTAATGAAATTTTAATTACCTTAATAAAATACAAGTTGGGAGATACTGGTCTTTTCATGCTTTATGATTTCTCTCATAAATTTGAAAACATAATATCCACAATCAATATCATTATATTATTTCATACAATTCATCAATATTTACCGAAATAATTAAATTATTTTGACTTTTTTTTATATTTAAATATTTCTTTATAAAACTTCATTTGTTTCAGTTGTAGTAATGAATGAGCTTTATATTTTCAGACACTGACTTCATGCCATGATGTAGCTTGTATTGAGATACCTCCCAATAATAAAAAAATTATCATTAAAACGAATACCAAACATATAATTCTAATTTTGCCTATAAAATGATGATTGTATTGGGTTACATATTCATTATACACATCATGTGTTGGTCGTTCAATTATAAATCCATATATTGAATCCAAAAAATAAATATTCAGGGGGTCTACATTGACTTCTATTAGTATTCAGTGTTGCCTAGAAAAAAAAACAATTAAGTAGTGAAAAAATTAAAAATATATTTTATGTGATTAAATCGTAGAGTTTTACCTTTGAATTGTAGGTATCAAAAAGAGTTTGTTGTTTGATACTTTTTTATTAAATGATTTGTTTAACTCATCTTTTCTTCTTCTTTTTTTCTTCCTTATCCAATGCAATTTTTGGTGTAGAAATGATACAGGGATAAATGAATCCAAATCATGCTTCGCATGATCTTCCCTTTATATAGTTTCAATATAAATACTTGTACAAAATATGAATAGTTATTAAGTTTAATAAACATATTTATCTTACTATTAGGAAATATGTGTTATGAAAATTTACCTTATGTATGTATTCACAACAGTGACGCCCGACCATTCATGCTTGAGAATCTCAGTTAGTGTCTTGAGACCAATTACGTATGTGAAGGATTCTCCATACAAGTTTTATTCATATTAAATTTAATACATATTTTTATCTTTAAATGTGGTCTCCGCATGATGTTGTATTGATAATAAATATTGCTATAGAACTGTTTGGGAGAAGGTACTCTTGGAAGGTTGTTTTTTTCTTGGTCGATTCACTAGATTTTCATGATTTGACCTTTCATTTATCTGATGATTTATTCATATGTAATATCATACATCACTTCAGAAATTTTATCATCAACTGTAACATGTTTTTCATATGATTGTTTTTAAAGATGTATCTCATCTATCTTTATAATATCAGACAACCAAGCTTGGAAAGATCCAATAATATCTTTGGCCATTGTAATATATGGACCATCAAGTGGAATCAGAAACTTAGTAGTTAGATCATAAGCTACCTCCATCCATAATCTCATGTGATTTTTTGGGAGGTGTTGATTTTTTAGTTGGTCTCCTAGAATATTATACACTATAACCATCGTAACATGGCAGTATGTGGGTGTTGATAGATTAAAATCACATACAAATGTACCCTATAGAATTTTAGTAATATAAAGTTATCAGAAGTTGTTTAATTCACATTTAAGATAAATATTAATGAAAAAATTGATTACCTCAGGTATGATGTTTGGTTAGGGAGAATGAATAGCCTCAAATCTAGTAAGATCATTTCATTCATATGTGGATCTTTTCTCCACCTCCGATTCTATTTGATCCTTTCTTACACATTGGTCTACCAAACCAGACCGCCAAATAATAACTTGTAGTGAGTCTATAGGTTCTTGCATTCACATCACCATATTATATGTATCTTCGTGTGGGTTTGTATTCCCAAAATATGTTTGAGGAGATACTCCAAAACCCAATCCTCTAACGTGACCATATTGTTTAGGCCACTTCCAAGCTACTGAAAGTCGCTTTTCTTCTAGTACGTCCATTACCGATTCTTGTGTCTAAACCATATAAAAAATATAAATATATTTATTTTTATGTAATACTATTATAAATCATAAATAATTACAATTATGTAATACTTAAACATGCTTCCCATACTTCATTTTTATTTTCATCAACTAATATACCATTCTTATTTACAAGGGAATCCTTCTATAACACATGATGTGGGATGAAAGTGATTTAGATTTGGATTCATGAATATATATATATATATATATATATATATAAATAAAAGAACATATGCTGTTTCATATCACATAATTATACTTTCATTGTTTATTTAAAATACATACCAATTTCTTCTCTATTGAAGCATACACCATCCTTCCTTTGTGATATGGGTTTGTTGGTTTTGATGCACATTATTTATTTTCATCACTCTTATTGTTTCATAAATTAACAATTTGGAATCAAGTTAGATAAAATAAATAATGTAAAATAATATATTATCAATCAAAATGCACCGAAAATGGATTCTCATTATGATGATTATAGAAAGTAGCCGATGTTTCCTACTTTATAATGCATGCATAACAAAGTGGTGGGTGGAGATTTATTTTCTCATCAGCATATCTAAGATTTAACTTAATCAGAAGAGTTAGGAACCCTCCATGGGATTTTCCAGCCACCATTAAGATAAATTTATTATGGTAATATTCTATAATAAAATAATTCTACAAGGAATAATGAAATATAAGTCATCATTTCATTATATTTAATTTTAGTAAAATAGAGAAATTATATTGTAACATTACTATTATATCATTACAAAGGATTTCATTCATTACAGGTTGGACACAGTGACATGATCTAATATCAATCAATACATTCATCCTCATTGTGACCCCAAGGTAATGAATGAATGTCGAATTGTTGGGGTCAATAGGCTGGCCAAATTCATTCCAACCAACCTTAATTTTATTCCCCGACTTCTTACCTTGATAAATTAATTCAAAACTGTGATGCTGTATCGTTCTTGTTTTTTTTCATTTTTTTCATCAACATGTTATTGATCCCCTTATAATTCTACAGTTCATCATCAACAGTCTATTCTTTCTTAGGATTGGAAACACCATCATGTTCAGAATACATTATCTGCATGATTAGTAAAATTTTTTTTTTTAAGAACAACAATGCAATACACTACATGCATAAAAGTACACAATTTCATCCATCTTGCTTTAAAATTGTTACAGTCTTTAAAAGAGATATAATTCTTCAATAATACAGTACAACTAACCTTTACTAAATTTATTTAATCTATCTCTTAGACACTTTATTTCCTTCTGTATCTTGATAATTGGAGGAAGGCTTGTTTGAAATAGGGAGTCCAATCCATCATCAAGATATGGGAGACAATCAACCATCTAAGGATTAAAGTGTCCTGGGAACCAACACTAATGGAATAACTAAAAAAGTATCCTCAATTAAAGTGGAATTGGAATAACTCCACTATAATGGTCTTGATGAAATTAATCTCTCCCCACCTACATTTGACATCATTTATATCTACTCTAGGATTACTCACCTTCCATTTCGATATTTTTTTTAAACCACTATAAGATCCCTCTAAAAAAAATATATCCATTTAAAGGGTGTTTTTTCCAAATTATGCTCAATATTGATCTATAATTTTTTTTCCCTTATAAATGAAATTAATCTACTCAATTAAATCTTAAATTTATTATAATGATATTGTTTCGACACGATTCACATTGTACCAGAAGGGGGCAGGTGAAATGTCCTGACGAATAGTAACCAGTAGTTTGTTATTATGAAGGGTTGTACATCAGGTACAATGCCCTCAGATGGTCTCCCATGAGTTTATTAATGGAGATAGAAACACCCAAAAACCCTTGTATCCATGATTCTTGGACTAACTTTCCAAATGAAGGCACTCGTTTGATGAAAATTTGACCAATGACACTTAAGGAATCCATTGGTCGAGAGGATGGGAGGTTGGGCTCATCACACCCTTTTGGGGGGAAATTATTTCCTACTCCAAGACTCAATTATAGGTTTTATCAATGTTCATATGTTTGAAAATTGATGTTTTTTCCCAAGCATGTGTCTGTGGGTTACCCATGGTTTTCAAGATTAACCATATATACGCACGAGTCAGGAATTGTGGAGACAATACTAGTTTAATCCCTATGATGAGGTGTTGATGAGTTTTTCTTCATCCTGGGAGGACACAAGTTTCTTTGATATTGGGATCAAACCCATGATCTAGGATTTCTATGTATCCTCATGAGAGGAATTAGAACCCATGTAGTTCGGTTCCACTTAACTAGACACATCAATTTTTAAGGTCATGCGACGAGGACCCATCCACGCAGTTTAATGTCATGTGGATAAGTCATCAATGGGAAAGTTTTACAGTCAAGATTTTGTGTTAGACTTATGTTGAAGTTTCCAAGGATGCATAAGAGAGACACAGTCTCCTGGGTGGATTTGGCCCAACTGGGCATATGGCATGGTGAACACTAGGGTGATTTGGTTTTTGAGTTTGGACCTCAATGAGGCTTCCTACACATCCTAGTTAGTTGGGAATAAAATCCCTTGTAGTCCGTATTAAGTTGAGGCTTATATCATAGAGGAGGACCATTTTTGAGAATTCAATCAGGGCTTAATCCTAAAAAGGATTCACTTTTATAAGGGGTCACGATGGGGCATACCAATTATAGCTGCTCATTTGAGAAGACATAGTCAGGGCTTACACCATAAAGGAGGAATTTCTTGAAAGAGTCATGTTGGGACTTATTTTTAATGAGGAGGAACTAGTGAGTTGGGGGGAAGTTTTATTGGTATTGAATTTTAAGGAGAGTTTCATTTAAGCTCATGTCATAGGTAGGCATCCTATGTATCCTAGTTAGAGAAAGAATCAGTGTTTTCATGGTTCAATTGGTGTATGGTGTGGAAATTGTGATCATCATTAACCTCTAAGACAACATGAGTCATGATCGATGTGAGAAGGAAGAGGAATACATATATTTGACAAAACACACACTTTCCCTTATACTTTGATGGACAAGGAGGAAGATGACATTAAGGGCCAGGGCAATGACACGATGAGGGGGAGAGAGGGGCGTCAAATGTGCCAACTCTCACCCATGTTGATATCCTAGATAGTAACATTTGTGAATATATCCAGATATTTCCCAGGATAAGTCTGGGAGGAGAAGGAGTGCCACCTACAGTTGAAGGGTTATGGGGACACATTTATGTGGTTTCCCTAAATCTGGTTCCAAGAAAGGGGGAAGCATTACTCCACATCAAAAGGAAAGGTTGTTATGATCCCTTAGACTTATCAATACCCCTCATTGAATGGAAAATATAGTGATTACCCTTGATCCCTAGAATCGGTTGGTTGGCATGAGTATTCTAATGTTGGCCCCCCCAAGTTACTATGAGAATGTAGACTTTAAGACATTCTAAGGATCCACACACTTCTTAGGATTACCCACGTGACTCTGCTTATCGGGGGTATGTAAAATCAGAAGGAAGCACTGATGCACTTGATGATTTTATTATACATGTCTGGTGTCTTTGGAATAGGATTTGGCCTAATTCTAATGGAATGCTTTGGAGAGGGGATTTAGAGGATGGGATAGAAAGATAAGGGAATGATCGATACCGGAAGGCAGAAAGCTCGAAGGTACCCTACTCCGCGTATCATTTGTTCATGCGGGGTAGGGTGACCTCTACATGGAGTACTGCTATGCAGGTGGAGGGACTATCCATGTACTAAGGTAATATGCATACCCTAGATTCCGTCCTCATATAGAAGTGGTATGTGAACCTGAATGTGGTCTATATACCATAGTGGTACACGACCTCAGATTCGGTCCTCATACCATGGAGTTATGTGGTGCTGTAGTCCATCCGTGTGGTGGAATTCTATATAGGTCATGGTTTCATCTGTATAGAGATATACTCCGTGGTACATCAGATTGAAGAAGGGGAATTAGTCCTACAGTTTATGCAAAGTTCAACAAAAAAGAAGTATGGATCATTTTTTTTCAATTAGGTTTGTGGTTTTCTTGTATTATTGTGCTTCATTTTTTTATGGTTCGGGGTGTGTTTATTCCTATATAAAGCTGTTCATGGTTTTTTACTTTGTTGATATTTTTCTTTCGAAGTCCTTCATTCAGAAACTCCAAGATCTTTGAAAATCTGATCCTCTCCCTCTTAAAGTTTTTTTCTTCTCTCCCCCTTCTTTTGAATCCCATTGGGGTCTCATTATAGATTTTCGAGGAGGCTGTATCTATGGGTCACATAACACCTTTTGAGGATGCCTAATGGGAAATCATTCAGCCCAAGCAAGACTCGGTCAACTAAGGTTTTGGGGATGAGGTTTTCAGGGATGTGGTTCACAGTGGCGGAAATCAACGACTCAATCCTGTGAACAATGCAGTTAATGGGATGCCGATGACCTCACCTTGTCTACAAACTGAGTTTTCAGGGATGGCGTGCGTTGGAATGCCTCTCCATCAATTTTTCACCAACGATGTGGTCTATAGGGACATGGTTCATGGAAATTCAACCATGAAACTAAGAACTCTTCATAGTCAATCTTTTCCGCAAACCTCCCTTTGAATATGGAAATTCAACCATGAAACTTAAAATGTAAGTTTGAACTGCAGTGTAATAACTCACTATGTGGTTCACCTACTCTATATGCTAAAACTTATTTATGAAAACTAAAATTTAAATTTCAAACATAAAATTTTAATTCTTCACTTCAGATGGAGGCGTACCAAGACTAGGTACGCAGATATTCTAGTCTATGAATCGTTCGGTGTGTTGGACATCGCTTCGCGAGATAAAATCTTGTGGAAAATATACGAACTATTGGTTCTCATAGAATTTATTATGTTAACCATTTCTGGTGTTCAATACATGGATTCATGCTATGCGTACTTATTTTATTCCTTTGTCAACTTTTGGTCTTTTTCCCAAATAGTTTGTTGGAAAAAACCTTTTGCATGGTAATTTTAATTCAAGATGACGGCTCTTCCTCTTATCATAATAGTAGTGACTTGGAAGAGGGAATATATGGTTGTGAATTCTGTATACAACCTTCATTCCTACATCATTCCTAAAGAGGGTATTCGTAGAGATCTCCTTTCACTAGATCTCATAGCTTATCCGCTATCTGTCCAGTTTTCACTCTACAAATTCGGCCTCCTTGATGATGTTTCCCTACCATTGGCCAATCAAAACACTTTTTTTACTCACCTAGAGGCATCCCGAGTGCATGATCAGGAAAATATTTCTTGAATAGGAGAACTCATAACTGATTTTATGCAAGAAAATGTGTTCACACTGAAATTCTCTACATGGAATTAGAGTAATTTCTCTCATCATAACACCACGTTGAGGTCAGTCATCTGAGAGTACCCATCCATTGTCAATATTTTATGAGAAAATACTAATGGTGGGTTGAGAACAAAATTGCGATTTCAATCAAGAGGATTCTTCTCCAATGAGTGGGACTTGTAATTCTTGGTGTATCATATTTTTTTAGAGTCCCCTAGCTAATTGGAAGCAGAAAACTTGTATAAGAAAACATGGGTTTACCAATTTAAAATCTACTCACCAGGTGACATGTTGCTCGAACTACTTAGTAGTTATTTTTTAGGCACCAATACATTCCACATATTACATGGGATTTGTGGATTAGTTTATGGAAAATCCATCAACTCAGAGGGATTCCCATTCTAGACAACATGTATGATGAGTTTCTTCCAGTGGCCAATTCAAGGGGGAATGAAAAAAAAGTATCTCCACTGGAAAGGAATTTATTGGTCATGGTAGAGAGATTAATCAATTAACTACTCCATGATTATTATCTTATTTCATTCAAATATTAGATCAGGATATTCTTGTTGGAAAATAGCCCTTTTCTGAGGGCTCACTACATCCAGACTCACCTGACTCAACAATCACTAAAAATCCAAGTCTCATACTACACCACCCTCAAGGCAGGTCGATAAACCACCTGGGGGTATGGAATTTGGTCATATATACCTTCTAAGATCAGATTGGTAAGTTTACTTTCCATATTCCAGAGTGGATGTCTCTCCCCCTCTCGCAATACATGCAGTAGTGTTAGATATTTCAATCTGATGATGGAAGCCCCCTTGGTAGAGGGACAAATCATTAACATTGTAATTCCTACCCTCACTCGAATCTTTAAACTATTAGGGAAGACACTAGAAGGTAAACCCCCGTATCATCGTAGTAGGACATTTAAAATTTTGTATGGATGGATATCAAAGAATTTACCCTACTACAAATATCAGCATACTGTGAGGGTTCTTCATTCTGACTTTGGACCAGCTCTTCTCAACATTTTCTTTGTTCATCCCCAATTATTGAGTGCGTCTGATGAAATAAAACTATTATGTGATGTTTATCAGTTTTCTTTTGCACCATATGTTGTGCCCCATAGATCCATGATGAATAATATAAGGGGATATTCGGAAAATAATTCTTATATTATTTCACTCGAGGATGGAGTTTTAACTGCTCGCATAGACAAGGAAGCCATATAAAAACCCTACATCCCTTATAGGTTTACTAGGAAATTTTGATGCCTTCAATAGGTTGCACATTCCCTTTCTACTCTGGTTAATAGGGAGTCCCATCCCCTGATTATTCACAAATTATGGCTGGAAATGAAATGGGAGGATGCTAATGTGAAAGTTTTCATTCCTCCCATAGTATTCTCAACGTACCTATCATTAGAGTACACCAAATTTTAGGTAGATTTCTAACCTAATATGGGGTTGGGAAGGATAGTTCAATGGGTTCAAATACTGTTGTCTACTTCCAATCCTATCCCAACCATGCCAGTTTCACTATCTATTCCCCTTCCCATGGTGATAAGGAATTCTATCCCCCATCACATGCGTTTGGAAGGGGATTCACTAACACTACCAAAATCCGTGGAAAGTGACTCAGATCCTATATCTTTGGTTGTTGTGGTTTATGGTCCAATAGAAGATGGTCTGAGTGGAACATCATAAGATGTTCCTAACATTGATTCCATCCCTCCTCATTTATCCCTAGAGGCTGAACCATCTATTGGGAGGGAAATTACCTCTTCTTGGGTGACCAAGCTTAGGGTGCTTCCATTTGTTGGAATGATGTTTTCTCATTATATACATATACGAGTGGAGGAGAACCAAGATTACAATGCCATGAGGAGGCATCAAGCTATGTGAAAATTTTAATGGTGTCAAATATGTACTATTTCCATGGAAACTAACCTGATAGACAATTACAAGGAGGATGATGACTTTAGATGACTATTTTTTAAATCAGGGTTCGGGAGGCTTTGATTAATGAAGCCTTCATATTTTTCGGAAAAAATTTTTATAGCTCAAGAGGATATCTCTTCTTGTCAAGGTTACTTTTCTTGGTTCAATGGTTCTCACCACCAAGCTCAGAATATCTGGGATATTATTGATGAGATGAATCACCAGGTGGCTGAGGAAGCTAGTGATCATGACCAGGTGATTTCCTAGATGGAGGAATTGTGCGAGTGAGAGGCTCACATGGCTAGACTAAAAATGAAACTAGCATCATCAAGTGAAAATTATGAGTCCATCAAACAGAAAGGACAATACCGTCGTCCTGTTACAAAGAGAGTATGCCCAATGGTTGATGTTGAATCTGAATAGAGAGATAATTTGGAAGAGGCCCTTGAAATACCTTGTCGATCTATTATCGACCTTCTAGAAAGATCAAGTCAGGCCTCATTATAATCTGTTGGTCTTCCCTACACTATTTTTTTTTGACATTAGGGAGAGACTCTAGATTTTGGATGTCCCCCCAATATCACTTCTTTTGATAAAATGGGACTTTTTTTCTTTCTAGTGTTGCTATTTTACCTTTTCTTTTAATATTAATCATTTATGATCAACTACATTTTAAACCACAATCTCAACCTGATATTGATTTGAAATGTAATCCGTGATAAATAAAATAATCAAATCATGTCCTAATTTTGGCCTGATCAGAGGGGCTCAGTAAGAGTAGTTTGACTCTTGCTAGGTTCACACAAAGAACCCTACAAACATTGTTAATTTTTCATTATCACCCTAATTTTTCATAATCCTATTATAGTGTGGGATTTGTGTGTATAAATTGAATTTTTTGTAGGACACGCTTTTCAGGTTTTTGACATAAAAAGATTTTCTTATCCTGATGATTCTTTATTTGATTGATGTTTTTCCTGAACCATATGTATTATAGGTTTAGAAAGATGATACTTGACTTTTGTTAAGGGTTACCTTTGTGGGTTTTCACCCTGGTGAGTGTTGTGTATTTTTCATTGGTAGTTTAGAGTTTTGAAAACTAGACTATCATTACTGATGTTTTAGGTCGAATAGATTTGACCATGAATTGTGAGGAAAGAGACCCAATTTAGGACTCATTAACCGATAATGTCCCAAAAACTTTCAAATATGAATGATGGATTTTTCTTCACCGTAACTTGTGATTTCTAGATATAAGACATGATATGGGTCATGGAATCCATGATGTGTACAGAATTGGTAAAGTCCCTTCCTGAGGATGAATTTTCCTTTGGTTGAAAGGCCATTGTTGGGGGAAACATATACAGAGTCACTAGGGAATTGTGTGAATATTTAAACAAAGGTGTCAGCAAGATACTAGTCATCTAGTTCCGATGGCCTGGAAATTTGCATAGATTTTTGGATTTTTTTCACTGTTGGGGGACACAAGCGGTGGATTGTTAAGGTAATAATGTCAAAAAGTATGGGGGAATTTATATTGGTTCTGGTTTAGACATCACTCCTGCTTGAATTTAACTTGTGTAAAGGAGGGCTAGTGCATGGTGTAGTTTAACATTGTACAACCAAGAAATTTGAGAGTTGTTTTGTAAAATAATTTCACTCTAACTAGAGGTGGGTAAATGATTTATCTTTTTCACATTATTTCGACCAAAATGTATTTTATCTTCATGTGTTAAAAAGGAGAAATATGTAAACTATAATCTAGGGAGTTTCTGAAAGTGGAGAATGAGGTGATATGTAGACATCTTAGAGGTGTACAGAGATAGTAAAAGCCTCTCTTGAGGATGAATTTTACCTTGGTTGACAGACTGTTTTCATGGGTAACATATGCAGAGTTGTTAGGGAATTGTGTATATAGTCAAATGGAGGTGTATGATATAAAATACTCATACATTTATGATTTCCAAGGATGGTTATGGGGATTCAGTCCTTTCTTGATGCTGAGTATGGTTGTGAATAGGGGAACCTGAACATGAAAAGGGGGAGTTTCAGGTCAAACATTACGAGGAATACTTATAATTAGTGGAGGCATTTTTATCCTATCCATGTGAGTTATTTTCCTTACCTAGGTTTGACCCTTTCACGAATGAGGATGGGAAAATATTGTTTCATTTATGGATATGAATTATGAGATCTGAATGTCACTACATATCCCGTGATGATAGAAATCAAGAATTTCATAGTTCTTTTAAGGCACATTCCCATGCAGATATGATTCATGCATATGTATTGGAAATTTTTGTTTTGGATACAGATTCACCAATGGGGTGAGGGATTTGTTGAACATTCTTATGAAGATTCATTTCTAATGTTGGGTCATGAGGGGAAATACCCATTTATGTGACCTAGAATAAGGGTGAATATCAGGTATCATATATCATGCAGTTTAGATGTAATGAGATTAACATGTTGATATAGAAGCCCTGGGAAAATGGAGGGTAATCGAGCCAGGATGTTCTAACATTTCTATGATGTGGGTAGGGAGGAGAGTGTGAACCATGGTTTTGAGGGATCTTGGATCTGTATAAATTACATGGGACTTAGGAGCTATTAGGCATATGAAAATAGGAAAATCCTCTCTTGGGGACAGATTTTTCATTGGTTGATAGGCCATTTTTGTGGGCAACATATGCAGATCCACTGAGGCATTGTGTGCATAGTTAAAGAAAGGTGTCTATAAGACACTAACCTTCCATTATCGATGGCCATGAAGGACTATGATGATCCAATATCACTCAAATAATGGATTTTTATGTCCACTGAGAGTTGGTTTGGACATATATGAAACACTTAGGCCGTGATTACTCATTGAATTGTGATTCTCTCTATACATATTTGACTTGTATGTGAGGTGGGATATTTTGAATCCCTTGTCTGATTAGGGCTCATTTTGAAAATCCAGGTGTCCCAAGATCAGATTCCCTACCCAAGTTTAGTCTGTACATAAGGAGTGGTGGAATATTTAGCTATATTTGGGGTACCTTTTAGTTTAATGTCATATATTTAGGTCTTTGGGCCATACAGTTTAACATCATACGGTAAGGACGCAGGGGACTTTATGTGGATGAGCTAGTCATTATGGGTCCATGCAGTTTTAAGTATTGCAGAAAGGATATTGATAGTACAGTTTAATGTCATGTTTCAAGGATGAAATATCATAGGGATCATCTATAAATATGAGATAATTAGATTGGGATATTCCTGATATGACCTCAACATGAGCAGGGGAGGAAGGTGTAAACCATGATTCTGGGAGCCCACGATTTAGGAGGGATGATGCAAGGCTTAGGAGTCAATGGGATTACAGAAGTAAAAACAACATCTCCAGAGGATGTGTTTTCATTTGGTTGACATGCCATTTTTTTGGGAAAAATATGAAGAGACTCTAGGGCATAATTTTCATAGTCAAAGAAAGGTGTTCTCAAGACATTAACCATCCATTTTCGATATATGTGGGTAATTAAG
This sequence comes from Viscum album, assembly GCA_963277665.1. Taxonomy (NCBI): domain Eukaryota; kingdom Viridiplantae; phylum Streptophyta; class Magnoliopsida; order Santalales; family Viscaceae; genus Viscum; species Viscum album. The sequence continues at coordinate 820,276,417 of OY728125.1, read as the reverse complement.
GTGGTCCAATATTTCCCGGGGCATGGTGTTTGATTGATGAAAATGGGATGTCTGGGTATGTGAGAGATATCTAGACCATGATTAGTTATGAGGTATGAGATACTCTACTTAGATATGATTGGTATGTAAAGGTAATCATGTTATTTTAACACTTTCTAGATGTAAGATTCCAGATTTTAAATCCCTTGCATCTATTTGCATTTCATATGCAGTTGATTGGGGGAATTTCTTTCTTTGTTTTATTCTACATGGCCAAACCTAGGATTTACCACCCAAGTGTCTCTATGTATCTAGTTATACCAAGAATCAAGCCCCATGTAGTTCTTGAGATACCATAAAGTTTAATTTCCTATGGTTAGGACTTATGTAGCCATGTAGTTTAACGTCATACAGTTAGGACTCATGGAATTCCCTGTACAAGTCTGACTTATATGCTGGGGGAGGAATTTGGTTCATGGTGGCTGGACCTGAGAAGGCCCAGGTGTCACTAGCTGTCCCATTGATGGATGGGAATCAAGCCACATGTAGTTATAGTATCCTATGTATTTTAACATCCTACATGAAGAAGGAGAGTGAACCAACCTAAAAAGGTTGAAGTGATTGAAGTATCAGGCTTGAACCTCATGGAGGTCTCCCACGTATCCTAGTTAGGTGGTAATAAAAGTCCATGTAGTTCTGAAAAAATGTTCCCTATTCCAGTCTGACCCATTCACATAAGAAGAGCAGTTTTCTTTTTGAACAACAGCTGGACAAGGATGAAGGATTTAGGAATCATTATGTGTCCTGTGAGGGCAGGAATCAAGCCACATATAGTTCTTGAAAACTCTCAATTCCAGTATGACCTGTACATAGAGAGAGGGGTATTTTGTATCATGTGGTGGATGGACCAAGACTTAGGGTCACAGTGTCTCTACATATCCTATGAGGGAAATAATCAAGACATATATAGTTCTAGAAGTATCCTACAGTTTAACATCATATGATTTGGACATTACATGGATACCCCTATGCATGTCTGACCTGTACATAGGGAGAGGGGAATTGTTGACTTTGATTGGTGGCTGGACTGGGATGTAGAATCCAAGATTCACTACATATCTCATTGATGAATTGTAATCAAGACATATATAGTTCTAAGGACTCCCCATGAAAGTATCATTTGTGCATGGAGAGGGGGCATGTAATTTTATACCATGATTTAAATTTGATTGGATTATTATACTCATCTATTCTTTTTCCATGTGGGGGAAATCCTTAACACCATTCCTAAGTTCATGTGAGTTATACTCGGTCTGAGAAACAAAGAGTGACAAGGATTTACCTTGTAGAATAGGGGAAAAAGAGGATATAATAGAGGCATTCCATGTTATGTGATGTATATACAAAGTCTTATGGTCAAGGTGTCACTACATATCCTATTTATGAATAGTAATCAAACCGTATATTGTTCTATAAAAGGTCTTCTCTACATAGGTTCAGGCCATACACAAGGAGGGGAAGAAATTTTATCTTTCCCATGTACAAATTTGATTCATTTACAATAAGTCATAGTTCAGGTAGAAATGATCACCATACATTTTAACATCTTGCAGTAAGGATGACGATGCTAGGTGGTTTAATGTTGTACAATGTGGACCCATATGTCTCTATGCAGTTTAACATCTTTCTGCTAAGATGGTATTATCATGACATTTAATTTCATGAGATCATGACCATATTTTTTCAATTTAATGTCTTGTAACAGACATAGTTGGTGCTACACTGTTTAACATCAAGCAGCTAAGAAAAGTGTTATATGATTACAAAAATTATTTCTTCAAGAACCTCACATTGGTCAGGGATATGGTGAGCTTTCCATCAATTGAAATTAAGTCATATTCTCCATTAGAGTATACCTTTTGTATAACATATGGTTCTTCTTATTTTGGCTCCAACATTGGATTTTTCTTTCCAAGTATCATCGGGGTTCTGAGAACCATCACAATTTCTCCTTTGAGGAACGATCGAAGGAGAAACTTTTTATTGAAGGCTCATGCAATCCGGTTCTGTTAAACTCCCAAATGGTGTAGAGTGTGAAATATTTTCTCATCTAACCTCTCCATCTCATCGAATGGTTTCTTGGACTTATCATCTATGGACAGTTGATCACAAAATTCCATAGGAAATGATGGTAATTTATCTTTAATGGGTAGAATCTTCTCTATCCTGTATACTAATGAGTATAGGGTTTCTTGAGTGGAGGTGCGAGTCATGGTCCAGTAAGCCCACTGAGCATGGAGGAGCTTATCTAGACATTATTTCTTGTCCTGGTCTACCATATTCTATAGTATATTGGATAGTGTCTTGTTGAAGGCCTCTATCTTCTTGTTGGACACTACATGATAGAAGGATAAATAGTTTACCTTGATTCCATGCCTGTGATATATCTTTTCCAATTCAACAGAGCAAAAATTTGTGCTATTTTTCATCAGTATTGTTTGAGGGACACCAAACCTAGTGATGATGGTGGTTTTCACAAACCTAATAATGCTTCTTGACCAGAACTATTTGAGAGGTATAAATTATGCCCATTTGGAAAAGAAGTCAAAAACTGTGAGAATATATTTTAATTGTCTGGACATGGAGGGAGGGTATAGTCCCACAACATCCATTCCTCATATGGTAAATCACCAGGAGTACTTAGCTGTGTGAATTAAATATAGGGATGGTAGATGAAATTTGCGTGAAATTTGAAGGAATGGAACTTTCTAGTGAATGGGGCGCAATCCTGAATCATGGTGGGACAATCGTACCCAAGCCTTGAATCTACTATGAGAGTTTTAATACAGATTAATGTGATCTGCGTGTTTCAACATATATTTATTTTATGACAACAAAAATCTCTCTTCCATCAATTCACCTAAGAAGGACTCCATCATGGCCTTACTTATAAAGGACCTTCTACTGGTTTGTGCCGTGATACATCATGAATTTGAATTCCTGTCTATAGATTTGTTCCCTTCCATCCCTATATGATGGGATCTCTCCCCTTTGAAGGTAATATGCAATGGAATTATCCAACCAGTGGTTGGACCATATGAATCTAAGATGAGCCTAAGTTCATAAATTTCTTTCATGATGGCCTGAACTAATGGTAATACCATCCATATGTGGGAAATACTAATGAATATTTTTTCCAATCTGGGTTGGCCAGATTCATGGCTGCATTTCACAATGCATCGACTTGCACATTTTGCGACCGAGCGGCATATGTCAATGTCAGCTCTAACAATAATTCTGCCATCAGTTCTCTGACTTGGTTAATCAAAGGGATCATATAATCTTTCTTGATAGAATAGTCACCATTAACTTTATTGACGACTAGTTTTGAGTCACCATTAGTATTTTGGTGTTCTAATTATGCTTTAAGTGAAAACTCTAAGCCTAAAATGAGGGCCTAGTACTCTGCTTCATTGTTCGTGCATCCTTATGACAATATGAAAGAATATGGAAGATCTTCTTTTTCTTGGTATATGAGTATGAATCCCATACCCACTTTATCAAACTTGGGTTCCTCTATTATTTTTACTATCAGGCTTTTAGATGTGCCATCAAAGTACATTTCCCACATCTGGGAGTTCTATTGAATAGAGAACACTTCCTCATCTAGTTTCCCAACATATGATGGGTCTAAACATATTAAGATAATATCTACCAATAAATCTTCTAATATCTAGACTTTGATGAATTTTTTTGGTATGAACCATATATCAAACTACTACAAGATGAACTCCCACTGTGGAAGGTGTCCAGTCAACATTGGACAGTTGAAAATATACTTGATCAAGTTTCTATGAGAGACTAGGTGGAGCTCATGGTGATAAAGATAATGAATCATCTTCTGGATGAAAAAAATTAATTCAAGGTATCTCTTATAGATATTTGAATAATGAGTCTCAACATCGATCATGGTTTATTTGAGGTAATAGTGGTTATTATCACTGCCAGAATTGTTCTTATTTGTGACGAAGGTTCCTAGGGTTCTCTCCAAGGTGGTTATGTATAGAATGAGTGATCCTCCTTCAATATATTACATTAGCATCAGTGGACTTAAGAGATATTTATTGATATTGTCGAACGCTTCCTGAAAATCTTCAATTCATTGATATTCTACCCCTTTCTTCATTAACCCGGTGAATGAAAATCACTTGCTTGTGAGGTTGGATATGACACACCAAATGTAGGAAATATTTTCTTGGAATCCTCTCAAATCAATGTAGTTTTTAGGAGATGACATGCCAAGGATGGACCTTTTCTTTTCCGGGTCAACTTTGATGCCTTGATGGCGTACGATGAAGCCAATGAATTTCACTGCGGTAACACCAAAAGAATATTTTAGGGGGTTCATTTTCAAACTATGTTTTCATAGTTTATTGAAGATGGTTTCAAGATCTTTTAGATGATCAATGAATTTTTGTAATTTAATCAATATATAATCAACATATCATTTAACTCACTTTCTTAGGAAGGGTTTGAAAATATGGTTAATGGAATTCTAATAAGTGGTGTCGACATTTTTCAATCTGAAAGGAATCACCTTGTAGAAAAACACTCCCTATGGATCCATGAAGGTGGTGGATTCTTCATCTTCATGGGCCATTAATTTCTAGTTATATCTTGAATATCCATCCATGAAAGAGATATTCTCATATCTATCCATTTCATCGATCAATAATTCAGTGACCAGGAATGAGAAATCATCTTTCAGGCAGTGCTGATTGAGTTCCCTAAAGTCGATGCAGACCCAGATCTACCCATTTTTCTTCTTATCAGGGAATATGTTTACTATCTAGATGGGGTATTGGACCTCTCAAATGAAGTTATTATTGATGATCTTTTCTAATTTAACCTCTTTTTTGGAAGTATGTGTCGGGTGCATCCTTCCAGCGACTTGCTTGTAACCACGGTGGTTTTATGGTAGGCCTAGTTGGTGAGTGGCCACCTTTGGATCAAGTTCTAGAATTTTAGAATAGTTCCAGGAGAAAACATCTCAATTTGACCTTATGATGTAGGAGTATTCCTTTTTATCTTCAGAAGGCATGGCTGTACTAACCAAGGTGGACCACAGTTCTTCTTCCATACCCAAGTTGATTTCCTTGTGTTCATCAATGGTGGTAGAGAGGCCTTCCTTGAATTTTGGAGGGTCATCCCTCTTGTCCTATTCTTATTACTCATCTTCATCCTCATAATATTCCTCTTTTTCTTCTGATGGGGAAAAAATCTTGATATTATCATTCCACAATTGAGGTAAGAGTCATACTTTTGGTGTTTAGGAAGAGAAGATGCCTCTTCTATCTTGGCCATCAGTGAGGGCTTCTATAGAGAAGATGCAGTGAGGGGTAAAAGGGTTTCCTCATATTATTTGAGTGAATAAACACTTACTCCAATATCAGTGGGTGAGGAAAGGTTTTACCATGGTTTTTATTAGGGTTTGGGGGAATTTTTACCCAAACCTTCCCTATTATCTTGGAAATCGATGATCCTTTCAACATTATTTGGCTCGATAGCCGTAACCAAAATAATGGGTACTACTGAATACACATCTGAATATAGACTCATGCCCTCAATATGATATATGGGAAATATGTATTCTTCCTTGAGATACTCGAGGGGATTAATGGGAACCATTTACTAACTATTTGGGGCGGTAACCCAATCAATTCCATCAACTGAGTGTTATTTACACTTCATCTTATAGAACCCTACATCACTATAGTGTGAGTCACCGCACTCGAATGGGGCCTTATCATCATGAAGTGTCCCACTCTATCCATTAATGATTTATTTTAGGCACTAAAGGTATGAATAGGGGATTTCTACGTGTTTATGCAGCTAGGGCCTCCCTAGCAGGGCGTTGAAGGCTGTATTATTTCGGACCACCAGAAATTATAGGTGAGAAATGAGGTCACCGAATCAGGTTTTGAGATTGATTTATCATAAAAATTTCTTCTCACCTTTTTCATTTCCCAACAAGTTCATGGTGTAGGGTGTCAGATCATCCTCTTTGCAGCCCAGCAAACTAAGTGTCTATAGTGGGAGGAGATTAACCACAGAGCCATTATCGATGAATAATTTTCAGATATCGACACAATTTGTTATTCTAGATGCATATAAGGGTTTGATGTGTCCTATAATGATGGGTTCTTCATATTTATCCCTGAAGGAGATAACTACGTGGTATTCTATAGGATTTATCTCCCTCCGATATACTTCAGCAGTAAACACCTCGACTTCAAAATCATAGGGACTTAACAATGTTTTGATGAGTTCTTCCCTATGATCAACAGATATATTCAGTGCATCCATGATTGATATCTTAGTTAGCACTGAAGATAACAGTTTTAGAATGTCATATTTATGATCTAAAGGATAGTGCTTCCTAGCTTGAGGATACTCTTTCATAACTGCTTTAGGGGATTGAGCATTTGATGAAGATGAGTCATCCCTTGGAGTCAAAGCCGGAGGAGATCCATCCTTTGTGGATTGGGTCAGGCAGATCTTCTCACATACTGAGGTCAATTAGTCATCTGTTCTTCCTCTGATAGATATTTCAAAAGAATTAGACCGGGTTAGATTTTTTTTGGTGGTAGTAGAATTTCCTTATCCCTTTTGAATCCACTAGTGGGTCCTTTCATGAGTTTCTTCAACAATGAAAGTTTGATCGATGGTATAGACATAAATGTGATTTCTTCCTCCTTTGTGTCTCCCTTGATATACTTGGACTCTATGGTTTCTTCCTATGGCTACCCAATTAGTTATGGGGAATTATATTTGATAATAATATTCATCTTCAGAGAGGGGATCCTTTAGGTGGATGACATTGACGGAGAAAAAAATCATCTCCTCTTCCCATGATGACTTTTCCTTATCATCTCCCCCGATGGTTCTATTTGGAAGGGTGATACTCGTATCTTTAGATCTGTTGTCATGAAATATAAGAGTGTAAAATCCAACTTTTGTTTTGGTTATAGGTCATCTTACTACACATTTTTTCTTCCCTTTTGATTGGGCTGCATGTTGGGTGGTTAGCCTTTGGTGGGTTGTGGGGCTAATGATGTCGACTGTGTTGCATCAGGGTTATTGGAGGCACAGTCGATTTCTTAATCTATGCAAGGAGGATACCATGGGCTTAGTTGATTATTTTTTGAGTCAACCAACTGTCCAATTTTTTCTTTGTATTTTTAACAACTTTTTTCCTCTCCCCCTCTTCATCCTATTCAGTGGTGGAAACATATTCTACTTGTGCTGGTGATGATCCCAACATGACTTGTTCGAAATCTATCATTCATTATAGGAGGTACTTGAATAAAAATCACTCCTGAATGATATTCCCCAATATCCAGAGGAAGGGACAATAATCTATCCAGTCATCAAGAACTACTTCATCTGCCAACTTTGGATCTGGAATTCAGAGAAAATTACAATTCATGGTATCTAAAAAGTAGCCACAGACTTGATCATCTTGGAATGAATGCACTTTTTTTGAGTTCCTTGAATTGATTTATTTTGGCCCCCCTTCACTCGTCTTGATGAGGTGGGGGTAGTTTTTGATGTCCTAAGGCTCTATACGGTTTGGTGGGGGCCTTGGAGCTAGATCTCATGCAAGGGGCAGATTAAGCATGATAGAATCCACTTCAGCTATTCCTTCTATTTTTATTGGGGCTGATGGGGATTCTTAGAAATTGATATTATTCCATTTCTAGGCATCTTATATCCTTTGAGTGATAGTGGAGAAGTCTCAAAACCCAGTTGTATGATTTATAAGAAATGAGTGGCATTCACCGCTTATCTTAGATATTATCAATGCACAATGAATGTATCTCATCTCAAGGGAGTGGAAAGTTCAAGGAGTAAGTCAAACCCTTACATCTTCCAATGAATTATGAAACTCTCTCATTATCTCACTGTTTTCAATTCATGAGGTCACAAACTATTGTTTTTGGAAACGTTGATCTGAAATGGAATAGGAATTGGCACTGGATATCCTCCCATCCAGTTATAGAGTTGTCTTGAAAACTAGTGTACCACACAAAGGCTGAACCATGAAGGGTTCTCACAAATCATCTGAGCTTCAAAAACTTCTTGTTACTTCAGGGTTACAATCATGGGATAATAGTAATAATAGTAGTGCATTAGATGCTGTTATGGGTCCCCTGAGCTATTGAACTTGGGAATACGGGGTTCCTAAAATTTGGTGGTGAAAGGGAATTTCTTACCCAATTGGGGCAGGGCTTTTGTTCTGGTTTTATTTGAGCACAGTTCCCTTCCATTTATTCCATTCGAGTTATCAATAAATCAATGGTATTTTGGATCCCTTTTTGTGTGTTCTGTTGGACCCACGCATGAGCAGGTGTAGTAGGGGAAAAATTGGATGTGCCAATGCAGTTGGAACTTGAGGCTACTAGCCAGATGGGGGAGTCCTTTGTCAATTTTTATGAATCTACTATAGTTGCTTCCCTAATAGAGGTAAATCTTAATATCCTACTGGGATTGGGTTCAAGTATAGTGATAGTCCCGATGTTGCCTCGGATGAGCTTCCCAACTGTGCTTTATCCGTCAGGATAAGCATATGAGGTAGAGGCACATATGATGGAAGTGTGTGTTGATTCTCCACCTGTCGAATGTACCTAGTAGGACAGATGGATCTTAGAAGCTCAGCGTTGAGTCACCTTAGCTATTTAATTTCTTCCTCTTATCGGGTGAATCTCTCCTCAAGCGTGGGGGGTTGTTTTCACGAAGAGAAGGAGGTTTTTCATAGGAAATTCTTTTATTACTATCCTTTTTTGGGATTTGTGTGGGTGGTAATGGTTGATTTACTAAAGGGGCACCTAAATTTAAGGAAACTATTTTGTTTCTAGTGTTCACACCTCCATGCTTGGTGTGGATCATCTCCGGGGGAGAACCCTATTCTCTTATTTCCTTATTATTTGTATCATTTTCAATAAGGTCTTCTAGAATGATGTCCATGATGTCCACCAATTCAGACCACATTTGGGGTGTCATATCAGGTGATGAATTCTTGGAGATCTTCTTGCATCCTTTGTTGGATCTTCTCTGGCCATTCTGTGATGCTCTTCGGGTTTGTTGGAGAAGAGTGACTTAGAGAGGGCCCTGATATGACGTTATAGTATGCCTCTATTTTGTGGGATGTGAGTCATGAGATTGGATGGAATGAGTGACCCCACAATCCATTGTTCTTCCCAGTCGGGAGAAGATAGATGTCTGTTGGACTGGAATTTGAGGTAAAAATACCCCCATCCCTACAGGATGGGGTCACTCCCATTATTCTATTATTATGCCTCATCCCGGGCTTTGTAGTATTACAAATCCATTTTGTGTTAAAAACGCCCTCATCCCTATGAGATGGTGTTGATCCCCTGTTTTCTTGGCTACTGTGGCCTTTTCCACCTTCTTGATATCACCCATTCTCATGTGGGTGTGAGCCAAATATGGTTTCGGGTTTGCCCAAGAATTTTTTTCTTTTGAGGACATGAGCAGTGTTCTTATATTGGATTCCCTCAGATAGGAGGACTGCTAGATGTTATCTATGGATTAGTTTATGATCTTTTCTATGGATTTCTCCCATCGAGCCTGACCCTTATGATACTTAATTATGGTCAGTTATTTTTTAGTGTACCATCTTTCCTGAGTAGGGACTTAATTTAACTATTATTTGGGGATTATGACATTTTAATATATCAATTCTAGTGGGTTCTACTGTATGGGAGTTGGGGTAATGTTTAGAGCTATTTATCCTCCCCATCCCCAGATATAAACACAAGATGGGGTATTTCTGATAAGGCAATGCAACTTGTGCAGTTCATTGAGGTAGAACAACTCAAGGTATTTCTTTCGACTTTCTGATTGTGGCTGTTGTGCAGACGAAAGGGATTCTAGGTTTATCTAACAGTGAATCTCTCCCAAAACATTAACAATGCCTGCAAACAGATCATAGGAAAAAACATTTCTTTTTTACTTGTTTAGTGTTGTCCAGATATTGTTGTGAATGTTGTGCATAAATTCTTCTGACATTGCTTTTGGTATTTTAAACTAAGAAGTGTATGCGGGAAAATACACCATTGGTATATCATACCTAGCTAGTTTTCTTCTCACAAGAAACATTTCATGTTGTTTTTTCACCAGATACTCTTCTTCTTGATTCACCTAGTTTGACTACTCCTTAATGATTTTGTTCCAAGTAGTGGGGTCAGCGGGAGTCTCATTGACATGTGAATGGTTCGTGGGTAGATAAGAAGATGATCATAGCCCCAAGACATCATATGGTTGAGAAACAATATCTATTTTCATGGGGAGGGTATCCAACATGTCATACTCCATTTTTCCAAGCACCTCAACATACAAGGGATTTTGTGCATTTGACCTGATGAGGGGAGGACCTTCTCGCCGGCATAAATTTTGACTACTGGGAGGACCTTTGTAGTAAGTGTTATGATGGAGAGGACTACCATCACAGATTAGTGACCGACCATTGAGGATAATTCTATAGTTTATACCTGGGGGTGGACCTTGAGGGTGGACCGCAACAAGGGGAGTCTCTTGTTGCACTTTCTGTCATTGATGGGAGGGACTTCACAATGACTGATATCATAGAGAGGACTACCATCATAGCTCTAGATTTAGGGAGAGTATATATTTTATAAATTCTGGGGAGGGACTTTAGGATGTACTGAAATTAGGGGAGGACCATCCCATTGCATGACATCACTATGGGGAGGGCCTTTGTAGAGACTTTCATCATGGAGATAACTACCATCACATCTTGAAAACTAACTATAGGGAGAAACAAATCTACAACGTATAACCTGGGGAGGACCATCAGGATGAATTATAGCAAGGGGAGGAAATTCCTTCGATTTGACATTCTAGTTAAGGGGAGGGATTACCTAACACACATAAGAAGATAGGCTCTCATGATTGATCATTTCAAGCCCATGATGTTAGCCCTCATGGGTGCTCTGAGGAGAACCTTCAGAGCTACTGGTAGCGATATTGCAGGGATGACCTTTAAAAATGCTACTATGACTTCCAAAATTTGGTAATGGACTGAAAAGATCTTGAACCTCTATTGATAAATATTTGATGGCATCAAGAACACTGGCTTACAACAGAGCAGAATCATGAGTATGATCTTCATTTTTCTGTTTTATTTAGCACCATTAATGTTTAGGTGATCTCTTGTAGTAAACTAGGGAAACCTGCTATTGGTAGCATCTTTCATATAGGAGACCCTATTTGGTTGGTTCCCACGAAGTCTTTGGGATACACCAACAAGAATTTGGAGTTCTCGTAGGGATATATGCCAGACATGGAGTGTCCACCACATTGGACATGTGTCCCGTAGTTGGAACCAATGTTTTTCTCGATCTGGTTGTCCTTGTATTATGGAATAGGGTCATATAGCCTCTTGGATTGGAGAAGGGATGCAGGTCTACCTTAGGGTGACTATCTGATTTTGTTGACGAATCACCCTGCCCGAGGAGATGGGATCGTGGGATTGAACCCTCTCATTTTTTATAACACAATGACATTTTGGAACATATGGATCATATAGTCTAGGATCAATGTTTGATACTCCATCATGGAGAATATGTTTTGAGATATGTCTTTGGATGGAACAGTTATGAATACCCATTCTAATGTTAGAGTAGGAGTTGTTTCCTGCTCCGATCCTCCAAGGGTTTCCAGTGGGTACTGGAAATTTTCCTAGGTCAGGACAGAGGAACAAGTCTACTGGAAACTGATTTCTATAGTTTCCACCATATTTGGCTGGTGGGTTTTTTATTTGCAATAAGTAATTTTCATATTCTTATTTCCACTATATTTTTCTCACAATATTGATTTTCATCTATAGGAATTTGACTCAACTCATATTTTCTTTCCACCATATTTGGATTGTGGGTTTCATTCTGGTTGGTAGGAATTTTCATCTTCCTATGGATTGCCACTGTATTTGACTGGTGGGATTTATATGCATCAGAATTTTTTTGTGACAACCCAAAATCTTCCACCCTATTTGGATGGATGTCTTGTTGTCCCCCAATAGGGATGTGTGTCTTCTTATAGCTAGGTGTCATCCTATTTGGATGAAAGGATTCTTGCGTAATGGTAATGATTTTTATCAGCCTATAATATTTTGCTCTGTCTTTGTGGAGGGACCAGCAAGAATTGGTAGGAATGTGAATTTTTTCATATTGTTCCACCCTATTTCCTTGGTGGGTTTCTTATAAGTAAGTGGGGATATACATCCACTCGTAAATTTCTGCTGTATTTCTGTGACAGGTTTCTACAGGAGGGGATGAATTATATGCCTGCCCATTATATGCTACTGCATCTGTGTGGAGAACCTCCTCCTTTGGAACCGACATAATAACCTATCCCTGATGATTGTTGTGCCTCCCTCAATAGGAAACCAAAGGGGCCTATGTCCATTAGACTTCACCAGGTTCCCTCAGCATGAGATCCTTTTTAGAACAAGGATATTGGGTTGTATACCACTGGTGGTGATAACTTCTTATAGGAGCCCTTGACAGGGGTTCTTGTGAAGCTGGGTGAAGTCATTAGTGTCAACCTTATCTTCCTGCCTAAGATAAGGGAGGTATTCGTTGTTTCATTCTGGAGACATGCTCCTGAAATGATTTGAGATGTCCAGTGGAACCATACTCTGCTATATTTCTAGTCCTGGATAAAGAGGTAGCTGGTGAGCTTTCACTGATGGGAGGTCCTGCCTTAAACCCTGCACTGTAGGGAGAGTACCATTTTGGTGGTACTCTTTGATAAGCGTGTTCAAAACCCAGCGTTTAAGACACCGAGTAGGTGAGGGAGCCCTATTCTCTATTTGGGACCTAACCACTGGTGTGTCTATTGACACGATTGTTTGGGTAAATTTTTAGGATTCCATTTAGATTGAATGGAGCTCTATGAAATTCCTACAATATATAAATGAGATATATAGACAACAAAACTCCATAAAAGTAGAATCTCATGATCACATGAATAATTTTGGATCTTTTATGGCCCTCTTCATTTTTTGGTTGAAAGGAGATTATGGTTGGATATTACCTCCACCTTGTTTAGGGATTCATATCAGGTTGAAATTTTTTTTAGACCCGACTCGCGTCGTACAAGGAGGGGGTAGGAAAAATTGAACGACATACAGTAACATGTTTTCCATTATTATGAAGGGTTCTACATCAGGTATGTTATCCTCAGATGTTCTCCAATGTGTTTATTTGTAGAGCTAGAAACACCCAGTGACCCATGTATCCATGATTCATGGACCTCATTTCCAAAGAAATGAACTCGTTGGATGATGATTTGGACAACGACACTTAAGGACTCCATTTGTTTAGAAGATCAGAGGTCAGGATCATCAAAACCTTTGGGGGGGGGATTATTTCCTACTTCGGGACTCTCTTATAGATTTAGTAAATGTTCATATGTTTATGAATCCTTAGTTATTCCCAAGAATGTGTCCACAGGTTACCCTTGGGATGTAAGATTAACAATATATACGCATGGGTTGAGAATTGCCAAGACAACACTAGTTTAAGACCTATGATGAGGTGTTCTATAATTTAACGTCATCTAGGGAGGATAGAAGTTTCTTTGATATTAGGATCAAAGCCATGCGATTTTCTTCCTACATATCCTCATGAGAGGAAATAGAACCCACGTATTTCAGTTCCACTTAACTGGACACATCAACTTTTATGGTCGTACGACAAGGACCCATCCATATAGTTTAATTTAAGGATACTAAGACATATAGGTGAAAGGTACCTTGTTAAGATTTTGTGTGGGACTTATTCCAAAGTGAAATAGGATGCTCAGGAGAGGCATGTTCTCTTAGGTGAATATGAACCTACTGGGGATATGTCTTGATAAATACTAGGGTGATTTGGGTGTTGGGTTTGGACCTTAGTGAGGCTTCTTACATATCCAAGTTATTTGGGAATCAAAGCCCTCGTAGTTCGGCTTAAGTTGGACCTTATACCATAGAGGAGGCCCGTTTATGAGAATCAAATCGGGGATTACTTCTTAAGAGGATTCCCTTTTATGAGGGTACATGACTGGGGATTACCCATTGAAGCTGCCCATTTGAGAAGACATGGTCGGGGATTACATCGTAAAGGATGCCTTTCTTGAAAGAGTCATGATGGGGATTATTTTTAAAGAGGAGGCCCTATAGAGTTGGGGGGAATTTTTATTGGGACTAAATTTTAAGGAGATTGTCCCTTGGGCTCGGGACTTAGGTAGGCATCCTACATATCCTAGTTAGAGTAGGAATCAGAGTTCTCATTTTTCAATTCGTGTTTGGTGTGGACATTGAGATAATCGTTAACCTCTGATCCCACATGAATCCTGAAAAGTGTAAGAAACCATAAGAAGATGTAGATCTGAAAAACCACACATTTTACCTTCTCCTATGATGGAAAAGGAGGAAGATGGAAGAAGAGGCTAGGGTGAAGGCTCGACGAGGGAGAGAGAGGGTCTTTTAATGTTCCAACTCTCACTTGTGTTGATATCTAGGATAGTCACATTTGGGAATATATTTGGACATGTCCCGAGCTGATCCTAAGTGAATCATGAGTTCCACCTCTAGTAGAAGGGTTATGGGGTCTCTTTAGGGTGGGGGGGGGGTGCCCAAAATCTAGTTCTGGGAAAGGGGGGAAGCACCGCCCCTCATTAAATTTAAAGGTAGGCACACTTCCATTGACTTATCATTATTCCTCATTGTATGGAAAAGAAAGTGATTACCCTTGATCCATAGAACTGGGAGGTTCACATGATTATTCAAAGGTTGTCCTTGGATTACCGTGGGAATGTAGAATTAAAGACATTCTAGTGTTCTACACCCTTTCTAGGATTACCTACACGACTCTTATTACCATGTGTATATATACTCAACAAGACGCACTGATGCACGAGATGATTTTATCACATGGGTCTGATGGCTTTACAAGAGGATTTGGCCTAATTTTGATGGAATGGTTTGGGGAGGGGATTTAAAGGATGTGATTGAAATAGAAGGGAATGATCATAAAAGGAAGATAGAAATCCCTAATGTTTCCTACCCCATGTATCATTTGTTCATGTGGGGTAGGGTACCCTCTACATGGCGTACTGCTATGTGGGTAGAGGGGATATCCGCGTACTAAGGTGGTACGCAAACCTGGATGCCGTTTTCACATCGAAGTGGTACACATACCTGAATGTGGTCAATATACAATTGTGGAATGAGGCCTTAGATTTTTTCAGCATACCATGGCGGTATGCAGTGCTGGAGTCCATCCATGTTGAAGAACACTACATAGGGAAGGGTTTCATCCACATAGAGATGTACTGCGCAGTACATAAGATTAAAGAAGGAGAATTAGTCCTATAGTTCACAGGAAGTTCATCCGTATAGGGAGTATGGTTCACAATTTTCTAATTAGTTTTACTGTTCGCATGTATAATTATGATTACTTTTTTTTTTGGTTCACAACATGTTTATACCTATTGGAATATGTTCGCAGTTCCATACTTCACTGATTGTTTTCTTTTTAAGTCCTCCGTTTGTAAACTCCAAGCTCTCTGAAAGTCTGATCATATCTCTCTTATCTTTTCTTCTTCCTTCCCCATCTTTTTGTCTCCCCTTGGGGTCCTTTTATAGAGTGCCTAGGAGGTTGTATCTATGGGTCACACTTAACCTTTTGTGGAAGCCGATGGGGAAACCATCCGGCCTGCAAATGACTTGGTCAACCGAGGTTTGCAGGGATAAGGTTTGAGGGGTTGTGGTTTGTGGAAACATAAATCAATGCCTCAATCTCATGAACGACATGGTTTGTGGGATGATTTCTGCCTCTCCATGTCTTCGAAATGTTTTTACAGGGATAGTTTGTATGGGTGTACCAATCCGTCACATTTTTTCCAAGGATGTGGTTCATTGGGCTGTGGTTCACGAGTGTAATTTCTCCACCTCTATTCCACCAACAACGTGGTCTACATGGGATCAATGTCATTCCTCATTTATTCCAAAAACTTCCTAGTTCACTGACCAATGCCTCATGGGCCAATGTTTTTCGAGCTATCCACATTTCATTCAGTTCATAGATAATACCATATGCGTACCATTCCCAAGAATCAGTACGCGGACCACTTTGGTCCTTTTCTATATTTTATTTCCTAAATAATCATTCTAAAATTTCAATCGAACATGGATCTTATTCTTTAATCTAATTTTTGGGAGTATTTTCCTTCCCTTTGTGGAGTTTTCAGGACCCTACAGATATATTACCATAAAATATTAGAGAATCCACAGTTTATTACCATCATTGAAAATTCTACCACATCTCTTGAAGTATATCTATAACTAACTCTATGAATTTACTACTTTATGAATGATAATGATATTATCGTTTGTAAAATATAATATTGGAGAGTGGTATTCCTATAAATCAATATTATTCTATTATGAAACTTTAATCATATGCCATGACTTCTCTCACCAAATATGATTGGAGATGTCATATTTCTTTTATCATATTTAACAATTGAGGTGATATTTTATTTTCTCTTTGATCCTCTATTTTCACACAAACCATGAATAGAGTCACATTTTATGATATCATAAATTGTATGATAAAACTTAGTTCAAACCCTCATATTTTCTATATTTCATATCATATGACATATAAGAGCCGTATGATATGGCCGAACAAAGAAATCCTTTATATCATAATATATGATATTGACATAATGTAATACGACATTTATTTATTCAAAAAAATAATAGATTAATACATTGTGTCCTTGAGGAACAAGTCTCTGATACCACTTATGATTTTTAGGGTATCAACCAATGATCACCAAAGGAGTGATAGCAACTTAACCTATTGATAAACATTGATCAAAGAAGAAGATAGGTTTGTCTATAGATTGCAACCAAGGGATAATTACATTAGGGGGATCATATCTCTATTTTGTGAATTTTGGATATGTAAAATAAATTACATGACTTATAGGACATAAAGATCCAAACCATCAAAAGTATATTTTAATCAACTTTCCCTCTCTATTGTTATTCACCATGTTAGATGGATTTTCAAATTATTTTTTATCCTATAAATTAATTATATCTTTATTTTGATTAGTAAATCTATTAATAAATCACATATCATAGTTTTATTGATCAACTATCCAAACATGTATAACTCAATTACTTTTGGGAAATACAATCTATATATATTGTTTTGTATTTCTATGTCCATTAAACCAATGATTTCTCAACTCCATATAATCATGGAAATTTGTAAAACAAATTTTGAGCATACATTTCTCTCCAAAGAATTTCCCTATCACTCCTTGTAACCAATGGATAAAGTTTAATAATAATCTTGAATTAATTAAAAAAATATCTCACATCATTTATCAACAAAATAATTTTTTTGAATGTGACTAATTAATTCAATATTTTTTTAATTCAATAAAACATTATTCCTCATAATCATAAATCTAAATAACCCTTTTCATGGTTTAGAAATTTACATGAAGAAAAAAAATCCACAAAACATGTTTTAATAATTTTTACACTTACCTTGGTCCATATATGTTCATCACGCATAAATAAATGAATCAAATTGGTATCCCATAATCCTTAAAAACCATTATAATTAAGCCTTTACTTTCTATAATCTTGTGTATAAGATGAATTAAATTTGAGAAACTATATAGATTTTGGAACCCTAAATTATTCAAATGAAGAGAAAACTAGGGGGGATGAAAGGTATATTTGTTAATGCCAAGAGTAGAGTAATCCATCTATGTGTGTCCCTAAGAAAAAATGGGTTGGACACCAAAATAAATATGAAAGGATATGAATAAATAGAACGAAACTCATTATATTTCATTAACCTTGAGAAGATATGTATGGTTTTTCATGTTTAAGAACAACACCAAAACACAAAACACAGAACCCAAAATATCAAATAATGATAGAGGAAGAGTTGGAAAAACATACATTGGATTATAGACTTAATTAATCCAAGGGAACGAAGAGGAGTCACACCGGCCGTAGAGGAGTTCTGTGAGATCTTGAGTATCACGAGCCACTAAGTCATGGTCAGGGGTTTTTAAATAGATCATAGACACTTTTAACATATCTTTTAGAAAAGCACTGATAAAGATCCCTTTTACCAGTGCTGATAAAAGGAGTATTTATCAGCGCTTTTTAGTGCTAATAAATCTAAATCTTTATCAGCCCTGAAAATAACTAATAAAATACATATTTATCAGTGCCAGTATTTTAGCGCTAATAAATATATCTTTCAACAGCCATTTTTAGCACTGATAAAGAATGATCATTATCAACGCTAAAAAAGAACTCATAAACATTTTATAATTATAATAATTATAATAATTTTTTTATAAATTTATAATTATTGAAATAATTTTATTATAATTTTAAAATTCTATAAATATATATAATTATTTATTTATAATTATATAAATACTTTTTTTAAAAATTAAAAATTACTTATTTATAACAATTATAAATATAGAAAATATAAATTTATAGATATATTTATTTACAAATATATTTTTGACATTATTAATGGGTATATAATCTTAAATACATGCATTTTAAAAATGAGTGAAACTGAAAAATTTAAAATGGGTACAGTTTAGAAATATTTAAAAAATTAATTTGTTTTATTAAATAAATTCATGTTATTAAAATAATATGAATATATATATATATATTGAAATAGATGAACACATAAAGAAAATACTAAAACATAGTAAATAAATAAATATAAATAAATAACAGAAAATGATCAAACTCAAAAATAAAATAAAAAATAAATAAAAATTGAAATGATATTGTAGTATTGAAAACTAATAAATAAAATTGATCAATTAAAAACATAATATATATTAAATTTATCATGTTATAATGAAATTCAAAGATATACTAAAATTTGAATAAATTACATAAATATTAGGTGTTTGTGTATCTATATGTTGCGTGAATATATATTTTTTCACTTATATTAAAATACATTAACAGACACGCACGCACACACACACACACACACACATATATATATATATACATGAAATAAATGCAACACACTATGTTTGTTATTAGTGAAATTGAAAAATAAAACTACATAATAAATGATTAAGGTAGTAAGTGGTTTTTAATTAAAATTTTATATATATTATATTTATTCATTTATATGTATATATTTAATATGTAATATTTATTAATATTTATAATATATATATATTTATAATTAATTAATTTATTTTTATTAATAATCATTTAATTAATTAATTTTTTCATATTTATCTTAATTTACTCATTTTATTTTTACTTTGTTTAATTTTACATTTTATTCTGGACCTTTATCAGTGCTAAAAAACCGATAATGGTAACCTTTTATCAATGATAAAAATAAAGTGCTCATAAAAGTTTCCTTTATCACCGCTAAAATAAAGCACTGATAAAGGTTGCCTTTTATCAGTACTAAAAAAAGAACTGATAAAGATGGACTTTATCAGTGAATTTTTATAGCACTGATAAATACCAACACTTTTAAACGTGCATTTTGTAGTAGTGCCCCTTTTTAGATTTTTGAGGCCTAGTATATAGATGATATTAACAAAAAAATGGAAAGAATGCGGCACCCAAAAATTTTGTACAAATAATTTCCTTTGAAATAATCTTAAAGTATTTGATAACATTTTTTACATGTATCACTGAGTCTAAATGAACCATTATATTGTATTCCATTGAAACTAATCTATCAAACTAGAGATAATAATAATAGTAATAAAATTATGAAAAATATTTATAAAGATTTTATATTAGGTAAATTTATAGATTAATTCATAATAAATAAGTACTCAATTTTCATTAATGTCACTTTATGATTTAAATATATATTTTTTCCAAAAATAGTTTTTATTCCATTTAGTGCATGGATATTATAACTAATTTTTGAATATTTTATAAATTTTATATTATTAAAATTATATAATTTTTTAAATGAACATATTATATTAAGGAAAATTTTTGAGATATTATTGAAAATATTAATTTTATAGTGATCCAAAAAATAACCATTTCATAGAAAATAAAATTTTCCATTCATGTATTTAAAAAGACCCATTTGTGTTTGAATTAATTCTAAAATTTAATTAGTTTACTTTTATTTAAAATAATCCAATAAATTTAATTTTTATAAAAATTATTCTTAATTTTTTTATTGAAACATTTTATACTTACAAATACATTTTTCTAGAAAACTGCTTTTTAACGTGTTTTACGAGTATATTTTAAAATAAATTTATACCAATTGTATAAATATAATTTTATAAAATTTATTCCATATTTGGAATAAAAATTTAAATTTTATAATGACTGTACTTTAATTTTTATTCATAAATAATAGTAAAAACAATAAAATTTTGTTACAATTGTTATGGCTAAAAAAGGTTTTCCAGGGGTTAAACAAACAAATATAGGTGATATTGCCAAATATACTTGTCTAAATACTAATAAATTTACATATATAGACCATATAACATCTAAAATTTTATAATATTTTATTTTGGATCAATTTTTATGGAATAATATAATATTATATTTGAGTCTTTTAAGAAATTCCAAGTGTGTCCTCTACCCCAATTATAAAAGAACACCCATCTTCTCTGTTATACCTACATAAGGGGTCTCTTATCTTAGCCAATTGATACCAAAATACATTCTTAAAATTACTACACACATCTTATGAGTCTAAGTTTTTTTATAATACCATACTTTTAAGGCTTAAGGTGTGTGCCAAAGGATGATTCTCAATGAAGAAACACTGTTCTTAACCAAGCACTTTCAATTTTTATTTCTACTTCGACATTCTATAATCATATTATATCCATCATAAAATAAAGAATAAAATATAACCAATATAATTTGATTTTATTATGATGATGAAACAAAATTTTCCTCCCTCTTTATATCAAATGTCAAATGAAAGTATTTCATGGTTGGGTGTTTAGACTACCGCCTCCCAACAATGATATGAATAATTTTCCATTATCACCTACATGCAATGATATAATTCACTATCCATCCACATCATTAATATATAATAATCACGATTTATTTATTTTTTATATATGATATAATTATGTCTCTGGAATGATAAAATAGTATTTATATTTCTTTTTTTTTAATTTTCATTATAAAATAAAAGTAACGTTTTTGTGTACATACAGACTACCATCTCCATTACTATTGTAATTAATTATTTATCTCATATATTTATGGATGATCATGAATTTTTAGATAATTAATATATATTATATTTTTATCCTGGTTAAAATTCTTGAGATTAATGAACCATGATCAAAGTACAATGTACAAGACTTCCAAACCAAAACTTTCATGAAAAATGAATGAGTTAACAACCATATATAACAATTTTAATAAAGATTTATTAATAAATGGGTGTTTAAATATTACAATTAGATAAAATATGATATTATAAGTATGTAAATGTATTTTATATAATTATAAAACTTTTCAATTTATTATATAAGAGGTTAGAGTGCTTATGAAAGAAGTCTTACTTGAGGAAAGGGTTTTATATTACAATTTCATTTTTACTGAGATTGTTTATGATTAAATTTATGATGATTAAATTATGTGATATATCTCTCCAAAATATCATGAATTTTAATACCCTCTAGATATTTGTTTTGGTATTAATAGTTTCCTTATCATTTCCATCTCTTTAAGTACTCAAGAGATAAAAAAATGTTTTTAAGAAAAACTGAATTTATTTTCCCTTTTGGTTGGGAGTAATTTTTTCTATATCCATATTTTCTTTAAAATGTTTTCATGAATGTTTTTGTTATTACACAATGATTTTAAAAGTTTATTTTTACCATGTTCTAATTAATATAATTTTTTGAAGGTAATATTCTTGTTATTTTCCAAAAGAGGAACTTGTGATTTTTTTATTAAAAAATATAAAAGGAATATTCCTCTTCATTTTCACCATATGAATGAATTTTCGTGCCATCCTGACTAATATTTTATTTTAAAAACTCATTATAATTTTTCATTGTTACTTTCAAATAATATATTTTGCTTTATAATTTTGAAAATTTATCATTTTAAAAAACTAATTTTAATACGAAATTGGTATTTTCCGTAAGAAATATTCCAGTGTTATTTTAAAGGAATTTTTATACTTTATTAGCATCATTTTAAATTTCATATGATTAAATAAGGATATGATTATTTGATACCATCCTTATTTATTCCTTGGATACTGTATGGTTATGGCATCCTTCATTTTTATTTCAAAAACTTTTTATTACATTATACTAAACAATGGAACTTTTAATGTTTAGTTTATTAGAAACAAGGTACATTATACATGTAAACTTTATTCATTATTATAAAAAAATTAAATAATTATTAATGGTTAATTATATTTTATTTTTCTACATCTCATAACCCAGGTTCATGAATCAAAGGAAATGGTGAGCATAAGGCCCATTAATAGAAAATAACAGAAACAATGTACATATGATCTTGATAAATATTTATAAGAAGTTGGGGAATATCATAAAGGAAAAAGAAAAAAAATAGGTATATAATAATAAAAATAAATTGAATCATAACATGAAAATGTGTCTAAAAAATTTAAATGAGATATTCATAAGCATATCACCAAGTTTTTTCACCAAGGTGTTGTAAGGATTACCATGGTTATTCACCAAGGTAATGTAAAACATGTCATCTCTAGAGATTAAATTCTTTACCCAATAATTTTTAGAGATATTAGGGAACAAACTTAATTTTTATTAGTTAATATGATCCATATATATCATAAAAAACATTTCATAAATAACCCATTGAGAATAAAATAAATGGGTTTCATATTAAAATCATGACATTTTAAAAAACTGCTGAAAGATAAGATCTTTGTGTCTTTATTAACAAAAAAAATGTAAGGAATGATTTATTATTGTTAATACCCGAATAAAATAGTTCATTATGAATTATAGTTGAATACCCTTGTAAAATTAATTGGTTTTGGTATTCAAAAAATAAAATAAGTGAATTTATTGTGAAAAATAGAGAAATGTGGAGAAGAAATTTTTGCAGCATAACATGTATGAAACATGGTTTTAGAAAAGAGTAAAAAGAGTGGGTAAAAGGGTATAAAACTCATAAAATAATGTTAATAAAGTAAAATTATTGGATAAAATGGATATAAAATCATAGTTTAGAAATTTTAAAGACATACCACATAAAAAAAATGAACTTCTTTGGAATAGAGAAGTTGATATTTAACTTATCTTTAAGAGTTGATCTTAAAACATGAGGATTGGGATATTGGGGGCCTAAAGACACATTGGGGGGAATAAATTGGAGTTAAAGTATATATATTAATGGATAAGTAATTTGGAGTGAAATTAAATGGATAAATGGTTGGGTATTTATAGAAAAATTAGAGGATTTTTTATTAATTTCATTGAAAACCTAGGTAGTGGTAAATGAAAAACCATGGTCTTGCCCATGGTATTTTCACATGTTATTACAAATTTAGAAAACATATTATGTTTATTTAACAAAAAATAGTCTACCAACATTTTTATTAGTATTACATCATTATTAAATAATTATGGAGTAATTAAACTTACCAAAAACCCAAACTGTTTTTTTACTATTCATAAAAATTAATGTTTTTTAGAAAATTATAATAAATTCACCAAAACCTAATTTTGAACTGATGATTTCAAAAATGATATTTATTTTATCATAATAATTATCTAAATATGTTAATTTTATCTTTTAAATATGCAAACCATTATTTATTAAAAATAACTGCAGATAGAAAATGCACAGTGAAATTTATCACCCTTGAAAAAATAAATTTAGTTTATCATTTATATTTAAATAATATTTTTTTTATATTACCATTTAATTAAAATAAACATTATTAATAATACCTTATATTATTATAATAATTATAAATTTTATGAAAAGTACAATTACTTTTCAAAAAATGAATTTATCAAAATCGTCTTTTTTAAAGAAAAACTATTATCCAAAAAGATTTGATGGAATATAAATTTTATTTAGAAAAGGATTAAACTTTAAGTGTCTAAGGTATCAAAAAATAACCCATTTTAACACCTACATACTACCTAAGGGAATGGTGTACGATGGTTATAGATTCATGGGGCATCTCAACTAACCTCACCAGAGTGGTAATTTATACTTACTTGAACTTATCCAGTAGGTGATTTCATTCAATATTGATCTATTGAAGCTAGGCTTTGGATTTTTTATTAGAGAAGACCATTGATGTAAAATCTCTACCATTTTCTAAAAATGGGTTCCTCACAAAAAGTCTCTACTGGTTGAGGCCATCGTTCCTCCTTTATGCATTAATTATCCTTTCTCAAAATTTCACTTATAAACTCTAACGATACCATTAAAATTATTATCAGGAGTATAGTTTTCAAGGGTCGTATTGTCCAATGTTCATAATTTACCAATTATTATATAATGGTTGAATCTATATGGGCATATTTCCCTTTATATTAACTTCATAAAAAATATGGTTTTTTGTGAATAATATAACACACAATTTTAGGAAATAATTATAATTCAAAAAGTTTGGGTCGTTATATTCTTCCCCCAATTAAAAAATTTCACCCTAAAATTTGTACTTGTTCTCCCAATTGAGAAGATATGTGGGAACTTCTTTCTCATTTTCTCAACTAGTTCCCACATTACTTATTTATATTTGTGGCTCCCCCAAAACACTTTGATGAGTTGGGAAGTCTTGTTACGTAGAAACTTTTCTCTACAATCCAAGATCTCCACCAACTGCTCCTCATAAGATAGGTCATGTTTCCTTTATACCACCTCAAGATTTAGTACATATTAATGGCTATATATGTACTTCCTCAAGAGAGAAATGTGGAATACATCATGAACTTGAGCCAGATTTGGAGGAAGTAAATGACGATAAGCCACTAATCTTATTTGATCAAGGACATCATATGTGCCAATGTACCTAGGGCCAAGCTTACATTTATTTCCAGAACACATGACTATCCTCTAAGGCAATTTGAAAAGGAACACTTAGTCACCAACATCAAAATCTAGGTCCCTTTAGTAGTTGTTATCATTGCACTTCTATCGACTTTGAGCATCATTTATGTGTTATGGGATAACATGAGTCTCTTCCATCTTCTATTTCACAAGATTATGCCCAAATTTTTTTTCTCAACAACTTCCTCCCAATAATAAGAAGTTATACATCTATTCCCATATAGATATTCAATGGGTTCCATTTGAATACTCAAATGGAAGTTATTGTAGTATGAGAGATCAAATAATGGGAGGCATTGATCTCATCCACATTTAAAACCCACTCATAATATTTACAGCATTTCCTCAGGTGTTTGAATAGGTGTTTTGGATTGGACATTAGTTTGGGGGTGATAAGCCATACTAAAATTCAATTCAGTACCAAGATCTGGTTGAAGACTTATTTAGAATTTTTATGGGAACCTTGGATCATGATAAAATAAAATGTAAAGTGTGCCTTCATGAAAACCCACCACTTATTCTATGTAAATATTGGAAATTAGATCAAGAGATAAGTATTCTCAGATAGAGATAAAATGTCCAGTCTTGGAGAGATGGTCCACTATAACACATATCACATTATTTCATTTTTATTTTCTCAATAGACCACTGAAAAAGTCCATAGTGATATTTTACCACTTCCATGTTTCTACGGATAGTTATTGAAAAACCACTTTATGAAGTTGTCACTCTACCTTCACTTGTAAACACACTGAGAACCATATAGTGTAGTCAGAAATCTACCTTTTCTTGTTATCCCATAAATAATGAACATAAAGGTCCCTAATCCTTTTAGTGCTTCCAGGATGTCTATAGAATGTATACCTATGAGATTCATCCATCAAATACTTTTTTATTTCTACAATAAATGGAACACATAGCCTTGTATGAAATTTTAGTACACCTTCTTGATCAATATTGAACTTAGGAAAGTTCCCATTTTTCACATCCACTATCTTCTTTTATAAAAAAGGTTCTTTTCATTGGTATTTCTTGAGAATCTAAAGTAATAATGGTTGAAAAATAATTAGGGATAAGGTTGATTATGTCCCATCCCTTATGATTCCATATCCAGTTGTACTAGGTATTTGATCAAAGGATCTCCTTGAATCCTAATCCTTGCTACCACAATAGGGTCTTTCTGACTTAATGCATCAGGGATTCTGTTTTCTATTATGGGATGACAATAAATTGAACAATCATAGCCTTTAAAAAGTTCTAACCATATCCTATGTCTCATATTAATTTTTTTGTGTGAAAATATACTTCAAACTTAGGAAGTAAATTTATATATCACATTTATCTCCCAAATGATAGTGCCTCCATATTTTTAGAAGAAAAACAACCATAGTTAGATCAAGGTCATGCATATTATAATTATTCTTTTGAGGATTGAACTATCGAGATGCATAATAAATCACCTCATCATATTTAATGAGGATGTACCCAATACCTTTCAGAGATAAATTTCTAAAAATAAGTAATATTTCTATGATAGAGGGTATAGTTAGCACAAGTGGAGTAACCAATCTATTCTTTAGCTCTTGGAAACATTCCTCACACTCCATTATCCATATGAACATGTATCCTTTTCGAGTTAACCTGGTTAGTTGATTAGAAATTCCTAAAAAGTTTTCCCTAAACCTCCCATAATATTCCAATTAACGAAGGAAAACTATGAATCTTAGTTAATATGTAGTATGAGGACACTTCTCCACCAACTTTGTCTTGGCAGGGTCAACATAGACTCGTTCATTGGATTCAATATTACCTAAGAAACAAACATATTGTAACCAAAATTCACATTTTCAAAACATTAAAAATATCCTATCATTACTTATTGTTTGAAATATAACCCTTAGATGATCCCAATTCCCCTCACAAATTTTGGAATATATTAGAATATCATCAATAAAAACCACCAAAATGTTATCAAGGTAGTCATTAAATACTCTATTAATCAAGTCAATAAATATAAAAGGAGCATTAATTAAGCCTAAGTATATAACAACAAACTCATAATGACCATATCTTTATCAAACAGTGATATTTAGAATATATTCTTTTTAACCCTCAATTACGAATAACCATATCAATAATCAATCATGGAGAAGAATTCAGCCCCATGAAACTGGTCAAATAAATCATCAATCCTTGGAAGAGGGAACATATTCTTCACTATGGCCCCATTAAGATCTCTATAATCAATATGTAGCCGCATTGATCCATCCTTCTTCTTTACATAGAGAATTGGTTCTCCCGAAGGAGACACACTTGGTCAGATAAGCCCCTTCTCTAAAAGTTCTTGGTGTTGTTTCCTTAATTCCACCAACATTACATTTTAATTTCAATACAGGGTATTTAAAATTGTTCCAGAACTAGGCATGATCTCAATTAAAAATATACCTCTATTTATAGGGGATTTCTTGGTAACTCTTCATGAAAAATGTCAATGTATTCCCTAACTATGGGGATATTCTCTATTATCATACTTTCATTTCCGTATTCATTTTCACTGATCATTTCCGTAAATAATGCTATGGTAGGTTCTTCTAGACAATGCTCAGGTTGAGATACATCTCCTTTGAAAATAACTAAAGGTTTTTCATTCAAAACTACTGATATTTAATTGCTTCTGTAGTTAATATTAGCCCTATACTTTGGGAGCAACTCCATCCCAAGAATAATGTTTAATTCTAGAATGGGAATGAATAATATATTTTTGATGAGATTGGGCTCACTAAAGTGAATACTAGAGTATTTTACACACTTATGATGCATTGATAATTCCTTTAAGAGACACGAATAATAACTCTACTTCTAGTAGTTCAGAGATTAATTATAAATTCTTTTTAAACTTGTAGGAAATAATAGAATGAATATAACCATAATCAAATAAAATACTTTTTATCTTTGAGAGAAAAATGACAGAACCTAAAATCAAATAATTTTGAGCTTCAACTTTAGCTGTTGGAATAGAAAAAGAAAGAACATTCTCCCTTGACCTATGCTGAGGTTGATAGAAATTCCCCTCCAATATCTGTAGATTTGGATAGTGATTGGAAAAGTACCCAAGCTGTCCATACTTGAAGAAATGGACTTCAGACTGGCCCTGCACCATATTCCCATTTTAAATAGTGTTCAAAAGTTGAGGCTTCACCTCACTATAAAAATTCTAAGAAATATAGACATATCTTCCATAGTTGTAACATTTTCACTTCTGAGAAAGTAGTTCCCCAAGCGCTTATTCCCACATTTGTTGCAGGTGGGAAGTGGTATTTTCTTTCCCCTTATTCTATGATAAAAGTTACTCCCAATGTTTGGATCCAATGATCTCTTATTTTCATTCTATTTGTGATACCATTGAATCTCCCCAAACTTCAGTTCAACCTTCATAGAACTTGTCACTATATCATCATAGCTTTTATAGTCACAATTGGATAGATTCTTATATAAATATTGTTAGAGTACACTAAAGAATATATAAACATTTCCATTAGGATATATGTCAAAGATATATATGTAGCGATAAAGACTTGAAAAATTCATCTTATGTATTCCCACACATTCATTATCCTTTTACTTCTGGTCCATAAATTCCTTATATATTTTCATTCAAGGGGAAAAGGTTTTTGAAAAGGGTTCCCCTGAACTCTTCCCACTCAATAGATTCGATTTCCCTTCTTGGAATTGTGTTTTTAACCTGTGTTACCACTGATTAGATTCTCCCTTTAAGCAGTAAACATCTAATGTGACATTCTATTATTCTGAATAATAGGGTACACAAAATATATTTTTTATATATATTATCTATTTTTTATAAATGAATGGGTTTGTAGATACACTAAAAGAAGGTGGTCGTTGATGCCTAAATGACTCAATAGAATGTTTTTCCCTTCAAGGTGAATCTGGTATCTCATCTTGTTTCAAGTTATTGGTCATAACTCCAGTCTATTGATTCATCATTCTCATAAATATTTCCATTCTTACTTCCATCGAAGGGCCGTCAGTGCATGGTCCGTTTCACTCACCATATATATGGTCCCTACAATTTCCCACTATTTTCTAAAATAATAAACCTTTAGTGAGAAATTTGTTTCTTTTAAGAATATTGTATCTCTAAAGGATTTTATTTCTTAAAACATCATTCTTAAATATTTTATTTACTAATAAAAATTACATTTTCTATAAATCATTCATAATGTTTTTTAAAAAGATTATGATTGACCAAAAATATCCATCAGGAGTTTCAAACTAAGTGTGATATAAAGACCATTTCTGTGTACCAGGTTATGCTGAGTTAGGCCCGATTAAACTTTATAGAGTTATAACTCCTAAGTAAATCTATTCCAAAACCACATGTTCTTGTTTGTATCTAAATATAGATTTTATTTCTTTGAAACCACTTAATAAATTCTTTACCAAAATACAATGTTTTTTTCTGTATTTTAAATTTTCTATAATTTTATTCCTAAATATTTAAAATAATAATTTCTATATATAGATAAACCATCCTTTGATACTAACTATGGAATCCCGCATTTTTTTTTCATAAAATATTCATTACATCATACAAAATAGAGGATCCGTTAAAGATTAGTTTATTGTAAACCAGGTACATAATGCCAAAAAAATCAAAACATTATTATAAACAACATTAAAGGATTATTAAAGGTCCATCTTAAGTAATTTAAACACATATCATAAGCTGGTGACGTTCATCAAAGTAAAGGGTGAGCATAAGGCCCAATAAAAGAAATCAAGAAGAATAATTTACATGTGATCTTGAGATATATTGATAAGAACTTGAGGAATATCATAAAGGCAAGATAAAATAAAAAATTGGCATATAATAATAAAAATAACATGAATAATAACATGAAAATGTGGCTAAAAAATTTAAATGAGACATTCATAATCATATCACCATGTTTTGTCCCCAAGGTGCCATAAGAATTACTAAGGTTTTTCACCAAGGTATCGTAAAACATGTCAAATCCTCAGGTTAAATTATTTACCTAATGAATTAGAGAGATATCTGGGTGCACCCATCATATGTTTTAATTAATTTGAGCCAAATATATCATAATAAAACATTTTATAAATAACCCATGGATAAGAAAAGAAACTTGTTTCATATCAAAATCTTGGCTTAAAAAAAATGCTTAAAGACAATATCTTTGTATCATTATTAACCCATGAAAAAGAATGGTGGGTTTAATTTATGTTAATACCAGAATAAAATAAATAATTTTTAAATCTAGTTTAATACCCCTAGAAAATAAAGAGGTTTGGGTATTCATAAAATAATATATGGGAATTTCTTGAGAAAAAGAGAGAAATGTTTAGAAGAAAATTCTACAGCATAACGGATATGAAACATGGTTTTAAGAAATTGTAAAAAAAGAGGGGAAAAGGGTATACCACTCATAAAATATTATTAATATATTAAAGGTATATAATAATATATAAATAAGGATATATTTTGGAAATTTTTAAGACATACCACATAAAAAAGGGAACTTGTAAGGAAAAGAGAAGTTTATGTTTCCCTCAAATTGAGGAGTTGATCCAAAAACATGAGGATCAAGACCTTGAGTGATTTAAGAAACAATGAGAGGACTCCATGGGAAGTAAAAATATCATATCTTTATGGAGTAATAATTTTTAGTGAAGGGAAATGGATAAATGGGTGGGTTTTTATAGCAAAAGAGGAGGATCTGTTTATTAATTTCCTTAGACACTTAGGTAGTGTAAATGAAAACACATAAGCTTGACCAGGGTATTTTCCCATGTTATGGGACACTTAGGACACCTATTTTGATATTTTAATACACAAGATTCAACCATCATTTTATATTACATATTGTGTCATTGTGACATAATTTTGAAGTCATTAAACTTACTAAAAACCCAAACTGTATTTTTACTAATCATAAAAAACTATATATTTTAGAAAATTATAAAAAATTCAACCTAACCTAATTAAGACATTATAATTTTAAAAATTATATTTATTTTATCATAATAATCATCTAAATATGAGAATTTTATGTTTTAAATATAAAAATCCTTATTTACTAAAAATAATAGATGTTAGAGAATGCACCGTGAAATTTCAAACATTTGGAAATAATAAAACTATTTCAAAATTTATATTTAACTAGTTTTGTTTTATTAAATATATTTAATTAAAATATAAATTATTAATAATACCATTTTTTGATAATAATTATATCTTTTCTAAAAAGTAGAATTTCAGTCCAAAAAATTAATTTATCAAATTCTTCAAATTTTTAAGAAAAACTATTCTAAAAAAGGAATTGATTTAATATCAATTTTATTTGTACAAATGGATTATATTTTAAGTAACTAAGTTTTTTACACAAAACACCATAGAAAACCCAAATACAACCTAAGGGTTAGGCAAGAGATAGTGATAGATTCATGGGGAGAATCGACTAACATAGCCTGAGTGGTAATTTCCACTTACTTGAACTTTGCTCGAAGGTGATTCAGTTCAAGCCTCACTTGTTGGAGATGAGTTTGGGATTTTTCAAGAGATAATCCTAGTGAAACTATCTACCTACCTAGTTTTGACAAATTATCTTTGTGTGGAATGACTCTACTAGTTGAGGCCATTGTTCCGTGTTTATGCATTAACTATCCTTTCTAAAAAGTTCACTTATAAACTCTAATGATAATGTTAAAATTATTATCAAGTTTATAGTTTCCAATAGTCATATTATAAAATGGTCATAATTGACTTACTTTTATAAAATGGTTTAATCTATATGGTCATATTTTTTATTATATCCTCTTCATAAAAAAATAATGGGTTTGTTTTGAATAATATAAAACACAATTATAAGAAATAATTATCAATCAAAAAGTTAGATTGGTTACAATTGTTATAAATATAATATTTTAATTAATCACACATTCTTTTCCATATGTTAAGTTATGTTTAATGTTTTCATGATCTTGTGAAATACATATGAATTATTTTTGAATATGTCTTGGGTGGGACTAGAATTATATATCTCTCCAACAAATTGGGTATTGATTATTGTTTTATGAGAACATAGGTTATATGGGAGGTTATAAATAGACTGAAAAAGGGTATATATAAGGTTATACAAATCCTAAAACTAGTATACAAGTGGTTATCCTAAAAATAACATGTAATGATTTTCTTTATGAGTATCTTTGACATGATATTTATATGATTATGACTATCCCACACTTTAAGACACTATTTTTGATATGACCATTGATAGAGTTAATAGTTTAATTATTTTCATTTCGTTTTCAATGATTTAATACCTACCAATTATTAAATTTATGTATATTTGCAGCATTTTAGTGTTTTTAGTGAATTTTAGGCTTAATTGTGAAAATTAGTTAGTTATGGAAAATTCACAGTTTTCTAGAGCATGTGATTTTTGGAAATAAAATTTAAAATTAGGATCCAATTTAAATGATTAATTTTATGTATATTTTGTTTGATCTTGGGATTTATTTTTATCTTCTTGACCATGACCCAATTCTGCAGACAATGGACTAGAAAAATCAATCAAGTGGACAAATATTTCTAGCTAGCAGAATGGACCCCACTCCAATTAATGATGCGTATCTCAGCCTACCGGCCCTAAAATTATATTATTCCATCTGGGTTAGACAGAGGACTCCAAATTAATAGTTCAAATTAAATTTCATAAAATAAGGATCTCAATAATGCATTTTTTAGCAATTCTAAATAGAGTGGGTGAAACAGTGTTTGGAAGCCAGGAAAGGCCAGGTTAATTGATTTGGCCATATATTTCTTTACACCTTGCTAGTGACTTTAATTTTTTTTGGGGATATATAAAAGATCATTAAAAACATTTTATAAGAAGACAACTCAATGCGTTTTGATTATATGGGTGGAAAAATAGAAGAAAACTTCTGGTGGATAGATTCTAGAGGATAAAATTTCAGTTCTTTATTTTCCATATTTTATTATTCTTAGTTTTGTAATGAGTTCTTCTTACCCCTTATTCACAATTACCCTTACCATGGTAGTGTACCTTCTATGGGATTGGGGAATGAGAGGTTTTCTATTTTTTAATTCACGAGTTCTTTCACTTGATGATTTAAGATTCTTTTCTCTCTTCTATGAAGTCAGTTTCAATTTATTATAATGGTTTTTATTATCATATATGATTGTATTTGATTTTAGATTATGTGATGTTTATTGATATTGTCAATGGTAAATTTATCTCTCCACTTGGATCTGGTCTATATATTATGGAATATATTAGTTCTTTGTGGTGAATTACTCAGTGATCATCGGTACGTGTGTGAGGAGTAGTGAAAGTTCTTAATTGTTTGGGATAAAAAAAACTTGATTGGGAATTACCTAAGTCAGTTGAGGGTATTCACTACAACTCTCTCACACAAGGGAAGGAGATTTGAACAATATGAGATTTTATTAAGGTTTATTCTCTGCATTATTATTTGACTTAGGGAATGAGAAGAAAGAATTGTGGATTCTCACTTTTATTAACTTAGCAGAAGAGAATTGGGTAAGTTGATCAATGATAGAATTACAATTGGAGAACTAAACCTGACCTAATAAACATCTCCAATAGTTGTTTTAAACCACTTATTTGATAAATTGGATCTTAATTTCGTTCCTTTTTTTAGATTCTTTCTTGTTTTTCAAAATCAAACAATTTCAAAAACAACCACCACTACGATCTCTTGTTTTAAGTGAAAGCTTAATTGTTGTGCACTACTCTCTCAAGACAACCTAGGTTAATCACTACACTATTTTTTAAATTTGTAAGAATTGATTTTTCTTCACCCCATGAAAAAAACGTGTCAAATCACGGTGTCATTAAGGGGGAGGTAGTTCCAACATTTATTTTTATTATATTGCATGATTAGAAGTAAAAACCATGACTATTTCCCCATAGATCCTGAAACTTAATGAACCTTGTTGAATAGACTTAGAAACCTGAATTTGAAATCTAAATTTGAGGAACTTTATATTGTATACTCAATTAAAACTTCAAGTGTTCGCTTTTAGAATTTCTTCATTGATGAATATCAAAACCAAACACTTAGAGACCTTTATACACAATAATTCCTTAATCAAAATAATCAACTTGTCTTGATAGTGCTATAAAATTATTTGGACATGAAATCTAATATCATTCCATTGCTCCCAAAATTTCTTGGATTAGAAGTTTAGGACCCAAACAATCATATTAAAGAGTTCATGATTGTATTATCCACTTTAAGACCCCAAGGAGTAACTGAAGAGTTGGTAAAGTAGAAGGAGTTCCCATTTTCATTAGAAGGATATGCCAAAAAATGGTTGTATGACTTACAATCAGAAGACTTGAATGATTGGAATGACTTGGTAGGATACTTCATGAAAATATTATTACCCAACACCTAAATCACGACTATAAAAAAGGAAATCTATGCCATCAGATAGTCATTTGGAGAAACTCTTTATGAGTACTTGGAGAGATTTAAGAAGCTATGTTCCAGTCTCCCCCATCAAGAAATTTAAGAGCATCACTTTCTTATCTTATTTTATCTAGGATTATTGGAAAATGATTGAAACCTTTTAAATATGTCATCTGGAGAAGAATCTCCAAACAAGTCACCAGAATAAGCTAAGGGATTTATTGAGAAAATTTCTCAAAACTCTCAACAATTTGGTACAAGAGGCACTGTAACAAGTGGTATTAATGAGGAAAGAACTTCTCATACATTACTATTATTAGAAACTAATATTGAGAAGATAACTGGATTTGTGAGGAATATGGCCTTTGAACAGTTTCGTGACCAACAAGCACCAGCTAAGGTATGTGGTTTACACTCATCATTTGATCATTTCATTGACCAGTGTGCTGAAATACATATAATGGAAAGCTGTGCAACAACTTTTCAACTGAGGAAATTTCAGAAAAATCAAGGATGGAGAGAGCCTTACCAAGTCCAATATGGATTTGAAAATCAGTAGAGTTAAGCTGGCCCCTGTACGGAAATCTGTTCCAAAACCAACCCCCATTTTAGAATCAATTACAGAACCCACCACCATTTCAAAAGTAGAAATTTTATAACCAAACTTCTTACCGAAAAACACCCACATTCTAGAGATTCTATGAGAATCAATCCACAAGTGAAAAACCTGTAATTTAAAACCAATAGCAGAAATCTATGATTGATGGGATAAAAGACACCGTAAAATATTTTTCCAATAAGTTTAAAGGTCTCATGGACTTACTGACAAAAAACCTAGGAAAAATCCCATCCCAAACAATCCAAAACCCAAAATAGAATTTAATAATAATGATAAAAATAAGTGGAAAATAAATCCTACCACTAGACACCATTTTTCCCAAAACAAGACCACTTGAGTTAAGTGAGAATGAAGTTATAAATTCTGAATATTTTTTTAGAAATGATCTGTGAAGAAGAGAATAAAGAGGAGGAGGAAACATATATTTCAAGGAATAAGATAAAAGAAACCCAATTTCAATGTAAACAAATAGATAAAAAATAATTACCCCCACCATTTTCATCAAGGATGATTTAATCATTGAGGTTTCATGAAGTAGTACTTTAAATAGAAATTCTAGACACCTTCCAGAAAGTGGAAATCAATATCCCCCTACTTTAATCCCTCAAAAAAATTCTAATGCATGCTAAATTTTTGAAGGATATTTTCACCAAGAAGTGGATACTTCAAGGGAATGAGATTATCAACTTGGGAAGGAGTGTATTAAACCTTGTCACATGACAGTTTTTAGCCAAATATCATTATCCATGGATGTTTTCCATTCCTTGTACCATTAGTTATTTAAATTTATCTTTTGATTTGTGTGATATAGGTCCTTCAATTAATGTATTTCCTTTCTCAGTATACACTTATTTGTAGATGGGATACTTGAATCTTATAAGAGTGGTGGTCCAGCTTGAAAACAAATACATAGTTTTCCTAGAAAGAGTTGTAGAGGATGTATTGGTAAAATTCAAAGCTCTATTATTCCAAGATGATTTATAAGATCAAAATATGGAAGATGATAGGATACCATCACGCTCACCCATCATTTTTGGGAGACCTTTCTTAAAGAAGGCCAAAACCATCATCAATGTCTATGAAGAGACCCTCACCATTGATTATGAAGATAGCACTGTCCACTTCAATATTTTTGAATCTATGAGGCACCCATCAGATGATCACTCCATCTTTTCTTTCTCCCATGAAGTTAGTACTGAACCCATTGAAGAATCAGGTATGTGACATGAATTATTATCCATAGGAGAGACTTTATCCATTTAAAATATCATTGAACATAAGGGTTCCCAAATTCCTAGAGATTTTGTTTTCATGTGGGTGGAAGTGGTAAAATCTAAAATCTATAATGATTTTTTAACTGATGGATATGATAACATAATTTCTTGTGGGAATGATGTCCACCCTTTGGAAGTGGGGAGCCTCAACTTAATTTCAACACTGGAACAACCCCATGATTTGGAATTAAAACCACTCCCCAATGATTTAAAATATTTTTACCTTGTGGAGGGAGAGAAATTAATAGTGATAATTGCTAATAATTTATCTACAAACCTAGAAAATTATTTTATTTAACTTTTGAGAGATATTGACCATGAAATAGGGTGGATCCTATGTGGTATCCCAAGAATCTACCCAAAAATACACTCACAATTAATTCTTCTTGAGGGAGATGCAAAACCTATCAAACAAATGCAAAGGAGGTTGAACCCCACCCTGATGGATGTTGTGAAAAAGAATATTGGGAAGATCGTGGAAGTTGGGATCATCTATCCCATAACATATTCAAAATGGGTTATCCCTATCCATGTAGTTCCAAAAAAAACAAGCCTAACCATTTTGAAGAATGAGAGGAATGAATTAATACCTATAAGAATTCAGAATAACTGGAGAGTGTGCATAGATTTTAGGAAGTTGAATTAGGTCACTAGAAAAGATAATTTCCCAATCCCCTTTATTGACCATATGTTTGAGAGATTGTAAGGGATAACTCATTATTTCTTTTTGGATGGATTTTGAGGTTATTTCTAGGTACCTATTTTTATCGAGGATCAAGAGAAGACTAACTTTACTTGTCCCTTTTCCACTTTTTCATATAAAAGGATTATATTTGGATTGTTTAATGCTCTAGGTACATTTTAGAGGTGCCTGTTAATTATTTTTTCTAATCTTATTGAATATTTATTGGAGTTTTTCTTCGATGATTTCACAGTTTTTGGGAAATTCTTTTGACAATTGTTTGAAAAATCTGGATTTTTTTTGAAAAAATGAATTGAAAAGAATCTTGTTTTGAATTTTGAAGTGTTATTTCATGGTAGAGAGTGGAATTTTTATTGGTAATGTCATTTACAACAAGGGAACAGAATTTAATAAATCAAAAATTGATTTCTTAAATTATTTGCCTTACCCAACTTGTGTGAAGCATGTTAGATCATTTTTAGGACATGCAGGATTGTACATGAGGTTTATCAAATATTTCAATAGGATTTATCACCCTATATCTAGATTACTTTTAAAAGATTCTGATTTTTATTTCAATAGTTCATATAGGAAATCCTTTGATGATTTGGGGGGAAGATTGATTACACCACCGGTAATGTAGCCACTAAATTTAGAAGTACCATTTAAGATACTTTGTGATGCTTCAAACAAAGAATTTTGGGTAGTCCATTATCAGTGAATTAAGGGTAGTCCCCAATTCATTGCCTATTCTTCAAGAACCTTGTATTCAACCCAATTAAACTACAAAACAATAGAATTTTTTTTATCAATTGTGTTTTCTTTAGAAAGATTTAGATCATATCTACTTGGAACTAGAGTCACTATGTTTTCTAATCATGTTTTTTTGTCACACATTAGATTATTGGGTACACTTTGGACCTCATAGGACAACAATAAAGGTTTTATAATCGGAACTTTATTTTCCCTCCCTTTTTAAAGATGCTCATGAATATTTTCAAAGGAGTTAAAATGCCATTTTTCTGGAAATATTTCTATGAGGGAATATATGACCCAAAAGCCGGTAATCATTTTTCAAATTTTTGATGTTTTGGGGATAAATTTTATGGGACCTTTCCCAATTTAATTTGGAATATCTTATATCTTTCTTGCAGTTGATTATGTTTCCAAATGGTTAGAATTTGAATTCACCAGGACTGACGATGCTAATATTGTTTCTGATTTTACTAGGGATAATATATTTTTTAGGTTTGGAGTTATCATATCCATAATTAGTGATCAAGGGAATCAATTTTTAAATATAAGAGTAGAGTCTTTACTAAATAAGTATTGGGTGCATCATAAAGCATCAATTTCATATCATCCATAGACTATTGGGAAAGCTGAAGTGTCCAATAGGAAAATCAAAGGAATTTTAGAAAAGACTGTTCATCCAAATAGGAAATATTGGAGCCAAAGTTTGGAAGATATATTATGGTATTAAAGGATATAATACAAAACCCTAATTGTAATGAATCTATATAGGTTGATTTATGTTAAATTTTTTTATCTTCTAGTGGAATTAGAGTATTAAGCATATTGGGATGTTGGAAAGATGAATTTGGATCACGAAAGTGCTGGAAAAGAGAGGAAATTTCTGTTGTAGGAGCTAGAATAAATTAGAAAAAAATATTTTTAAAATTCCATGATTTAAAAAGAAATAACAAGAGTGGATCATGACAAGCTGATCCAACCAAAATACTTCCATACTGGAGACACAATGTTCTAAATCAACTTAAGACATAAGTTGATGCCAGGAAAACATCATTAAAGGTGGGAAGGTCTATTAACAGTTACTCATGTATATAATTTTGGTTCTATGCATATTGTAAAGGATGAAGCACAATAGAAATTTACTATTTATGGTCAATGACTAATGAAATTATATCAGACCATTCCATCAGATCTAGTTGTGGAGATCACACTGCTCCAACCAATTTATCTATAAATTCCACCAAGTCGTACCTATCCTTTAAAATTTCTTTCTTGATATGATTCATTTTTCAAATATTTTTACATGTTAATTCTATTTGAATTCATTGTGAACACATCATCATTTAAGTGTGAGGGAGGGAACCTTTTTAGTTTAGGATTTTTAGTCATTGTTTGTTTACCTATTTAAATGTGTTTTCATGTTTTTCAATTTTTTTGCATATTTATTTTCATTTTTTGTGTATTTTTGAATATTTTGAGTATAAATGATTGTCTTTTACATTTTTAAGACCCATTCCCATGAGTGAAACAATTTATTCCATGGAACTGAGCTTAAATGAATACTGAAAAATTCTCTTTTTTTTTTCAAGTTCAAATATTTTGAAATTTCATGAGACCATTATGATTTTTAAATACCATTCTACATATCACTATATATATATATCTGATATAACTTTACTAGGACGAATTTTGAACCATTTTTTTTATATTATTTACATTCACCTCACTTCTTGATATAACCAAATCATGTTTGATTTAACTAGAATTTAATTTATTCCTATCAAAACATGAGGGTTTGTGATACTTGTGTTTTAAATTATTTAGGAATTTATTTGGTTTTGAAGACCCCCTTACAAAATAATTATTTTAATTATATCCTACCTTCTACATTTAATCCTTTGAACCCTTATTATCCATGAACATCCTGTTAGGTTAGCCACATTAAAAGCTAATTTTCCCTATCCAACCTGCTCTTGAAGTGAAATTTCACAATCTAGTTGAAATTAAGTGTGGGGAAGATGTCTTGTGTTGTAATACCTAATTCGGTGAAACATTGGGAGAAAAAATAAAATGATGAAAAGATGTGTTTGTTTCTGAAAAAAATAATCACTCTGTTGAAAGCTGTCCCTTTTCTAGAGCTTTCATGATAAGAGAAGTTGTACCTTTCTAGAGCTTCTAATGGAGGAAGAACATTGTGACTTTTTCATATCTCTCAAGAAAAATTATGTTTGAGAAGATTGAGATGTTTTCTGATGAAATTATAATCTTGGTGAACATTACTAGAGTTTTTCATGATGATTGATCTAATTTTCTATAAGAGGAGTAAATAGGAAACCATAATTTAGTGAAAATTAGAATAATTCATTTTTTCTTCAAAAAGAGAAAAGCCACCCCATTCATCCTCAAAATGTTTAACATCTAAATGATACCAAAAAAAATACACAAAACAACCATAAAAAGTAATCATGATAAACATAAGTCATTGAATTATGTTATTTGTAGATATAAGAATTTATCAAGACTATGGTGACCCTTGTATGAGGTTGGATGAGAAAGACATTGCTGAAAAATTGAAATTTGTGTCATGGGAGAAAATGAATGTTAGGTAAGTGTTTTATGTGCACGGGAGGAGAAATAAAGAGGAATTATATTTAATGGTATGGTTTGTGAACTTGGAATAATGGTTTTTTATGAGGCATGATATATTTTGTTTTGTTTTGAAAAATTGGTGGATCTCAGGCCATGTGTTTTGAATTTGCTTTGATTTGTATTTTGATGCTGACTTGTCCTGGATTCTGAGTGCTAAGTGTGGGGGAAATGATAGAGTTAATATTTTCATTATTTTACATACATGTTTCAATGATTTAATCCCTCCCAATTATTATATTTGACTACATTTGCATCATTTTAGTTTTTTTGGTGAATTATGGGATTAATCGTGAAAATTGATTAATTATGAAAAATTGACAGTTTTATAGAGCTTCTGTTTTTCAGGAATAAATTTTTAAATTCAGATCAACATTGAGTGATTATTTTTTTTAGGTTTTACTTTCTCGTGGTAATAATTTTTTTTCTTTTGGACCAAGACCCAATTCTACACAAAATGGCCTAGAAAAATCCATCAAATGGAGAAATATTTCATGCTGGCAGAAGGACCCGACTTCAATTAATGAGGTATATCTTGGCCTGCTAACCTTAAAATGATATTATTACATATGGGTCTGACTGAGGACTCCAAAGGGATAGTTCACATTAATTTTTATAAATTAAGGATCACAATACGACATTTTTTGAGTGAGTCCAAGTGGAGTGGGTGAAATAGTGTTTGACGGATAGAAAAAGTCATGTTTATTAATTTGAAAATATCTCTCTTTACACCTAACCAATGAGTTCTAAAAATTTAGGTTCGATAGAAAAAATCATTAATTTTTTTTTATAAGAATATACCTCAGTGATTTTTGGACAGATGGTGGGAATAATAGAAGAAAACTTCTTGTGGATAGGTTTTAAAGGAGAAAATTTTTGCTCTTTGTTTTCTCTCATTTATTCTTATTTGTTTTGTAATGAGTTCTTATTCTCCCTTATTTACAGTAAAAATTACCATGGTGGGGTAAATTTATTTACAATTCCTGAAGGAGAGGTTTATGTATTTTTCAAATCATGAGTTCTTTCACTTAATGGTTTAAGATCATTTTCCCTCTTCTACGAAATCAGTTTCAATTTATTATTAATGTTTTTATTATAATATACTATTGTATTTGATTTTATATTATATTATGATTATTTATTTGGCCCTTGATAAATTTATCCCTCTACTAGGATCTGGTCTATATACGAAGTAATAGATCAGTTCTTAGTGGTGACGTACTTGGTGATTGCCGGTACGTGTGTGATGAATAGTGAATGTTCTTGATTGTTGGGGAAAAAACAAGACCCGATTGAAAATTGCCTAAGTCAATGGAGGGTATTCTCTATAACTGTATCACACAATGTAAGGATATTATACCAATATATGATTTTAGTTAGGTTTATTATCACCCTTATTTTCTGACCAAGGGAGTGAGAAGAAATGATTGTGGATTGTCACTTTTATCGACTTAACAGAAGTGGATTGGATAAGTTGAACTATGAAATAATTACAATTAGAGAACCAAACCTGACATAGTCAACATATCCTATAATATTTTTCAACCAATTGTTTTGTGAATTTGATCTTAACTTATTTCCCTTTTTAGTTTTTTTCTTATCTTTTCAAAATAAAACAATATAATAAACAACCACCACTTCATTCTATTATTTTAAGTGATAACTTGATTTTTGGTTGATCCTCTCTGGAGAAAACCTAGGTTAATCACTATACTATTTCTTAACATAGTAAATATTGTTTTTGACACACCCCATGATAGTAACGTGTCAATATTATTCCAATTTTATACTCTTAGGGATCATTTTCACTAATTCCATTTTGATTCTTGTCTTATGATGTAATAAATTTTATGCTCTAACACTTAATATGATGTATGATTTTATAGGTATAGTTTTCAAAAGTATATATATATATATATATATATTTATAATAAACTTATTCTCATGTTATTTTTAAATTATAATTTATATCTCAATTTTTTACACTTAATGGGTATTTGTGCTCACCCTTTACTATGTTTCATTTATCTAGGATATGTAGAAAGGGTTTAATTGTTATATGTATAAGAAGGGTGGTAGTTTTTA
Organism: Viscum album; assembly: GCA_963277665.1. NCBI lineage: Eukaryota > Viridiplantae > Streptophyta > Magnoliopsida > Santalales > Viscaceae > Viscum > Viscum album. The sequence goes on along the minus strand of OY728125.1, from coordinate 820,233,668 downwards.
AGAATTAAGTTAGAGATTATGTTGATATTTTATGTACCATTTTTTATGTATTCTTGTTTCCAAACACACTAAACATTTATATTTATGGCATGGATCATAATGTTATGAAATGAATATTCATCCAATAAGAGGTAATATTCTTGTACAAATATTAGGGGTCATTATTGTTGGTATCAAATCAAGGATTATTTATTTTTGGAAACTATGATGAGGGAACCATAATGAGAACCCTTTATAAAACCTTAAGTATAAGAGGACATCCCATGTTATGGAATGTAAAAAAGTATATTTTTGTTAGAAAATATGTCCTTGTTTTGATACTAGCAAGTGATTTTTTCTATGATACAGATGTACCTTAGAGTAACAACTATGAATGGGGTGAATTGGGTATTTACTCAATTGTTACTAGTGCATGATGAGTGGGACTAATATTAAACACTAGGATAGACCCTCCAAGGGGATATGCATTGATTAATTCAATTTTTTTAAAAACCATTATGATGGGTTTTAACAGATTATAACCATTTATAACTAAGGTTAAACATAAAGTGTCATAGATTAAAAATAACGTGTCATGATTTAGACATCCTATGAAAAATTTTCATGATTATATGATTGAAAACTCTGATTAACAATGTTTGATAATTGTTTAAATATAGAATGAAGAAGTTAAGGTGATAACAGGTATAATTAAATAGTTAAGTATCTTATTTGAGGTTAGTCATGTGAAATCATTTACACCAAAAAATAAAAATGTGAATTTATATCCTCAATAATAAGATATTTAATTAGCATTGAAAAATTCTGGTGGTATGGTGATAGCTTATCAGGTCTATGATTCTTCTTTGATTAAAGTTTATGGGAATGGGTTTCCTAAAAATCTCTTCATTCTTACTCTAATTGAATTGGATGTTATTTTGGGCATTTATTGGATTTATTTATATAAATACCATATTAGTTATCTATAAAGGAAAGTAAAATTTGATATTTTGAACCAACATACAATCATCCATTAGTTCAAGGATAAATATGAACATCCAATTGAAACTATATCAAATGTATGGGTCTTGATTCTTATTCAAATGGGGTATTTATCTTAGATGGTCGGGGAGAAAATTAATATCGATGATATGCATATTTCACATGTGTCTGATGATTTCATTCTAGAATATTTTCCTAGTCTTCCTCTAAATATTGAAGGTGAGTTTTCAAAAGAACTCATAAATGGCACAAAACCTATTTCAAAGTGTTTATATTGAATGGATCCAATTGAGTTTCTAAAATTTAAGAAGATAATATTGGGAAATATTGATAAGGGACTCATTCAACCAAGTGTGTCACTATGGGGTGTACGTATTTTTTTATTAAGAATAAATATTGATTAATGTGACTTTTCATTGATTATGGGGTACTAAAAAAGGTCACAATTAATAATAAGTATCCAATTCCCCCATGTTGAAGATTTATTTAATTAATTATGAGAAGCCCAATATTTTTACATGATTGATACTTTGTTTAGGTACTATAAATTGAAAGTAAGAAGTGTATACATACCCAACACATCCATCCGTATAAGGTATTTACACTATGAGTTTATAGTGATTCCATTTGATCTAACGAATGCCCCTTCCATATTTATGGATTTAATGAATAGAGTGTTTAGATATTACCTTGATAAATTTATAGTAGTATTTGTAGATGATATTTTTACATATTCTAAGAGTAAGAAAGATCATGAAGATCACTTGAGAATTATACTAAAGAACCTAAGAAAGGAGAATATTTATGTAAATTTTATCAAGTGTGATTTTTTTCTTCAGATGTTTCATTTTTGGTTCATATAATCTCAAGTGAGGGTATATCTATGGATCCATAAAATATAGAAGTTATTAGAAATTTTCCTAGATTGACCATGATGATTGAGATTTATAGTTTTCTTTGAATTTTATGGATATTATTAAAACTCATTGAATAATTTCTCATGGATATATAATCCATCCACCAAGTTGACATGATATGGGTACAAGTTCCTTTAGATAAATGAATTTGAATAAAATTTAAAGGAACTAAAGAGAAGGTTGGAAAGTGAACTTATGCCCAGAATACCCTATAGTGTAGAAGAATATATGATCTATAGTGATTCATAAATTAAAGGAATGAGATAAGTCTTCATTCATATTTATATGGTGATATCTTCTGACTAATGAATATTGAAGGTTCTTGAGAAAAATTACCCAAATAAAAACCCAGAGTTAACAATGGTAATATCTGTAGTAATGATTTGGATGAATTATATTTATAGATAAAGGTGTGAAATATATACTGAATCTGAAAATTAAAATTACATATTAACTCATAAATATTGAATATTTACCCGATAAGATATTTGAAGTTGATTAAAGACTATGACTACTCATTACATTACCAACATGGGAAAGAAAACAAGGTGGGTGATGCTTTGAGTCAAAAAGATCATGTTAGGTTGTATATTATGAGAAATAAAAAATATCTCATACTTATAGAGTTATAAAGGATGTACATTTAGATCATAAAATAAGGGGAGAAATTGTATCTTACACAAATGAGTGTTCAAACATCAATCCATGCGAGGATTTAAGAGGAGTATAAGGAAGATGTAGAGAAAAAAGGAAGTAACAAATGCTCCTAAGTTAAACCTTGATTTTAATTGAATGATAAGGTTTAGAGACCCTGCATATTTCCCATCATTACTAGATTTAAATAAGGAGTTATTGGATGGATCCCATAGATCATTATTCTGTATTGATTCTAGAAGTATGAATATGTATAAAGATGTAAAACCGTCTTTCTTGTGTGATAAAATTAAAAGAGATATTTCATAGTATGTATCTTAGTTCTTGTTATGTCAACAAGTTAAGGATAAGAGACAAAATAATAAGGATATTGTGAAACCATTACCCTTTCCAGAATAGAAATGAAAAAATATAACCATAGATTTCTTCATCTGACTCCAAAAAACATCTAAAATTCACAAATATTATTTGGATTGTAGTTAAATGGAATATAAAGTTATTAAATTTCATTTATATCCTAAAATATTTCAATCAGGATTAAATTTATTATATATATATTATGTAATTGTTGAGGGTTCATGGAGTTGCACATTCTATTTTATCTAATCGATTTCCATAGTTTACCTTGAAGTTGTAGAGAATTATTGAAAAGGATTTGGTACATACCTGTGTTTCAGTACCTCCTACCATCCTTAGAAAAAATTTTAGTATGAGAGAATCATTAAAACCTTGGAGTATATGATAAGATATTGTTCTATACATTTCAAAGGTTTTTTGGGGCAACACCTTTGTCTTTTCGAGTATTCTTACAGCAATAAATTTTACTCAATCATTCACATGGATCCTTTTAAATTCATATATAGAAACAAGTGAAAAAATTTAACATGATAGAATGAATTTATATAAATAAGGAAATTTGGACTAGATATAGCTGAGTAAATAGTAGATAAAGTTATAGATAGTCATCATCACATCAAGTCCACTTATATTCAATATAGAAATTATGGTACAATTATTAGTGAAATATAGAATTAAAAGTTGGTGAAATAACATTATGGTAAATTTAAATATGGAATAAAGTTATGATATTTGGAAATAATGGAAATATAATACCTTATTATAATGACCACTTTTATATTATTGATTCGATAAGGATGGTAACTTAGGGATTGGTTCTTCTATCTAACCTCTCTTAAGTTCAAATGTGTTCCTTGTATATCTCTAGAGGAAGTACATACGAGATCCTTCATATGCACTAAAATCAGAGGTTGTTTCATTTTATAATTGGTTTTCTTATGTATAAAATATTATATAAATCTTTTTTCATAGATATAATGTTTTATGGAACAATATTACTCAATTTTTTAATGTTTTTTGGAAGAATATGAATTTTGAAGAAGCTACATGGGAACCTGAGAATGTGATGAAACATAAATATCCCCATTTTTTATATCAAATTAAATGAAATTGAAGGGATAAATTTATTTTAATGGGGGGGGGTATAATTTAACAACCCAATATATATATATATATACATTTCTTTCAAATAAACTTTTAGTATTTGATACTTTTTTACACACAACCCCAAGTCTAAATAAACCGTGATATAATGTACCGTTATAACCTAGAGAGAAAATTTGTGGTATGAATAATGATAAAATAATTATGAAATATATATAAAGGTTTTATATAATGTAAATTTATAGATCAATTCATAAAAAATATTTACTTTACTTTCAATAAAGTCATTTTAGGCTTAAAAATTATGTTTTCTTCAAAAATGGGTTTTTTATATTTTGTTCATGGATATTATAATTAATTTATAACACTTCATAAATTTCATTATATAAAATTAATATAATTTTTCAAATTATAAGTTCAAAATTATCTTAATAAGTAATTTTTTTATTTTTATGAAAAGATTATTCTTTTCAATGAATAGTAAAAAAATACCAATTTTATAGAAAAACCATTTTTTTAATTCAAGTATTTTCAATTTCCCATTTTTTTCAGAATTAATTTTATATTTTAATTAGTTAATTTTATTAAAAATAATCCAATAGATGTCATTAAAATAAACATTTTTCTTATTTTTCGTATAAAAACATTTTTATACTAAAAATATATTTTTCTTGAAAAACTTTTTTCAACGTGTTTTACAGGTTTATTTTTAAAGTAATTTCTTCCATTAATATAAATTGAATTTGATAAAATTTATTCCATATTTAGAATAAACGTTTATAAATTTTTTAATGACTCTATGTTCAATTTTTTCATAGTGAATAATAAAAAGAGTAAAAGTCTATTGCCACGGTTAAGGGTAAAACGAGTTTACTAGGGGGGTTAAACTAAGCGATAAGGGTGATATTTCTAAATAAAATTATATAAATGTAATTGGATATTCATATTTAAACCATATAACATATACTATTATAATACGAGTCATTTTATATCCATTTTGATTGAATAATTCATTACTATATTTTAATCTTTTAAGAAATTCCAAGTGTGTCCACTCCCTTACTTATAAAAGGAATCCCACTCTCATCTCTTCTCCATACTTCAAGAGCCTATTATAATGGAAAAATACCCATCCTAATAATTTAATAAAATACATATAAAATTTTTATAATATATTTATTTATCATAATACAAGCTTTTCAAGTCTTAAGAGAATTCTTATATGAAGTGATATACTTCTTAATCAATACCTTTTGATCTTATTTCTTCTTCCATCATCTTAACACATGTTGTATCTATCATAAAATTATGAATATTGTCTAACAAGTATATTGAGATATTATAATTACTATGGTAAAACATTTTTTCAACTATTTTCTATTTGATGGGGTATGGAAGTATCACTCATGCATACGTTTAGACTATCACCTCTATGAAAAGATAAGAAACATTTTCCCTCACTGCCTCTATATAATGATATAATTGAATTTTCATCACCATAATTCTTGGATGATTATAATGATATATGTAATTATTATTTATATTATATTTATGATATAAATATTATTTTTTAATGATAAAATATAATTTACCATACCTTTTTTATTTTTTAGAAAATGAAAACAATGCTCATATATAAGTATGAACTACCATATCTATAAATGGAAAATTCATTTGTATATGTATACCATTGGTGGAATATTATAAATATATATAAAATGAATATATATTATATTTATATCATTATTAATATTCTATAAATGATTAAACCATGATCAAAGTAGAAGTACATAAACTATTTAACCGAAACATTCCAAAAAAATAAAATAGTTAACAAAAAAAACGTTTTTATGATGAATTATTAATAAATGGGTATTTAAATGTTATAAGTGGATTATATATGAAATTATAAGTTTTTAATTTATTCTATAATACAATTTTAATAAATTTAAATTAATTATACAGATTTTTAGAGTGATCACATAAAAAGTCAAACTTGAGGTAAGGGTTTTATGTTACAATATCAATTTTACTAGGATTATTTATGATTAAGTTTATTATGATGAAATTATATGATTAATATATCCAAAATATCATTAATTTTATTCTAAAATATTTAATTATAGAGATACCTATTCTCATTTAAATTTCAACTCTTTAAGTTCTCAAGAGACCAAAATAATGTTTTTAAGAAAAACTAACATTATTTCTCTACTCAGTCAAGAATACTTTCTTCCATGTCCAATTTTTTAAAAATGTTTTAGATAATTATTTTAATATTAGATAATGATTGTTTAAATCCATTTTACCCATGTTTTACATTATATTAAAAATTTTAAAGGTAATATTTTTATCTTTTTCTAAAATGGGTACTTTTAACTTTTTACCAAAAAAGCTGAAAGGAATATTTGTTTTAATGGTGACCACACAAATTAATTTTAATGAAATCGTGAATAATAATTGATTAAAATATTCCCTTAAAAGTATCAATTTTTATTTTCAAGTAAAAATTTTTCTTTTATTTTTGGTAATTTTTTAGATTTTTAATAAGTGATTTTAAAATGAAACAGGTGTTTTCATAGTGAAATATTCATGTGATATTTTAATGGATTTTTTCTTCTATGATAACATCTTTGATGTTACTTTTGAATTAGTGGGGATATGATCCTAATATAAAATTCTTATTCTTTCTCTTGATGTTTTATAGTCAAGAATATAAAGTATTGATGAAGCCCATTTTCTTTTCCAGGGGTTAAGTTATGATGAATGTTTTCATGATATTATGGAATAAATATAAATATATTAGAAATATATGTTGGGTGGGACTAAAATTAGATATTTATAAAATTTATTAGGTAAATATTAATGTTTTATGAGATTATAGGGTACACAAGAGGTTATCATAAGCTGAAAATTGGGTACATATGAGTTTATCCCAAGTCCAAAGTCGGTACATGGGTGGTTAGTCCATGCCTAACAAGTGATGAATTTTTTAGTGGGTAGCCTCAGAATAATATTTTTATGATTATGATTATTACACACATTTTGAAATTATTTTATGATATGAACTTATGACAATTTTGTGATCTTATAGCTCTTTTTCATTGATTCTTTTATGATTCGTGTCTTATGATCTTCCAAGATTTATGCCACAACTCATGATTATGATCTATGATTTAATGGGTATTGTTTTAAAATTCTAATTTTATGAACTCATACAATTATACTCATGTTATAATGAAAGGATTATTTATATTTCCCATGTTTACCCTTTCTGATAATCTGATGTTATAATTTATCATGTAATCTCTTCTCTAGGGCACAAGGAGAGATTTTAATTTTGATATGTCTAAGATGGGTACCAGTTGTAAAAAACTAAGTAGAAAATGATGTGTATATTGTATTAACCCTTTGTTTATATGTCCAAGTTTCTAAATACACTAAACCATTTTGGTTCTAGTGTATATTGTAATGTTTATAATGAATATTCATATAATAATATGTAAATTTTTTTTGTATAAACTATATGGGTCACTATTGGAAAATAAAGCTTATACTGAAGGTTATTTATAAGTGACTACACCTAATAGGTTAGGTGTGACACCATTTATCACATAGGATGATTTAAAGTAAAGCTAACTACTCTACATAAACCGAATGGAGGTGAAATTTCCCTTTTAAAATAAAAGGATACAATTTGAGAATATGAAACATGTCTTAGGAATCTTTGTTACCATAGATATGGTATGCATAAAGATAATATAATATTTTTCAAATAATGATAATAATGCTTTAGAATAAAATACCCTAAATAAATAAAACATCATATCTGTGCTTTCACATGAAGCGGAAATGGATGATAACTTATTTTCCTCCCATAACCTTGGTGATGAGAGTATTAATAATGCTCCCCTAGTCTTTTAAGAAGGTGTTTCAATGACCTTTGATGAACTCATCTACACGAACCAATTTTCTTTCCCAAAAACCACATTGATTAATGAAGTCATGTCCTCAAAAGAATGAGTCTAATGTGTTGAGTTTTTAAAGAAACATAAGTTTTTTTTCATTAGCCCACAATAAAATTATAGGATTGAACCCATAGGTGGATGTTCACCACCTAGTTTTTCCACCAATTTATCTTAGCCATATAAAAGACATAAGGAGAACATTCCCATATCTTAGTGTGATGGTAGAAGCTGAATTAGAGAAGTTGATCAATGATTAATTAAACTAGGAGTTTTAAGACCCTATATATCAAGGTAATATGATTTCATTTAGAAAAAATACTAGGGAAATTGGACTCTGTATCAACTTTCATGGCCTCAATCACTAGTTCCTGCAATTCATTTTTTTTTTGATTTTTTTAAAAAGACACTTTAAGGTTGTCTATGAAACAGAAATTATAGATATCTAAAAAAAACACCCCAAATTCCAAATTTCAAAACAACCAAAAACAAAAAAAATTAAAAATGAAACCATACATCACCATAATCAAATTCAAAAGTGATATTGAATTTTGGACCTGCAACACCAATAACCTCAGGCTGCGAGTTCTGTGACTTGAGCTGACTTTATCAAAAACATCAATACCAAAGACCATCATGCCATAATATCCCTCAATTGGTCCCCTTATATCATTATCACATTCACATAATAATCATTTTGGAGGGTAGAAACAACCACACCCGCAATCTGAACTAAACAATTGCCTTCAACTACATCAAACTAGACCAAGTCGAAAAAATCCCACATAAAACATCATCACCATCTCAAAAAAATTGAAAACCATAAAAAATTACGACTATCATTGTCATCGTCCTATCAACTCCTTTGTCAAATCCATCCAAACACCACACACCATAGATCTAATAAGGCCACTGCTCCACAAGAAAATCATAAAAAATAGAAATAAACTGGAAATGGAACAATTACTAAACAAGAATAAAAAAATTTCATTGAAATAAGAGATTCAAAAAACTAAACTAGATCCAAATAGACGCAGAACTATCCGGTAGGAAAACCTTCAAACTGCCAAAGAGGAAACTAGGAAAAAACAGAAATGGTGATGAAAATATAAAAGCATAAGAAAGAGGAAACCTAGGGATGAAACCCTAAAATAAAATTAAAGATGATGCCGAGTAGACCCATGACTGATGAACCATCCAACCCAAAACCCTTGAGTATGTAGTGATCTAGATCCAACCTAGATAGGAATAGTGGAATGTGAGGTCAAAGGGAGGCTGAGGTAGTCATGGAAGAAACCATAGTTCCTCTACCAGAGCGAAATCGAAGAAAAAGAATAGGAGGGGTCCAAACGTGAGATAGAAAATGTGGAAGAACCCTAGAGGAAGCCATTCTGGGGTGAAGGAGAAGGATGAGGGAGGAAGAATAGGGAGACGCAACCCTGAGTGAAGTGGGATTTCTGGAGTAGACCCTAGATACCATGAGCATGAAGTGAGAGAGAGAGAGGGGAGAACTGGGAGAAAGTGGAGCATGCGAGATAGGATTGAGAACAAATAGAATGAGTAACCATCCACATAGTCTCTATTTCCCAATGGATGAATTTCTAGTACCAATATCAGTGTTATTGATTAATGCAACAAATGGTTTTGGAGAAACATTCTTTATGAATGGATATTATTGGTATAATGAAGTTTGGATGGACTTTGAATACGAGGAGGTCATGACCTTTTAAACACCCTATAGAGTATACTATTATTATGTGATTCCCTTTAGTTTAAGAAATTCTAGGGACACCTATCACTATTACTCACACCATATTTCAAAATCCTTCATTAGGAGGATGATGAATTTCTATGTGGAAAGGATTGTAGTAAAATATCACCAATATTATAGCAATTTCACGAACCATGAGATAGTATTCATGAGACTATGATAACACAACTTGAATATAATACAACTCAAATGTGAATTTAGAATTGATTTTAAAAAGTTTGTTGGATTTTTGGTTCTCTATCAAGTAATTTAGTTCAATCCCTAATTGAATAAGGAAATCTATAAATTACGCATATTTTGAATCCTAGGGTGTTGATGGGCCACCGAAGATTCCTTTACCCCATTATGTTATTTATTACAATTCTCACCAGTAAGTGTTACCCATTTTATAAGATGATTAAGAAATCTATAACCTATCAATGGGATGATGATTTATGAAGAACATTCAATAATCAAGATATTTTTCTCACTCACACTTTAGTCTCGATGCCATATATGGACAAAAACCTATCATCCATTACATGATAGATCTGTGGTGGTATCTTTGAACCACTATTTCTCAGAAAAATAATCTGGTAAAACCAAATATCTTATACTAATTCTGGTGAACAATAGTGGAGGCTGATAGGATGTATATCGTGGCTAAACATAATTTCCTCACACTAATATTTTCAATGAAAAATATACATCATTACCAATAGTATCATAGGGTTAATTTGGAATCTTGTTTGTATCCCATCATGTACATCCTCTAACACTTATGCTAATTCATCATTTATCTACATAGATAGTTTTATTACAAAATATCATCATCTTATTCATCTTTAATAATGTCATCATGAATTAGACCATAATATATTTCTTATTAGCTCCCCCAAATTTTTATTTGGAACTTCTGAACATGTAACTTCTTGGTAAAGAGGTTTTCTCAATTAATAAGAATCCCAAGAATAAAATATGGATTTAAATGTTTTATCCCAAAAACGTACTTATAAGAATATAGAATAACCTAATCTAAACTTTTTTGTCCTATGGATTATACTGATTTCCCTAACAAAGGTACTTCTTCTATACAAATTCATCCTCCCATAAGGTTACAATAAGTATGTGGTTAAATATCACACCTGATCATTGGTCTAAAATTAAATTTTAAAATCCTAGTTTCCCTCATTGTTGTTAAAGGTGATTGAATGTTTTTCATTAATTAAGTCAACTAAGAATATTCCATTAATAACGAGGAAATAATTCCTCTACTTGAATATCCAAGAGAACTGATGGAATAATTCCTAACCAATCCAATAATTTCTTATGCTAGCCAAAAAATAATAATTCCTCTATTAACACACTTTCTAATTTGATGGATTCACTTTCTATATTATAAAATTATGAAGTGATCATATGTGTTTTTCATTATTGATTATTTACCCCCATTTTTAGCAATAAAGTAGAGGTAATGAATTAATTTTGAACAACTATTCCTCACATGGAATCCCTATTATTATAAATAGATCAAGATTCTATTTCGATGTCTCATATTATGGATTATCTATTTTACAAGACTGTTCCACAATACCAAATTGAAAAAGGGAAAATAGTTATATGGGTATAAAATTTCAACATAGGCGCATGAAAAAATTCTATAAGAAATATATATAAGTATAGATATTATGGGGTGATCCTTAAATGAATTAATAGGGAAGAGACCCTTATATTCATGATGGGTGTTCATTAAGGAACTTGTGGCACCCACCAAAATAAAAACCAATATCTCCCATAGAATTAAGAAATGTTTGTACTTTCTTACCCGGATGAAAAAAAATTATATTGAAATTATGGATAAATTTCATTAATTTAAATCCATTATAACTTTATTCATCAACCTTAGGAGATTATACATTCCACAAATCACTCATGGACATTTACTATTGGGAGAATGGATGTCAAGGGTCCAAAACCTCCATTTTCAGTTTGAAAAGTCATGTTTATCCTCATTACCACTAATTTATTATCTAAGTGGGTTAAATAAGAACCATTTAAGGAGTTTGGGATAAAATCCATATTTTATTATTTTCATGTACAACATTTTCACTAGATTTGGATTCTCCCATACCATCATGAAGGTTAATGGAATGATTTTTATATAGATGTGTTATAGAATATCTAAAAAAATACGGAACCTATTCTTACCAATATTAGTTATACAATGAGGATACTAGTGGTAAGATATATATTTTAAAAATAACCTATCAAAAATTATATAGAATATGAAAAATAAGAAAAAAGAGAACATGGGTATACAAGCTCAATACATTTGAAGATTATCCCACCACCATGTGTACCTATAACTAGGAAACCCCAAAGTCTATTATTTATTCAAGAAATTATGGTTTCATATGAGCTAGATCTTTATACATACCACTTTTCTTATAAATATGTGTGGCTTGATTCCTATTTTTATAAGATACAAAATGACTTCCATAAAACCTTTATTGGGTGTAGTCATAGAATATCCCTAAAATCACATAGGTATATGGTTATGTTAATTAAATTGAGTATAAATTTATTATCCCCCACACTAGGATAAAATTACTCATATACCAAGAACTATTTGTGCATTTATTTCCATAATCATGGGATACGTAGTGGGACTCAAATCTCCTCTTTGAGTCCATACCACATATTTACCTTTTAAATATCTTATATATTGGTTAGAGATCTATGAGAATATACTTGGATGAGAGAGTAAACTAAATTAATGGTTTTAACCACAAGCTTACATTCATTGGTATTGGGTTTTAATACTTTAAATCAGGTTTCCTATCCCCTTTTACTGGATATGCCACCTCCCTCTATACACTGCCAAAGATGTGTATCCTTAACATTTAACCATACATTGATCAGTGATACATGGCATTAAACTTTAGAATTAATTTTTTCTTAGTTTGATATCAACAAAATTTTAGTCATAATATGGTGTCAACCTTAAGACTATAAACTAAGTATATATATTAAGATACACATATATTGTTGGGATAAAAACCCACAACAAGAATCCTCATCAAAATTCAATCTCTCAAATACTAAGTAAAAATAATGTTTCTCACTTAAAAAATCAAATTAAAATGGAAGATATGAAACCCTCATTGCATTTGAATTTACCCTTGTAAAAGTTGGTCAAGGCTTTCTAGACTCAGGAGTCTAGAAAATGTAAGATAATTATATGGGTTCTCATATTATTTTATTCAAATAGCTTAATGAAAGGGTGTCATGATGTCATATAGAGGTTTATTTACCCCTTTTAAAAAGGGTTTCCATTCCATCATAACAAAAATGTGACTCTAACTACCTTGAGTTTTTGAAATCCCTCATGTTTTAAGGGCCAATCATTGTTTACTATGATAGCACATAAACCCCATATATGGACCTCCTATTCTCAAATAATATCACAAGTACCATAGGAAGTCACCCCTCTCAAATTTAATAAAATCAACCGTGTTTTACAGTGATGGAACATGTTCCCCTTATATGTCCCACATATAACTATCAAAGTATATACATATAATAAGAAATTTCTCATTCATCCTTATCATAAAAACTAACCTCAACTTGTGGTTACATCATATGTTCCCTATATATGACATGTATATATCACCCTGAGTTCATTATTTTGAATTTTAATCAACTAATAAAAATTTATATCCAGATTAAGTGCATTGGATCATGATTCCCAAAACCCAACTACTCAAGTTCAAGGGTGTGTCGTCCATTCCTCATGATTCTTCCAATATACCTTTTATAGGATACTAAACGATAAATCTATGTTTCAAATTATAATTCCTTATTAAAAAAATTATTTTAGTATAAGGTGGAGGATGTTCATTATATTTAAGAAAGAAAATAAATTCCATACCCCAACTTATATTAAATAAATAAATGTGTGTGTGCTTTGGTGAAGATAAGTAAATCATCCAAAAAGAGTCATTTTCATTAATTAAGATAAGAAGAAGAAAGGACATCCACATTTTTTAGCCACTTCTAATAATTTTATCTATTCTAAAAAAGAAACTATAAACTTTGATGCGAGTTATGAAATATGAATCCCTATGGAATGATTCTGGTACAATATCTATTAATGTTGAAATTCAATAAGCTTCCATAGATAATTCGATTTTTCATGCACATCATCTATCTATGGATATAATTGGTCATTATATACCAATAAATAGATTTCTTCTCACTCAAAATTAACCATGATGGAGGAATTCTAAAATACCCTCATAAGATTCTAATTGATAAAGGTGAATCGTGACTTATAAATAAGGATCTCTACTAATTTATGACGCTGATATGATAAGGGATGGATCCCTCTAACATTATGTAAGAATATACTATATTATACATCCAAAATATTTTTAGTTGGGGATTGGTTTAGTGGTAAGAACCCCGTAATCCTACATGAAAAATGGGGGTTCAAAACCCATGGGGCGCAGGCACTGTAGCAGTACTGTAGTAGCGGTGGTACTATTGATCAGTGGGTACTATAGCGGCGGCAGGGTACTGTAGCAGCGGCGGGTTATGTAGTAGTCGGGTTACAATTCACAGAATGGGCCTTAGGCCAAAAATTTGGACCTACGGGCTATATAATGGTCTACATGACCATTGGGCCTTCACGCTATGTAATGGGTCTCCCTCTACCCAGTTAAAAGAGGTATTTTCTTTTCTTTAATAATAAAATGAGGCTTCGGCCCTATCCTTTTAAAAAAATACATCCAAAATTTTGAATTATGATCAGGAAATAATGGCATGTTTATTTAATTCATATCCATTGAGATGTTCTCTGACCCACACACAAAGAATAAGGAACCGCCTCATAATTCAGATGAGAACCTTTCTCCAGAACATGTGGTATCCCTTTTCCCATACTTGAAGCACTAAATTGACACACATGCCTTTAATAATATCTATGGTTATAATGATGGTTTATGTCCATGTCTTGTAGTTGGATTCCCGAAGTACTATAATCACTAAATTGACACATCTCCCTTTAATAATCCCTAATGGTTTAATGAAGGTGTTTGGGTGTATCTTATAGTTGGAGTCATTAATGGGTAGCCGATACCTGCTTAACCGAATGTCCAAAAATCCAACCACCCAAAATATATTGTCTATCCTTGGTTTTTATCTCCAACCTTAGGTTTCATACTCCTCCTTTTCAAGGGGTTTATAGTATATTCTTTTACAAAATCATTTCTATGATTTAGGCATCCATTGAACCTAAACTTTTTGAGTGGCTCACCTTGAGGATCCAAAGGATCTATTCCTTTTTTATGCGGATGTCGACATGAAGATATTTTTATTCCCCATCACAGTATATATGGCCTCATAGAACCACCAGGGTTAGGTAATAGTCCTTTCTTTATCCCCCTGTATAGATTCTAGTGGTAAGAACACATTGTATAGTTTTCAAAAAATAGAGATCCACTAAATTTATAAATGTTTCATAGGATGATGCTAACCTCACCAAGTAGTAGATAGAAAATATTCATCAGTGGTCAATGAATACTTAGTAAATCAAAGATAATGTTACTTTTTTATATGAGAAGGATTTTGAGACTAAAATGTCCTCTTAAATTCCCATATATTTAAATTTATCCTCAAATTCATGGTTACTTTTGTAGACCCAATACCCCTAATACAAAATAAATCCACCTCTATAAAAAATTATATAGTCCAAATTATAGAAATGGGAATAATTTTCAAGCGCTTGGTGGAGTATGGTGGTGTAATTATTCAATTATGAATGAAAAAATTGAACACAACTATCTACAACCATGGACTGGAATATTAAGATGTATCCTAACCCAATATCCAACTTTCTAGAAAAATGGTCATTGATAGTGATTTTACCATGTTAAAAAATCCACATCGTTAAGACACGTTTTTTTGTATATTCTCCTGAGGATTTGGTATCATAAACTCTATAAGAAGTCTATAACCCAAAAAGGGACAATAGTTTGACATTGGGTAATAATTTTAGTGATTTAGAGTAGCTACTAAGGCTTTATGATAAGGGAAAAACTTCCTCTATATATAATACGATTGGTTGCTTCAGCCTTTGCCTCCCTAAGTTTCTTCATGGATTTATCCAAAGCATGGTTTGGAAAAAATCCTTACTGCTACAAAAGGAGAAAGTTTGAAATTTTCCAATATAGAAAAATTGATTAAATGTAACAAAGGAAACTAATTTATGCATTCCATATTCAGCTCATTCAATACTTAGGTAAAATGAGTCATGAATTTCATAAAAAAATAATATCATGGTGTTTTTTGATGGTATTCATGAACTGTGTATACATAAGTATCCATTAATGAGAGATAACATTAGTAAAAAAGTCAAAATTAAATAGAACCCCTTTTATTTATAGATATGACCATTTTTTCCACATAGGATATACACGAGATATTGATATAGAATAATCTAGAATACTTTTTTTCCTTATAATTTGATCATTTTCATTATGAAAATATTTAATTCCGAAGGGAATCATTTTTTGGAACTAAAAAGGTATCCTTCCTCAAAAATGATGTTAAAAGAAAGATTATATAATTTAAAATAAAACATAAAGAATTTGGAAAAGGGAAGAGTCACTTATGTTAATCACTCATATTTAGTCGATAATATTCATAACTACACATATTCTTAGGAAAGATCTATATCTACATATCCAATCGAGAAGGTACCATGAATGAAACATTATCTATATGTATATCCATGTATAATTTATCTATATATAATCAATTTATTCCCTCATTTCAAAGATTTGAGGAAATATTTGAGAGAATTAACAGTATAACAATACCTCTATGAATCACATAACCCTTTGAGATTATTTATATTCCCCTATAAGTAAGTCCATTGAATAATCTTAGAGAAGAGATGCATGATTTGTGCACTTGTATTTCCAATTTCCCGAAATATCCATAACCCATAGAACCACATGAGTGTCCCATATTACTAAGGCCACCCAAAGTTTTTTGATGAGGGGTAAATATAAAAAAACCACACATTTCACACCCCCTTTGGAAGGGTGATGAATAATTTTACAAAGGAATTAGTTCCATGTTGTTGAATTTTATTAATCATGCATCCCTTAGAGGAACCATACATGATCACACACCCCTCTACAGAACCATTAATGATAATGTATCTTTTAGGTGAGCAATTAATGATACACATCCCTAAGTATCACAATTTGTGACCTACCAATCATGTACATTCGCACTACCATGTACTTCCATTAGTGAAAAACTTTGTGATTTCATACCACTATTTAGATAGATCTAGAGGTGTAATATAGTTGAGTTGAGCAGAGTATCTCATTACTCAATCCTAATATTGGAACATGAACCCAAGGCCTGATCTTGTCATGGTTCATGAATGACTATCAATTTATTGAAACATGAATAAAATCTAGGACAACTCATGTTCGACCAAGATACTTGATTAGGATTTACTTGGATCAGTTAAGATACCCCATGATAATTTTAATTAAAAAAACAGTCATGAATTCAAGTGTGAGCTTGAATTTATACTCGATATCAAAACCATAATCATGAAATCAAATACTTATATATTGAATAAAAATAATATATTAAAAGATTAAATACTTGATTGTGATCATGACTTACTTGATTATGTTATTCCTAATACTCAAACTTATCTTGTGTTAGTACTTGGGTTTCTCATGTTCAAGATCAACTAAAAAATACAGATCTAAATTAGAGTTTTCTTTTATCTGATAATGGGTAGTATATAAACAATTGAGCTCACTAATAGCCCTATAATCATACATGACCACCTATTTCCATGTTAAAAATTTCATGATTTTACCCTGATCAACCACAAACTTCTGTTGGAATGTCCCCATGAACTCACACCCCAAAGAATAATTACTTTCTCAGGACAGTGCTACTCAATGCCTCTAAAGGATGAACTTGATTTTACACTTCTTTGATAAAATAGACAGAAAAACCTATAAAAGATACCCCCATGATACTCCTATTACTCTCATCATATCCTAAGGTACAAAAAATTTTGAACCCCATTTATAATATGAATCCTTTGGGTTTTGTGTTATGTGACCTAAGAACAACATATATAAATATTTATCAATTTAAATGAAAATTCAATACATTTCACAATGAATACATTCTAGGGGATGGAAATGGTTTTGTCTCTTTAGAGACTATATAAATAATATTATTCTTTCATGAAATATGTTCAACATATCCCGAAAATATCTTCCAATATATAACTTTTCTTAGAAATACCCTACCTAGAACCCTTCTTCACAACCAGGGGAAAGAAGAAATAAGAAAGTGTCAGCTCAGAAGCCTTATAAGGGTTAAAATTAGAGATATAAATAATTAGAGTATAATATGATAATAAGGGTGTGATAATATATTCAATTTCATTTTCTTGGTATAAAATATTCATACCAAAAAAACATAAATCATAAGCTTCAAAAAATTCATACTTAGAAGTATGATCAATAAGGGTGTTAAAGTAGTAATCAACATCGAAGAGTTATAATATATTCATTTGGAATAATAAGAATAATAAATCATAAACTCAAGAACATATAAAAATTAAATTATTTCCACGCATAATCTTATGATCATGGGTAGAAAGTGATCATACTCACACATGAAAATTTGAAAAATCTATTTGTAATCTTGTCCATGCATTATCTTATGAGCATAGATATAATCAAATCATACACATGAATCAATATATGAACAAATATATTCATAATCATGTCCATGATTATCATAATAATATCATTAGATATTAATATCACTTTACCAAATTCATTGGAGGGATATAACAGACCCATCTATCACATAATCACAATTCATTTAAATAAATGTCACAGGATCACAAAACATTATTTATATCATCATAGAATTACCCATGGAAAATAAATATATTATTTAAACATATCATCTGAATAATTATAGACCATCAATAAAAATATTAAGGATAGAATAATTGAATCATAACCCTATTAAATAATTGTTATCATTAAAGGATGTTATCAAAGTTAAAAATTTTCTTTAAAATATCACTAGAATAATTCTGAAAGAAAATACTATTTTCACTTTGAAATCACATATTTGAAATCCCTAAAATTACCCAATATTTTAGAAAACATTTTATTTTAAAATAAACTTGGAAACTTGAAAATTAATTTTCAAATTATCTAGTTTACATGATGGTTGAAATTTTGTTCATTCTGTATAAATTAAAAGAGAAAATTCATTTCACACAATCATAAAAAATTTTAAAAGTACCCTACTTAGAAAAAGATAAGAAGATTTATTTTAAACCATTTTATAAAAATGAAATCATGAGAAACAATGAATTTAAAAATTCATAGTATAATATTGGAAATCATTTTTTGTAAAAAATAAATATAGTATTTAATGGATTTTTGAGTAAAGAGAGAAATAAATTCGATTTTCCTTAAAAACATTATTTTGATCTCTTGAGTATTTAACCTGAGGAAAATTAAATGATGACATGTAATATAAATAAAAAACTAGTGGATAAAAAAATCCTAAGAATAACTGATAGGTAGATCCTGAAAATTAATCATCAAAATCTTATTAAAAAACAATTTTGGTAATAAATGAGATTGTAACGAAAAATGCTTACCACTTTAATAAATTTTGAATTGTAATCCCCATGAAAGAATAAATTCAAATGAAACAAAAAAATAAAATTATTTTTTTATGTATTCCTAAACCCCTATTTTTATAGATGTTTGGTTGGGTTTCATGTGTAGTTGTTTCGGGTTGAAAATTTATTTTTTTTGAAATTTCTGGGCCAGTGCACGGTTGGAACAAAATTTTCTCAAATCATGTGCCCTATCGGAGAAAACCATTCAACCATTGTGAATGGGATTTTTCATAGTTGTAACATGGATATTCAATCCATACACCCTCTTATTAGAAATCATCTAACTCATTTAAAGCAGGCACATGGCCCGACCACATGGTTTCGTCTAACTGTGCAGGTCTGCCCAAGAATCCGTGTTTACTGGATTTAGGATATCCAAAATTTTATAAAAAATTCTTGATCCACAATTATAGGTCCTTGATGGATTTAATTCAATAAAAAACATTTTATACTAACCATAGATCTCCAAAGGAGTATTCTTTTCCACTCAAACCCTTCCAGAAAGTGATCCAAAGCAAGGAGAACATCTGCCGATCCTGTTCCCATTATTTTCCTTCTCCCGTTCTTGATATATAGTGATCTCTCTATTTCTACATAGGGTTACATGGATCCTTATACTGATTTAGGTATATAATTCCCTCGGTTTTGTGTTAATGAACCATGGTTTTAACGTTGTTTCCTAGATTCCTTGATCATCATTCTTTGTTGAAAAATCCTAGATAGGGTTTGGTGATTTGAGATGCATTGATCTAGAGGTTGGTTGTTCCATTACGATGCCCAATTTTTATTAACCCTAATTGATTTGTTTAATATAAATTAGATTAATTAAATTCAATTTTTTGATTTGGGATTATATTTTTTTCATTTTTTTTTGAAAAAAACCATTTTTAGTGAGTTGGTATTTTAAAGAAAAATGGGTTTTTGGAATGGAATTGGAAAACCTGTAAATCCATTTAATTGGGGTGTGTGTTTATTGATTTTTTTTCAGATTTAAATTTTATAATTTGAATTTTTGTTTCGATGGAAATTTAATCAATTATATTATTGAATTTAATTGTGGAATTGGTTTTAATGGGAAATTATGAAAACCCCAAAATCCAGTGAATTGGGGGTTTATGAAGAAATTGATAGAATTGTATGAAAATTAAATTATTAAGTTTAATTATGAAAGTGGATTTTGAAATTTAATGAGTTGGTCTCAAATAAATATTTTTGAAAAATGGATTAAAAATGTTTTTGTAGAATCCTTTGGATTATATCATGGTGAAAATACATATTGTTGATTGAAAACCATTATGAGTTTTATAAACGAAACTGTAATATTTGAAATGGGGGATGGGATTTAATTGTATATAAAACAGTCTTTAAATAAATTGAATACAATTGTTTGTACTTGATCACATGTAAGCCTTAGGTAATTAGTATGTTATGTTGGACAACACTTTATGACTTACAACTTTATAAAACCTCATATCAACACATCATCATTCCTTAGGAAATGGTGATGAGTCCCCTTTAACTTTGGCCCGAAGATGCATTTTTTCATTCTTTACATTTCATAGTTTTGGATCCCTATAGATTGGATATATCCTACCTATTTGGAACATGATCAAGTTACTTTCTGGTTGGTATTTAAAATGTATATGTCGTTGTTATAAAATGTTTTACATGCCATGAGGATTTCTATAAATTGTTTTATATAAATGTGTGTAGTTAAGCCATTTTTTGATAGTGAAATTTGGTTAAAGCACCCTTTTATTAAAATTAAATTCAATCATTTGAAATGTATTTACGTCAATTGAAATATTAAGCATGAATTTCTAAGGTTTTTTCATCTTTTGAATTATAAAGACTTATTTTTTTAAACGTGATTTTGAAATTCCAAACCTGTTTATTTTAAAATTAAATGCACATTATTGGTTATTTTAAAATTATAATCTTGTTATGGAATCTTTTTTAAAATCTTATTGGTATTTGGCTCACTCCTAACTTGTTCCTTCAGGTGTTTTTATATTATCTCTTTCCAAGTTAAAGAATGGGAATGAGATATATTAGAGGTGGATCTAGCTGTTGACCCTTAGACTTTGTGAGTTTTTTACTTTGTCACTTGTGACGTTTTATCTTTCCTGGTACTTTGGTTGTTATTGATTATTTTACTTCTCATACATTATTCCTAGTGGATTTTCTTTGGATACACAGTCTGTCTTGTTTTATTTTACTTCCACAAGGTTTGTTACAAAACCATTCCCACGTTCAATTTGAGCGATTCCAGATACTAGTTGCCGACCCATGGGGATTGAGAATGCCCTTCGGGCTATGTCAAGATCATATCAGTTATCAGTTTACCAGGATACCTATGTTGGTTCGTGAAAAAGTTTTATTATAGGCCGGTTGAGCATTGTCTTGAAGTAAGTATGCATTTATGAAATCTTTTTAGGGCTTAGGAGGAAGTTTAAATTGAGTGCCTGACCAGGTCTCAGTAAAATGAACCTTCAACAACTAGGGGTGGTTAGGTAAAGTAATATAGTGAACTAGTTCTAGTATTTTCCCAGTTTTGGTTTGGACAGATTGAAATACAAATCTTGTTGTTATATCTATTGGGATTAGTTTCCCTCGTGGCTTTGTTTGAGCATTAATACAATGTCTTCTTTTTTGTCTACTGATGTTGTGTATCATCATGCCTCTGATAAGATGTGTGAATCAGATATAGTATGAATCCTCTACTGATCCTCAGTGAGTGAATCCTCTTATATACCCCAATATGGATGAGGTTATCGTGCATATTATCCAACTTCTGGGACAAGCACCACCTCCAGTTCTGGTATAGGCTCCACCTATGATACTATAGAGAGATTGTAACATCCCAAGTAAGTAATGAATAATAGATATTTTTATCTATGTCTATTAATGAATAAGATAGTGTATTAGAGTCTTAAAATGAAAATAAATCCAATCTTAAGTATGGAATACACTAATATTCTTAAAAGATTGTTTCAGTGCCTTATGATGGAAAACCCTTTTTAAATCAAACTTTTGACAATTTTATAATCTATATTTGTCAAAATAAACATATTAATTATGATTGGGACATTGAATTTTACATTGGATAAATTTTTGGTATTTTTCTGACAATGTTCATTTTTTAATGAATAGTGAAAAATACTGCATTTTACATCAAAACTGTTTTTTAATCTAATTTATTTATATGATTAGATTATCTTTTGAATTGGTTTTGAAGTGAAATTAGAATATATTTTTACCATTTAATCAAATTGTGGTCATTGGAATCAATTTCACTTTGAAATTGAACTTAAACTGGTGTCAATCTTTTGATACTTATTGTTTCATAAAAACACGCTATTTGTCATGACAACGGGAATTAATTATTAAATTAATTAATGTAACTTATATGATTTGAATTTTGTAAAATATAAATCATTTTTGAATTCAGAATATCGAATATAGCTTAGGGTGAAGTTTTGGTATCTTTCTGAAAAACTTCAATTTTTGATGAATAGTGAAACCACTAAGTGGTACTTATAAAAAACTGATTTTCCATTTAAATGAAATTTTGCCACCTTTGTGTTTTGAATTTCAAAAATCCGACATACATGGTTGTCATTAAGAAGTAAAATGTGGTTCATTGGGATTAAAATAAATTTTTGGTGAAAAGTAACTTATTAAGTTTTTAATCGCGATTAGTGGTAATTAGTGTAGTTTAAGGTAAAAATAATGTTTTAATAGTATGAGTTGAGATTGAAACATGTCCTACCCTCATTGGATGTGTCATGGACGACCAATAAAATCCATGGGTCAACTTGGGGACCCCATGGAGCCACTTTGGTTGAGAAATGACATAAATAACTTTTTATTTAATGATAAAGTAAAAATGACACAAACATGATATGTTTTAATAAAACAATTTTTAAATGGGGTTATACAAGTCCGATTTTTGATTATAAATAGTCATTGGAAAGATAAACATATTTCCTACATCATAGTATTTATTATATAATTTTTATACTTTAAATAAATTAAATTATTTATGACATCATGATGACGCAACGATTACCTCATTAATAAAGAATTTAAATAAAATGAAATGATAATGTAAAATCTATGACCTAAACTTGTCCAAAACCTATTGGATGGGTTAATTTCTAACCCTTATCACCTTATCCTAGAATTATATCAATGTGGTACCTTTTTAATCCGAAAATGTTTTTAAAATAATGTAACTTATCTTTACTTTCCAAGAGTGCCCCTCCTCTCCTCTTATAAAAGGCCCCCACCTCTACCTCCTTACCCACACTCCCAAAGCCTTTGGCTCGGCCAACCCCTACCCATTTTGTCTGTTAACTTTCCTCTCTTACTCCTTTAAGCCTCACTTTGGGCATAAGTATTCCCAAGGAAGCCTTTGAGCTCAAATCTAAGAGAGTTACCCGATTTTAAGGTAATGTCTTCACTTGAGTCCTTTTGTTTTATTTTGCTTCTCCAACCCCCTAAACTCTTTTTATTCATTTATTTTGTAACAACTCCAGTATCATCAATATACTAGGATAATGTTATAAGAAGGATTATAGCTACACTTACACACTCATACATATAATGGTTAAAGGACATACTGTTTCCGTGGATGGTGAATTTATGCCTCCCGAAACGATGATTGTTCAAAATTCTTTTAACACCTTAAAAGGAGGCCATTAATATGTCACTATATTTATATATGATATATAATATGTTTTTTTTTCCTTAAGATTATGTATTTTTCATTTTGGGCATACCTTTATGGTTTCCATTATGGGTAAACGCGATATCTTCATTTAAGGAAGTGTGGACTACCGCCCCCTCAAAGTGATTTGATTCGTTAAATACCATATGTGGGACGTATAAAGGATGGAACTAAGATATTTTATATGATATTATACTGTAATTATAATATACCTTTATATCATTATGATTCCATTCTATAAAATACGAAATAGAAATGAAAGTAGCGTTCATGCGTACGCACGGCTTACCGTCTCCATGAACGGTGCATTTCATTTCTTACCTCTAAATGATTATGTAATATTATAAATGCATGCATGTACTGGATATATATGACATATATGATATCTACATCATGAATACGATTCTGGATATAATGGATACACGAACAACTTGTAATTATAAAGGGTTTATTTTGACTCAAGTACCAATGATCGTTAAAACGACCGTTATTAACTTAAATAATTACATAGTGTTCATGACATGGAAATAAGTGATATAAAAGGAATAATGAACTTAAAAAAAGGTTCTTAAGAAAGTATAAATTAACACAAGTTTATTATTTAGGACTTTAAAGAATGATCGAGTCAAGTCAGACCCGAGGTATGGGACTTCGTCTCAATCTCCTTTCATTGAGGCATATTTTATTTTATACACAACTTTTTTTTATACGGTGTATAAACCCCTTTGAATTTTACATTTATCCAAAAGGAATATTTTTATACAAAGCGTTTTATAAAACTACAAAAGGGAATGTTTTTGTCGTACGTATGCAGCAACAACGACTTCTCCGTCGCCATGACCATTATTTGAGTTTCGACTTCCTCTAAAAGCCATACCTTCTTTTTATAAGAAAAATAAATACCATGTTTTACTTATTATTTTATTTTGGTATTGAAAATGGTTTTCACAATGTTTTTATATCAATGTGTTGTATTGATATCTTGTGATTGAATGGTGGAAATGTTATGTTTCCTTTATGCATGTTTTATGTGATACGATTATGTTGAGGTTCTTGGGCATTACTATGAAGATGGGTGGTTCCATGATAAACTAAGGGCGGGTGAGCCTGATATATCTCTCCAATGCATTGGGTAACGTGAAGGAGTGAAACGTTAAGGTTTCTCCAAATAGATTTTGGGAATATACTGTGATGGGTATTCCAAACATAACCAAGAGGGTTACTCCCTACGTAGGAATGTTATGAATGCCTCAAGTTACCTTTATGTCTTATGATTTCTATGATTTATTCATGATTTGACGAGGTATGTGAAAGTGATTATGTTTTATGGGTAAAGTATGATCTCATTCTTATGTATATATGTACCCTTGTTTCCTTTCCATATTTTTATATCCCTTACTAAGCTTTTTATGCTCATCCCAAGTTTTTTTGAAAAGTTTTTCACAGTTCAAGGGAAAGGTACATGATATGATGATAGTGTCAAGGAAGTGTCAAGAAAGAATCCATGTTTTATTTTAAATATGTTTCCATTGATGGGAATGAAGAATACTATCTTTATGTAACCACTATATTTATATGTGGAATGTAATGAAAGTTTTATGATCTAATTATCTAAAACTCTAAACCCGAAAATTTCCTCAATGTGTAATCTTGTAATAAATCAAGATTGAGTAAGGTTTAAGGATAGGGCCTTATAGTTGGTATCAAAGGTCAGTTTAGATAACTTTAGGAGTTAGAATTATATTAAATGATTATCCAAAAATATTTTTTTTGAAGTGATATAGTATTTGAAGATTACCATGTTGCTTCATCTAAGACATGTTTGTTCAGAATGGTTTTCCGCAGAGGAAACAGGGAAGCAGGGCTAGGAAGGAATACAGAAGGAAATAACCTTCCAAATCAGCATCCCGAGATGGTCGGAATTGGAACTGAATAGTTTGTTGCAGTAATGGCACAGTTGACTTAGGAGATAAATGGTGGTGGTATCTATGCACGAGATCAGCCAGATCAACTGTAGAGGAACATGTCAGTGGTGGAACATTTCATGAGGGAACATCCCCCATCATTCAGAGTATCATCTGACCCTGTGCTAGCTGAAGGGTGGATTAAAGCACTGGAGAAGATTTTCGATGTCATGGGGTGTTCAGACAATCAAAAGGTTAGTCTTTCTATTTACTATTTGGAGGGTGAAGCAGATCAGTGGTGGTCGATGGTTAAAAATATCAGGGACACTGATGAGATTGATGCTATCGACTGGAATGAATTCAAAGGTATGCTTCTTGAGAAGTATTTTCCTAAGTCTTTTCGACTTAGTATGGAAGAGAAATTCTTGGAATTGAGGCAAGAGGAAGACTCAGTGGCTACCTATGAAGAAAGGTTCACTCGATTGGCAAGGTATGCTCGAAATTTTATCCGAGACCTTGATAGTAAAATCAATCGTTTTTACTCAGGATTAAAGCCAAAATATCAAAGGGAATTAGCTTCTCATGAGTTTAAAAGTTATGAAATGCTTGTTTGATGTGCTGAGAAGGTGGAAATGGAGTTTTCCGATGACCAAGTGGTCTATAAAAACCAGCAGAAGAAGAGACCAAGGTGGCAGGAGAAAGGTAAGAATTATTCAAAAAAGTATGATGGTAAGAAAACTAAGTTTCAAGTTTGTGATAAATGTGGCAAAAGGCATGATGGAGAATGTCTTCTGAATTTTGCAAAGTGCTACTGATGTGGTAAGATGGGACATAAGGCTCGTGATTTCACTAAAAAAGATCGGGGTGATGGTAAGACCAAATTTGATTTACAGTTAGTGAAATGTTATAAGTGCAATGAGATGGGTCACTATGTAAACGAGTGTCCTACAAAGAGCTTGAGTGATGGGAAGTAGTTAGACTACAAGCAGAAAGGGGTGGTGAAATCCTTTGCAACTACTTCAGCAGATGTCGGGCCATCAAATGAAGTTGTATCAGGTACTTTGTTTGTTTTTTCAGATTATGCCAGTGTGTTGTTTGATTCGGGGTCTACACATTCTTTCATCTCTGAATCATTTTCTAGTAAAATGGGAATACCATCTCATGAAATGACTCCTGAACTTCTGGTTAAAACACCTAGGGGAAATGTTGAGGCAAAAAGAATTTATAAGAATCTTCCTATCCTTATCTGTGGAAACAACCTACTTGCAAACCTTATTTCTCTACCTCTAGTAGAGTATGATGTTATCCTGGGTATGGATCGACTCTCTATTTACCATGATAAGATTGACTGTAGAGCTAAAGAATTTTATTTTCAGAAAGACTTTCAGTTTGTGTACAAGAATGAACCCTCACTGTTGATAACATATCAAGAGGGTGAGAAACTTGTAAAAGATGGAAATGAATGAGACCTTGAACATATCTTTGAAAATAAAGGAACTGTTCTAATTAATGATGTGCCAGTGGTAAATGAGTATCCTGATGTTTTTCCTGATGAGTTACCTAATATAATACTAGATCGGGAAGTTGAGTTTACTGTTGACTTAGTTCCTGATGCTAAGCCAATTTCAAAACCCCCTTATCGAATGGATCAAGTTGAACTTTTAGAGTTAAAGAAACAATTTCAGGAGTTATTGGATAAAGGTTTCATTCGACCTAGCACATCACCATGGGGTGCTCCTGTTTAATTTGTTAAAAAGAAATATGGTTCAATTAGACTTTGCATTGATTATAGAGCCTTGAATAATATCACTGTTAAGAACAAATATCCTTTGCCTCATATCGATGATTTGTTTGATCAGCTCCAGGGAGCTCAGTATTTTTCAAAGATTGACATGAGATCGGGGTACCATCAGCTGAAGGTAAATGAATCAGATGTTCCGAAGACTGCGTTTCGTACAAGATATGGCCATTATGAGTTTTTACTAATGCCTTTTGGGCTAACCAATTCACCTTCTGTATTCATGGACTTAATGAATAGAATTTTCCATGAGTTCTTGGATAAATTTTTGGTGGTTTTCATTGTTGATATTTTGGTGTTTTCTAAAAGTAAAGAAAAGCATGAAAGACATTTGAGGGTTATCTTGAAAACCTTGAAAGAAAAGAAATTGTATGGTAAATTCAGCAAGTGTGAGTTTTGGTTGCAAAAAATTTCTTTCCTTGGTCATGTTGTTTCTAAAGATGGAATAACTGTTGATCCTACAAAAAAAAAGTTGTGGAAGACTGGGAAAGACCCACAAATGTAACCGAGATTCGTAGCTTCCTTGGTTTGGAAGGCTATTACCGAAGGTTTGTTAGAAGTTTTTCACGATTATCTAGTCCAATGACTAAGCTAACTCAGAAGGGTGTTAAGTTTATCTGGACAAAAGAATGTGATGATTGTTTTCAGGAATTTAAAAGAAGATTGGTGAATGCTCCAGTTTTGGCACTACCTTCCGGGAATGGTGAGTTTGTTATATACAGTGATGCTTCATTAAAAGGACTTGGTTGCGTCCTAATGCAGAATGATCAGGTAATTGCTTATGCTTCACGACAGTTGAAAAATCATGAGGTAAATTACCCTACACATGATTTGGAATTAGCTGCTGTTGTTTTCGCTTTAAAAATTTAGAGGCATCATTTGTATGGAGTAAAGTGTGAAATATATACTGATCACAAAATTTTAAAGTATATATTCACTCATAATGAATTGAACATGAGACAGAGGAGATGGCTATAATTAATCAAGGATTATGATTGTACAATTCATTACCATCCAGGAAAATAAAATAAAGTGGCTGATGCTTTGAGTCAAAAAAGTAATTCTTCATTAACAATGTTGCATTTGGAACGTGATCCTTTGGTTAAGGATTTAATGAACTTTGGCATAGAAGTTGTTGGTGCAGGAAGTTCTTCTATTTTATTTCAGGTATCAGTGAGATCATCTCTATCAGATAGAATCAAGCAAGCACAGAAGCAAGACAGTGAGTTGCAGAAAAAGGTAGAGCTGGTTTAGAAAGGTAAGTTGCCTGAATTCAACATTGATAATGATTGCGTTTTGAGATTTGGAAAGAGATTGTGTGTTCCTTTTGATTCACAGTTGAAGAGAGAGTTGTTATGTGAAGCTCATAGTTCTCCATTTTCAGTTCATCCAAGAAGTACTAAGATGTATAGAGATCTTTGGGAGTATTACTGGTGGGATGGAATGAAAAGAGATATTGCTGATTTTACTGTGAAGTGTTTGACATGTCAACAGGTTAAAGCAGAGCGGCAGTTACCGAAAGGGATGCTTCAGCCTTTACCAGTTCCAGAGTGGAAATGGGAGGATATATCCATGGACTTTGTTGTGGGATTACTGAAGACATCTCGAGGTAATAATGCAATCTGGGTTATTGTTGATCACTTGACCAAGTCATCTCATTTCCTTGCTATATGAGATACTTTTTCCCTAGATAAACTTTCCTATTTGTATCTTAAAGAGATAGTCAGGTTAAATGGAGTTCTCCTCTCCATTGTATTTGATCATGATCCCAGGTTCACTTCTATCTTTTGGAAAGGCCTTCAGAAGTCGTTAGGTACTGAATTAAATTTTAGTACAGCTTTTCATCCTCAATCAGATGGGAAGTCAGAACGAACAATTCATACCTTAGAGGATATGCTACGAGCTTGTTCGATGGATTATCAGGGAAGTTGGGACCAACATCTTTCTTTGGTTGAATTTTCATATAATAAAAGTTTTCATTCTAGTGTACAGATGGCACCATTTCAGGAATTATATGGGAAGTGGTGTCGAACTCCAGCTTTTTGAGATGAAGTGGGTGAAAGGAAGTTGATGGGACCAGAATTGGTAGAAGAGATGGTAGAAAAAGTTCAGCTGATTCAGAAGCACATGAGAACAGCTCAGAGTAGGCAGAAGAGTTATGCAGACAACAGGAGGAAGGATCTAACTTTTGAGGTAGGTGATCATGTTTTTCTCAAAGTCTCACTATGGAAAAGTGTGATGCGATTTGGTAAGAAAGGAAACCTGAGTCCAAGGTTCATTAGACCATATGAAATTTTGGAGAGAGTTGGATCAGTTTCATACCGAGGGGCTTTACCTTCGAGTTTATCTCAGGTACACAATGTTTTTCATGTTTCGATGTTGAGAAAGTACATGCCAGATCCATCTCATGTTTTGAGTCCAGAGGTCGTTCAGCTGGAAGAGAACCTATCTTCTGAGGAACAACCAATACAGATTCTCGACCACAGGGAGCAAGTGTTATGGAATAAGGTGATTAATCAGGTAATGGTTTTGTGGAAAAACCACATGATGGAAGAGGCAACATGGGAATCCGAAAATGCAATGAGGGATAAGTACCCCCATTTATTCGATAAGTAAATAAATTGCGGGGACAAAATTTTCTAAAGGGGGGAAGGATGTAACATCCAAAGTAAGTAATGAATAATAGATATTTTTATCTATGTCTATTAATGAATAAGATAGTGTATTAGAGGCTTAAAATGAAAATAAATCCAATCTTAAGTATAGAATACACTAATATTCTTAAAAGATTGTTTTAGTGCCTTATGATGGAAAACCCTTTTTAAATAAAACTTTTGACAATTTTATAATCTATATTTGTCAAAATAAACATATTCATTATGATTGGGAAATTTAATTTTACATTGGATAAATTTTTGGTATTTTTCTGACAATGTTCATTTTTTAATGAATAGTGAAAAATACTGCATTTTACATCAAAACTGTTTTTTAATCTAATTTATTTATATGATTAGATTATCTTTTGAATTGGTTTTTAAGTGAAATTAGAATATATTTTTACCATTTAATCAAATGGTGGTCATTGGAATCAATTTCACTTTGAAATTGAACTTAAACTGGTGTCAATCTTTTGATACTTATTGTTTCATAAAAACACGCTATTTGTCATGACAACGGGAATTAATTATTAAATTAATTAATGTAACTTATATGATTTGAATTTTGTAAAATAGAAATCATTTTTTAATTCAGAATATCGAATATAGCTTAGGGTTAAGTTTTGGTATCTTTCTGAAAAACTTCAATTTTTGATGAATAGTGAAACCACTAAGTGGTACTTATAAAAAACTGATTTTATAAAATGAAAAAAGGGAATGTTTTTGTCGTACGTATGCGGAGACAACGACTTATCCTTCTCCGTGACCATTATTTGAGTTTCGGCTTCCTCTACAAGCCATACCATCTTTTTGTAAGAAAAATAAATACCATGTTCTACTTTTCTTTTATTTTGGTATTGAAAATGGTTTTCATAATGTTTTTATATCAATGTGTTGTATTGATATCTTGTGATTTAATGGTGGAAATGTTATGTTTCCTTTATGCATGTTTTATGTGATACGATTATGTTGAGGTTCTTGGGCATTATTATGAAGACGGGTGGTTCTGTGATAAACTAAGGGCGGGTGAGCCCGATATAGCTCTCCAATGCATTGGGTAACGTGAAGGAGTGAAACTCTAAGGTTTCTCTGAAGAGATTTAGGGAATATACTGTAATGGGTATTCCAAACGTAACCAAGAGGGTTACTCCCTATGTAAGAATGTTATGAATGCCTCAAGATACCTTTATGTCTTATAATTTCTATGATTTATTCATGATTTGATGAGGTCTGTTAAAGTGCTTATGTTTTATGGGTAAAGTATGATCTCATTCTTATGTATATATGTACCCATGTTTCCTTTCCATATTTTTATATCCCTTACTTAGCTTTTTATGATCATCCCATGTATTTTTGAAATGTTTTTCACAGGTCAAGGGAAAGGTACATGATATGATGATAGTGTCAAGGAAGTGTCAAGAAAGAATCCATGTTTTATTTTAAATATGTTTCCATTTATGGGAATGAATAATACTATCTTTATGTAACCACTTTGTTTATATGTGGAATGTAATGCAAGTTTTATGATCTAATTCTCTAAAACTCTAAACCCGAAAAGATCCTCAATGTGTAATCTTGTAATAACTCAAGATTAAGTAAGGTTTAAGGCTGGGGCCTTATAGAGATGTTCTCAATGTTAGTTTGAAAGAGTTACATCCCTAGAGTCCAACACCATTTAATGGATCTAATGGTCCTCAAGAGGTTGAGAAATGATTGATAAGTCTGGAGTGTTTCTTTGTGTTTTTGGACACACTTCATGAGATGAAAGTGAAGTGTTCCACCTTTATGTTGGAAGGGATGACTAGAAGAGGATGGGACACTATGGAAATAACAAAGAAGTATGAGGAATTCGAGATGAAGGACTTCAATGTTATTTTCATTGACTATTTCTATTCAGAATCATTACTATTAGCCAAATCTTCTAAGTTCTTCGAACTTGATCAGGCTATCAAGAAAGTGAGAGAGTATGAAAACCATTTTTGTGAGCTCGTGCATTTCTCACAAGATATTTTATCGAATGAGAAGAAGAAGGATCAAAGTTTAGATATGGGACTCCATCTGGATATTCATTATTAGATTTTATTACTGAATATTCCCTTTTAATTTTGATGTACTAGATAGAGCCTTGATGGTCGAGATGGACCTAGCTGGTTGGTCAGGGTTATCAGGTGCTTCTTTTTCTCCTAGTAGCAGCACGAGTTATTTTAGGGGAAAATGGAAGCGCGATGGATCACAAGAAAATTCTGAATAGTGGGGAAATTATAGACCTCATGCAGTTCCTAGAATAAGCCCTTTGGTTTGCTAACAATGGGGAAATGCATGACATTAGATGCGTTTCTACACAGGGGTACCCAAAAACTGGGGATTTTATAAACATTTAGGGAACTTGTAGTGATTATTCCATATTTATTGTTCTACACATAGTGGAACGAGATCATCAGCTCCTACTTAAACTATAATGAAATAAAATTCTTAACCTACAATATAGTTCTAGGAACAAAAAACTAACTCTATGATTCTTAATGTAGAAGAAGAGTATCCAAAAGAAAAGGATACAGATCCAGTGACTGTGAGAGGTACCATTACTATAGCTTCACTATTAGTGACTACTTTATTTGATGCTGGTGCATCTCATTCATTTATTTCAACATGTATTTCTAATATTCTAAACCTTTGTTAGTATCTTTTTTCTTGTGAAATGGATTTAACTACACTCCTTGGTACAAAGAGAGAACATGGTTTCCATATTCCCACTTGCGTTTTCTCTTTATCAGATGTTGATCTTACTTTTAATTTTTTGGTTCTCAACAAGAAATCCCTTGATGTCATTTTCAAGATGGATTGTCTCATTTCCAATAAATTTTGGATTGATTTTTATCTTTAATGGGTCTCATACAGTACATTAAGTGGTGTGTCTCATGCTTTCGAAGGAGAATTGAATCCGAGGTCGAGAAGATCTGTAACTTCTTATCCAGATTTTTGGAATGTGAAATCCATGTTTTCTTTTGATTTAGGGTGGGAATATTTGGGTTGTGATCTCCATCCAGTGGTTGTCAATTTTCCAGATGTTTTTCTTTATGACTTCTCTAGTTTGTTTTTAGTAATGAAGGTTAAGTTTTCCATTGACTTAATACAGTGAACTCAACTAGTTTCTATTCCATTGTACCACATGGCACTAGTTGAAATGAAAGAGCTGAATTCTCAGTAGGATGATATTCCAGAGAATGGTTTTATATGCCTAAGTGTGTCACCATGGGTGGTTCTAGTTCTATTTTCTAAGAAAAATGATGACTCAATTTACCTATGTGTTTAATACCAAAAGATCAATAGATCAAATGATAAAGAACAGGTATCTGATTCTAATAATTGATGAACTATTTGATTAGTTTAAAGGTATGAAGTGATTGTCAAAGTATTTTCTTCACTCTGGTTACCATCAATTGAGGGAAAAAGAATTTGACATTTCGAAAATTGTATTTTAGAGTAGGTAAAAAATTATGAGTAACATGTTATAACACTTGGTCTAACTAAAGATCCTAAAGATTTAATGGTATTAATGAATTTTTTTCCCTCAGTATCTTGATGAATTAATGGAAGTATTTTTTAGATGACATCCTCATATACTATAAGTCCAAGGATGATTCTATTAATCACTTGAGAACTGTTATGAGTTTGCTGAGAAATCACTGACTCTATGCTAAACTTTCAATGTGTGATTTATGGATTAGGGAAGTGAAATTTTTGGAACACATGGTGTCATAATATGGAATTTTAGTTGACCCCAAGAAATTTAATGCTATTATTACATGGGAAAAAACCTAGAATGTCATAGATATTTAAATCTACTTGGGTTTAGCCGGATACTATCACCAATTCGTGAAAGACCTCTTGAATTTTGACTTACTGATAACTGCTCTTAATCATAAATGAGAAATGTTTTATTGGAATGAATAATTTTATATTTATTTTATTTATTTGAAATGTGTTTTGACTACTATACCAGTGTTGAATCTTCTAGAGGTCGAGCATGGCTATGTGGTCTTTTGTGATACAAAAGGTTCAAGATTGGGTTGTGTTCTTATTTATGGTAATTAGGATATTTCCTATGGATCTCGTCACCTTTGGACACATGAGAAGAATTATCCAACCTTGGACCTTGAACGTGAAACTGTAATTCATGCACTTAAGAGTTACTGGTATTACCTT
This sequence comes from Viscum album, assembly GCA_963277665.1. Lineage (NCBI taxonomy): Eukaryota > Viridiplantae > Streptophyta > Magnoliopsida > Santalales > Viscaceae > Viscum > Viscum album. Next base: position 820,198,880 of record OY728125.1, on the reverse strand, counting down.
TAAATATAAATGTTTACCATGTTTTCAGATTACAAGAGATGGAGTTATATCTTCTCTAAAAAATATTTGAATCTCCACCAGAGGTATTGGGGAGAATAAATAAAGTATTTTGATTTTGACATTGCATATACCCTGAGGAAAGGTAATGTAGTTGGAGATGATTTTCGTAGAAAAATTTCATCCCACGAAGTAAAATAATCTTTAGAAGAGTGGAATTTGATTGATTTATTTTCATAGTTCCATATTGGAGTCTAGGAATTAGGGGTCATATTTTCCAAGGCTAGTGTTCTATTAACATGCATTCTTCTTTAATTGATTATTAAGGATAAACTACTTAATAACAAGTTCCTTATCATTATATAATCTCTTTGTGATGGAAATAAAATTTCCCAATGGTCGTTCTCCAAAGACGAAAGTATTTGATTTTAGGATTTTTTTGTCGTACCCTCTTTAGTAAGGAAAGTTGTGATAAGGGATTATCATTGTTCCTTGTGGGAAGTGAACCCAAGGTCCATGAAGATATTATTTGACATGAAGAAGCAATTCTGGGGGACAAGTATGATATGGGGCATTGTTAAGTTTGTCTCTCGTGTCTATACGTGGCAACAGGTTAAGGCTGGGCAGCAGAAACCATCGGGTCCTCTTTAGCCACTTTCAGTCCCTACTTAGAAGTGGATTGAGATATCTATGGATTTTTTCGTTGGGTTTCTTCATACCCTAAGAAAGAAGAATGTGATATGGGTTGTGATCAATAGACTAACCAAGTCATGTCACTTTATACCCATTTGTGATACAATAAATGTTGAGGAGTTTGGAAATATCTATGTAAAAGTGAACGTAATTTTTCACGGAGTTCCATATGATATAGTATTTGATAGGGATCCAATGTTCACTTATTACTTTTTGGAGAGGCCTTCATGAGCCACTGGGATCTTGAATCCATTTGAGCACGACATACCATCCACAATCGGATGTACAGATAGAAATATCAATACACAATCTTGAGGATATACATCACACTTGTGTTTTTGATATTGGTGGGGCTTGGGGTGATTATATAGGGATGGTTTAGTTTTATTATAACAATAGTTATCAATACATGATTAGAATGGATCCTTTTAAGGCCTTGAATAGACATCCTTGTAAATTTCCATTCTGTTGGATGGAAATTGGTGAAAGTTACATGGTTGGACGGATCTTGGTCTAAGAAATGAAAACACAGATTCAGTTGATTCATTAGAGGATTTTTACAACATAAACACAATATAAGTATTATGATAATTTTAACCTTAGACCTTTGGAGTTATCACTTGGTGGAAAAGTGTTATTGAAAGTTTCCCCCCTGTTTTGTCTTCAACAACTTGGGTGGAAAGTGAAGCTTGCTCCACATTTTCTGGGACCTTTTGAGGTTGTCAAGAAGGTGGGGAAAGTTTCCTATTATTTTTCACTTCCATCATAGCTGACGTCGATAAATAATGTGTTTCATGTATCTCACCTATCAAATTATCTATCTGATCCATCTCATATTCTGATTTTGCATGATCATGAAGTTGAACCTCTTGTATCTGTGGCTGAATGAACAGTCAAGATAGTTGATTCGAAGACCAAGGTACCTCATGGGAGGAATATACAGTTAGTTTATGTTCTATGGGAGCATATTTCTTCTTCTCATGAGATGTAGGAGAGGGAGGAATAGATAAGAGAGAAGTGGTCTCATCTTTTTGGCATGAAATCTCCTTTATAATAATTATGGGGATATAAAGTATATATAGTGGGGAGGTTGTAATATCCCATAAATATTTTCAGGTATTCCTAAAACACTCTTTTTTACCAATCATTGTTTGGGTTTTGTGTGGGGTTCTTTCAGGTTGAAAATATAAAATTTTGGACTTTTCTGAGCTACATCACGATTGGTGCACACTTTTCCCAACAATGAATGTATTAGGGAAAAATGTGCAACCCAAGGGAGTGGGTTTTGCATGGTTGGCACATGATTAGTCAAGTTGTGCTCCCTCTTAGTAGAAACTGTGTGGGGCATTTAAAATAGGTACATGACTAGGATGAATGGTTTTGTATAATAGTGCAGGTTAGCCCAGAAAACCATGTGCACAATATTTTAAGAGATCTAAAATTTTATAAAAAATTCTCAAACCAATATTTTAGTATATTGATTGACCTCCATCGACCAAAATTGTTTTCTCCCAACATTAGAGATCCCAGTGAGGATTCATGTCCCCTCATACCCCTCCCAGAAGTGAGTCAAAGCTAGGATAATGTCGATAGATTCTCTTGTGGTTAGTTTATTTATCCCATTATTGATCTCCCATGATATATACATTTCTACATTGGTTTCCATAGATCCTTGTGTTGAATTATGGTTTTAATACCCTTTTTTGGGGTTAATAAACATATTTTGATCATTGTTTCCTGGATTATTTGATCATCATTCTTCATTGATGAATCCGAATAAGGGTTTGTAATTTGAGATTTGAGGATTTTGTGGTAAGTGGTTCCGTTACGATTCCAAATTTTTATTAACCGTAGTTATTTTTTTAATTTTATTTGTTTGAATTAAATTACGTTGTTTTATTTTTTAATAAACATCTTTCAATTGTTTTTTTGGGAAAACCCGATTTCAGTGATTTGGGATTTTTAAGAAAAATTGATTTTTGGCATGAAATTTGAAAACCCCCAATTGGATTGAATTAGAGTGTGTGTTTATAGAAATATTTTGAGATTCCAATTGTATAATTTAATTTTTTTTATGTAAATTGAATCAATTAAACTGTTGAATTAAATTGTGTAATTGGTTTGGTAGAAAATTGAGAAAACCCCCAATTCTAGTGAATTGGTGGTTTGTGATGAAATTGATGGAATTTTATGAGAATTAATTTTTTGAGTTTAATTGTGAAAGTGGATTGTGAAATTTCATGATTTGGTTTGAAATCCTTATTTGTGATTAATGGATTATAAATATTTTTATGGAAAACTTAGGGTTTCATTTGGGTGAAAATGCATGTTTTTGGTTAAAAAACCATTATGGGGTTTAAAGAGGAAATTGGAAAATTCGAAATGGTGGATGGGATTTAATTTTTTTTAATAAGTCTTGAAACAAATTACTCACTATTGTTTTTTACTTGAGAACATGAAAGTCTTAGGTAGTTATTGTGTTATGTTGGACAAAAATTTACAACTTACAATGTTCCAAAACCTGATATCAGCACATAATAATTTCTTAGGAGATGGTGATGAGTCCCCTTTTCCTTAGGCCAAAAGGGTTATATGCATATACTTTCTATTTGACAGTATTTGGTCCCTAGATCATGGAACTATCATACCAATTTGGAAAATGACCATGTAGCTCACTTGTTTTTATTTCAAATGTATATTTCTTTATTATAAACTGTTTTACATGAATTGAGAATTTATATAAAGTATTTTATATAAATGTGTTTATTTAGTACAATTTGTGAAAATTTAAATTGATGTAAAGAACCCTTTGATTAATGGTAAATTCCGTCGTTTGAAAAGTATTTACATCATTTGAAATGTAAAGCATGACATGCTAAAGTATTAAAATATTTTGAATTGTAAAGAATTATTTAGTCAAATATTGTTTTATATTTTCAAATTTATTTATTTGAAAATTTATTATACATTCTAAGTTATTATGATTATGTAATCTTGTTGTGAAACTTTTAGTGAAGTATTACTAGGCTTTAGATCACACCATACATGTGACTTCAGATGTTTGTATATTAAATCCTTCTAGGTTTGAAAATGGGATATGGATCTCTTGGAGGTGAATCTAGCTATGGAACCTTGTACTTGGTGGGTTTTGTACTTTAGGACTTGGTATGTTTTCCCTATTTTTTGGTACTTTGGCTATAGTGCTTTGGTATTTATTGCCTTCTTGACTTCTGGTACATTACTCCTAATGAAGTTTATTTGGATACACATACTGTCCTATTTTTTTTCCATCCGCACAGTTTGTGGAAAAACTATTCCCACTTTTAGTTTAAGTGATGCCAGATTATAATCATTGACCTGTGTGGATCAGGAACGACCTTTTGGCTATGTCAATACCGGATCAGTTATCATGTTACCTATGTACCCAGGTTGGTTTGTGATAGAAAAATTATGTGTGAGTATCAAAAAGAGTTTCATGATATAATATGGAAAATGGGATATATGAAAACTTTATAAAATATGATAAGTTCATAATATAACCAATTTCCCAAAGAAGACAATTTGATATGATAAACGCTTATATAAAGTCTTATATCTTTTCATTTGCATTAGAAAATATTTTATAACAAATATATATTTATTTTAAATGTATTCTAGAACAATAATAATTTGTATGGTGCTCGACAAGGGGCATCTCTTGTCCCACAGAAATGGCTATTAGGGATTAACAACCTCATTCCCCAGTATTTTCAAGTAATCGATGGCTGATTTTATTCTTCAAGGATGCTTTGATTCTCATAGGTGCATGAAATATTTAGTCCTCTTGAATTAACAATCCACATTTTCCAACCTAAATGAGGTTAGTTCTCAAAATCACACATTTTCCAGTTTCAAAGGTTCAAATGTAGGTATATGTTGAAAATGATTAGTTTCTCATGTAAGATATGATATGAAGGTAATTTTGGAAAGGCTTGAAATTGGGGCGCACACCATCACTGCTCGACTCATCTTTCCGTAAGGATCTGTGCCATGGAAGCTCAAATATCTTGTACAATGGCTGATGGACGTCTGGGGAATCTCTTATTTGAAGTGTTTCTCATTGGGGAAGTTTTTTTCCATATCCTCTTCCCCTATGAGGAACTCAAGTTACATGTCTGGGGATATAGATCAATATCATTCAAACCTGGTGTGATGCACATCAGGGAATGGGATTGAAGGTTCAAACTATTTGAAGCAGGTAACTCTTCGGTTCAATCCTTGGTGAATGTTTATTTGTTAAACTGGATAATTGGGAACCTTAGGATATTCTATGACATTTCTTTAGCCTTAGGAATACTGATAAAAATGGACAAAGAAACTGATGTTTCTAGATATGGAAACTATTCTAGATTTATTTTAGAAGATTATCTTTGTTCCACATAAATAGATAATGATTATATCTATAATGATGAAGATGAGATTGAATTGAAAATTGCATATGAAAACCTATCTCAGTTCTATCATAATTGTAAGACTATAGGCCGTGATGCCTCAAACTGTAGGAGATCTATTGCATGTGATTTCAGATTTTTAACGTGGGCAAGATAGAAAATCTTGGTATAAAAAGTATCAATCTAGGGATGTTGGAAACTCAGTTTTGATTGAACAGAATTCTACTGGGTGTGCTAGAAATGTTTTACACTCTGCTAATCATTCTAATCATAGCACACCTTTGGATGGGGTATTGAATACCCAACCTGATATGAAGAAAAATCTGAGTAAGGTTAAAAAATCTTCCCTCTTTGCTGGGCATAGTGATGTTAGGGAAATTGAGAATACATTTGGAGAGTCTATAAAGAAACCCATTGATGTGTTTGTGAAAAATCATAATACTCAGTAAAAAGATAAAATTTTCGAGCATGAAAAATTTAGTGAAATTCAGGCTAATGTTGTTCACACTCCAGACCTCGCAGATGTGGGGCACACTGTGATAGCACATGGACCCACATCTTGGATTGAACAGAGTGTTCCCATTGCTGATAAAACTATTATTTTCAAGCACTATACAACCATTGAATCTTTGTCCCATTATGTATATAAAAGTGATGGGAAGAGTCCAATAAACCCAACACTTGAGTAGAATTTGGTGCTTGCTGCTCACACTAGTAACACTGCTATGATTCTTTAAAATGAGGTCCAAACTCTTGCAGGTGATATTGGAACCTTTTTTCCCATCTCTCATGCATCGGTGTGAGATGCTCATGCCATGACTGAGCAAGAAATCATTCCACATCCATCTCACAAAACCATTATTGTACAGGTGACTACAAATAATCCTATTGATTTTCTTGATAGTGATATAGGGAAAATATAGGTTGGGGCTCTTTTCCCTCCACAAGAAATCAGCACAGGACATACTACATTGGTACACCCCCCATTGGATCAGTCTTGTCCTCTTTAGGAGATAAAGGATAGGCCATTGGAGTACCTAGATCCTATCGCGGGTGAAGAAGACCTTGATGGCTCTTATAAATTGACCAAATCATGAAAACTAGGATGCAATCCTAAGAGTTGTGGCTGAGGACGCGACCGAGCAGATCTGATTACAAGAAAGGATGAATCACATGTTGTAGACTCAGGCTCGGATGATAGAGATACCGAAGGCCTTCTTCAACCCAAAATGGATCTTGAAGCACTTCACTATAGGGGTCGTGGAAGATGATGAGGACGTCCAATAGATTGGGGGGACTTGCAGGATGCAGAACGTAAAACCACAAATAAGACTAGGATATAACTTAGGCACCCTTAACGTGGGCTTCTCTATCCTGACTGAAACTTATTGCTTTTTTTATTTAGTTTGTTCACTTTCTTTCAATAAAATGGGCCTTGGAATTTTAAATAAAAAATAGATCCATAATAATTTATATCATACCATATATGATATTCTTATAACATCTTATCACCCATTTATAACAATTATGTTTTAAATATAATGTTTTGGGTGACATCTGCTTCATTTTTCATACATGTTTTCGTTTGGAAGTCTCAATCATTATACATTGATCATGGCCCCATCATCTACAAAATTTTAACCCTGGTATTAATATCATATATATTAATTATATATATATATACATATAAATTTATAGTAATCCATAAAAGGTAGAGAATGAAAAATGAATTTCACCACTTATAAAGATGGTAGGCCATACATACGCATGAATATTGTTTCCATTTTTTAATGGTAGGAATGAAAGAATGGTAAATTATAATTCATTTTTATATAATCATAATACTTTCTTAAATAACATATATATTTAATAAATCCATCCTTATAACGATCCAAGTAAAGTGGTGACAAAAAAATAATTATATCTTTATGTGGAGACGGAATGTCGTACGTACGAGCGATCACTATTTTCACTTTTGGTAAGATGTAATGAAGGTGGATAGTGATTTTTACATCATCATAATAACAATTAATTATATTTAATATGCTCAATTCATTATTTTTTATTTGATATTAAGGATTTAAAAGTGATTGAAAAATAAGTAAAATTGAAAATGCTTGGTTAAGATTCGGTACTACAAAACGCGTAATATATAGCGCATGCATTTACCAAGAAAAGAAAAAAGTGGTATTAAAGTCTTCCTTTATTTGTGCTAAAAATGTTAGGATAAAGGGTACCTTATATCAGCGCTAAAAAACAACGTAAAAATGTGTCATTTATTATCTCTCTTAAAGGGATGCCTTTACCATCATTTTTTTAGCGTTGAAAAAGGGATAGCTTTATCAACGCTTTTTTTTCCACACTGATAAAGGGGATATTTCTCTGCACATTTTCTTATGCTGATAATTGTCCCAATCACATGCATGTTTCCCACATCAAAATAGCAGATGTTCAGTCATTTCTTTATATAGGATTCCACCATAACTGAAGGCTAGAAGTATGCTGTTATAATGGGCTCCCACATACACTCCGCACATTCATATGGGCCCACATGCCTGTGTGGACATTGGCCTAACTTATACTTCTCACGAGCTTTATCACACTTGCATATACTGCCTCAACCTACACGAGCGGACATACCTGCCCACTATTTCTCCCTATACACGTCCTGACCCATATATCCAAATTTTTTATACAAACCAAAAAATAAAAGTACTATTAATACTAAAAATATTAAAATATTAAAATAATTAAAAAATAAAAAATAAAAAATAAAAAATAAAAGAAAATAAATTTAATAAATTAAAATTTTGTTAATTGAATAATTATTAATTAATTATATATATGTATTAATTATAAATATTAATAAATAATATATATTAAATATAGATAAATAAAATGAATAACTTGAAATAATTAAACAAATAAAAAAAATGGGCAGATTCAAAAAATATTAAAAATTTTATTATTTAAATAATTATTAAAAAAACAATAAATTTAATATATATATATATATATATTTATTATAAATATTAATAAGTATTATATATTTAAATATAGATATATATAAGGAATAAATTGAAATAATTAGAAAAATAAAAATAAAAAATGAGAAAATTATTTTTTTACAAAATTTTTTAATTAAATAATTCTAATAAAAAATAAATAATTATAATATAATTATATATAAATTATATATTTTTAAAAAATTATATATATTAAATATAGATGTATAAAATGAATAAATTGTAATAATTAAACAAAAAAAATTAAAAATGAACAAATTTAATATATATATATATACACACATTAATTATAAATTGTAATAAATAATATATATGAAATATAAATATAGAAAATGAATAAAATGTAATAATTAAAAATATATTACTGTATTATTAATTTTTAATGGTTTTTGTATATAATTATTCATTATTACATTTAATATTTTTAATACATAAATTTATTCAAATGTATATATATATATATATCAAATATATATAATATTTCTTAAAATATGATTCATATAATACAAAATATTTATTCTTACATAAAATAAGATATATATTTATTGATGAATGGTTTATAATTAAAAATTAATATTAATTAAAAATATTGACTAATTTTACCGAGTAATGGATATTTATTGAATGTCGTGTTATTTTTCAATTTAAAATATATCAAACATGTGTTACATTTATTTTACATATAGGTATACATAATTAATAAATTTTTATATACAATACACATACTAATATTTATGTAATTAATGAAATCTTATATAGAAACACATACATCTAATATTTATGTAATTTTTTCAAATTTTAATATTCATTTTAGAATTTCATTTATTAAAATTATTTATTTAGTATATTATGTTTTTAATCAGTAAGTTTATTTATTTATTTTTCATATTATTACAATTCATATTACTTATTAGTTTTTAATTTTTTTAATTTTTTTAATTTTTTTGGAATCTAATCATTTTCTAATATTTATATATATATATTTATTTACAATGTTTAAATATCTTAAATATTTATTCATCATTATGTAAATATATATCCATATTGTTTAATAATTTATATTTAAATGATTAAACTTATCAAATTTTTCAATATTTTTAAAGTGTACTCATTTTTAACTGTTTAATTTTATTCATTTTTAACGTACATGCACTTAAGATTATGTATTCATTAATAATGTTAAAAATATATATTTTAATTAAATATTTATAAATAAATATATTTATAAATGTATATTTACTATATTTATTAAATTATAAAATTATAATTACAAATATATAATTTTTTAGAAATATATTTATATAATTGTGAAAAATACTCATATATTTAAATAATTATAAAATTATAGAAAAATATTTAAATAATTAATAAATTTACTCTATTTATATATATAAAAATATATTTATTATATATTTATTAATATATATAATGACATAAATATATCTGTAATTATAAAATTATAATAAATAAATTTATATAATGAATATGTTTTCAATATATATATATATTAAATATATTTAATTATATAAATATATATAATGATATAAATATTTTTTTGATTATAAATAAATAATTATAAATATATTTAAATATTTAATTATTTATATTGCCGACCGGGGTTGGCTTAGTGGTACTATGTAAGGCTGCCAATTCCTAGAAATAGAACTGACTTAGGTTCTTGTCCTTCCACACTCAAATTTAACTGGGGAAGGATGACACACATGATTTGGGTTGGGTCGAGGATAACCGTGGTCTTGCTCCCAACAATACCTCATTACCCGATATCTTTTTGCAGTTGGGGCTTGATCGAGTGGTAAAAGGCCTCTCATAATCTAGCATAAGACACATGTTCAAATATGGGTGGGAGAAAATTTTCACAGGCAGGTGTGACGCAGGCATGACGTAGGTAGGAGATGACACAGACACGATGCATACATGACATAGATAGATGGTGATGAAGACATGATACAGGCATGGCAATACACTAGGACTTCAGGCTAGTTTGTGAGCCTTTGGGCCATGTAATGGGCTTCATGCCCACTAGGCCATCGGGTCATGTACTGAATCAATAAGGCCTCATGGGTGAGCTATCAATTAAGAGGGCTATGGCATACTTTCATGGCCTATGTGTGTGGTGGGTGTGTGTGTTTAATGTAATTATACCCAACACCAAATATATATATTTATAAATTTATATTTATTATATTTGTAAAATTATATATTTGTAAAATTATATATTTATAATTATAAATAAATAAATATTTTTTAAAAGTATTTGAATTATTATAAATAATTAGTTATATATTAAAATAATTATAAAATTATAATAAATATTTAAATAATGGATATATTTAATATATATTTATATATAATTATATTTATATATTATATATATAATTATATATATATATATATATAATGATATATATACATTTATAATTATCTACAAATATTGATAAATATATTTAAAAATATATTTACTAGTATATCTATTTATAATTATAATTATACATTTTTTATTAGCACTAATGTTTTAGTGCTGATAAAGATACCTTTTATCTGCACTTTTTTGTTAGCTTTGATAAAACCCCCTCATATTTTTAAAATAACCTAAAAAAAACCGATTTCATGCCCAACCCTCAAGATCTCACAGAAGTCCAGTGCTACAATATCTCACCCTCGACCTCCTCTCAGATGAATCAAGCCTCAAATATAAGGCATGCTATCCTTTTTTCATCCTCTCCCATTTCTTCCTTGTTCAGGTTCCATGGTGTGTGTTAGTGTAACATTTTATTAGATCAGTGTTGTCATGGTTTCTGCAGTTTCCATCTCCTTAATTTTATCCTCTATCCATGTTATTCATTCTTCTTTCTCACCACTTCGTGCTATTATTTGAACCCAACTTCACATTATTCTCGATCTGTAGGGTGTTCAGGTTCTTTTTTGGGTATGTTTGATTATTAGTTATTTCTAGGTTTTTGTATTACTCATATTTAACACAATTTTATGTTTATTGGTTCTGGAATTAGGTTTTATTTTAATGGGATAGTTTTGGACACACATATTTTGTGGTATTTATTGATTTAGAGTCGTTATAGGGGTTATGAATTATAAATATGATGAGTTATTTATTGTATAATTCATGGTGTATTTTTGAGTTATGAATTAAAAATATGGATACAGGTTGATTGTTTGGGATATGAGATTGGTTGGATTTGGTGACATGTGATCTATTTAGATGTGCTTGTCATTGGTTTTGAAGGTTCTTTAGTGTATGGATTTTAGACTTAGTGGCTGTCAAAATTCATGAAAATATATCATAGAAATTCTCAGAGATTAGAAGTCATATAATTGGGCGGATCTTATAGTTATTCCATGTTATCCTGGATTACTAATATATTATGGTCTTATGAATTTAATTTAAATAGATATTATATAGTTTCAATAGATTTTTCAATTTTGTTGATGTGAATTTGCTCATCTTATGATTCATAATTTGTCATAGTATTTATTGAAATTCAAATCTAGTACCCCGTACTCGATCTTGTCACATAACCCCATACTCTTCAAGTGTCACACACATTATCTTGACTTCTAATCTGGTATAAATGTAACCCTTGGGTATATTTCTAAGACATTATATTTTATAGACAACCGGTAGGTAAGGGAATCCACTTGACTTATCACCTCAATTAATTTTCATATAACTAGAGTGTACATATTTTAACCTCAACCAAATTATATAATTAGAGTCACTTATTCAAACATGAACTTGAATAATATAACATTCAACAAACCACAACTGACCTATGGTAAAGAGTGTTTCAACGGTTATATGAAAGTTTGGTTTAATATCCAAGAAGTATTAATTTACTATGAAAAAACAACAAAAAATTAATATATATACCTAAATATAACACCTATAAACTATAATTGATTTATGAGAGTTAATGTGTAGAATTTTTTATGAAAACCTTATTCCCAAAATGGGTTCTCTTATGATATTATTTATATTTTTTTCTCATTTCCATCTTTGATTATTCATCAATAGGTTTGATACAATTTTGTTTCCCGTTAATACTCTCATTTACCTTCTAAAACATGGACAATTAAATTAAATGTGGTTATACATATTATTTATTATAATACCTTTGTTGATATTGAAGTTATTATGTGTAAAATTGAACCTAAGAAATCCTAAAAAATTAATAAAAATAGTCTATTAGAAACTCATAACATTTTTTTAATTTATTTGTTACCATTTCAACCCAAGCACTACCATAAGAATGACCGAGTTTAAATCCACAATAATTTTATGAAAACCTTTCCAATGAATTTATAAGGAACTAAATATTTAATCATATAGTGTTTTCTTGGTGTTTTATAGGAGTCAATTCTAAAACTCCTTAGTGGATTGATTGGATAGGGACTATCATGATAGATAGATTTAATAACACACTATAACATTTGAATTGTTTTTTATTTTCCTTATGATTATATATTTATCAGTTGATTCCATTAATGTGTGATTATGTAGTTGAGAATTCTAATCATTAATAAATATTTGTATTGTTAAATTAATTTTATTATCATAAAAAAATCAATATAATGATGATATCACAACTAGAAATATAGGATATGGCCACACTTTTTATTACCACAGTTTGGAAAATCATTGTTGTTGGGAGCCTAAAGCCATAGTTTCTAAAAACCGTTTATATAAGAAAACATATACCCATTGTTATATGAAACTGTGGATACTGGTTTCATAGGAAAACCCATAAAATGTGGGAAATTTGTGGGAAAGGGCTACTGCCACAGTTTAGTAAACCATGGCCATAGTCGCCTATTTCCAAAGTATAAACCATGGAAATATGTTTTTTAGTTTTTAAATGATTAGAAATTATAATTATAAATAATTATATATATATATATACATACATTTAGTAGTGATTTGATTAGAGGTAAAGTCTTTGTAAGAATATAGAAAAGGTCAGAGGGTCAAACGTTGCTAAAAAAATTTATTTTTCTAAAGTTATTTCCACAGTTTCAAACTGTGGAAATAGACACCTAATCCATAGTTATAAACCATGACCATAGACACTTATTCACACAATTTAAAATATTACAATAGCCTCATATTTCTATGGTTTAAATAGTGGCTATAACTACATATTTCCATAGTTTAAACCAAGGAAATAGGTCAGACCCTATCCCAACATCTATAATGACCACAACTTTGAAAATCATTTCCATAGGCTAGGACCATGATTTTTGACAATATCTCCACAATTTGAAACCAAGGCCATATAATGATTTTATAGTTGTGTATATGTATAATTAGAAAAAACTTGATCTCAATGTAGTCCATTGTCAGATCCAGTAAGCGATCTAGTAATCATACTTGATCAAATCACTCTTACAACACATTTTGTATCACTATTTCCATCTCAACCCACATTTCCATGACTGACCATTTGACCACTGAATTTTATATGTTTTTTCCTTTAATCTAATAATAACCATCCAAAAGATAATTATAACTATTAAAAAACAACCTATAAAAATCTTCTAAAGTTAATAGAAAGATGATATGTATGATTAGAGAGTTAACTAAATTAAAAATATAAATTAATTTAAAAAATTTATGTTATGAATTTTAATTTACATTAATAAAAATCTCTCAATAAAATATACTTTATTCATTATTATAGAGATAATAAATTTATAAATCCATATCAAAATTAAAAAAAGCAAGAACAATAATTTATAAGGTAACTCTTCCATAAAAAAAATTCATTTTCAAACATATTTATTTAGGATTATTATATTAATATATTTTTTGTAAGTGATTTATTTTAGTAATAAATCCACTTTTCTAGCATTATCAATAATATATTTTCGAATTATATTTCAAATAATGATTTTAAATCGATTAATTTATGATATATAGTATATTAGAACATGGTAAATGGAAATAAATGAGAGAGGAATCATTTATGATTGAAGTGGATACCTATAATTGGTAATATTTAATAATTTTAAGAAATGAGGATCAAGGGTTTACTGGTACTTTTCCAAGGTCAAATTTCTTATATGATTTCAACTTCTCACTGCGTTTTCAGGTTCTTCAAAATAACTATACTTGAAATTTTTCCTCTGATAGGTGTTGGTCACCTGAACTTTCCCACTCCTTTAAATCTCCACTCATACTATGAATGAAACACCAAAAGAAAAACAGAAACCAAGAGATGAAATGAATAAAAACCAAATCCTACAACTTTTTAGACTCCCACCTAGAAAGGATATAAGAACCATCCTAGAATTACCTCTATTTCTTCATAGTAAACTAATAAATTCTAAAATTAATTCCTCAGACCAAAGGAATTTTCATTTTTATAGAGTAATTAATGGTAATATTTGAATATTGAAATTGTAATAGATTTATTAGCATGAATGTGTGTATGACCATCCAATTGATCCTTCTAGCAGTCACACCAATCATAGAGCCCCTTGTACAGATCAAACTATTACTTCTTCTTTTTTCATCCTTAAGTGAAAACTAAGAAATTTTGTTTGGTTTCTTTCCAAATCGATGCATGCGAGCATTTAGATTTAAAGAGACAACTATCATTATCTTTAGATTCATCTCTCAAATTGTTATTATCACGTTTTTTAATTAAGACTCATCACCCATATCTTATAGACATGAACTTATGTTTCTTGAACTACATTGAGTAGTAGTCATCCCATATCGGGTACTAGTGATAATTTTGGATGAATTCAAAGGACAAAACCTAATTCCAGTAGAGAAATTATTTTCTTAAATTGAATTACCCATTTCCACTAAAGATTACTGAAATCATTTGAAACAGTCAAATGTTGGATTCTACTTATTAGAATTATCTATATCTTTCACCTTTTATTATGAATATATTATGTGTATTTATTTATTATTTTTACAAAATGAAAATTAAATGGACCTAATATGATGGATATGAATAAACATAGATGCCTGATAGTCATATAAAAAAAATACTATGAAGATGGAGTTAAAGAGTTCATCATGTTTTCAATAGAACATGTATACAAATCTTCTCAAATACTCTATCGATGTTTACATGGTTGTTATCTTAGAAAAAATATTACTTAAGGATTAGATTTGTCACATAATAAATTAGGGTTATAAATTTTGGACTATACATGGGAAAAAATTGAATGTACACACTAATTGGGATGATACTAAGATTTAGGGATCATTTTATATGAATAGTAGTATAAATGATGATGGAGATTGTGTAGAAAAAATGAAAATGAAAATTGAATATAAACTTTTATATTTTCCAATGTTTTTTGAGAAGTTAAAAAGATATTCTGTGAGACCAATTTATATTGGTTTTAATAAATAAACGAAATTGTTAGCTTTATGGAAGTTTTATAACTTCATAGTTGGCAATGGTTGGAGTGACAACAACTTTTCAAAACTAATTGCTCACCTGAATGATATGATACCAGAATAAAATGAACTTCCTTATTGAAAATATGATGCTAAATGAATGCTACATTGAATGGGAGTGATCTATAAAAATATAGAAGCTTATCCAAATGATTGTAAATTTTTTCATAAGGACAATGGATCACTCATAAAATTCCCTTAGTGTGGCAAAAATAAATATATGAAATATGAATCAAAATATGTATGGTACATTCTTATCATTACATGGTTTGGAAGACTATATGAATGTTAAGAAATATAATTCTAATTAACATGAAAAATATATACAAGAAATAAATATGAGAAACTACATTTTCCAGAAGTCTCTAATCTGTGGGAGAAAATTGATTATAATTATCCTGTATTTTGAAATGGGTCAAGAAAATTCTATCTTGCATTATCTATATATGGAATAAATACTTTTGGTGCACAAAGTAGTACTCATAGTACATGGCCAGTCATGTTGGTAAATTATAACTTGCTACCATGGTTATACATAAAAGAAAAACTACATTATATTGTGTCTTCTTATATCTAGACCAAAAAACATGGTAATTTTATTGGTTTATATTTGGATCCATTGATTTAAGATCTGAAATTGATGTGGGATACATGGGTTACAATGTATAATTGTCATAAAATTTGAGAATTCACATTTAGGGCCATATTGTGTAGGATAATAAATGAATCTAAAGATTATGAAATTTTTTTAGGCTATGACATTTGAGGAATGTTGGGGGGTCCCATTTTTGAAGAATGGGAACACTTATTCTGGTTGAAACCTTCCTCAAAGAATTTTTTTATGAAATAATAAATTTTTATATTGATGAGATAAATACCAATCCCAGATGACATCATTCAATGAGAACATAGAACAAGGTGCATAACCATATCTAATAATGGGACATAAAAGTTTTGATAAAGTAAAATATATTGAAACTATTGGTAAATAATTTTTGAAAAAACATAAAAAATCAAGTTAGAAAAAGTGATCCATCTTCATTGTTACAAAATCAAGTTGGTACCAGTGAAGGGTAAAGGGTGTAGTTTTCTTCCTCAAGTTGCTTACACTCTATCATGACATGGAAAATTTTAATTTTTCAATTTTATGGGGTAAAATTTCCATAGGGTTATTCATAAAATATCAAAAATGTCATGTCAATGACTAATTTTAAGTTATGTGGACTAAAATCACACAGCTTTAATTTATTCCCATCATTTTACATTACATTCTGACAAAATATATATGACAGAGAATAACCAAATGATGAGTCTTTTTCAATGTAATATGTCGTAAAGTTATAGACCTGATGATGTTTCTAATTATAAATAAAGAGGTTGTAGCCATATTATATTAATTAGAGAGGTTCTTCCAACCATCATTCTTTAATATAATTGTCCAAAGGATGGTTCACATAGTTATATATGTTAATATTTTTGGTTCTTTTCATTACATATGGATGTACCCCACCGAATAGTATATAAATATTTTGAAAGGGTTTTTCCAAAATTTAAGTCTTTCTGAAGGTTTTATTATAGAATGATATATTGTTGAATAATATATTTAATTATTTACCTATTATGTATAAGATGTTGATAGTGTTGGTCTCAAAATTACTCATTACTTTGGACAACTTATGAGAGAAGGTATTTCCTTAAGAGATGTATTAACAATTAACATCATAGAGTGGGATCAAGTGAAACTTTACATTTTAAATAATAGTGAAGATGTTGGTACATAAATAGAAACTCACACATCAATTATTATATATTTAAATCCGTTAAGGGCTGAAGTGTGAATATCAAATACACATAATCAATAGTTTATAGGATGGTTCCCAGATCATATTTATAGGGAGTTATCTGAAAATATGAATTCAATTACCAAAAAACTTTTATGGCAATCAAGGGGACCAAATGAAAATATTATATCTTAGAATGGTTTTGTAATCAATTTTTATACATTCTATACAAAATAACATGATAATTTTTATATGATGAAAAAAAGGGATTACACTTGTGGAAGAAGTAATTCACATATTTGGTTCTATAGATAGAAATCCAATTTATGAAAATATTCCATATTTTGGAATTATCGAACAGATATAGGAGTTGAATTATATAACATATCAGGTGAGTATATTCTTTTTCAAATGGGTTGACAATAGGAGTGCACTGAAAGATGATGAAATGGGATTTGTGAAGGTTAATTAAAAGTTTCTAAGTGGAAAAGTACAATCTATTCATAATGGAATTAAAATAAATGAACATATTTTATGTATTAGATCCAAAAAACAATAATTTTTCAATTATCCTATTGGCGACTGAAACAACTTTTTTGCAAGATGAAAATTCTATAGAGGAAGACCCTTTCATTAAGAGATAACAATTAGTCCATAGCAGTACCAATGTAAAAAATGTCTTGTATAGTAGCGGGTTCATATACAAGGTATTATATTCTTGATAGATGATCCAAATCCATTTAATTTATTTTAAAAAATATAGATAGTTTAGTGAGAATCTTAAAATGTTTTTTAATATACTATACTTTTCTTCATAATATTTTGAGTTCCATATAATATTAAAAAAATATTAATTAAAATTTTCACTAATCTTGTAGAAAATATCTTATGAAGATGTTGATGTTACCAATCCTAGGAAAAATTAGGCAGTTGGTATTGAAACCGAAAATTTATTAGTTGATCAATGTAACACCATGAGTTTTTATGGACCTTTTTTTTCTAGAATAAATTAAATTTTCATTTATTTCTTTCAATGCACTAAATAAAACATTCCTTTCTCATGAAACAAACTCGATGTATGTTACATAGAACATCGACCAAGCATATGTTACATGAATCAACGACTTGGCATATGTTACATGCAACAACGACTTGGTGTACGTTATACACATTACTGATGTTTCTACGAAACATTTTTTTATTGCTATATTTATTTAAATGAGATAATTATAACCTAATCACTAAACATAGTAATATGAATAGTAATAACCACTTTTCAAATATTGTTTTAATTTTTTTTATATAAATAAAACATATTGATAATAAAAGATATAATTTTTGGTAAAGTCCTTATATGTTTAAAAATACTATTTTCTCAAATTAACTACATTTAAAGTCCCAAAAAAATAATAAAATATATTTTTGACACATTTATAAATATAAAATGATAAAAAAAATTATTTTAAAATTTAAACATTAGATTAGGGATAATTTTTAGGATTTTTTTAAGAAACTTTGTTTATTGGATGAATAGTTAAAAGTATAGGATTCTAATTCAACATTATCTCTTCATATAATTTATTAATAAGGAAAAATTATTTATTAATTTGGTTTAAAAGTTTAATTAGATAATTTTTTATAAATTAATCCAATTTATGTTATTTTAATCAATTTCACTTTGAAATTGGGTAAAAAACATAGCAAACTTTTGGACATTTTTTATATTAAAAACTTGTAGTGTCGTCCCGTCAGAGGGATTACTTTGAAATTTAATTATTTAACTTCTATGATTTTAATTTTTAAAAATGGATTAAATATTTTAAATAATTATAGTTTATAATTTTTAATAATTCTAACATAGTTTTTGAAATTATATTTTAGTGAAAGTGATTAAACATAATTACAACGATTATGAGAAAGATTAGGTTAACAATGTACAAATCCTTAAATTTAAGACCCCAAATGACCTAGAAACCTATCCTGCACGCATTGGATGGAAATTATTAATAAATTAACCTTAAACTATTTATTTTTTTGGTTTGGTATGACTTATTTTAGGTAAAAAACTATGGTACACCAAACTTGTTTTCAAAAATGCCAATTGTGTCCTTTCCCTTCCTTATAAAAGGCCACCAATTCTCCCTCTTCTTCAAACCTCTAAAACCAAGAAATTTACTATAATATATTCCAAATACACTTCCCAACATACATAAATTACTAATATAAGAATTATCTTGTTCATAAATAAATCCAAGAAAGATGCTTGACACAAATCAAAAGGAGTTACCTGATGAAGAGGTAACGTCTTGTATCAGGCTCGTTTCTATTATTTTCTTTTTATACAACCTGTAGTAAATTTATTCCAACAGTGTATAAAAAATAGTATTTGAAATATACTAGGATGTTTTTATGATAATGTTTGTATCTAAACTTACCAACACTTCCACCTAATGGGTAATAAATATACTATTTACATGTACAACAAACTATTACCTCCCAAAATAATGATTATTCATTTTTCTTTTGCCGCATCTCATGGTTGGAATTATGATGGAAAATATATTTAGTTTTTTTATATATTATATTTATTATTTAATTTATCTTATTTCATTATTTTTACAACACATATCTTTATACCTTCCATTTTGTGTAAATATAATAATTACGTTTGAGGAAGTGTGGACTACTGCCCACTCAAAGCAACGTGATTCATTCACACACAACATAGAATTCATTAAGGATATGTTTAGTATAATTTTATGATATATATGATATAATAATTAAAAATTAATAATGATATATATATATATATATATCATTTATCTTCTTTCTTTTAATATGACAATAAAAATAGAAACAACGTTCATGCGTACGTACGACTTACAGTCTCTATTAACAGTGTATTCCATTTCATACTTCTATATTAAATAAATTAATATCAAACAAATATAATGAGTGTAAATTATTTTAATATCATGTTTTAAATTCTATAATGTATGATATAATTATAATGACCAAATTTATAACAAATTGAGACACATGTGAAGAACAAAGTGAATATTACACAAAGTTCAACCTTAACATAGGATTGTTAACAAGAAGGTAATATAAGTTCATAATAAAAAAATATATGGTATTAAATATAATAAAGTGATTCTATATAATAGTTATAATACAATTAAATTTATTAGACAAGAATATTTTATGAGTACAAAGAGAGTCAAGACAAAAGGTATGATAACTTCATCTCACATTTAATTTCTGTGAGATACATGATTTATTTTCCACCCATTCCTTTTATGTGGTGTTTATAATTATGATGTTTGAATTATATTATTATTATAATTATATTAATTGGTATTTACATACCCATTTTATGATCTTTATTTCATGGGTTTTATGTTTCAAATGTTACCAAATCGGTAAAATAGTTTTTTCTCAATTTTCCTTCTTTGTGAATCAGGTTTTTTAGGAAGATAAAATTCTTTTTGAAGTGTATATAATTCAATTTTACATGTTATATCATGAATATACTTATTTTATTGATATTTTAAGAATAATTTAATTTTCTTTTCTTACATGGAGTTTATGATCTCACATTACCAAGTGATAAGATTTTATTCAAACAATATCATCACTTTTCATGATTGTTTATACTTATGATTATTTTGATGAAATATTATGATAAATCTCACAAGAACACTGATGAGTTTCCTTATAATATTTTTATTCATCATATATCCATGTATTAGTACCATTTCCCACTCTTTGGTTCTTAAGATAATTAAATAAATGTTTTTATGAAAAATCTGACTGTATCTATCTCTTCGGACAGAAATCTGTTTTAGTTTGATAACAATGTTTTCAAAAATATTTTCATTTTATTCAAATGATCCTTGAAGATAATTTTCAAGGAAAAAGAATTTTAAATATTTTTTATAATTTCTAAATATTCCTTTACAAGTTTTCAAAAATGAATTTCAAAGAAAAAGTTTTTCAAAATGTTTTATGCTTTAAAAATCATTTTTCAAAGAAGAAATGATATTTTACTCAAGAGATGTATTTATAAGATATGTAAAATATTATGTACCATATAAGAAAACAAAAATTTCTATCACTCATTCATTTATAGGGAAACTATTCATTGTTTAAGTTCATATTCTTTCATTGAATGGATTATGTTTTGATGGTATAATGTTTATGAAACCCATTTCTCTTTCATAAGTTATAGGCTTTTGAAACCCGCTTCTCATAATGGGTTATGTTTATGATGAAATTATTACAAAACCTATCTTTCTCTATAGTTAATGATATGATTACATTTTTATAATACCCATTTCATTTTGTGGTTTATGATATTATTATTTATGATATTTTGGAACAAATAAGTATGATTTAATTATGATATGGGTGGGACCTATATCTCCCTCCAATGTATTGGGTAAATATTTAAATCTAATGAGATAGAGATGGATGGAATGATAAATGAAATCAGTTTAGTAATATAGGGCTTGAATGAGAAATTAAATAGGTTCAATAATACAGTGATGTAATGATGAGTGAACTCAGTTCAGTAAATCAGGGTTGGAAGAGGGTGTGAAGCCGGTTCAGTGATGTAATTTTTTCCACTAAAATGGTATTCAAAGAAATGCCTCGACTAATATAGAAATAATATTATATGATTAAGTGTTTACCATAATTATATGTTTTATTCCTATGTTATCATTTCATAGCTTATGTTCTTTATTTCATTATGATTCATGTCTTATAAACTTCCATGTTTTATACCATGATTTATGTTTATATTATTTTAAATTTCAGGTATGATCTTCTTGTTTTCATGATCTTGTTTTCATAACCTTATAAAAATGATTTGGATTATATATCTCCATATTTTAACCTTACTAAGAATCTAAACACACCCCTTTTTATGTTTCATTCCCCCTAGTTATGAAGATGTTGATTATGTTTGTTGTGTGTAAGAAGGCTTACAATAAAGAAGAACGTAGTGGGAGATGGTGTAGTTTATTTATGTTCTAGAGTTTATATTTCCATGTTTCCAAAGGAAATAGAATATTATGGTCTTTGGGTGTCTATTTGTATAATGTTTTAAGTATTCTGAAAAAGTTATATAATGTTAATATATGAAAAGTTACGACTGTTATAATAGGGATTAGAGCCAAGTTTAGTTAATCTTTAGAATATTATATGAGAAAACCATTATGAGAACCCTAAAGATAGTCTAAGGATAAGTATACGGATAAATAAAATTTTAGAAAAATGTCTTGGAATATTGATAAAGGATAGATTAAGTGGTTTCCAAGAAATAGATCCCTTTCTAGTCACTACAAGTGAATGTGTCTTTGAAAAAAATGTACCTTGGGGTACCAACTCCAACAAGATGTCTCAAACCTAACATAGTATAATATGGTACACAACAATGGGACTTTCTATACACCTTCTTAGCACTCCTGGGGGGAATTATTTGGGAATTCACAAACTCTTCATGAAACATTATGAAGGATTTGAATATAAGTTTTCTCTAAAGAACTTCAGATAAACCAAAGGTGTAATATATTAAGGATATTATCATCACTTAGACATCATATAAGTGAATTTTCATGATTAGGTGGTTCCTCAATATGATAATTATTTACTACTTTATGATTTTTGGTTTTAGTCAATTGATGAAACCTAATGGAACTATGTTAACGGTGATTGTGATGGAAAATTAAATTATTTCCCTCACGATAAACCAAATACTATGTGATCTAGAATAAAAAATATTGTTGTTATGCCCACAAAACACTCTCAAGCTATGAATCATGGAAGACTTCCAAATGAGAAAAGGCGGGAACAATATTCTGTTGAGTCCTTAATGTGGCAATGTCCACCTTCTATAAGAGGGAATTCTAATACACTTGTTGGTGAACAATGGATTGGTACCACTGAAAAGATTTTGTTCCATTATTCAGTGTTCAGAAAATGGGAAAGTTATTCTGGTTGTTTATCATTTAAAAGGTGAAGCAAACCAATGGTGGGCTTTAATCAAGAATACGTGGCAGCAAGATGAGATCAAATCCATGGATTTGGGTGAGTTTAGGAACTTATTTTTCAATAATTACTTTCCTTGTATTCATTATAGCATGATTGAGAAAGAGTTTCTTGAGTTGAAGAAAAGTTATGATTAATAAATCTATACCTATGAGGATAATTTCACAAGTATTATGAGGTAAACTTCAGGAATTATCATCTAAACCAAAAGTAAAGTTGATAGGTTCTTTAGTGGCTTCAAGAAAAGTCTCAAAAGGGCAGTGGCTATAATATACCTTAGTAGCTATGAAGATATCGTGAGTTATGAAATCAAGGATGAAATGGAAGTTTGAGTCAAATATCAACCTAACAATTTTGACAATAAAATGAATATGGAGTTCAAAGGAAACTCTAAAAACCATTGAGAAATGAATATGAGTTTTCCTTTTTTCTATAAATATGGGAAGAATCATGGAGGAATTTTCCTTAATGGTTCTAGTAAATGTTTTATGTGTGAAAATAAATATCACTAGGAAATTTATTGTCGAAGTTATGGGAAATTTTTTTCTTACAGTTATAATGGAGAGAAAGTTGCATAGAATGAACCTCCCACAATTCAGTGCGACTTGGGTAATGAGAATAAGAATTATGTTAATCAGTTCCCAACCCCAAGGGATGGTGATGATGATTGGTATTAAGAAGCTCTTAAGCTGAGGGACAAGGGGAAATCAAATGAAATCTCTATTTCTGATTAGGGGTGCGATATTGATGTGATGAAACGTACACTTATCATGCACTATAGAACTTCTAATGTGATATTTTGATTTTTGATCTTCTAAATCATTAATATCTGAACAATTTTCTAATGATGTTAAGATTCCACCAAAATAACTAGATGTGGAATTAGTAGTGAAAACCCCTAATGGTATGATTATTTCATCCAAAGTCTATGATTCCACTCTTATTGAAGTTTGATGGAATGTGCTTCTTGAAAATCTTGTCATTCTTCATTTGGTTCAATTTTTTTGTCATATTAGGCATGGATTGGATTTCTCTACATAAATTCCACATCAATTTTCAAGGATGGGATGTTACATTTAATATTTCAAAACCTCATATGATCATCCATCATTATGATGATAATCATGTGATTCATGTGGAGATTACATATAGTGCATGGATCTTAATTCCTATTAAAAAGGGTTTTTTTTATCTCAAGTGGTTGGGGATAAAATTGACATTGATGATATGACTATTGTTCAATAATTTTTGGATGTATTTCTAGAAGATTTTCTAAGTGTTCCACTAAAATGTGAAGTTGAGTTCTCAATAGAAATTATACCTGGTTCCACACCAATATCAAAGTCTCCTTATAGAATGTCCCTAATTGAGTTGCAATAATTAAGGATTAAAATACAATAAAACCTTGATTAGGGATTAATTCATTCTATTTCTTCACCTTGGGGTGCACCCATTATCTTTGTAAAAAAGAAAGATAGATAAATGAGACTCTGTATTGATTATCTAGAGTTGAACAAAATCACAATAGGAAATAAGTATCATATTCTTTGTATTTGTGACATTTTGGATCAAATGCATAGATCTCAAGAATTTTCCAAGATTTAAATTCATTCATCAATTGAGGGTTGAGAAGGAGGATATACACAAGGGGATATTCCATACTAAGTATGAACTCTATGAATGTGTAGTGTTGCCTTTTGGACTTACTAATTCCCCTACTACCTTCATGGATATAATGAATAGAGTTTTTAGAGATTACCTAGATCAGTTTGTGGTAGTATTTATATATGATATTCTTATATATTAAAGGATAAAGGAAGAGAATGAATACCACTTGATAATTTACTAAAAACCTTAAGGAAGTAGAAAAGATATTTAAAATTTAAAAATTGTGAATTTTGGGTGAAAAAGGTTTCATTTTTGGGTCATATAATCTCAATAGATGGTATTACTATAGATCCATCAATGAAGGACTGTATAGAATATTGGCCTAGTCAAAAAATGGTTACTGAGATATGTAGCTTTCTTGGTTTAGCTAGATATTATCGAGGGTGTTCAGATAATTTTTCATGGTTAAATAATCCTTTGACCAAGTTAACTTGGAAGGGTATAGAGTTCCTCTAGGAAGATGAGTATGAAGAATATTTCAAGGAACTGAAGAGGGGTTAGTGAGTGAACCTATTCTTACATTACCCTAAAGTAGAGAAGAGTTTTTAATCTATATAGATTCATCCAATAAGGGATTAGGATATGTTATTATGTATAATAACATGGTTATCATTTATGCATCACAACAATTGAAGATTCATGAGAAAAATTATCAAACTATTGATTTTGAGTAAGCAGTGGAAGTTTTTCAATAAATATATAGTGGAATTTTCATTATGAAAAAAAGTGTGATATATATACCAATCATAAAAGTCTAAAATATATATTCACATATAATGAGTTGAACATGTTCCAGAGAATTTGATTAGAGTTGATAAAAGATTATGACTACTTACTACATTACCACCCCAAGAAAGAGAATAAGGTGGCCACTACTTTGAGTTGGAATGATCATTCTAGATTATCCATGATAAGGTCCGCTAAAGATCCAATATTTTTGGATTTGAAAAGTATGGATTTAGAAAATCCTCAAAGAAGGGGAAAAATATTATCTTTCTCAAATTATTTTTCAATCCTCTATTCAAGTGAAGATTAAGGAGGTGTATAAGGATGATGTAGAGATGAAAATGAAAGTTATAAATTTTCCTAAGTTTAACCATAATTATGATGGAATGATAATGTTTATGAACTGTGTATGTGTTCCTCCCATACTATATTTGAAGAACGATCTATTAGAGGAATCTCATAGTACTTCATTATATATTCATCTTTGAAGTACAAAGATGGGTAAGGACTTGACCTAATACCTATGGTGAGATGGCATGAAGAGAGATCTCACAGAGTTTGTATCTTAGTTCTTGGTATACCAGAATGTTAAGGCCGAAATACAAATGTCAAAGGTGATGTTTCATCCATTACCCATACTAGAATGAAAATGGGAGAACTTAACAATGGATTTTGTCATTATACTACCAAAAACCTATAAAGGGTTTAATTATATATGGGTTGTAGTTGATATCCTTAATAGGTATGCACACTTCATCGCTATTAGAGAATAATTCTATCTAGATCAGCTTTCCTGGATATACATAAATGATTTGGTAAGGTTACATGGAGCACCACATTCCATTATATTAGACCAAGATATGAGGTTCACCTGAATGATCTGGGAAATTCTTCAGCAAGCACTTGATATATAATTCCGTTTCCACACTGATTATCATCACTAGACAAATGGTCAGTCAAAAAGAAAAATTCAAACACTATATTATATGTTGAGATTTTATTCTTTGGATTTCAAAGGAGGTTGGGATTAAAAAATTTATCTAGTTGAGTTTTACAACCAAAATAATTTTCAGTCAAGAATTAATATGGATCCTTATGAATCCCTATAGGGGAAGAAATGTAGACATAAAACATTATAGGATGAGGTTGGAGAAAAAAATCTATTGGGACTTTAGATCATTGAAGAAATGGTCGAGAAGGCTAGAACCATTCAGCATCATATCAAGAAAGCTCAAAGTAGGCAGAAGAGTTATGTTGATAACTGATTGTCTGATCTAGAATTTGAAGTTGGTGAAAAGTTGTTTCTACAAATCGCACCTAGGAATAAAGATATGCATTTCAGAAATAAAAGGAAACCAATCCCCAGTTATATCAGTCCCTTAGATATTATTGATCGTATCAGGGTGGTATCCTATCACTTGGAACTTCCCTTAAATCTCTCCCAAGTCCATGATGTGTTCCATTTTCTATCCTGAGGAAGTACATGATTGACCCTTCACATTTATTGAACTCAAAGTTCATACCGTTAGAGCATGATATTTTTTATGAAGAATAACCGATTGAAATTATGGACAAATCAGAGAATGTTCTACAAAATAAGACCACTCAACTTCCCAATATTTTGTAGAGTAATAAAAAATTAGAGAAAACTATGTGGGAACTTAAGGATATGATGAAGTATAAGTATACTCATTTATGTTTACCCATGTGATGAATTTTTAGGGATAAATTCATTTTATGGGGGGGTGGTAAAATATAACACATAGAGTTTTTTGGGGTCATTTTTTCTCAAATAAATTAAAATTTAATTTATGTCCTGTAATGATCTAAGTCAGATATTCCTTTAACATGACACTATATAGATGTACATTACATGGAAAATTTACTTAGTTTATATTACATAGAAAAACAATTTGTCAAATGTTACATGCAATAGTAACTTGGCATATTTTACCCACAACACTGATGTTTCTACGAAACATCATTTTGTTATTATAATTATTTAAATGAGACAATTATAAACTAGCAATTAAATATAGTAATATGAATAGTAATAGATAATTTTAAAATATTGTTTATAATTTCTTTATATAAATAAAACATATCGATATTGAACAATATAACTTTTTGTAAAGTCCTCATATGTTTAAAAATACTATTTTTATAAATGAACTACTTTTAATATTCTTTTCTAAAAAATAAAAAAATTAATTTTATACACATATAGAAAATTAATTTTATTAAATAAACTTAAATTTTGATTATGTAATGTTAAAATTATATTAGGGTGATTTTTTTACATTTTTCTAAGAAACTTTAGTTTTTCATGAATAGTGAAAAATATCAGATTTTAATTCAAAAATGCATTTTAGTATAATTTATTTATAAAGATAAATAATATTTTAATTTTTTAAAAAGTTCAATTAGATCATATTTTTATTAATTAATCCCATTTATATCATTTTAATGCATTTTATTTTGAATTTGTTATAAAAACGTAGCAAATGTTTGCCAGTTTTTACTTTAAAAACCCACAATGTCATCCCATCAGCATGATTATTTGTAAAATAATTTATTCTTATTACGTGATTATAATTTGAAAAAAAGGATTCCATATTTTTAATACACTAAATTTATAATTTATATTAAGTTCAACTTAGTTTTTGAAGAAAACAATTAGTGAAATTGATCAAACTTAATTACCACGATTAAGAGAAAAATCAGGTTAACAAAGTACTAAACCTTATATTTAAGACCCAAGATGACCTAGAAACTGGTCAAAAACCCATTTTATAGATAGTATTTGTTCATCAACCTTCCATTATTGAGTTTTTATTGGTTTTTATTAATATTTTTAGGTAAAAACGTGGGAATATCTAACTTGTTTTAAAAAAATTCCAACTCCATCCTTACCCTTCCATATAAAAGGCCACCACAACTCCCTCTTCTTCACACATCTCAAAAAAATTAGGTTTGGAAAATATCTTCCCAATACACTCTCCTAAATCCATACCTTCCTATTATAATACTTCTTTTTGTAATAATGAAATCCATGTAATCCTTTTAGCATAAACCAAATGAAGTTTCCCAATTAAGAGGCAATGTTTTCTCTAAATCCCATTTATTTTATTTTCTTTCTCCACCCCCAAAACTTTATTTATTAAATGAATGTTTAATTTTTTTATAATAAATATAATAGGATATGTTTATTCTAAGGATTAATTATATACTTTAACACACTTCTATGTAATGGGTAATGAATATACCGTTAACGTGTACACCGAACTACATCCTTACAAAATGATGATTGTTCATTTTTCTTTTACCACCTCTCATGGTGGAAATTATGATGGAATATATGTTTATATATGTTATATATAGTATTTATTTTGTCTTTACGGTTCTTTAATCCTTTTTACAACACATATATTTATTCGTTCCATTTGGTGTAAATAAAATAATTTCGTTTGAGGAAGTGCGGACTACCCCCCCTTAAAACGATTTGATTCATTCAGACATTACATGGAATGAATTAAGGATTATATTAGTGAAATTATATTAAATATATGATATAATAATTCTACTATAATAATGATATATATATATATATATAGTCATGTTATTTACCTTCTTTCTTTCAATACTATAAGAAAAATGTAAACAAGATTCATGCGTATGTACGACTCAACATCTCCATGACAGTGTATTACATTTCTTACTTATATATTCTATAGATTATTATAATAGAAATATAATTAATATATCAGATATTTATATAATTATCTAAATTATATAAATCAAGATATAATTATCTGTACCCAAGATATAACTAATTAAGACACATGTGAAGAACAAATAGAAATTACCTGAATTGAAACCTTAACACGTGATTGTTAACAAGAGGGTATTGTAAGGTCATAATAAAACCATATATGTTATTACATATAAGAAAATTTTTCTTTAAAAGTTTTATAATAATCTTACATTTATTATATAGGAACCTTGTATGAGTACGAAGAGAGTCAAGACACAAGGTAAGGGAATATCATCTCACTTTTTATTTTCGTGAGATACATGTTTTATTTGCCACCCACTCATTTTTTTGTGGTGCGTATACTACCCATGGATAAATTATATGATTATTATAATTATATTAATTGGTATTTTAAATCCCCTTTCATGATATTTATTTCATAGGGTTTAGGTTTTAAAAGCTTCCAAATCGGTAAAATAGTTTTGTCTCAATTTTTCTTCTTTGAGACTCATGTTTTCTTATGCACAAATAATTCTTTTTTGAGGTGTATATATTTACATTTTAATTATTATATCATTATTTTAAATATTTTCATTATATTTTAAGCTTCATGTAATTTAATTTCCTTAAATGGAGAGTATGATCCCATATTACCAAGTGATGAGAGTTTATTGAAACACTCTCATTGATTTTCAAGATTGTTTAGGCTTATACTTCCTTTTACGAAATATTATGATCCATATCTCAAGATAAATCATGAGTTTCATTATCATAAATTTATTCAATATATATATATATATTAATAATATTTCTCCACTCTTTGGTACTTAATATAATTAAGATATTTTTTAAGAAAAATTTGACCATATTTATCTCGTTGGTCAGAAATATGTTTTATATCAAAAGCTATGATTCAAAAATGTTTTTAAAATTGATTTCAAATGATACTTAAATTTAAATTTAAAGTAAAATTTATTTTTTCGAATATTCATGTATAAGTTTTATAATCAATTTTCAAAAAATTGTTTTAAATGGTTTTATTTTTCAAAAATAAATTTTCAAAGTAGAAAGAATATTTTCCTCAAGAAATGTTTTAAAAGATATTTCAAAATTATATCTAATATAAGATAACATCCATTATTTTTAATCATCCATTTCTTGGAAAATTATTCAATGTTTCCATTCATATTTTTTCTCTGAATGGATTATATTTTGATGACATGATGTTTATGAAACCCATTTCTCTTTCATAGGTTATAAGATTTTGAACTCAGCATATTTTCAAGGGTTATATTTAGGATTAAATTATTATAAAACCTATTTTTTCCATAGGTTATTTTATGGTTAAATTTTCATATTACCCATTTTATCTCAAGGGTTATGATATGATTATTTGTGATCTTTTAAGACCTGTATGTATGATTTAATTATGAGATGGGTGGGACCTATATCTCCCTATAATGCATTGGGTAAATATTAATATCTCATGAGATAGACATGGTTGGAATAAGAAATGAACTGGGTTCCATAATATAGGGATAGAATGAGAAATGATCTAGGTTCAGTAATATAAGTGTGGAATGAGGAGTGAACTTGGTTTAGTAAAACTAGGCTAGAATAGGGTGTGAACCCGATCTAATAAAGTACTTTTTAAACTATGATTGACTTGAAAGTAATGCCTTGAATATTATGTAAAACATATTCTTTGCTTATTTTCCTGCCACAATTCCACTTTTTATTCCCACGTTATGATTTATTGGATTATATTATTTATTTCCTTAAGTTTCATGTTTTATGAACTACCAATATTTATGAAAAGATTTATTTTTATATTCTTTGATATGCCAGGTATGATCCTCTATTTCCATGATCATATTCACATACCCTTATTTTTGAGTCAATAAGGTTTTCCTTATAACTTTTCCATTCCTTCTTATTTTGAAAATCACAAACATCTTATCTTTAAGTAAAATCGCTTTTACAAGGAAAATTGCTTTTATAAGGAAAATCACTTTTATAAGGAAGACCGTTTTTATAAGAAAAATTATCTTTATCATATTTTCATCCACATATTTCTTAAGTATAAGATTAGGATTCATTTCTATATTTTCAGAATCGTTTGAAACTTTGATATGAAGCATTCTATTTTAGGTTCAGAATTCTGGATGAGAACTGTAATGAAGTTTCACTCCGAATTCTGGATGAGAACTATAATGAAGTTTCACTCCAAATTCTGGATGAGAACTGTAATGAAGTTTCATTCCGAATTCTGGATGAGAACATTAATGAAGTTTCATTCCGAATTTTGGATACGAACTCTGATAAAGTTCTACTCTGAATTCTGGATACGAATTCTCATTTTGAATTCTCATTCCGAATTCACCTATTAAACAGAATCTGATCATCTTTTCTTTATACACTCCTAATTTATTTAGACTCTAAAAATTATTTTTGGTTAGACTCCGAACTTTCATTTTTCTTACACTTTTATAATTTTTCTACTCTTTGAAATTTTTTTTACACTCCGAACCTTCACTCCGAACTTTTGAGTTAGACTTAAAACGATGTCGTACATTCTATTACACTTGTTTTTTTATAAAACGATGTCATCTATTCTGTTATAAACTAACCGTTGGTTAAGTTACACGTGTACAGGTCCCTCCGATTTTTAAGGAAAATATGACCGTTGGAAAGGAGGCCGACCTTGCCTATAAATAGGATCTCATTTGAAAGAGCTCACAATGACAAAAAAGTTGATCGATCTAGAGACCGTATGCTGCTAAGGTGATTTCTATAGAAAGAATGCTTTTTATGCCTTGTGCGTACTAAACTGCTCGTTCAGTTTTTTCTTTGTGCGACTCCGAATGTTGGTGATTACGTTCGAGGACTTCTGGGGATAGGAAGATAGAGGTGCAGACTACCTTGAAGTTCGAGGGCTTCCTTGCTGAGGAAGACAAAGGTTGCTATCTACCTAGAAGTTGAGGGCTTGCAGGGATAGCAAGACAGAGACTCCGATCTTCGTATCGAGGGATTACCCTGGTGTGGGTAAGACAGACTTGTTTGAAAATATAAATCAAGGGACCTTTATCCAAGGTTGTTGGATACCCTTCTCTTTGGGTTAAAAGATTTATATCTTGTTACTTGTAGTTTTACTACTTGATTGTTTCCGCTGCATTCTGTATTATAAGGAAAGTATAAATTTCTTATACTTCCTTACTTGTACTCTGTTCCATTTAGATTTTATACAATTTAACGTAGAATCTCATATTGTAATCTTTAGTTAAAGTTTCAATTTCCGGATCCATATTTCCGAAACCTACTTTCGGAATCTCTTTCAAGTTTTAAGAAAGTACATAGGACTTGAAGTTTATAACTTTATTCCTTCTTCCAAGTTTTCATTTGGTGTTAGAGGTGTTGTGAATTTACTTAGTTTAACTTTGTTAAACTTAGCTCTTTTCTTTGTTTAAGGAAAACATAGTTATTCGTAACTAACTTTAAAGGTTCCAAAGGAATCTTTAAAGTGTACAATTCACCCCCCCTCTTGTATATTGAGCGTCTACATCATTATTTCGAACCTACAATTGGTATCAGAGGTTGGAAACCTCATAATCTATACCAATCCTACAATTGGTATCAGAGGAGGTATCTGAAATACTTGTACTCATGTATAAGTTTTTTTCTTTCTCACTTTATCATTCCGAACTTTTCCATTAAAAACTTTCTCATTCCGAATTTTGTCATTCTGAACTTTGTGATTATGAAATTTTTCTACTAATAAGTTTGTGTGCCAAAGGTTATTTTAAGTATGACAAGAATTAATGTTGGATCCATTGATAATCTAAATCCTACAAGACCACCAACATTTGATGGTAATGACTATGAATACTGGAGAGATCGAATGAAAAGTTTTGTTATTAATACTGGAGTGGAAAACCTTGTTATGCTTACTGGAGATTATAAAATTTCTGATAAGGAAGTAAGAACTTTCACTAACCAGGAAAAGAAAGAGTATCAACTCAATTATAAGGTACCCAATACCTTACTTTTTTCAATGACTAGAAATATATATAGCCAAATTTCTTCTTGTGAAGAAACTAATTGTATCTGGAAGAAGTTAGAGGTTACACACTTTGGAACTTCTAAAGTGATTGAGACTAGGAGAGCTATGCTTAGAGCTGAATACCATGGATTCAATTTTCCTTATGGTGAACCTATTTGTAAAGTTCAACAGAGGTTTATGACTATCGTCAACAATTTACAGTATATGGGAGAAAAAGGTTTAAATGATGAAGCACTTGTGGATAAGATAATTTATATTATGCCCAATGAGTGGGAATCCAAAAGAATTGCTATAGACGAGAACAGGAAGGTCACTCAAATTTCTCCTGATGAGTTATTCAGAACTCTTCTCCAACATGAAACCAGAATGAAGAGAGATGATGACAATATCAAAAAGAAGAATGATAACGGTACTGTTGCTTTTACAACAACATGAAATCATATGAAGGCTAAGACTCCTGAGAGGGTAACCAGATCCATGTCTAATAAAGTCATTTTCAAATCCGAATCTAGTGAGAGTGAACTCTCTGAAAATGAATTCACAAATCTTGCTCAAAGGATGAACAAGATAACTGGCCAAAGAAGTTTCCAATCCAAGTATAAGAAAAAGGAAAGGAAAGATAGGAAAGATGGAGAAGTCACATGTTATGAATGCAAGAGAGCTGGACATATTAGATCAGATTTCCCTTTTCTCAAAAATAAAGAAAGAAAAGAAAGGAATTCATACAGGAACAGAAATAAGTATTATAAATCCAAAGCTAAGAAAGTTCTGAAAGCTAATGACACCTGGTGTGCCAGTGGTGGTGACTCTTCTGATGAATCTTCTGATTATAAATCTTCAGGACAGAAGAATCTTGGTATTATAGCCAGATTAACAATTGAAAATCATTGTTTTATGGCTAAGGTATGAAATGCTGAATCATTGACCAATTTATCTTTAAATTCTAATGATGGTAAGTATTATAACTCTTCTGATGAAGAATCCTCTTCTGATGAAGAAAATACTTCACCTACATATGAATAAGTCTCTAGGTTTGCTGAACTTCTTGAGATTGAGAATTGAAAACTCAATAAGAATCTTGATAAGGCAAACTCTAGGAATTCTATTCTTACAAAAGAGATATCATATCTTTCTAAAGATCTTGATAAGAAAAATTCTTATTTTGAAAGTATTTAAAAAAATCTTGAGGAATTATGTTCTGATAAGAACAAACTTTATAAAGAATTAGAAAAAGTTATTTCTAAGAAAATTATTTTCAAGCCTAGCTCTAGTTCTAAAACTAATGACTTTGAGGATAAAAACTTGGTTATAAAACTCAAGTCCAAAAGTTTTTCCTTAAAGAAGTGTTTATCAAACTTTACTCACGGTAAAGAGAATTTTGATAAAATGTATTCCCAAATACGACCTTTAAGAAATAAATCCGGATTTGGTTATACCAATGAAAAACCAATTTTTAGTAACAATTATTTTGTTCCTCAAAGTGCCCCATTTTTCACCAAGTGTAAATGTGGTGCTCACTGGGCAAAGAATTTTTCCTTAAACAAAACCCAATCTCTAGGATTTTATAAAGCTTTTTTTTCTAAGAAGATGTGGGTACCTAAAATTTTGTTGTCTGGAAATCTCGGATCCAAAAAAGATTGGATTCTGAAAGTCTAATT
This sequence comes from Viscum album, assembly GCA_963277665.1. Taxonomy (NCBI): domain Eukaryota; kingdom Viridiplantae; phylum Streptophyta; class Magnoliopsida; order Santalales; family Viscaceae; genus Viscum; species Viscum album. The sequence continues at coordinate 820,163,577 of OY728125.1, read as the reverse complement.
AACTTCTTGATTTCAGGAAAGTAAAGAGAGTACCAGCAGCAACACATGGTACATGGATAGTAGATGTTCTCGGCACATGAATGGTAACAAAAGCTATTTTGAAAAGATTATCAAAACGAAAGGAGGAAATGTAAATTTTGGAGATAATGATAAGGGAGAGATTGTTGGTATTGGTAATATTGTTCTTCTAGGTAAAACCTTGATTTCAATTGTTCTTTTTGTTAAGGGTCTTAAGCACAACCTCATTAGCATAAGTCAGTTATGTGATGTAGGGTACCTTGTAAATTTTAGGAATGATAAATGCTTAGTTCACAATTCCAAGGAAGAATTTATTCTCTCATCCAATAGGCAGGATAATGTTTACACCTTAAATTTAGAAGACCTTAGGAGTCAATATTTACCTTTCCTAAGTGCAATGGAATATCATTCCTGGTTATGGCATAGAAGACTAGGTCACAGTAACCTTAGGAACTTATGAAAAATCTCTAAGAAGAATCTAGTTAAGGATCTATCAGAGCTTAGATTTGATTCTTCTAAAGTTTGTGATCCTTGTCAATATGGAAAGCAACATAAATATAGTTTTAAATTAGTCGGTGAAGTCTCAACAATTGATGAATTACAGTTAGTGCACATGGATCTTTTTGTTCCAACACAAACTGGAAGTATTGGAGGCAAATACTATGTGTTTGTTCTAGTTGATGATTACACTAGATTTACTTGGGTCTATTTTCTAGAAAAGAAGTCTAAAGATTTTTCTTATTTCAAAAGTTTTAGAGCTCAAGATAAAAATGAGAAAAACCTTCCATTGAAAACTATTCATAGTGATCATGGAGGAGAACTTCAGAATTCTGATTTTGAAACTTTTTGTAGTAGAAAAGGTATTACTCACAATTTTTCAGCACCTAGAACTCCTCAGCAGAATGGTGTAGTTGAGAGATGAAATATAATTCTTCAAGAGATAACTAGAACCATGTTGAGTGAATATTCTATAGCTAGACATTTCTAGGCTGAAGCTGTAAGTACTTCTTATTATACTATAAATCGAGTTTTGATTAGACCTTTTCTTAATAAGACACCTTATGAGTTATGGAATGGTAGAAAATCAAGACTATCCTACTTCATAGTTTTTGGTTTCAAATTATTAATTTTGAATACTAAAGATAACCTATATAAATTCGCACCAAAATCTGATGAAGGAATTTCCTTAGGTTATTCCACAACTTCTAAGGCTTATAGAGTTTGTAATAAAAATACTAGTACTGTTGAAGAAACAATGCATGTAAAATTTGATGAGTCTGATCCTTTTGTTTTTAAACCATCCTAGCCTACATCCTTGGATGTGTTTTCAAAAATTGATTATCAACCTTTGATAGAAGATCCTTCTGATAAGGAAAATGTTCAAGAAGATACTTCTGAAACATTTACCCCATAAGTCTTTCTACCCTATGTTGATGAACAGACTTTTCAAAACCCAAATCAGATGTTTCTTAAGAATCATCCCAGTGATAGTATCATTGGTGATGCAAATGAACCAGTAAGGACTAGAAGTTCCTTAAGAAATGAAGTAGAACATCTAGCATTTCATTCCCAATTAGAACCAAAAAGCACTGATGAAGCTTTAGGTGATGATGATTGGATCAAAACCATACAAGATGAACTAAATGATTTCAAAAGAAATAAAGTCTAGACTTTGGTTGAAAGACCTAAGTAAACTTCTATTATTGGAGTAAAGTGGGTCTTCAGGAACAAATACGATGAAAATGGAGTCATAGTAAGAAATAAAGATAGACTTGTTGCTAAAGGCTACAATCAGCAAGAAGGAATAGACTATGAAGAAACCTATGCTCCAGTAGCTAGACTTGAATCTATCCGTATTATAATTTCCTTTTCAGCATTATTTAATTTAAAACCTTTTCAAATGGATGTGAAATGTGCTTTTCTTAACGGTTATGTTCAAGAGGAAGTTTTTGTTGAACAACCTCATGGATTTGAAGATATAAAACATCCTGATCATGTTTTTAGACTTACCAAAGCTCTGTATGGTCTTAAACAGGACCCACGAGCATGGTATGATAGAATCACTGGATTTTTACTTAAAAATAAAAATGTTAAGGGAAATGCAGATCCAACCCTTTTTATAAATAAAGATAAGAAAAATGTTTTGATTGTTCAAATTTATGTTGATGACATCATATTTTGTTCAACTCAGTAATCTTTAACCGATTCTTTTGCAAGTATAATGAAATATGATTCTGAAATGAGTATGATGGGTGAGTTAACTTTTTTCCTTGGTCTTCAAATTTCTCCAAAACCAGAAGGAACCTACCTATCTCAACATAAGTATATTAAATATCTTCTCAAGAAGTATGGTTATGACAACACTAAGAGTATAAGTACTCCCATTGGTACCTTAAACTCTTTAGATCTTGATGAAGCTGGGAAACCAGTGGATCAAACATCCTTTAGAGGTATGATAGGAAGTTTACTTTACTTAACAGCTAGTTGACTAGACTCAGTGTTATCAGTATGCTTATGTGCAAGATATCAATCCAATCCTAAGGAATCCCACTTAAAGGCAGTTAAAAGAATTTTTCGCTACCTTAAGGTAACCATGGATCTAGGATTATTTTATACTTTTGGAAATGATTTTGTTCTAAAATGATTTTCTGATGCTGACTTTGGTGGATGTAGAATGGATAGAAAATGTACATCTGTAACTTTTCATTTCTTAGGAGATTAAATAGTTTCTTGGTCTTGCAAGGAGAAACATTCTGTATCACTTTCCACTACTGAACCCGAATATGTAGCAGCTGGAAGTTGTTGTGCTCAAGTGTTGTGGATGCAACACACACTCACAGACTATGGCCTGAGTTTTACTAAAACTCAAATTTTGTGTGATAACACAAGTTCCATTTCCCTAAGTAAGAACCCTGCACATCACTCTCGTGAAAAGTACATAGATATTAGGCATCACTTTCTTAGGGATCACACACTAAAATGAGATAATATTCTTCAGTTTGTCGGAAAACAAGATCAACTTGCTGATATTTTCAAAAAATCTTTACCTTCTGATAGATTTGAATACATTAAACAGAAGTTAGGAATGATAACCATAAGGTAATCTTTCTTAATTAACTTTTTGTTGAAAAATTCCCCTTAAAGTAATAAACTCCTTTTCATAGGGGGAGTACATTTGATTGTTAGAGTAACTAAATTTTTCAAAGTTATTTTTTCAAACTTTTCGGAACTAAATTTCAGGAATGGGAATTTCTGGAACTGAAATTTTCCAGAATGGATATTTTCGTATAGAAAACTTCTGGAATGGAAATTTTTGTATTGAAAACTTCCAGAATGGACAATTTCATACTGGTGTTTCCATAATGAGATTTTCACACCGAGACTTTCTTAATGAGCTTTTCGTTTTCAAACTTTTGTAATGAAGTTTTCATGATGAAAATATTGTAATTTTTTTTCTTTTTTGAGTCTTTCATACTGAGTTTTGCGAACTATGTCTTTTCGTAGTAATAAAGTTTTTTTCTTCAAAAAGAATATTACCCATTACGAATAATTCTCCTAAGCAAATCCGAAAGGTATGATTTCCATACTCAAGTTTTCGTAATCATTCTTTACTTGCTGGAATTTTCTTATATTTTGATTTCTGATTATAGTTTTCTTAAATCCTTGTATTAATAAAAACCTCAAAAGATGAGATTCAAGTTTTCTTTAGAATTGGATTTCAAATGTCAGATCTGATCTCAGCTTGTTACAAATGTTCGATCAACCGAGGAAGATGAACCGCCTTTTAGTTTCCTATATAAAGGGGACCCAAATGATCATCCCACATCGGTTTTTCAAGCTTCAGCATCCCGAAGCTCTGCCTCTCTGTTTTAAGGACGTTCTGATCTTCAACAAACTCCGTTCCGAACTTTTAAGAAGTCTTCAGATCTGAATGTCTGTGGAAGTAGCTTCTCAAGACATGCCTTCTTCTAAACCAATTTCCAAGTGGTTAGTATATAGATAAAGGTTGGTTCATCCTGATTTCTTCAACAAGTATGATTATCTTATATCCAAGAACATTAAGCTTAACGAATGGGAAGATGTTTCTGTGTCCAAGACTGGAAATCAAGATGAAGTTTATTCATATTTGCTTATAGAGTGCTATGAGACAGTTTCCTTCCTTAAGGAAGATGGTAGGGAGAAGTTGTCATTTAAGTCTTACGGTAAGACTTATAATCTTTCTTATTCCAAGGAAGCCAGCTTGGTAGGGCTGAACAATGAAAGAGAAGCCGAGTTCCTCTCTCATGTGTTGCCGGATTCAAAGGGAAGCTTCAATAAGGAAAAGGAATTGGAAACTCTCGGACTGTCCGATGACAAGGCTCCGAAGATTTCTACTCTGTCTACAAATTTTTGGATTCTAGAATTATGGGTACAAGGCCTTATCATACCGAGAAAGGGTGACAAAGATAGTTTGAAGAAGAGCGAGATCTATATCCTAGATTTTCTGATAAATCTGAGGAAGTTTAATCTGATGAAGCACATTCTTATTACCATTGAGAATGTTAAGAAAGGGAATCTGAGAGCTCAGATCATAATGTTTCCAGCAATCATCTCGAAGCTAATAGTTCAGTTCCTTGAGTCTTTCAAGGAGGCTTGCAAATCTAAGCCAAGAGTTTTCAAAATTATGTTGGTGAGTGATGGTACCCTCAAAAGGATGGATATAGTCTTCGACAAAAAGACTGGTCAGTTTGTTGATTTACCTGCTCAAGAAGAAGCAGTTCTGAAACTTGGTGAACTTGAATCCTCTAAGCCAGTGAGGAAGATAAAGTTGAAAGAAGTTGAAGGTGAAGAAGAGATTCCCAAATCTAAGGAAGTTCATTCCGCACCTCCAAAACCGAAGAAGAACAAAGCTTACCCAGATGAGGTAGTTGCTATGTGGAGGGAAATCAAAGAGAAGAGAGTGCAAGGGGAGCCTCAGTTTGGCTTGGATCCTATGGAGGCTAAGGCCTTGAATGAAAGAACAACAGATGAGGTAGAAAAACAAGTGAAAGAAAAGAAGCTGAAGAAGAAGATTTATGAAGCTGAGGTGGTTCAGATTTTATTAAAGTTTACTGAGATGGCCTCCAGAAACATTCCTGTTCTAAGATCTTTTTCTTTGGAATCTCTACCTGAGACTCCAAGAAGAAACTTTGTCACTCCGGAAGAGGCAGTTGCTAAGCCTGTTGAGGAAGTTGAGAAAATTGAACAATTGGAAGAGGAAGAAGCAGTTTCTGAAGGTAGTGGTGAGACCAGAGATGTTTTGAAGCAAGTATATGATTATAAGGGGAAACCTTCGGAACATTTGTCGCTCCGAACTTCAGATGATGAATCATCGAAGTTAGTCACTCCAGGGAAGAATGAGGAGGAAGGAGAACAAGAAGTAGCCTATCATGTATAGTAAGAACAACTCCTACATGATGTTGCTCAAATGGAGAACGTAGAGAATGGCGCTCAAAAAGTTGCTGATGATGATGAAAATGTTGTTCAAGATTCTGATAGTGAACAGAAGACTCCGGAACAACAATCCATTCCAAAAAAGGACAAGGGAAAGAAACTTGTTGTTGATACCCCGAGCTCAGTGGTTTTAAAGAGAAGGGAAGTTTGTGATTATTCTAAAAAGAAGGGTGAGCATTTTGAAGAAGAAAATTCTCTGAGAAAAGTCTCGGATTCGGAGTCATCTTCGTTGGGGAATGACTTTGTTGTTCAGTCATTAAAGAAGTTTGTGGGTACTATTCTAACCTTCTCAAGTATTGATTCAAGATTCCAGATGCTCCAACATGTTTTGAATTAGAAAACAGACTCTGTATCCATGGTTATGCAAAAATGTGTTGAGATTGAGGCCCAGTTCAAAACTTTTTTTGTCGGATATGAAGCCCAGAAAAGGTCTTGTAAGAGAATGACTAGTTGGTCGAGGAAAACTGTAGAAGAGATTAGGCTCTCTGATGAATTCAAAGATAATTTTAAGTATGATTTTGAGACAGAAGACAAGAAGATAAACAAACATACTTCATCCTTTGAAGAAAAGTTGACAGATGAAAAGAATTTCCGGATTCAAGAAGTCAGAGATCTGAATGGGAAGCTGAATTCTGTTTCTCAAAACTGAAAGTATGAAAGGGATCATCGGATTGAGTTTGAAAGGAAGTTGTTAAAGCAAGAATAAATATTGAAGGCTCAGGAAGAAAAGCTTCAAGCCCAGGAAGAAAAAATTGAATCTCAAAGTGCAATAATAGTTGTGTTAGAGAATCAAGCTAAGGAAGACCATAAAGACTTGAAGAAGATAAAGACAATTCTTATGGGTCTCATGGTGATAGAAAAAATCCAAAATAGACAAATCTGATCTTTTGTTGTATCTTAACTTCCTTGTTGTTGAACTTTTAAACTTAATGAAAATTGTGTTTGCTCGTCTCTTTTGTTGTTGTTACTAATTTTTCAGGTACTTTGTTATATTTACCATTCCCTCGAATTCTTTTTGAAAATCACAAAGGGGAGAAGGAAAAGAACCCTAATAAAGGTGGAAAAGGAAAAAGAATCTGAACAAAGGGTGAGAAAGAAAAATAACTCTAATAGAGTTTATCTAAGGGGGAGTTTTTCATTAAAGAATACATTCTTACTCTTAAATGAAATATCATTCCGGAAATCTAGAATACAATGCTTAGAGTTTCAAATCCTAAGGGGGAGTTAGTCGTATTCATCAACAACCACAAGCAAAGGGAGATAAGCCTTAATGTTTTCTTTCTTCTTAGACTTTCTTTTTCATAAGGATATTTGTGCTTTCCAAAAAGGGGGAGATTGTTGAGTCAATAAGGTTTTCCTTATGACTTTTCCATTCCTTCTTGTTTTGAAAATCACAAACATATTATCTTTAAGGAAAATCACTTTTATAAGGAAAATCGCTTTTATAAGGAAAATCACTTTTATAAGGAAGATGGCTTTTATAAGAAAAATTATCCTTATCATATTTTCATCCATATATTTATTAAGTATAAGATTCAGATTCATTTCTATATTCTTGGAATCGTTTGAAACTTTGATATGAAGAATTCTGTTTTAGGTTCGGAATTTTGGATGAGAACTGTAATGAAGTTTCACTCCGAATTCTGGATGAGAACTATAATGAAGTTTCACTCCGAATTCTGGATGAGAACTGTAATGAAGGTTCACTCTGAATTCTGGATGAGAACTGTAATGAAGTTTCATTCCAAATTCCAGATACGAACTCTGATAAAGTTCTACTCCAAATTCTGGATAAGAATTCTCATTCCGAATTCTCATTCCAAATTCACCTATTAAAGTGAATCTGATGATCTTTTCTTTATACACTCCGAATTTATTTGGACTCCGAAAATTATTTTTGTTTAGATTCCTAACTTTCATTTTGCTTACACTTTTTATAATTTGTCTACTCTTTGACATTTTTTTTACACTCCGAACCTTCACTCCAAACTTTTGAGATAGACTTAAAATGATGTCATACATTTTGTTACACTTTTTTTTATAAAACGATGTCATCTATTCTGTTATAAACTAACCGTTGGTTAAGTTACATGTGTACAGGTCCCTCCGATTTTTATGGAAAATATGACCTTTGGAAAGGAGGCCGACCTTTCCTATAAATATGAGTTCATTTGAAAGAGCTCACAATGACATAGAAGTTGATCGATCTAGAGACCACACGCTGCTAAGGTGATTTCTAGAGAGTGAAAGCTTTTCATGCCTTGTGCGTACTGAACCACTCGTTCCGTTTTTTCTTCGTGCGACTCCGAATGTTGGTGATTACATTCGAGGACTTCTGGGGATTGGAAGACAGAGGTGCCGACTACCTTGAAGTTCGAGGGCTTCCTTGCTGAGGAAGACAGAGGCTTCCAACTACCTAGAAGTTGAGGGCTTGCGGGGATAGAAAGATAGAGACTCCGATATTCGTATCAAGGGCTTACCGTGGTGTGGTTAAGAAAGACTTGATTGAAAGTATAAATCAAGGGACCTTTATCCAAGGTTGTTGGATACCCTTCTCTTTGGGTTAAAAGACTTATATATTGTTACTTGTAGTTTTACTACTTTATTGTTTCCACTGAATTCTGTATTATAAGGAAAGTATAACATTCTTATACTTCCTTACTTTTACTCTATTCCATTTAGATTCTATATGCTTTAAGGTAGAATCTCATATTTTAATCTTTAGTTAAAGTTTCCATTTCTGGATCCATATTTCCAGAACCTACTTTCAGAATCTCTTTCCAGTTTTAAGAAAGTACATAGGACTTGAAGTTTATAAATTCATTCCTTATTCCATGTTTTCATTTGGTGTTAGAGGTGTTGTGAATTTACTTAGTTTAACTTTGTTAAACTTATCTATTTCCTTTTTTTAAGGAAAACATATTATTCGTAACTAACTTTAAAGGTTCCAAAGGAATTTTTAAAGTGTACAATTCACCCCCCTCTTGTATATTGAGCATATACATCATTATTTTGATCCTACACTTATTATCATGATTATGCTTATGTATCTCCCTTGTTTACCCTTACTAAACATATGATGTCACACATTTCTATTTTTTCCTTCCCCAAGTTATGAAAATATGTATTATGTTTGACATGTCTAAGAAGGGTGCTAGTTAAAAAGAACCTAGTTGAAGATGATTATAGGGTCCTGAAAATTCTGCAAGGGGGAAAAAGAATTACCCCAAGACATGGGAAAGGACTAAGCCGGTCTGCGTATCGGCGCCAAGAAACAGTACACGACTGGTTTGGCGAACCACAATTCCGTGGACCAGCGTCGTCCGCGAAGTGGAGGTGGGGCTCCTCAGCAGGCGCGAAGCAGGATGGACATCAGGCTGGTCCACCTCCACGAGCCAACCCCTCCACGGACCATTTTCGTTTGTAGGATAGAAGCAGAGTGGTATGCGACCTCATAGAAATCCTACAGATCTCGGTTCCAAAAATCCCTGGTTAACTGAGTCGTCTGCGGGTGGAGATTCCTTCATGGGCTTCCGCAAAAAGTGTCGTGTGCCCATCAAAATAGCCTCTTCACAACTCTATAAATAGTCACTTAGGGGCACCGAAAAGAAAGGAGAGGAAGGAAGGGTGAAAACCCGTGGGGATACACTAGAGAAATTTCTCCCCGTGGTAATGTTCTGTGACCATTTGCATACCCAATATCTTTCGCAGATTCACTATTCTTCATAGAGGAGAAACCAAACCGCGAACCGCATGAAGCTATCTCCTCTATGGACACCCACTCCACGGACAAGTTTCATTCGTGAAATGGAGGCAAGAACCCCTCCGTGGGCACGAAGTAGGATAGGCACCGACCCCTCTACAGATTCCCTTTGCGGCCATTTCCTTCATGTCCATCTCATTTACAGCTATCCTTCGTGGACAACCTCCTTCATGGACATCTCATCCATGTACATCCTTTTCGGACAACCTCCTTCACGAACATCCTCCTTCATGGCCTACTCCTTCGCGGCCTGCTCCCTTGTGGCCAGCTCCTCCGCAGACACCCTTAGCAGACAAGAAAAACCGCGAACCACATGAGGCCAACCCTTAACAACCATTTGCTTTACAGACATCCTAAGCGGATGACTTCTACATGTCCCGTCTCCTCCACGACCACCCCCCATACGAAAAACCCCATGCACTCGTTGGTCCGTACTGTGGGGGTTGCGCCCCCACACCCTCGCTTGGGCTTAGTGCCGAGTAACGGTCCCGGCCCTTCGGGATGATCCCTTCACTCCCATCACTGACCCCCATGAAAAATGGAAGGTCGCACCGCAAACTTTATGGTTCGGGTCAACAGTATTTTACATTACACCACCCCAACATCCGTTCTATACATTCTATGAGTCGAGCTAATCCTCATGAATCTCCTATAACCACATTTCCTAGATCCTTTTTCTAGTTTCATCCAGAAAGGGCTGCCCTTGTGTAAGTCCCATACCAACCATTGCTATGTATGTCCTACCTGGTCATCCTGACCACATGACGTTAAACTGTATGGCCCTCGTCCTACCCATATGACGTTAAAATATATGGAAACAGTCCTCTCTACATGACTATATACTGTAGCATTCCTTATCATTCAATAATTGGATGCCTCTTTCTCCATGCAAGAGATTCCTTATGATCCAAGTATAAGATGCCTTATGCCATGTTTACAGTGGCATAATTTCAGGAGCACTGGAATCCATTCAAAAATTCCATCACTCCACCTCATGCTTTTCACGTCATTCATTCGGATCTTCATCCACTTCCATGTCCGAAGGGACCCCCTAAAGGCCTGATCCCATGCTGCATCGTCTCACCTACCATCCTGGGCCAACTCCCTGGAAGACTTTGGACAACACTTCGAGTCAGGTCCTGTGTTTCAAACATGGTCAGTAGTTGACCTTCATTTGTTTGTTCCCATTTTAGGATAACGTGATATGGATGCTGTGTTTCGAACATGGTCAGTAGTTATCCTCCATCACCATGCCACCCTCATCGCATTTCAAATGTCATGCATGTAATTCATACTTTACATCTCCCATTGTTCGGACCGAATCCAACACCCTTGGTGTTATCCCACTTGTGCACTTGCGCATAGGCGTCACCCCCATTATATTCCTCAACCCACCAATGGGTTGGGATGACCTCATGGCTAGACATGAGGAAGACACCATGGGAATCCATCTCGGAGTAAGCCCCAATTTTATGGGCCGCCCCCACACGTAAGCCCCATCACACTTCCCACGGATGCACCTTTTGCGACGTGATCGTCTGGTCCCTCCTGTCTCTTGTTTCTCACACCGAGCATGAATCACGTGGGATTAGAGTAAGAATCGACCATGACATCCTCTTATGGGCCTCCTCAGAGTGTAATCCCCAATCCATTACCATCGACTGCCTTAGAGCATAAGCCCCACCCCAATGCAAACTACGAGGACTTTGATCCGTGTTAAGGCACAGTACGTAGGAAGCCTCTATGAGGTTCAAGACGGATCACCATCGAACCCTCGGGTCCACATTCAAGTTGGTTCTCCAACACCCCCATTAGAACTACGTGTACTTTGTTCTCTATAAGCTAGGAAGGGTATGTAGGAAGCCTCCCTGAGGTTCAAGCCCAACAACCGGTTGATCCGACTATCTTCACGTCGGTTCACCACACTAACCCTGGGCAGCCTGGAGTGTAAGCCCCATACCAAACTGAACTACATGGATTCTGATTCCACTCATGAGGATACGTAGGAAGCCCATACCACTAGTTTGATCCAAATGCTCAAGTCATTATCTATCCCCCCTGGATGACAATAAACTCCAGAGTGCCTGATTATGAGGATTTAAACCAGTTCCGTCTCAATGATTCCAGACTCTTCGGGGTCATTAATCCAACGAGGGTTGGTAAACCTCGAGCATAAATGATTCCGAACCCTTGTATCCAGTTGAACATTGCTAACTAGGAGTAATCCTTGGATACTATGCTTGGCAACAAACCAAAGATTAGCGAACATATGAATACGTCTTAAATCTATAAGAGAGTCCCGAAACAGGCAATAATTTCCCCCAAAAGGGTGCGATGAGCCTGAAATCCCATCCTCTCGACCAATGTGAGTTCTTAAGCATCGCTGGTCAAACCACCCAACGAACACCTTCCTTTGGAAAGAAGGTCCACACATTTCTAGATATGGAACCATTGGGCATTTCAAGGAAAAAATGGTGCACGCGATATGAGTGATTAAGAAGAACCCAATATTCTCTAATCAACTGTTGTGCAACACATGTTTCTTCCCCATGACCCCGTCATGTGCCGCGAGACAAAAAATGGTGAACCCGACGTGAATATTTAACCAAGAATGACATATTTAACCTAATCCCACCCTGTTCCCCCTTTATACTCACAAGGAGGGCCAAGCAAGGTCATTAGTTATGCATGGGGTAGTGAGCTTCAGATTTAATGGGTTTGCTGTATGTATTTGTCAAAGTGTTTTACAGGTACCCCACATAACTCCCTTTGATCCAATGGAATCACGAAGGAACTCACAAGCGTGTGCTTCCAACTAAGCAGCGACCGAACTTCCTCCCTAACGAAGGACCCAATCATCTACCCAAAATTTCAACACTGGGTCTCAGATGCGTTGATCCGAGAGTACCACGTGAATGGTACTCTCCCGACGGTGGAGGTGGCCATGAACGCCCTCCAATCCACCAAGACCCGCTGGTCACCTTCCTAGAAGTGGCTGTGAAGGTATATCCAGACAACCCCTGTTGCTTTCTCCAACCGTTTCAGGAGTCTATCCCAAGAACGAGACAATGCGTACCTTCCTTATCTTAGGGAGGCATATGAGGTTGACGCTGAGGACTTCATCCCCGCTGAACAGGGGTTCTGCTCTAAGGCCCCCACCGGGAGACGTCATCATGGTCATGCCGCGACTCAACATCCTCACGATAAGGAGGATGTCGCCCCGAGGATCCAGGCCCACGCTCCCCGAGCTCCGGCCCCTCGGACCGCCCGACAAGGGCGTAAAACCTACAACCATTGACCGGTCATTACCATTGTCCCTAAGGAGGAGCTCTATTACCCAGTCACAAATATGTATCCCGAACAGGCACATACACTTGTTCGCTCTTCTAAAGCCCGCCATCCAAACATGGTAGCATCATACGAGCAGGCTTGCATCCCCGCCGAGCTCCATAAAGCCCATCGCTCACATAGAATTACACCTACCCAGTAGGCACCTCTCCCTACCTAGGGTTATGAAGCCCACCAACCTGACGTGGTGGCAACCCAGCGCCTGCAGGAACTGATCCTAAAAGATGCTCTTGACGCCTACCATCCCGGTATGGTGGCGATCAATAAAGACCGCTATCCAGATGTGGCGGAAATTAATAGGCGGGCACGTCTCCCTACCAACAAAGGCCACCGACTCGATATGGTGGGAAACCAATATATGCCGGGCCAACTCCATGTAGATGCAAGCAAATTCCTCCATCTCAATGTGGCGGCAAACAGAGAGATAAACCGGAATATCCCTACACAGGGGCAGATTCGTTCACCTGCCCCGACAGAAGAGAATTTTCAGCACCCACTGACCACCGAAGGACCGGAGCAGGATATTCCTAACCTGATACTAGAATGGGCATTCATACCCATTCCAGCCAAAGATGTCTCTCTGCATATCCTGGTAATGATGGAGGAGTAGGTATCGATCTAGATCATATCTTGTAGACTTTCCAGAATGTAATTGCATCAGCAGAAACAACAAGGACTCGGGCCCATGAGCCCATGTCTCCAATTGATGCAACTCATCTAAGAGACAAGATAGCTGCCTCGGAGCAGATCTGCATCCCTGCTTCTACCCAAGAGGGTCATCAGCTATATTTTCTGATGCAAGGGAAACCAGATCGAGCAGCTTCACTCATTCCAACTGGGGGACACCCGTCCATCATAGTGGATGCTCTAGAGCAGACATATATTCCTGCTAAAAGTCAAGATGTTTTCGCCGTATCCCAGCAGCATCACGAGACCCAATTAGAGAGGGACCCAAAGGTGAAGGCTGTTGTCAACAGCAGACAGTCCCCGATTCCTGCAAGAAAGCACCCTGAACATGCCGAAGGCAGCTAGAAAATAAAGAGTGGGTTCATGACTCCGCTCTGCTGGAATATAGGGTTCCCAACACTACTAATCTCATATCGAAGTCTCAGAACACTGCCCACCCATTACCATATTACGGGAGTGGAAGTAGTAGTTTCGATGGCCCTCCCCACAATGTCGCTACCAGCAGCTCTAAAGGTCCTCCCAAGAGAACCCACAGGGGCCTCCCCTATGGGAATATAACGATCGATCACGAGAGCTCCTCTTTTGATGAGAGTCACAAAAAACCTCCACATGACCAGAAGATCGAGTAGTAAGAAGGCCCTCCACTTGCTGCAGTCCACCCTGAAGGTCCTCCCTAGGGTATACACTCCAAGAACTCTCCATGCAGTGGGACCACAGATTATGATAGTAGTCCTCTCTATCATAGTCGTAGCTGTGGAGGCCCTCCCTGCAGTGACGTCTCATCATGACAAGAAGGCCCTCCCCTTGTCGTGGCCTTCCCTGAAGGTCCTCCCCAGGGGTTACGTTGCAATGAAACTCTATGCAGCTAGGCATCAGATCACGGTGGTAGTCCTCACCACCCTGATAACGGAGGTCCTCCCCGTAGAGACGTCAAGCAACGAGAAGGCCCTCCCCTCGTTTAGGTACATTCTAAAATCCCTCTCTGGGGTGTACCCCATAGATATTCTCCATGCGGTAGCTTTATTGGTAGTCCTCTCCATTTCTGTAGCTGTGATGGTAGTCCTCACCACCATGGCTGCCATTGCGAAGGTCCTCCCCACAGTGGCCCCAAGCAACATGAAGGTCCTCCCCTTGATGCAGTGTGTCTTGAAGGTCCTCCCTAGGATACACACCGAACGTCAAACCATGATGGTCATCCTCATCATGATGGCAGTTGTTGCGAAGTCCCTCCCCGTAACAATGCTACGCATCCAGAAGGTCCTCCCCTTGTTGTGACATGCCTTGGAGGTCCTCCCTAGGGTATGCACTACAAAAGTCCTCTATGCAGTGAGGCATCAAGAAGTAGTGGTAGTCCTCGCCATTACGGCCGTCATTGCGAAGGTCCTCCCCGCAATGCCATATCATATCGACAGGAAGGTCCTCCCCCTAAGAATCAAGCACAGAAAATCCCTCGTATGTCGAGGAACTCAGAAGGACGGGGTGAAGCATGTAAGATTCCCATTCAATCGCTAACGACATCCTTCTTCAATCAAGAGATGGTACGGGACCACGTTCATCTTCAGAACCTCCCCAGAATCTCCCACGTGATGATTCAACATTTACCGGTCACATTACCTCTGAACACACTATCGGCGAGCGTCTCAGTTGGGCCGACCAGGTGGAGGACTCACTAGCGTAGGATTATGCTGACATGTTTCACATGAGGAAACGACTGGCTAGGGATGATATACCAGTTATGTTTTGGCCCACGACCACCTCTCAATTCGACATACCCAGAGAGTTGTCGAAAGAATGCGTGCATGACATCCGCTACAATATATGGACAACCCTCTGCCGGCTGAAATGAAGCTTCCTACCCTACGACGGGTATGTAGACCACGTCAAGAAAATTGGAGACATCCTGCGTCACATTGATCTGGAAGCTCTTCCTTCGGCGCGATAGTGGTGACCCAAGAGGCGTAATGGAAACATTGAGATAACCTGCCTCCGTGCGCTGCACCAGCTGCGCCACCTCATCGGTGACACTCTAACAGGAGTCCATATTAGGGGATGGGGGGAACATGGAGCTCTACATTTCACTCTACTCCCCTCCCAGAAGAACCCATTCGGCATGGTGTCTTGCAACGTAATCACATCAAGACAATGATCAAGTGGGGTCCCTATTCATGAAAGACGACACACCCAACAGAGACATGCCTTGAGTAAGTCCCAGAAGCGTCAGGCCTGACAAGAACAAGACATCCAAGAACTTCTGAATCAGGCCACTAAGAGCATACAACATGCCTCTCGCCTAAGAGAGTCCAATCAATGGTCATTTCCTGCCTCCCAACAAGGGATTCATTCACAGAAGAACTCGGCACCAAACCCAGTTCACCCCCGAATGGGGGCACACAAAATTTGGCAGGTGGCGATAGCAGCAGCCACTGCCACAATCTAGGGTCAACCCCAGACTGAAGGGCTGGAGGCATTTTTAACAACAAATTCCCCCATAAGACCAATAAAAACAAGAAGATACTCAAAATCCAAGGAATGGAGCCAACCCCAGCACTCAGGACTGGGGGAATTTTTACCTCCTTAACAATAACCTTCCCCACGAGAATCAGTATTCTCTCATCTAGGGAGGACAGTCAGAAGAGGGGGCTCCTGCCCTATTCCGTCATTTGAATCATTATCCCCTTCAAGAGGAAGGCATACTGTAAGGTCGCATCAAAGAGATCTCCGTGTCTCCCTTCATCAAGGAGCCCAAAAGCAATCCCAGGACAGAAGAGGGAAGGTGAGTAAAATACATGGGAGATCCTCTTCCTATTAGAAAGATGACATCTTCTCCACCCCGCGATATGCATCCATCAACTCCATAGAGGATAACCCCATGGGTGACACCGAAGATGATGAAAATCCAAATGGATTGAGATTCGATGGTTCCAGTCAGGCTGTGACTCACAATGAACCACTAGGTGTGCACACCCAAAACCAGACGGCCGCTCTAAATATGACCGAACCTTCAGCTAACCCTCCTCTGCTCACCCTACAAGCTTCCAACAAGGATAAGAATAAAGGGCCACTTACCCTCAACCCGCCTCCTCCTCTTGATAAAAACGAGCCACTTACGCTCGAAGAGAGATTCGCTCGACAGGAAGAGGAAATGAAAGAATTGAGGCGGCTCAACGCTGAGCTACTACAGAGGAACCGTCTTATTGAATGCGCATCCCAAGAGGAGCCACATCATACCCTGCCCATAAGTGCACCTCAAAGACCAAGGTTTTCCCCGTCAAATGATGTATGGTCAGGGCTCCAGCCCAATGAGGCGCCCGAACCGTACAACTACCTTAACGTGGATCCGGATGAATACCAAGACTTCCCTCCACTAAGGAGGTAACTGAAGCGAGTATGTCTGAACCCTCCGAAGGTGTCACAAACAGAACATGCACCTCTGGTACGAACCGAGATGGATCCTCAAGAAAATCCTCAGGCTACACCGGCCTAGGACTGGGCCCAACAGGATGTAAACCAGAGTCTCACCAACACCATCGAGGGAATAACAGCTCAATTGGAAGCAATGGAAGGTCAACACACTCCGATACACCTGGAGCAAAAGCCCTACTCGGATTGGGTGAGCGACACACCACCTCTACCCAATTTTGGAAACCCTGTATTCCCTATCTTCAATGGATCAGGTGATCCAGAATAGACCCTAATGCACTATGCGTCTTATTGTGACCCTATAATGGGAACTCTGGAAGAAAAACAAGTAGTGAAACTCAGATGCTTCGTAAAGACCTTGTAAGGACTTGCCTTCATCTGGTATACGTGTCTACCAGCCAAGTCAATAAAAAGTTGGTAAGAACTTTGGCAGCAGTTCCTATTCTACTTCGGCTCACCATTGCCTAAAACAATAGTCACCGGCCTCATGAACTGCAAGAAGAGGAAGAAAGAGAGGGCCTCATATTCCATCGCTAGATGGAAAGGTATGACCTACTCTTTGAACAGTCCAATGCCTCAAGATGAGTTGCTTTCCATATGCATTGATAATCATCGATATGAGATGCGAACACCGCTCATACCTGTGGAGTGCACCACTAGCTTCCACAATCTCTCAGCCATTGACCAAGGAATTGAGGAATCTCTACAGAAGACCAATTTAATGTCCCAAATAGCCTCACAGGCCCCTGCTAAGAGAGAAGCCAAAGCTGAAGCGTCCTCTATCACGCTTAAGTCGACCCCTGCGCCTACTCCACCGATCAGGCCTCGACCAAATCGTCAAGGGCCCCCTGTATATTAGAGTCCACATATTCCTAAGTAGGATGATCAGAGAGGGTCAAAGCAAAACCAATTTGAGGAACGAAGACACAAATTATACTCATTCCGAGAGGACCAAGTCCGCAACTACTTCATCACCGCCATGAATTACAACTTCCTCCGCCTCCCGGATGCAATGAAACCCGAAGAAGTCAGCCGCGATGATAGGCTAGACTACTATCCCTACCATTGAATGTTGGGACACAATATCCGGGAAAGCTTCATCTTCAAAGACCTCCTGAAAAAGATGGTAGACTCTGAGCAGGTCGAGTTGGGACCACCCCCAGCACATGTGGCATATATTTCTACCACCGACTCTGACAAAGGGGAGGGGTGGCATGAAGTCACCAACAAGAAGGGGTAGAAATATGATAACTGGATGACTCGGAAGACTATCAATCAAGCCTAGGGCATACTCTGAGCTCAACTACAGTAGCCAATGTTGCCGCCAATAGCCCCGGATGCTGCACAATCAACAATATCGACCTCACAAACCTCCACGAACCGGTCATCCAGGCATAATCAAAAAAGGAGGAGACAAGCACAAGAGGAAAAATCCATGACGAGGCCAAAGTTAGCCCAGACACTGTCAGATTTCATGCCCTCAAACTTGGCGCCATAGGCACCGACCCACTAGACGACACCACCAGGGGCAACATACCAGGTTGACCTGTTAAAGGATGAAGATCCAATATTTGGTTACATCAACATAATCCATCTTATGGAATCATTCCCAGACAGATGGTATGGATATGGACCCGAGTTCCCAAAACAAGGAGCCAGGAAAAGGAATCCCAGGGGCAAGGGATATTAGGGGAGGCGCAGTCGTGGCCGAAACCAACCGTATAGTTGGAGCTCTGCCCAAACCGTCAATATCGCAGAAACCTATGGGAGAGCCCTTAAACAGACTCATCAAGAGAAAGAATATCCCTCCACCTCCACAAGCAGTTACTCTACCCTAGTCATTCTGCGGTTCCCATCAGAGGAGAAACAAGAGTCTAGCCACCTAGTGCGCACAAACAGACTGGTCGGGCCGAGTCCCCAGAATGTGGGAACACCGCTGACATCAGACCCTGCAGCCGGTCCCTCTGCGTCACGTATTCCAACTCCCAAGATGCCCTCTAAAAGTCTCCCAGCAATGGGGAAGCGTCGACCGCTAGAGCAAAAATACGACATCCTTAAGCAGCTGGTGTCGGTACCAGCCAAACTATCAATCCTGGATGCCCTAGGTTTGTCAGCCGACCTCAGAGAGGAAATTATAGAAGCCTTGCAATGCCCCCAAGAGTTTCAAGCTGAGGTAGCTACCACCGAGATTAACTAGGAAGAGACTGTATTGGCTGAATGTGATGAAGTGATTTCCTTCCCTGATCTGGATGAAGATTCCATCATGCAAGGACACATCAAACCACTATTTGTGTATGGCACACTAGATGATGTTGAGATCTGCAAAGTCTTTATTGACAATGGATCTGGAGGTAACCTCATTCCCTTATGGACACTCCGTAAGTTGAGCTACAGTGAGGGTGATTTAATACCTTCGACCACAAATCTGCTAGGTTATGACAAGAGTGAGAAGAAGCCAATGGGACAAATTAAGCAAAAGACCCATTTTGGTGACCTTGTGGCATATTCGGAATTCCTGGTGGTACGGAAGAACACAACATTCAATGCCCTGCTGGGATGGCCGTGGCTCCATAAGCACATGGCCATTCCTTCATCCTACCACCAGTGTATCAAGTATTGCGTCAATGGACAAAGTGGGCATTTCATGCTGACATGGCCCCTTTCGAGCTCTCTGAGTCACATTACATTGATGCTGGGTTCTATGAGAAAAATAAGAAGAAGCCTTCGATTTTTGGTATTGACTGGATCCCCACTTAAAATGGCCTGGAAATGGTTCCTGATGACCCCCTTAGGCAGCTTGGTAAAGACTACGTACTTTCCATCAACCATATTGAGAGTAGGGGTTCAAGTCTGAATACACACTCAGCTGTCCTCATGACTTCAGCGACAATGGCCAAGTGTGAAAATGCGGGAACGTCCACCAACCCTTAATTTGGGGGTGAATACCTGAGCGAGGAAGCCCTCAATGCCTTTCCTCTAGACTCCTAGGAGCCCGAGTCAAGAGCTCTCCCCCTGTCAGATCAAGAAGATGAGGATTTGGGAGAAGAAGTGGAGGAAGATCTCAGAGATGCACCTCCTTCATTTTAGGAAGGTATCTCCACCACTATGGATGAGCTCATGGAAATAAACATGGGTACCAAGGAAGATCCGAGACCCACTCTTGTTAGTGAAGCCATGTCCCCTGAGGAGCATGAGGTATATGCCTCTTTCTTAAGGCAACACCGGGATGTCTTTGCCTGGAATTACCCAGAAATTCCAGGACTTGATCCTGAAGTGGCGATGCACTGCTTAGGTAAAATAGAAGACCACCAAGGCTATAAACAAGCTTCCAGAAGGACACACCCCTCACATTCTACCAAAATAGAGGCTGAAGTCAATAAGCGCATTAAAGCAGGCTTTATTCGAGAGCTCCAGTACCCCATTTGGTTGGCTAAAATTGTCCCCATCAAGAAAAAGAACAGACAAATCTGCATCTGCATTGATTTCAGAGATCTCAATTAGCATTGCCCAAAAGATGATTTCCCGGTCCCAATCACCGAGTTATTAATCAACGTAATGGCAGGGTATGAGGCTCTATCCTTAATGGAAGGTTATTCTGGGTATAATCAGATCAGGATGGCCCGAGAAGATGAAGAAGACATTGAATTCAGAGCCTCTCAAGGAATATTTTGTTATAGGGTAATGACCTTTGGTCTCAAGAACGCTGGTGCTACATATCAACATGCCATACATCATATCTTTAAACCATTCCTTGGGAGATTCGCCGAATGTTACATAGATGACTTGTTGGTTAAGTCCAGACAATGCTCAGATCACCTGTCAGACCTTAAGACCGTCTTCAACAAACTCCGACATCATAGCATGAAGCTGAACCCATTGAAATGCACCTTTGGGGTTACCTCAGGGAAATTCCTTGGCTTCTTCATACGCCATCACGACCTCAAAGTTGACCCTGAAAAGAAAAAGACTATCCTTGACCTGCCACCTCCCCATAATCTCACCGTGTTGAGGGGACTCCAAGGACACCTGGCCTATATCAGGTGCCTCATAGAAAACCTGGTGGGAAAATGTTTTCCCTTTCCGAGGTTAATGAATAATGGAGTTACCTACCAATGGATAGATGATTTCCAGGAGGAATTCGATATCTTAAAGAGGAACTGCTTAAGCCCACTAGTGCTCATGCTGCCGGTTGAAGGAAGACCTCTCATCCTATACGTGATGGCCCTAGAGTAGTCACTGGGAGCCTTTCTTGTGCAGAAGAATGGCACCGACAGTGAAAACAGTCTCTATTACCTCATCCGAACCATGATTGATACTGAGACTCGATACTCCAACATCAAGAAGAGTTGTTTGGATTTGGTCTTCACAGTTCAAAAACTACGACATTAGCTGAAGCATCAAAAGTCCATTTGGTCCCTCGTAATAACCCGCTCAAGTACATCCTCAGACACCTGATGCTGACCGGGCGCCTATCCCGATGGGCAGTCATTCTGCAACAGTTTGACATCCGATTTGTGCCTCCGAAAGCTGTCAGAGGCCATGAATTTGCAGACTTCTAGGCGGATTACCCTTCAAGAGGGACTACCACACGAGACATCGAGCTACCCGATGAAGACATCTTGTCGGTTCAAGAGGAGTTCCCAGCATGGGAACTGTACTTGGACGGTGCCTCCTGAAGTCCAACTGGGAAGAGAATGGATGATCCCAAATTTAACAAGGTGGGTTTACGGATAATACACATATCCCCGGAAAAGGCAGTTTTTTCCATATTCCTTCCTCCTATCAGAGGGATGTACTATCAATGAAGCGGAGTATCAGGACCTCATTGCAGGCCTGGAGATCGCACTCCAAGCACAAGTACATCACCTTAAGGTAAAAGGTGACTCAGAACTAGTCATCAAGCAAGTCAATGGTGACTATGCTATTAAAAAGGAGGAGCTGATTACCCTCTTTGACCATGTCCAAGGGTTAATGGTGAAATTCTCCACAGAACCAACATTGACCTATATTTCCCGATCTCAGAATGCTCAGGCCGATGCATTAGCCCACGCGGCCATAGCCTTAGCCGACCGAGACCAGGATGAGATAGTCATCAGTATTGCTCACCGTCGAATGTTCTTGCCGTTTGTTCAGACTAAGATGGAAGAAATCAATGAAGTCAGTTCTATCCCCAAGCCATACGCTTCTTCCACCGGCTGGATGACCCCCATTGCAAACTACCTTCAAAGGGGAAAAATTCCATCAGACATGGTTGAACGAGACAAAATACAGAGAAGGGAAATCAACTTTGTCCTATACGGTGGCACAGGTCAGCACGAGGTCCTCTACAAATGAGACCTCGATGGAATTCTCCTCATATTCATTGATGGAGAAGAAAATGCTGCCGTCATGACTGAAGTACAAGCCGAAGTATGTGGGGCACATCAGACGGGGTCCAAGATTTCCCATAATGTTCGAAGGATTGGGTACTATTGGCCATCAGTGTCATGAGATTGCAAGTGCTTTACTGCAAAATGCCACCCATTCCAAATTCATGCCAACTTCATACACCAACCCCCAATGTTACTTCATCAGGCCAAGTACTCCTAGCAATTTGCAATCTGGGGAATGGATGTCGTGGGACCATATCCTCCCGCCACAACCAAGCAGCTGAAGTATATCCTCACGGAAACCGACTTCTTTTCCAAATGGGCAGAAGTAGTACCCCTTAAAGAAGTCGGGGCAAGAAACATGGTCAGCTTTGTGAAAACCAATATCATCATCAGATTTGGTGTCCCTCATACCATAATCACGGATAATGACACAAACTTCTGCTCTGTTGAATTGGAGAAACTATACCAATAATACTGTATCAATGCTAACCACTCATCCCTCTACCACGCAGCGGCCAACAGACATATAGAGGCTTTCAACAAGACCCTATCCAACATTTTCTAGAAAATAGTGGACAAAGACATGAAGTCATGGCCGGATAAACTTTTCCATGCGTTGTGGGCTTATTGAACCACAATCCACACTGCTACTTGGGCTACTCTGTACTCATTAGTATATGGAACAGAAGAGGTCTTTCGCATTGATCTCTAATTTCCCTTTCTTTGTGTTGCCATTTGTGATCAATTATCCAACAATGTGAAATCAGAAAAGTGGCTAGGTGAATTGGAATAGCTAGAAGAGAAGCAGATGCACACTTTTCACCATCTGGAAGTATACTAGAACCGGAATTCACAAGCCTTCAATAAAAAGGTTCGTCTTCAGTCTTTCTCGAAAGGAGAATTGGTGTTGGTCCTCCGGACCCAAATGATACCCAAAAATAAGCCTCCAAAGCTAGAGCCCAAGTAGGAGGGACCATATGTTATACACAAGGTCTACTCCAACAGCGCATATGCCCTGATCTCCATGGACATGCAATTCACCACCGCTCCTACAAATGCGAGATTCCTGAAGAAGTATTTCTCATAGATAACTAAAAGCAGTTATCGTCCGAGCTGCAGGACGTTAAACTACCAAGAACCCAACAGTCCAAAATCTATGACCCTAAACTAAGAGTATTACGTCCACAACGACATAACTAAAAGCTGTTATCGTCCGAGATGCAGGACGTTAACCTCTCAAGCACCCAATGGTCCTAACTCTATGACCCTAAACTAAGAGTATTCCATCCTCACCAGAATAACTAAAAGAAGTTATCGTCCAAGCTGTAGGACATTAAAATACCAAGCACCCAACGGTCCAAACTCTATGACCCTAAACTAAGAGTACTTCGTCCTTACCGCATGACGTTAAACTGCACGAATTTCAGAGAACTATGTACGGATTGATTCCTGACCTTTGCAGGATACGTAGAAATGCTAGGGTCCCTCACCCTGGCCCAACCATCCCCAAATAGATTTAAAAAATGCCATTTTCCCCCGTGTATGGACCAACCCTGCATGAGGTGTATTCCTCGTTCTTACCACACGATGTTAAAATGCACAGATAAGAAGATTTAAAAAACACCCCTTTCCCCCATGTATTGACCAGGCCTGCACGAGGTGTACTCTAAAAAGAACTACGTGCGGCTTGATTCCCTCCCTTGCAGGATACATAGTGATGCCAGGAATCCCTTATCCTGGCCCAGCCATTCCCAAATGGGATAAAATTAAAAAATTTCCCCTTCCCCCGTGTACAGACCAGCCTGGAATGGGGTTTACTTCTTTCAGAGGACTACGTATGGCTTGATTCCTGCCCTCGCAGGATATGTAGTGATTCCAAAATTTCACACCCTGGCTTATCCACCTAAAATGAAGCCAAAAATACCCTCTTCCCCCATACAGACCAGACCTGCATGTGGTGTATTCCTTAAAAGAACTATGTAAGGCTTGATTCATGCCCTCGCAGGACATGTAGTGACACCAGGGTTCTCCATCCCAGCCCAGCCATTCAAAAAAAAATCCCTCTCCCCCCGTGTATGGACCAGACCTGTACGGGGTGTTTTCTTCATCCTCACCACACGACGTTAAACTGCATGGATAATAGGATTTAAAAATGCCCCTTCCCCCCCGTGTTGGGACCAGACCTGCATGGGGTATATTTAGGAAAGAACTACGTGTGGCTTGAATCCTACCCTCGCAGGATACGTAGCAACGCCAAGGACTTATCTCCTAGCCTAGCCGCTGAGAAATGAAAACAAAAGTATATATACCGCGTCCTCACCGCACGACGTTAAACTGCATGGACCGCATCCTCACCGCATGACGTTAAACTGCATGGACCATGTCCTCACCGCATGATGTTAAACTGCACAAACTTCATCGCGACCCACCCAAGATAGATGGAGAAACGAGATGGAAATACTCCTTGCATGTTTGGATGCATCCTTTCCATACATCAAACTCTATGACCTGGATAATTATGGATCTTCATAACCATTCACAGACATCAGAAGTGGAAGTTATCGACCCGTGGAGACCTTTTCATGACTATGAATACCATGACCTCACTGGCTCTGTATATTTATAGCCCCTGGTCCATCTACCAAAGGAAATATTTTCTCGGGAGGTACTCTTCCTAGCTCCGTACGCTTACTAGCCTTAGAGCCCCCATATCATATCTCCCGATCCAGAAATTTATGGCGTAGTAGTTTACAAGTTCATACCCATTTTCACATTCAAATGTTGCCAGGGTATCCCTACCCGGTTAGCATATGTATCAGCCCGTGGTTCACATGACGACCTGCATCTACGAACACCAAGCCAGGGCTAGGCTACTTTGACTCAATGGACAATTGTAGTGAATATGTTTCTTGTATACTTGAACACCATTATCCTCACATGCCGAACTCTGTACTGTGAGAAATCTCAGATTTTTGTAATCATTCATGGCCATCAGAAGTGGACGGTCATCGACCCGGAGAACCCTTTGCATGACTATGCATACCATGCCCTCAGGGGCTCTGCATATTAATAGCCCCTGTCCCATCTACCAAAGGCAAGATTTCCTCAGGTGGTACTCTTCCTAGCTCTATACACTTACCAGTCTCAGAGCCACCACACCACATTTCCTGATATGGGAAACCTCATAGTTATAGTTTACAACCTTCATCCCCCACCCTGTTCAGAGTATATCAGATCATGGTAACTCATTTATCCTTCGAGTAACTGCAATAGTCACCTAATGGTCCGAGCTCTATAACCGCCAAACTAGGAGTACTTCATCCTTACCACATGAAGTTAAACTGCATGGATTAAAGGAACACCCCCGCTTGAAAAAAAAATCATCACAGGGAGTTCTCTAATATTTAACAGCAACCAGGGCCGAATATGCCCGACACGTCCAGATATTTTCTTACCAAATGACAGAATTTATGTCCCGGACAATTGCGGATCCTCATAACCATTCACGACCATCGTAAGTGGAAAGTTATCGAACCGTGGACACCTTTGCATGACTATGAATACCATGCCCTTAGTGTCTCTGCATATCGATAGCCCCTGGCCCTTCTACCAAAGTCAATATTTCCTCGGGCAGTACTCTTCCTAGCTCCGTATGCTTACCGGCCTCAAAGCCCCCATATAATTTCTCCTGATCCAAGAAGCCCCAGAACCATGATTTACACCAACCAACCCCTCTCCAAATCTTGGGCATGCCGTGGTGTTCAAGCCCAGTTACATTCTGATCAAGAGCGGCCTTTGCAACTATGTCCTTACCGCATGACGTTAAATTGCACGGAACATCTTGGCCACTTGGCATAAATCTTCAAAGACCAATCATTAAACATCCAGGGAAATTCCTCCAACTACAAACAGTTTCATTGGTTTAAAAATTCCCTCTGTCCTCACTTCATGACGTTAAACTACACAACATTCTTTAACAATCCTCCTCGTATTTACCACATTATGATAAACTTCCCGAAAGTCGTCTTTTCCGCATGACGTTAAACTACACGGTCAAACCTGTCATAGGATCAGTAAGGAATATAGGCTTTTCTCTCTCCCTTAGTGCACGGATCAGACCTGCATAAAACACCATCTCACACCAGCGTGAGAAGGAATGACTTCACCCATTATCAGGAAATTTTGCCTTGATGTTTCTCCCATATCCAGGCACCCTCTCTTCATAAACCATACTCTGTACTAAGAAAAATCCAAACTCTCATAAACCACCCCTGATGGTCCCGAATCTCAAACTTTCTTGAAGTTACCTGGCTATTGGGAAAATGAAATCATTGACATAAGGAAACCTTTTCATGACTATGCATACCATGCCCTCAGCGGCTCTGCATATTGATCTCCCCTGGATCGTCTACCAAAGGCAATAATTCCTTAAGCAATGCTTCTCTCCATACGCCTCTTGGCCCCTGAGCCCCCATGTCCATCCCGGGATTTGGAAACTCTCTAAGATATAGTTTACTAACCTCTTTCATAACCCTTCCTAAATATAGTAGAACCTCTTTGAAGAGATTACCGAGAACCAGGAGAAGCCGTTCCATTTTGAAGAATGTCTTGGTTGCATTACTTTAAACTGCGCCAAGCTCCAACCATCCTTTACGCTTGATATATGTATAAGAGAGGGACACTGTGTCCACATTCCTGATTAATACAGATGTTCACAAACCCTTTCAGATGTCACACACCCTTTCCAAGCCACCCCTAGTGGTTTTCATAATTCTCCAAGCCGCCCATGGTGATTTCCATAAGCCAGACTTCCGTGAAGCCCTCAGGCCATCAGAAACGGTGATTCATTGACTTAAGGACACCTCTGCATGACTATTCATACCATTCCCTCAGCGACTCTGCATATTAATTTCCCCTGAACAATCTACCAAAGGCAAGATTTCATTAGCCGATGCTCTACCTACCTCTGCACACTGATACGACTCCCATGCCTTGAGACATGCCTTGCATGTCGTTCAAATCTAAACTTGTTCCCCCCACATGTGTCTGAAGGATATAGATAGATCTTTTAATCAACCAAACCTCATTGGGCCCCTCGCTCCACCATATCTGGTCAATGATATTCGACCTAAAACATCAGTAATGATAGTCTTGTCGGCGAGACTTTAAACTGCTCACAATAAGAGGCACAAATCTTGTTAGGACGAAAACCCAAAAAGGGAGACCTAAGAAAAAACTGATCCATAACCGTTGGGTCCAGGAGAAATTAGGGTATTAAAAGAAAAGACAAAAAGTTTGTGGGGTTTTTCTATAAAATCCTAGAAACAGTCGAACTGTGCCTGCTGAGTCCCTTGGCTCAGGAAAAATTTAGGGCATTGTCCAATCACTCATCTATTTTCAGGGCCACTCTACATCGAAATATCCTACTCTTTGTTCCGATCGGACCCCATTACAATGGGGGTATTTGTAGGGTCCTGAAAATTCTGCAAGGGGGAAATCCAATTCCCCCAAGACATGGGAAAGTACCGAGTCGGTCTGCGTACTGGCTCCCCGCAATAGTACGTGGCCGGTTCAGCGAACCACAATTCCTTTGACCAGTGTCGTCTGCGAAGCTGAGGTGGGGCTCCTCCGTGGGCGCGAAGCAGGACGGATGTCAGGCAGGTCCACCACCACGAGCCAACCCCTCTGCGGACTGCTGTCATTTGTGGGACAGAAGGAGAGAGGTATTTGACCGTGGAGAAATCCTGTGAACCTCGGTTTCAAAAATCCCCGGTTGACCGAGTCGTCCGCAGGTGGGTATTCCTTCATGAGCTTCCGCAAAAAGTGCCGTGTTCCCAACATAACAACCCCTTCACAACTCTATAAATAGTCACCAAGGGGAACAAAAAATAAAGGAGAGGAAGGAAAGTTGAAAACCCACAGGGAGACGCTGGAGAAATCGCTCCTAGCGGTAATGTTACACGACCATCCGCAGACCTCATATCGTCCTCAGATTCACTCTTCCGCATAGAGGAGAAACCAAACCGAGAACCACATGCAACCATCTCCTCCGCGGCCACCCCCTCAGTGGACCAATTTCGTTCGCGAAATGGAGGCGAAAAACCCTCCGCAGGTGTGAAGTAGGACGGGATCTATCCCCTCTACAGATACCCTTCACATCCATTTCCTTCGTGGCCATCTCATCAGCGGCCATCCTTCACGGAAAACCTCCTTCGCGGACATTTCATCTGTATCCATCCTTCGCTGATAGCCTCCTTCGTGGATAGACTCCTTTGCGGCCTACTCCATTGCGGCCTGCTCCCTCACGGCCAGCTCCTCTAGGAACACCCTTCGCAGACAACCAAACCGTGAACCACAAGAGGCCAGCCTTTAGCAGCCATTTCCTTTGCGGACATCCTAGGCGGCCAGCTTCTATGAGGCCCACCTCCTCTGTGGCCAGCCCCTATGTGGAAAATCCCATGCACTTGTTGGTCCATACCGCGGGGGCTGCGCCCCCCTACTGCTGCTTGGGCTTAGTGCCGGGCAGTGGTCCCGGCCCTCTGGGCCGGTCCCTTAGCTACCGTCACTAACCCCCATGAAAAATGGAAAGTCGCACCACAAACTTTTCTGGATGGGTCAACAGTATTTTACATTGCACCCTTGCGCCACCCCAACATCCGTCCTATACATTACATGAGTCGAACTACTCCTCATGACTCTCCTATAACCGCATATCCTAGATCCTTTTGCTAGGTTCATCTAGAAAGGGCATCCCTTGCATAAGTCCCACACCAACCATTACTAGGTATCTCCTACCTAGTCATCCTGACCACATGACGTTAAACTGTATGGCCCTCGTCCTACCCATATGATGTTAAGCTATATGGAAACGGTCCTCTATACATGCCTATAAATTGTAGAATTCCCTATCATTCAATAATTCGATGCCTCTTAATCCATGGAAGAGATGCCTTATGCTCCAAGCATAATATTCCTCATGCCATGTTTACAGTGGAATAATTTCAAGAGCGCTGGAATCCATTCAAACATTCCATCACTCCACCTCATGCTTTGCACATCCTTCATTTAGATCTTCATCCACTTCCATGTATAAAGGGACCCCCTAACGGCCTGGTCCCATGCCGCATCGGCTCACCTACCATCCTAGGCCAACGCCCCAGAAGATTTTGACAACACATCGAGTCAGGTCCTGTGTTTCTAACACGGTCAACAGTCGACCCTCATTTTTTTACCCATTTCAGGCTAACATGATATGGATGCTGTGTTTTGAACATGGTCAAAAGTTATCCTCCATCACCATGCCACCCTCATTGCGTTCTGAATTCCAGACATGTAATTCACACTTTACATCTCCCTTTGTTCGGACTGATTCCAACGCCCTAGGTGTTATCCCACTTGTGCACTTGCACATAGGTGTTAGCCCCCATTATATTCCTCAACCCAATAATTTGTTGGGATTCCCTCATGGCCAAACATGAGGAAGACACCATGGGTATCCATCTTGGAGTAATCCCCGACTTTATGGGCCGCCCCCACGCATAAGCCCCATCTCACTTCCCATGGATGCACCTTTCGTGACGTGATCGTCTGGTCCATGCTGTCTCTTGTTTCTCACACCAAGCATGACTCACGTGTGCTTAGAGTAAGCATTGACCATGACATCCTCTTAAGGGTTTCCTCAAAGTGAAATCCTTAATCCATTAGCATGAGCTTCCTTAGAGCATAAACCCCACCCCAATGCGAACTACAGGGACTTTGAGTCATGTCAAGGCATGGTACGTAGGAAGCCTATACGAGGTTCAAGCTCGATCACCATTAGAATCCCAGGTTCACGTTCATGTCAGTTCTCTGAAACCCCAATTTGAATTATGTGGACTTTGATCTATGTCGCCTAGCCAGGGTACGTAGGAATCCTCCTCGAGGTTCAATCCCAACAACCGGTCGATCCGACTATCTTCTCGTCGGTTCACCGCACCGACCCTGAGCTGCCTGGAGTGTAAGCCCCATACCAAACCGAACTACATGGATTCTGATTCCTCTCATGAGGATACATAGGAATCCTGTACCATGGGTTCAATCCAAACGCTCAATTCATTATCTGTCCCCCCTTGGATGATAATAAACTCCATAGTGCCTGATTACAAGGCTTTAAACCAGTGTCGTCTCAATAAGTCCAGACTCTTCGGGGTCATTAATCCAACGAGGGATGGTAAACCTTAGGCATAAATTATTCCGAACCCCAGTGTCCAGTAGACCATTTCCAAACAGGATTAATCCATGGATACTATTCTTGGGTATAAACCAAAGATTCATGAACATATGAATACGCCTTAAATCTATAAGAGAGTCCCAGAACATGAAATAATTCCCCCCAAAAGGGTGCGATGAGCCTATCTTCCATTCCTCTCGACCAATGTGAGTACTTAAGCATCGCTAGTCAAACCACCCAGCGAACACTTGCCTCAGAAAGCAGGTCCACGCATTGCTGGATATGGAACCGTTGGGCATTTAGAGGCAAAAACGGTGCACCCGATATGAGTGATTAAGCAGAACTCAATATTCTCTAATCAACCGTTGGGTAGCATACATTTCTCCCCACCACCCCTTAGTGCACTGTGAGACAATGATGTAGTTCATTTATGTACTACTGTTTATGTTTTCATGTTTTTAAAGAGAGTAGTTTGGTATGGTATTATAGAATCTATTTGTATAATTTTTTTGGTATTGCATACAATTTATGTAATGTTAATTTATGAGAAGAGAGGGTCATTATAATAAACACCATCAGGATGAAGAAAATTAATAATGGCCCAGAATCATAGTGTTGATAAAAATATTCATGTCAATAAGTTAGTGTATAAAATTTGAGAATGGATTGAATTAACACAGTTAATCTATTGACCCCCAAAAGTCAATATTCATTATTATATTAGGGTTCCAACAATGATTAATGTGGGTATTGATATAGATTCATGGAACAATGTCTATACTGTAATGAAGGAAAACCTTTGGGAATATATAAATGTAATGTTATGATAACCATTCTCTATTTTACCAAAATATTATTTAATGAAACATCGATTTAATTTTCATTATTCCTTATAGGGTCTGTTTTTAGATTATTTTCATAATTAATATGTCATATTGGATTCAAGAAAATATCATTAAGGATTATTGAATCTTAATTCTATGTCTTATCATAGTTTTGTTGAGGGGAAATTAAATCCCCACTAAGAAGATTCTTATGTATAAATTATAAATTAGAAAACATGGAATTATTTCATCAGTCATCTTGATGAGAAATCATTCCACCTGAATTTTATTCAATAATATATTATTTTAAATTATTTATTTAATCAAATTTGATTAAAAATTATTAATTTATGAAAAAAAGGATTTATGAAAATAAATAATATGCATCAAAACCAATGTACCCATATCACGAAGCAAGGTTGGGGTATGCTTCACCAGAGAAGAAATTGGTATTTATTTGAAATCAACAATAAAAGTTTTATGTGAATTAAAAAAAACATATGTTCCTTTGTTTATATGATGATTGATGAATAAAAATCTAAATCCACTCATATCCCATATCCTGTGCTATGGAAAGAAGATATTGTAAATAAGAAGGGTGTACTAGTTGATTAAAAAATGAAATAAGTATGGGAAACATGTGTAAGTATAGCGTAATAATGATGAATTATTCTATATATTATTATTTGATAATTTTTTTTATTATGTTCGTATATTTTTTATATAGATTATAAACAATAATAGTCACCAACTATACTAGATGAAAAATTAATTTCAGTATATTTGAAGCGGACAAAACAATATGGTTGCGTTAGAGGTGTAGGTTTTGGAGTGTATTATCAACAATATTTAAGAAAAAAATAAGATACATATAATATGATGAAATTATTTTAGGAAAATCGATGATTTTCAAGATATTATTGTTTGGTCTGGTTTAGAATACCAATATATGTGAAAGGGTCAAAGAGAACTGGCATTGAAACAAAGATCAGTACATAAACAAAAAGATAAACTTATTTATTTGAGGCTATTCATTACACTCAAAAAAACCTTAATTAAGGAAATAGAAGTTTTCATTACACTTTCTCATAAATGTGAATGAAAAAATTTCTTGTAACTTTAAATTACTAAAATTCTACAAGGTAATGTTATACGTGATTTCTATCTATCAACACCCACTCACCATATTATTTAGAGGGGTATGATTTATAATATCTTAGGAGAAATGATACATAAAAAATAACCCCAAAAGGATCACATGAGAGCAGGGATTTTAGTATCTCAAGATATGACTGCTGAGTTACATATTCTACACGATGACATGGATATTACAATTGTCAATGATGTCATAGAAAATTTCTTAGAATTAGTGTATAATATTATAAAGATACATAAGTCATGAATTTAACAAATTTAGTAAAATAAAAAACCTTTAATATATTATGAAAAAATATATGAAGTGTGGTATAACATTATAGATAGATAAATCAATGAAGAAGTGGATGTCCAGATTAAGAAAATCTAGTGAATCGACCAAGAAACCAAATGAAATTCAGGAGTACCATATCCCCTCTAGTTCTAATGGAGCATATATTATAATTACAATTTCATGCAAATAACAGATTAAAATATAGAGATATTTACTGCACTCCATATGAAGAAGAAATATTTTGAACATTCACTATTGATATAGTCTGTTATGTGACTACAACTAAGAAGCTCAAGTTTGAATGGATAGTAGTCTCAATTGTGGGTACATAAATTATGTAAATTTTCATAATACTCATATCTAAAAAATGATCTAATATTTTCATTAAATTTAATAATTATTAATATTTTCTATATGAATTTATATTACTACTATATAAAGGAAAAAATATTTGAAGAATTATTTGGATTCATTAATACATATATCATTTCTATGAAATGAACAATTATGGAGAATAAAAATATTTATAAGAAAAATTCACTAAATGTTGTGTTTGAGAAAAAAAGTAACAGTTGAAGGACTCTTTCTAATTCCTATAATGTTGTGAAATACTCTACAATATAATAACATAAAATATATATTTTATTTCTTTCATTACATAATTTTTTTATGAAGTATCGAATGGTGATCAAAATCAATCTAGATACCCTAAATATTTATTTATTTGGGATATATTTCATGGTTATCCAAAACATCGACCACACATGTGGTTTATTGTTAATTTCTAATGTGCTAAAATCTTGGTTTTATAGGTAAAAATAAAATTATACGTTTCAGTCTGTGTTATAAAAAGAATTTTATTATAATAGGTAGATCACTAAATATAGGATAAATATTGGTTTGAGGATGGTGACTAAATATAAGAATACTGTGAATTATTTAAAATAAAATCAAATTAAGGAATATTTATAAAGATTTAACTATCAAAACACATTTCAAAACAATTTACTTACTTTGGTCAATGATTCTACAGTTTATAAAGCAAGATAATAACTACAATTGTAGATATTATGTTTGAGAATTTATTAGAGATATAATAAACCATAAAAATACCATCATCCCAAAACAATTAATTTCTAAAGCAAATTAAAATTTATTTAAAAATATTTCTTAATAAATTGTTTTATTTATATTTTATTAGTATAACTAATAATTTTGACAACCTTTATACTCAAATGAAGAAGTAAATTTTTTGGAGATGAGTGGGCAGTATACATAATGTTAGAATTTTTTCAAACATCAAAATCAGGTGACTAAATACTATATTTGTGATATAGTATGAGCTATGACCATAGAAATATTTTTTGGGGTGAAGAATTTGTGTTAAAATGCTTATATATTATTTTTGGCCTATTTCTCATGGATAAGTATAATGAAGGAAATTAATTTATTTAGAAAAAAATGAGATGAATATAGGGTTTCAGATTGTATACAGACACCATGAATAAGTGACTTCCTACTACTTATTTAGCTATTTGTTTCTCAATTTTATCAATGTTTTTAGTTAATTTATTTATAATTTTTATATGAAATTAATTTTGTTAAATTTACACATTAGTTTAAAACATATACAACATGTTCAAAACAAGGAAAATGAGCTCTGATTGTTTTCAAACATTAGAAAAACAATCCATGATTAATTTTCATGTGTAAGAATTGGCCACATGCCATTACC
Source organism: Viscum album (assembly GCA_963277665.1). NCBI lineage: Eukaryota > Viridiplantae > Streptophyta > Magnoliopsida > Santalales > Viscaceae > Viscum > Viscum album. The sequence goes on along the minus strand of OY728125.1, from coordinate 820,129,300 downwards.
ACATATAATGTTATTGGTATGAATCAATTTTCTAATATCTCTTTAAAGTTGACAATTTTTTTTAAAACACAAGCCACTCATTGAAAACAAATAATATGAGTTCTGATTATCTAGATAATTTATAAAAATGATTCATAAGTTGTTTTTGACATGTCAGAATCATTTTGAAAATTTTCAACTTGTTTTGATAAATTAGAAAAATTATCCATATGTCATTTTTGATGTGTAAAAATTATCCACATGTTAATCTAATACCTGGTGTGATCTGTATGACTCAAAGTTCACATTCTCATTTTAAAAATGCATTTTAGTAAAAAAAATATGTTATATTCTCAAATCTTAGAAAAATATTCAGATTTACTTGGTACTTTAGAAAAATGACCTGTAATTCATTTATGATATGTAAGAATCAAACTCACCTCAATCCGATGTAAAGTTTAACCAATATTAATCAATGTGTATATTTTTAAATAAAATTGGCATTTTAGTAAAAAAGGAATGTGACATACTAAAAAACAAGACAATGAATTTACATTATTTCAATACTTTAGTAAAATGATCCACAAGTCATTTTTGGCATATAGGAATCGGTCGCACCTCAATCTAATACATAATCTGATCGATTTGACTCAATGACTTTGTTGTAAATTTAAAATTGACACTGAAAACCAAGAAAAACACTTGGATCATCTTAATAATTTAGTAAAAGGATTAATAAGTCATTTTTGTTGTATAATAATTAGTATCCTAGAAAACCATCACACAATGTGACTAGTATGACTCAAAGTGCATGTTTTTGGTTTAAAATGAAATTTTAGTAAAAAATGTGATATAATAAAAAAAGAAAAATAATTTGGCTGTTTTGATAATTTATGAATATGATCCATAAATTATTTCTGATGTGTGGGAATTCGGTGTTTCTTAATTTCATATAGGGTGTGATTGGTATTAGTCAAATTGTGTGGTTTTAATTTAAAATTGATAGCTTTGTTGAAAAAAACATCACATGATAAAAATAGAGAGAATGCATCCAAATTATTTTGATACATTAAGATAATGATCTATAATTATTTTCTTAAGTGTATCAATCAACCACACACCAATCTGATACACTATGAGATTAGTATATATCAATGTGTCCTTTATCAGTTTAAAATTTAAAATTTAGTTCTAAATGTGTGTCACTCATTGAAAACCAAGAAAACATACTCAAATTAAATTCATAATTTAGAAAAATGATTCATAAATAATTTTGACACATAAAAATCAGTATCACATGAAACTGACACATGATATTACTAGTATGAATCAAAGTGAATTTTTTATGTTTAAAATTATATTTTAGTAATGAAACAAGTAACATACTCACAACTAAGAAAAAATATTTGGGTTGAGTTTATTCTTTTGGATAATGATCCATAAACAATTTGTGATATGTATGAATCAGATGCATATCAATCCAATGCACGGTGTGACCAGAAAGTCTCCAAGTGTTTATTTTTATTTAAAATTGAAAGTTTAGTAAAAAAATAAAATATCATGCTCAAAATTGAGAAAAATAATTCCAATTGTTTTGATACCTCTGTAAAGAAATCCAAAAGTCATTTTTTGTGTGTAGGAATCATCCTCACCAAAATCTGGTACATGGTGTTCCATGTATGACTCAAAGTATTTTTAATATGTTTAAAACCAACAATTTAGTTTGAAATGCACGTCACTCACTAAAAACTAGTAACACATGATTCGATCATCTTGATAATTTAGTAAAACAATGGATTATACATTTTTGATTTGTTGGAATTATTCTCATGAAAAACTGACAAACAATGTGACCGATGTGACTCATAGTTCATTTTTTTGATTAAAATGTTTTTTAGTAAAAAAAGAAACACACTCAAAACTGAGTAAACACATTCATATTATTTTTATACTTTAATACAATGATCCATAAATCATTTTTTGAAATATAGGGATCAGATTCACGTCAATATGACACATGGTATTACAAGTCTGAATAGAAATGTGCGTTATTATTTTAAAATGAAATTTTATTAAAAACCACAAGTGAAATATTCATATCTGAAAAATGAATTCAGATTGTCTTGATACCTAAAGAAAGTATTATATGTCATTTTAGACATGTTAGATTCAGTTTCACCTTAATCTAATGGATAGTTTTACTGGTATGACTCGTGTGTCTTTTTAAAATTGACATTTTATTAAAATAGAAAACAACATACTCAAAACTAAGAAAACACATTCATATTTTTTTGATACTTTTGAAAAAATATTCACAAGTAATTTTTGTGTGTAGGAATTAGAGGTACCTCAGTAAAAAATACGGTGTTCCCGATGTGACTTAAGGTGTTTTTATTAGTTTAAAATTTACATTTTAGTTCAAAACAATACATTCACTGAAAATTGAGTAACGATGCTCATATTTTATTGATAATTTAAAAAACTGATTCATAAGACAATTTTTATGTGTCAAATTCAATATCACATAAAACTAACACACGATGTGACTGGTATGGATCAAAGTGCATGATTTCAATTTAAAATTTCATTTTAGTAAAAAATATGTGACATATTATAAATTGAAGGAACACATTAATATTGTTTTGATACATTAGGAAAACATTCGATAAGTCATTTTGGATGTGTAGAAATCAAAATCACCTCAATATGATTCATAATGTGACTAATAATACTCAAATTATGTGGTTTTAATTTAAAATTGACATTGTAGTTGAAAACAAAAATCGCATACTCCAAATTGAGTAAACAGATTATAATTGTTTTGATATTTTAGGTCAAAAACCAATAATTCATTTATGATGTGTTGTTATAAGACACACCTCAATCTGATAAAAAGTGTGTTTAGTATGAATCAAAGTGTTTTTTTCACTTTAACATTTCCAATTTAGTTAAAAATGTGTGTCACTCACTGAAAACTGAGCAGACATAATCAGGCTATCTTGATAATTTTGAAAGTTCCATAATTCAATTGTGAGATATAGAAATTGAATTCATGTTAATATGACACACGATGAAGTCAGTATGACATGCGGTGCTTGTTTTCTATAAATAAGTTCCATTTTGGTTTAAAACACACTTCACATTACCAAAACCTAGGAAATGATCTTATATTTTTTTTATCATCATTTTTTCTAATATTACTTAATTCATTTTCTTATACATTTATTATCTTATACTTATTTAGTTATTTATTTATAATATTACTAACAACGGTTTTTTTATACAGGTGAATTCTTTTTCTCAAGCTGGGGTGGTTTTTTTTTGTAATAGAATGACTGGGGGTAGGAGACCGAAGACGAAGAACATAGATGTTTTTGAATGTTGGTGATACTTTTCACTTTATCATGTAATTTTCCAAACCAATGTTTTAAATATCTATAATATAGTTCTTTTTGTTTCATTTATGTTGTAAATTATATTTCATTTAAATGTTTTATTTATAACCTATATTTGTAGTTATTTTATGCTGTTATTACTGTTGTAGTGTACTGTAATTTTTATTTCCCATTTTAGTATGCCCGTCTATCAGTTATAGTAATATCACAAATAAATGGAAACTTTTTTAGAACTACTAAAAAACTAATAATGGTATCCTTTATTAGTTCTATTGAAATTACTAAAAAAGGACCCGTTTATTAGTGTTGTTGAAAGTACAAATGGAGAGTCCCTTTATCAGTGATTTTTCATAGCAGAGATTATGGGGGTCCTTTATCAGTACTTTTTTATGCGATGATAAAAGTAAAATTTATCATCACTCTTTATATCACTGATACCCAAAATATTTATTTGTTTTTTTCTAGCACTGAAAAAATACTTGGTGTTTTGTTCATTCTCTGGTTATCAATGCTTTTTTTGTGCTGATAATGGCTAATTTTAGTGCTGTTAAAGGCATGTTTTGTAGTAGTGGGTTATACCTCCTCATTGAGAACCCACTTTTGGATTACAGTTAAATCTTGTAAGGGATGATATTTTTGTAAGAAAACAATATATAGGATGTGTTGATTTAATTAATAATGGTTTTATATAATGGATTGAATTCACAAAAAGGATCAAATGGTTTGAGTAAGAGAGCACAATAAGATCATTTTTATAAGTGAGGGGAGGGGCACTCTTAGAATTATTTAAAAGATTAAAAGTATAACTGAGTCATTATAAATCCAAAAGATTTCAAATGGATAAATATTAAAATAAGAAGAGTTGAAGGTACAAATATCATCCAAAACATAAATTTAAATAGGTTTTTAATGTCATTTTAAACCTTATAATTTTGATTAACCCGTTGGTTAACCAATTCTAACCTTAATCATGGTAATTAATTTTTAAATCATAAAGGGTGAATATTTAACATATTAGTTAAAAATTGGTTCATAAAAGGATAGTAGATGATAATTTCAATCATCTATTATCCCCCCTTCCTATTTCATTATTTTTATATTTTTTCAATAATTTAGTGAAATATTATTTTCATAAAATACCATTATTGTCATTTTCAAACTATTAATTTAATTTTACTTTAAAGACACCAATAAAATGTTTTAATTGGAATATAATCCATTAAAAATCAATAATATTTTATATTCGTCTATAAAATTAATTTAACACTATAATCACTAAAATTATATTGCTTTTAATATTTTTAAATCATTTATTTTTTTGATTTATTAATGAAATAATGTGTTGGTACTGTGTAATAATTTAATTTATTTATATAATTACTAAAAATTATGAATAAATTATAATAATGAAAATAATTTCATTATCCTCAAAATAACCATTAATATTTGTTTACATCTGTCTTTTGTACATATATGAACACATATGAGATATTAAATAGTAGGAGAGTAATTTTTCACATTTTTCTTTGCTTTAAATATTATATTTGTCATTTTCAAGGAAAAGTGTCCCTTTCAAAATCAAATTTAAACACTTAAGTTATAAGGGTATAATTATCATATTAAAGAAAGAATTAAGATGACAAATAATAACCTTAACACTTAGTTTTATCCAAGATTTACCTAATTAATCCTTTAATGAGGTTATAAATTTTACTATTGTTATTATTCATAATTATTATAAATAATAGGGGAATATATAAAAAATTTGGACCTCCTGATTAAAAATATTTAATCAATTTTTCAAGAGTTAATTTATATAGGTAGTATAAATTCATTTAAAAATAATAGCGCAAAACACTATGAAAACATTTTTTTTAGAAAAATACATGTTTATTCCTGAAAATTTATTTATTCCTATCCCATGCCTAGAAAAAAAATTTGTTGAATTTTAATTTATTTTTTGAATATATAAATTTCATTAAAATCACTCACTAATTTTAATTAGTTTAATTTATTAAGATAAAACATACTTCATGCAAAAAAATAGTTTCTAAAAAAACATCATCTTTATTTAAAATGTTCATTACTTTCAATTATAAGTAATTCATAAACAATGAATTTATTTTAAGCATGTGTAAACCATAATTTTTTCATAATTTAGTAAGTCCTATTCATAAATTTTAATATAATGGCTATTCAATAATGGTCATATTTAATAATAATATTTTAATAATATAAAGTGGTTTATCTAAATATAGTTTTGCATGTAAAGAAATGTTTTTAGAAAATAAATTTTTTTTATAGAAATATATATAATAAAATCCTGTTCTTTTACAATGTCTCATATAATTCCTAGTTTTTTACATCATTGTATGGAAATTGAGGCTTCCTATTTTTCTCTAGGGCCGCTGAGCAGGCAAAATCCTTGTATCTATCTTTATCTCATAGAGATTTGAGTGGTAGAGTCCTCCTTCCAGGAGATACTTAAATAATATGACCCCTGAAGACACATAGCCCTGCCCTTATCTTATCTTTAAATTAAATATGATCCCATATTGAGGTCTTTGGTCCTCTAATCTTATGTTATACCCATGATTTTAATACATGCATTGGTGAGAATAATGTAATTTCTCTTCTAATGTGAACTACAATCAGGCCCCTCAAATATATGTCCCACACCAAACCATTATAGGTACCTTTCACATTATAGTCAACACTTCATAAAATTAAACTAATCAATTTCAGTTCTATCTATAAGACTCTAACAAAGAAATAGAGGATGATTATAGGTGGATGAAATTAAAAAGGTATAGTTCTAGTCATGAATGCGTGACCTTAAAAGGAACCACTATGATCCTTATCAAATGACCTTATAAGGTATGACATGTCATGTTTAATGAATCAAAACCACATGGGTTTAGATTTCATTAAAAAGGATATATTAGAATCCCATTTTATAGATAAAATCTTAACTAAAACACTACTCATTCTCTTCCACAAACAATTTATATACTCCTGGGATATCTTAAACTCTAGTTTAACCCTTTTATCCTTTTTAATGTCACCAAAATCAAATGAAAACATTTAAGTATTATTGGGAGACCTTAAACCCCAAAATAACCATTAATATTTCTTCAATGGAATTAAACATTACTATAATCCATTAATTCTTATTTAGAGACCTTATATCCCAATGTAACATTTTATCCTTCGAGGATGGAATGAAAATCTAACGTAACTCTTTATGTCTTCCTTTGTGTCCTTGAACCCTAGTGCATCCGTTAATCCTTCCTTGATGGCATGAAATCCTTGTGTAACCATTTAAATATTCATAGGAGATAATAAATCTCAATGCAAACATCTTAACCTTCCTAGACAACACAAAAACTCTATAATACCCTTTAACTCTTGCTGGGAAACCATAAATACTTAAACAATACATTTATATTTCTTATGATAGAATGAAACTATATCATAACCCTTTAAGTTTTCTTGGGAGATATTAAACCCCTGATGTACCCTTTTATCCTTCCAAGATTGAAAAAAAATCCATAATACCCTTTCAGGCCTCCCCACTTTGATTAAAATACAACATGATTATCTTCATGACTCCACAGATAGTATTAAATTTTAGTGAACCTTTTTATATGAAATTAAAATATTGAGTGATAATCTTCTCGATGTGAAAATCATTAGATGAATTATTAAATGATGATTTATATTCAAGTAAAACTTATCCAAATGCATGAAATATCAATCAATCTCTCTCTAATAGGTATTTTACCCACCTCATTGGTAAAATATGTAGAATAAATTGGAATTATTATGATGAATAATTCATGAACATATGGTTAGAATTATAAAATATCCTTAGGATTGAAAATAATTTCTTTCATGGGATGATCTGACCTCAGTTTTAGTGTCTAACATTCGAGGCATTTTTAATTCATTCTATTGGATTCCCACTAATTGAAAGCATGTCTATGAAAAAATAGAATATAATACATCATAAAATTATGCATGTCATTAGATCAGTTTTCATGTTTTCTATTGAAGAATAAACTGGGTTTTAAAAACTTTTATATGATTATCTTAATACATAATCTAGGTTTGTATGATGAAATGGGTCCTTCATAAATCAACGTAATTATAACTATAAATAATGTTATAATAATTAGGATCTAGAAACGTGTAACTCAAAAAAACTAAAATTATGTAAAGATTTCATACTTTGACATGGAAGGAGAGTAGTAATGAAGACTCTATATAAGATTAAACAATAATTATTGAAAACTATTTAATATCAAATATATAATTTGCTTGGCAACATAAGATTAATGTAAAATTGCGTAAGAATCATTAGATATCTTATTAAAGTAAAAATAGTTCAAAATGTATTATTTATGTCTTTCTATCCAGTCACATTGTAATAAATATTTCTTTAACCACTTACTGAGATAATTTTTCTATCCTTTTCCATATAATAAATTTTCCTTTAGGAAAAAAATGTGAGGTAACTGATAAAATTTGAGATCAAATAAATACACATGGAACACATGTAAGGATTAGGTAATGATTAATGTTTATTAAAATAAATTTTCTAACTAAATTTTGAAGGTACACAAAAAATCAACCATGAGGAGGTAGATGTTAGGGAGAATCTGTAAGAAATATTTTTTGTTAAAATACATGATAAAACTAAAGATAGAACAAGGGAGTATGAGACATATAAATTTGGAGAGTGGAAAATATTCTAGTCATTTGAAACTCTTAGGTATCATACTTAGTATTGCGATTTTTATTTATTTATTTTATTTTCTTTCATTTAATTATAGTTTTTCCTTTATTTCAATTGTGATATTAAACTCCCAAATGTATTAATGATTGTTAGTATCAATTAAATGGGGTAGGAACCATATTTTTTTTTACATATTTATATATATATTTCTATTCATGTTAGTTAGTATAATGAGAGGAAGAAGTGAGTTTCTTGAGATTCTTGAATCGACATTCATAATTTTACTCCCATTCTTTACATCACAATTTATTTCAATAATATAATTCACTCAACACATTCCAAAATTATTTCAACCTTGAAGCGATGGAGTTGGATGTGGTAGCGAGGAATAGTTAGTGAGTGTTGGCCATGTTCAATGGGATTATTTCCATTCATCTAGCTGAATAGGTGAGAGATTCAAGGGTGTATATTCTCAAACGATGGATGCCACCTACAATTGAATTTTAGAATACCCAAGGCCCAATGAGTATTAGATATAAATGTATTGGTTCCTTATATGAGTCAAACGTTGAGTGGTATTAAGGTGACATACATTGAACCATTTTTAGTGATAATTAAACATATGAATATATTTATGAAAATAAATTATTGAATAAATTACTAGTAACTCTCCCTAGAACTAATTATAATTATAGTACATTAAAAGAGAAATTAAATGTTATTTGTATGACCCCGTGATAGGTGTGTGTCAAAATTTAGAAACATTTTCAGGGAGGAATAATTGTTTACTCATTATTTTCATAATTTTTTTATTATAAAAAAACTAATAAAATAAAATATGGGAATGTTAAATCGCCGACATCTATTTATGAAATAGATACTTTTTTAATTAGACAAATAAGGGGAGTGTGAAGGCCATATTTTGAAAATTATAAATTTAAATGATAATTGAGTATATAAAAGAAGATATTGAACAAAATTTCTTAAAATATCTAGAAAAATAACTTGTTGAGTACTCATAATATTTTCATGAATTTTATGGAGGTGTAGTAGAGGAACAAAATATGCCCAAAAATTATTTAAAATTTGATGAAGAAGTAAATGAGGTGGAGAAAAAACTAGATAAACCTATACTACCATATAAAATTGATTTTCTAGAATAGATAAAAGTAAAAAATATTTCTATTTCTGATGTATTTGAGGGGTTTCATGCTATATTGATGAAAAATGGAGATATTTTGTGTTTGTAGAAGTGTAACCAGACCCACCATGGCTGGATAATTAATAAAAAACTCAATAATAAAATAATTTGGATATGGATGAAATCATAGTGAATGGGAAATACTGTGAATAATGGATTGAGGAACCATTACCTATAACCATGAATAGTGGATTTCTATGGTTTTTTCATGAGATACAAGATATTTAAGATAATATATAAAAGGTATTCGATCAAAAATTAAATTTATTTCATTAAAATTTTACAAAATATGATTCAATTTTTTATATCACTAATTTTTACATTATAAATTCAATATAATTATTGAAGTCCTTATGATTTGAAGATAAAGAACCCATAATATAGGGTTTTAGTGTTTAAATAAGAATGAAGGAGTTGTTTCTACTAACTATAGAGGTAACTAAAAAATATTCATACTTCTCAATCCATAATGTTTATATAAAAGAGTGGGGACCTTATATTGTTCTAACCCCACTATATTATATGTTATATAGTAAAATTATGGAGTAAAAACACAACATGGAAAAAGAGAAACTCTAGAATAAAGAGAAGTGGATTTGTAAGACTCGAACCATAAATTTGTCGTGGTTGTAATCAAAGAAGTTGAACCCCTTAAGATTGGGGAAATTTATGAGGTTCTATAGTTGTGTATATTAAAAAAACAACCATTTTGGTGGTTACACCATATTTCTTATCTTACATATAATTTTACTTGTTTTTCTTTAATATTTGTTTTGTGTGGTTGTTTTACTTTTTAGGTTTTCCTAGTGGATAATATATTAAAGATATAATGGAGATAATTTTCTATAAATTAAGATGTTTTTCATCCTAACAAGTAAGGTTGTGGATATTTATGCTTTACCTTATTTTTTTATATCATGATATATGTTTAAATTAAATATCATATTGGGCATAAAGTGAGGAAAGTATATAAGCTAAATACGTGGAGAGTGAAAAATGTTATTATTTTAGATATTAATTTGTGGTTTTCTTTTAATATAGTTTTGAAACTTATTAAGAAAAATTTGATACCATTTTATGTTTGTGAACCATTCCAGTTGTGAGGAATTAATTGGTTTCTAGAAATTCCTCATAATTGAATGCTGAAAAGAAATTAATTTCAAATTCAAAATTTAAAACATTCATGAAAAGACAACTATTTTTGGAATCTCATACTAAGGAATACTATACAATTTTTTTATAACATACCTAAGATGCTTGTAATCCCTTTTAAAACTTTTTTTATAATTCCCACAATGCTTATTTGGATCATTCATGTTTAACTACAATGTTCTATTATTATTTATGAAAAATTGTGAGATTGATACTTGTTTCATGATTTGGGAATCCTTTTTTATAGTTCATTTTTAGAAACTGTTTTTTGAAACATATATTGAGAATACGATTTTATAAATCCCCTAGTAAATATAAAAAATAATTTTATGAATCCACATTATAATAAAGTAATTATTAACTACCTTTATTTAAAAGTAAAATGAATGATCACCATATACCTTAAATGAGGGGAAACATACACCATTTATAACCAAATAGAGAATCATAATGCTAGGAGGAATATAAAATTGGGAATTAAGGAAAGGGAAATAAACTTCAAATGAGTATGAGAGATCAAAATTATTTTCAAAATACAAATAGTATTATCCATCTATATGAAAAATTTGTCCGAAATTCATGATGAAATATTTTAAAAAAAATTACGATGAAAGAATAAGTGAGGATTAAAATTTCCCACTTCTAAATTTTTTGGAAGGATAAATCACATGTTTCATTATTAATGAGTTTTTGGGTAAATAATTTTATGGTATATGAGTGAATATACAATAATAGAGTTTTCAACTAGAAAAAATGTATTTTTCAATGAATAGATCCAAAAATTATTCATTCTACATGGGAATTTTTAAAAATAATAACCTACCAACCATAAAACATAGAAACACCTTGTAAATTAGCTTTCATTGATATAAATACATAAATAAAAATGTAATTTCAATGAACCAAATCAACCATATAATATCAATATTATTCCATTGCATAACCACTTGATATCTCCCTGATCAGAAGGTCTAGAGGCTAGCATCACGAGTCTCAAAGTGTAGTTAGGGAATCATTTTTGTACTAAGGTTCAGGAAATTAAAAGTAAATGGAATTGTTAAATGGAATGAAGTTTATGTCTTTATATATAAATATATGTCATAGGTAAAGGATGTTAATGATATTTATTCTTAGATACATATGGCGAAGTTTCAAAAAAAAAACCCTCTAGTCTCCAACTCCAGCACCATGTGTCACTTGAACTAAATCAACCTCAACCATGTAAAACATAACCATACTATCCAAACATATACTATTACCTATAATTTCATAAAAAAAACCATGAAACTGCATGTCCATAAATGTTTCCATGTAGGGTGTGATAATAACATACTCATTTGGTAACCAAAAATATTCCAAAACATAATAAATACTCTCACACGTCTAATATATACTGATATTCTTAAAAAAGTATATAAAAATATTTTGACAAACATTAAACAATAAAATAGTGGTAGAATTCAATAATGTTTAAATTTATAGATCTTTGTCAACTATATATTGCACCTTCTTATACTAGGAGTATTCACACCCTATATAGATACATGGAGCATTGGATCAGAATCTAAGGAAGACTAGGTAAGGAAAACTTGTCACCCATTCCATTAAATCTCTCCAAAATGTAGTTAAGTTATATTCTTGTAAATATTATATTGGGGAAGGTAGATATGGATATTTTTAACTTATTCCTCATCATTATAAAGTGAAATAGAGGAAAAAGGTATTCAAAGTAAGGACACTATAGTCCCATCCCAAAACCAAGAACCAAATCAATATCTACTATATTATAAATTATATAAAATATACAATTACCCATTCTAACATGATAAAAAAATATCAAGCCACAACCATGAACTTGGTTTAAAATAAACACAATAATTATCATGCTTATCAATTTTAAATATAAATAAGACTCTCTAAATTTTTTAAACTATCATATTAATATGTATTAAGCATGTACATCATAAGAATTACTATATCATAATTTCAAAATAACTATATAAGCTATAAGTCATTCATGGAATAAGTAACTAATCATAATAAGTGTGTTTGGAACCTCATATGTAAGATTTCATGTAATTGACATTCTTTCATTTTTTGGATCCTTTCCAAATAGGGTTCTAAGTTTTAGAAAATATTCACAAGTATATAGAAGGGGTAAGTTAAATTACACTATATTCTACCCCAACTTTTAATTATCTCCAACATGAGTGGTAACTATAACTCCATTATATATTACAAAGTGATAGACTGGGTATGGTATTTATTTTAGCTGATACAGACCCAAATTATCACATATAAAATTTTAATAAGTTATGCATACAAAATTTTAAAAAAATTATTTTGGAGAGGAGTTATCATTGTATGTAGGTTGTTCATACATGGAATTTAATTTAAGGAAAAAATACCTTATGGTTCCAATGTTATAATTTTTTTAATATGAACCTTATAATTTTGGAAGATGGTCAAATACCTATTTTTTGTAAAGGAAGTGGTTTTAATAAGTCAAGTTATAATGACTGGTTTTATATAAAATCAAGAAATTATGTTTTTATGAAAAATAAACAGGTCACTGTTTTCAAAACAATGTTTATTTATTAGATTAAAGACCAATTAATAATGGAAATTGTGTTTTGGTATCACATCATTATGTTCCTATTGAAATCCACACATCAATTCTGTCACCATTAATGCAACTCTTAACTAGAGTTAAGGTTGAATTATTGAATTATAACTCATGTAGGATAAAATATAATGTAATTATCTCATGAATCTATTAATGAATTTGGTATGAGTGGGAAAGACTTTAATAATTTATAAATATAATTCCCATTCATATATTTTCACTATAAGTCACTTTTATAATTCTTAAATCCATTAAATATCTATAGGGGTTTATGGGGAGAACATTGAAGTTATTCATGGAGTAAAACTCATTCACAAAGGTACATAAGTAACATAAATGATGTAAAATTATTCAAAATACTTGGAAAATATAAAAAACTTTCCAAACTATATGAGGATTTTAAAATGTTTCAATGCTTTCAAAAGATACTTAATACTAGTGTATAATGTAATACATTTATTTTTTTTACTTTAAAAACATGAAATCTCTTTATCAACCATTATCAATTTTCAAAACCAAGTGACATGTTCACTACCCTAACTTTTTTTATTTAAAAAGGGAAGGTAAAAGGAATCAATTATAGACATTGACCATACATGATAAAGCTAAACATATTTGTTATAATATTTAAATAAATATGTTCTAAAATATATTTAAATAAAAACTATCTCAAATAATTTTTTCATAATGTATTTAGTCTAGAAATGAAAATTAAATAATAATTTAATGATTCATTCAAGGTATCAAAGGGTGTTACCATATAAAAGTTACTTTATTTTATAACTATGTTATTCAATAAAAATATTTGATTTATATCATTAGAAAACGTTTATTTTTTAATATATTAGATTAAGAAAATTAGTGAAATATAATTCCAAAGCTAGTTATGAGTGATTTTATATGGGTTGAAACCAAATACCATTTATTTATCCTTCGTGAGTCTTTCCCCATACTCCAAGGGAACAGTAATACATCCCATAAATCAATAAAAAAATCTATAAATATTTAAAATAAAAAACCTAAAATCACAAAATTATTATATTGAAACCCGAATGAAACCTATTAAAAATCAAGGTATAATACCATAATAATTATTCAAATAACTAATCATAGTAAAGAACTAGTTAATTATGTATAATATAAACTAAAAAAATCCCTCAACTGAGAAAAATCCTAAAGAAATTGATACACAATGTAACTATATAAAAATATAAAACTAAATATATAAAAACAAGTACTTAGGTAATACTTAATATAATTAAGAAGAAACAATATCAAAAACATGGATTCTACCATGAATTTGGTGAAATACAAATTTAGATAATTTATTTTAAGAAATAAAAAGGAATAAAATTAAGAGGAAGATAAGGAAAAATATATAGAGGGATTTCCTAGACTTAATAGTGTAGAAATCCTCCTAACATCATGCCGTATCATGAGGGAGGTTAGAGAAAACTAGAATATATGATGAGGAAAACATTATAAGGGTGTTTGACAATGATAAAATGATGAATAAATGAGATATCATTGATGGTTAATGGGGGTAAAAAAAATTTATATTTTTTCCATTAAGGAAGATTTATAAAAAGTATACCAAATTGGCTACTTGAGTTTCAATTGAACCCCAATGCACTTCCAATGGAAATCCAATTTCTATATAGTTTTCAGTCTACATCCAAACTTGTAGTGGAGTCCTATTATAGTTTTGATGGTATAAAAATACCTTCCCCACTTCTTTTTTTATCCTCAAAAGATCTTATTTTTTAATCATTTCTTACACCCAATTAACCTTATGTAGACCATAGGAATGGGGAAATTTCTATATTTTTCACCTCCTAATTAGATGAATTTGGGAAATCTTTCAATATTTGTGATCACCACATTGTACCAAAGGTAGTGGGAGTTCTCTAATATATGGGGGGAATGAACAATTTCTAAGTTAATAGTTATTTTGACATATGGACCCTCAAGATGATTTGGATTCAGGAACTACCACAAAGATCTCCAATTAAACCATGTTCTTATTCAAAAAAAGAGTTATGTGGAACATATGGGAGGAAATGTTTTTATCTATCTTACAATGATAGGTGAAGAAAGGTATATTAGTTATAATAGAATCAAGTTTATCAGTATTTCACATTTTCCTTAGAGAATTATTTTATAAAGTTTCCAAGGATCTGGAAATCAAAATCAGAAGATTTTAGAGACTATCTAAACCACTACATATTTGATCAATTTTTGTGAATAATATTGAATGATCATTTGTTCTTAAGGATTGGATTAAAAAGTAGATAAATGGAGGGATATTGAAACCAATGAAACCTAAAAAGTTTCTTTGGTCATGCGAACACCCAGAAAAGAATGAAAAATTTATGTGAAATAATGATAGCTCTATTAGATATATATGAAAAAATATATTCATATTTATCCTTTTCATTGGATCATGGTCTTACTGATCTTTAAAATATAAAGATACCCATGAAGTAATTATGAAAGATCCTCCAAATTATTTTCCATATCACTATCTTTTTTGACAATACGATTATAGGACTATTTTTTTTTTCAAGTATTGGATTTAGATGAAAATATAGAAAGGTATAATAGAGTTAGGGAATCTGAATATTAATGTAACTAGTATGAGAGTCATTTACACTCAAATAGAGAAGCATAATTCCTGAAAAATCACATCAAATATACCTCCTTGATATATGATGTAAAAATACATGACATGAGTCATAGCTACAAGGCTTTAAACTATGTAGAATTTTTTCCTAATTGAAAGTCCTTAAAATTTGACGAATACCATCCTCACTCTTTGAAGTTAAAATAAGTTTCCACATTTTATTATACCAAACTATAAACCACAAAACATTCCATCATTGAAACATGGAGTTAAATTATGTGAACCAACTCTATTTTTAATGATCCAATACTTATTTAATTTAGTTATTGTCAAATGCGTTTTAATTGTATGAAATATATTAATTTCCAATGACCATCGCTCCCTTTTATATATGATTGAAATCTTTTCAGAGGGTTCCTAGTATTTTAGTTTAAAATATTATACCGAGTTTTCTATGAAAAACTTAAATAGGATGAATCTATCTTACCTTATCATAGAATTTAGGCCTTATTCACATTGGGTTTCCTTCCTCTCCTTTATATGAAACCTATCAATTTCATTACCAATTAATTGTATATGAGATAAATCTATGAGAAGAATGAATTTCCCATTTGATCAACTATATATGGATTGATTCATGTACTTATAATTATATAGTTTTTATCTCAACTACTTATGCAAGAAATGACTGAAAATTTTAGTTTCAGCCCAATGCTTCAGTACCCGATGAAACCATAAATCCATATTATTTTTTTAAATACTATATAAAAATAGAATTTTTTTTTTCTACCCTTATATAAGCTATATCTATATAGGGAATTTTTTATCAACACTAACTCGTGGATTTATTCCTATAATTTTATGATACATAGTGAAGACAAAAATTAAAAATATGAGTCTAACTATAAATATAAATAAAATAACCACACCTTTTATCAGTACCTAACCCTTTAATCCTTCACACATAGTGTTTTCCTTACTCAATACTAAGTAATGTTTCTTATATTTCACATGTGTATCAGATAAATTAAAAACTAATCACAATTCTATAATATGTCACTCTAAACATCACAACACAACTTCCTCACCACATGCCACTAAAATTAATGGTTAAAGTCAATCATTGGTATAAAATCTTATATAATATGATAAATTATCTAATAAACCAATTTTCTCACATTGAGAACGAATCACATGATCTTGGATGGTTTAGTTGACTTATGCGATTAGTTTAGCTAAGATTCATCATTTCCACATATAGGGAAATAAATCATACTTCACATGAATTTAAACTTCTTAGATTTGGTCCTCATTTTATGAAAAAACTGATAGAAATTTTCACAGGAATTTAAACCATATGAAACATGGTTCATCCCACAATACCTTAATGTAATTAAGGAAATTCATTATTTTGGACCTCGCTTCCAAATGAATGAGATAAATCGAGGTAACAAATCGTCTTATATAGTTCTTTTCTATAAACCAATGCAATGTTATATTTCCACCGATTTTAATAACGTTCTCTTAGTGTTTAGGATTTCTCATTCCCTATGGGTCTTACAACAATATACTCTATACCATGGAAAATATATGAAAATAATCTATCAAACTTAATTCTATTCTAGTGTTTTGGTTTCCCCCCTGTAAGAACCCAGTTCTTATTCTTGAGATATGAGTTTCTTCTTTTCTCTTTTACTTAAGTTTTTTTGATAAAATAAGGAAATGGGGAAAAATCCCAAAAACTTTGGAAGTACACACCATGTACTTTTCCACACGTCGTGTACTTTTGGCCATGCGGGATGAGTACACATGGTGTGTAGCCACATTGGCAATGAAGGGTGTAAAAACCAACTACACACCGTGTAGTGGATATTTACACGTAGTTTAGTCAGTCTGCAGGTTAATAGTAAGATGGTAGCCAGTTGGGCGACAGTACATGCCGTGTAAAGAGGCATACCTTCCATATACTTATGTCGACAGATAAACAGTGCCACGCTGGCGAGGAGCCGCCAGCGGAACAGTTAAAAAAATGGAAAGTACACGCCATGTACTTGAGAGTACATGCCATGTATTTTATTTTTTTCACTTAAAACGATCAATATCCTCCTCTGTTCATAAAGGAAGCTTATAACTAGAGGAAGGCTCCGGTGGGACGACCAGATCTTCGAGGAGCTCCATATCGAGTACTGAGAATCCGTTTTCTGAAACGTCAATCTCCCTGGAACTTCACAGGTAAGCCCTCTCTTTTCCTTTCATAGTTCTTACCAATTTTTTACCAAGGGGAAATTAATTACCTTTGAACGAGAATTTTCTTATCCCAGTTCTACGTCGTTCTTAGACGTTTCTAGAATCGTCATTCGCGTATACCGTTCAGGGGCATTTAAGGTAGGTGGCTTGGTGGTTAATTTCCAACTATTGTGCATTTGTGTGAATTGTTGAGCTACGAAACCATGTAGGGGTATATCATGGCCGAGGCCTTGGCTGTTTTAAATTCCTAGAATTGTATAGGTAATTAAATGTGAGAATAAACTATTGTTTGGGATCGCTGCTTGGATCCAAGACCACCCTGGGGGTTCGTTCCTCTGTTTAGCAGTTTGGGCAGGATACCCGAGGGTATGCCTTTATAATAATGATTATAAAATTTACTTGAGAGGAATTGTATGTGTATTTCTTAATTACATGTTTATCATGGCCTGATTAGTTGTTTAGTCTGAGGGCAGTGTTTTACTTAGCCTGAGGGCAGTGCATCTTTTAGCCAGAGGGAAAATTCTTCCGTGCCTATGGGAAATAGACTCTGTGCCTGAGGGAAACACTTGTAGAACTAAGGCAAATATATGTTATACCTAAGGGAAATTCTTGAGGGCGAGATTCTAATTACATTTGGGTTACGTTTCTGATTACCTAAGGGTAAGGGTTTGCATGTCTGAGGACACTGACTATATTGATTAGAAATTCACTGTGGTGGTTTCCTTATAATGAACAATTAAATGAACAATAAAATGGAATTATAACTAGTAAAGTAAGTTACTTTTGAGTGCTGATTAGTTTATTGCATTTTACTATTGCACACTGTTGTTTCATATTTTCACACAGTTGGGCACGAGCCTTTGGTGGGTGCCTACTGAGATTTATTTCTCACACCCTGTTTGGGTCATGTCTTCGGCCCAAACATATTACTTTTCTACAGGTGTGGATAAGGTCAAGGGTCTCTATACAGGTACTTGACTGCTGCTGAGGAGTAGGGGAGCATGGGACCGGGCTTAGGCTAACGATGCTACCGACTGTTTTGTTTTGTTTTACTGTACTCTATATTGTACTGTACTCTATTGATGTGTAACATGTTCTAGATATTTTCTTAGAACTTGAGACATGTTGCATCATTATCTATAAAAATATTGGTTATCTTTTACTGCAGTTTTTTATTTTAAATGTGTTATGTTTACCGTTTCCGCTGTTGTGGTATGTTGTATATTTAGATTCCACTGTGCTACACTTTGATGAATGAGGGAATAGTTTCTGCACTATCAAACCTAGGCCCTCGCTTCAAGTCATAAGACTCTGGAATTTTGGGAAATGCGCTTGATGTCATGTGGCGAACCGGGTTCGGGGCACCCGCTGAGTGGCTCCTGAAACTGGGACGTTACAAAGTGGTATTAGAGGAAGGTTCTTTTCTTTGACTTACTATTTGGAGCCTCAGTCAAGGATAGGATGAGAACTGTAGTTGGTAATAAGCTGTGCCCAGGTGTAGCTAACCCGTGTATAGGGAAAAGCCAATTTACCTCGTGTTGGAATTTTTCTGATTTTGCAATTTGATAGTTGAATTGATTTTCACCAAAGGGTGACACACTTGTATTGTGCTGTTTATATTTTATTCATGGGTTCTTTTTAGTTGCAACCCGATGAGATGAGTGTATTCCATCTCATGCATCGTTTAGGCACATGCTAGAAATCACATGCCATGCATAGTTCGATGCCATGTAGGTGCATTAGAAATGGAATGTTGTTGTGAAAGATGTTGTGCTAGTAAAAGCATGCTGTTGTGATAGCTGCTTTGATAGATACCTACTATTTGATAGGGTATTATTCTGTGAGTCTGTTTATAGAATGGATGAAAAAATTTGGTTTTGGGGGAGTATGGGCCCTCATTGACCGAAATTTGGTGGATCATTGACAGTTTATCCGGTTATAACACAAATAAGATGCCAATAATTGATTCGCGAGGAGTATGGGCCCTCACAGATCGGAATTTGGCACTTATGTATTGTTTTTTCAGTATTTTTTAGGTTATAGAGAATTATTTGAGGCATACTATCCAGAAACCCAGTAAACACAACTTGTAGTACCTTAAACACACCGTGTCTGTTCTTCTGTTCGAGAAGAAAAGAAAAACTTTTTGAGTACACGACGTGTACCCTAAGTACACGCCGTGTAGTATCTTCCCGTGTCAGAGACCGTGTGTGCAGGGACATGGGGAAGGTAAATTCTTGGGGTGAACACCCCATGTACCGGATGTACATGCCTTGTAGTGTTAACCCGGAGTCCTCCCATGTAACTAACAACACAGACGGAGGACACGTTAAGACATACACGCCGTTTCCACTATAGAACACACTGTGTCGTCTGACCGGGGGACCCGACCATGTAACTAAAAACACGGGTCGGTGTAATCCTTTTGTGTACACGCCGTGTGTATATGGAACACTCCATTTTGTTTGAGCCATGTATCCGGCCATGTAACTAACATTACGAGTCGGCGAATCTTGTCTAGTACACGCCGTGTACCTGTGAGACACGCCGTGTAGTCTTGTCTGAGGATAGACCAAGTGGATGGGAAATGGGGCAGTGTACATGCCGTGTGCAAGTGTAACACACCGTGTAGTATCAGGTTCAGTAGTCGACCATGTCACAAATGACACTGGCAGTTGGAAAATTACACCATACACACTGTTTAGCTTAAATACACGCTGTGTAGTTTTGTTTAATGAGATCTGTGTGGCTTGGCCGTGTAGAAGGACCCGGGTAGGGGAAGATAAGTCCTGTACATACCGTGTGGTCAGTATACATGCCGTGTGGTCTTGTTGTGCAATCTTGAATGCCTTCTTCCTCCTGTTCCGCTTTTGGTCCCTTTGTTTTCAGTCTTGATAATCTGGATCTAAGGTGTGCCTTTAGACCTTGTAGTGTTATGCCGCCGATATGTTCACACGTTGTTCTCTAGGAGAGAGGCAATGAGTATACTACAAAGATGGTGGGCCATGGGCTACCAGTGGATCCTCCAACAGAGCCAGATGCAGAACCAACTGTCATACCAGACACAGGCACAGAAGCGCAGTTCCGTGACGACATTATGCGGTTCATGCAGACCTTTCAGGGAGCACCACCGGTTGCCACATCTATGGCTGAGCTAACTCGTATCTTCCAGTAGAAGAATACGCCTATGTTTTCAAGGGATGGATGACCACGGGCTGCATAGTCTTGGCTGGGGTCTATATAGACTATTTTTGAGCATCTTGAGATTCCTCCAGGGTGGAGGGTCAATCTCATTACTTATATGCTGTGTGATTCCTCCAAGAGGTGGTGGGATGTTTCCACCCAATCAGAGCATCACAGAGACATGGTGTGGGAAGATTTTCAGGAAATATTCTATGACTTCTTCTTTCTATAGTCACTGAGAGTAGATAGATCTTGAGAGTTCATTAATCTACAGTAGGGCTCTATGTTGGTGATGGATTATTCTTCTCGTTTCACTGAGCATTAGTGTTTTGAACCTGTTCTGGTGGGCGATGAGATGCTGAGAGACAGACTCTTTGAGGATGGTCTTCGATATGACATCTGAGCACATTTGAATGTTTTCAAGTTGCTTTCCGAACTTGCTATTATGAACCAGACACTGATTACAAAGAGGAACCTGCGGGAAGCTAGTGGTGTGGGCCAGGGTGGTTCAACACCAGTTTCTGGTACTATTTCTACTGGCAAGAGGAAGAGACAAATGGTCTTCTCTCAGGGAGGCAGTACCAACCAGAAGTATGTTTTAGGTGGCCAGGTCATATGCTACCAGTGGGGTAAGGAGGGGCGCAAGAGACCTCAGTGTCCACGAGACCCAGTGGAGTGCCGAGATTGCGACAAGATGGGTCATCTACAATGCTTTTGTAGGGAGTTTCTACCAATGTCTTGTGATAGGGGTTCTATTGAGACTCTGCGTGTGGGAGCAGGACCAGTAGATTCTCACCAGTCAGGAAACTGGAATACATCATGGCGTGCAGGCAGGGATGGTGGTCGTGGCCATGGAAGCCATACATCGGGATCTAAGAGGCAACATGGCGGGACAACTCAGGGTAGCCAAGTTGTGTCACAGGTCCGCGACAATGGGCAGTCATATGCAGTGCAACAGACTCAGCAGGAGTAGGATCCCAGACCTTCTTCTGTCAGAGGTACTATTCTAGTAGCTTCTGTTTTATCTTCAATACTATTAGATATGGGTTCTATACATATCTTTATATCTATAACCGCTGTAGAGAGCCTTGGGATCAGTGTTTCTACTTCCTCTGATGTTATGACATTAGACACTCCGTTGGGAACTAGAACGGCTGGTGTTCTTTAGTGCAAGGAGTTCCCCCTTGAGGTTGGTGGGTGTCATTTCCTTTGGGACCTCTATATCTTAGAGATGAAAAGCTATGATGTCATTCTTGGGATGGACTGGTTGGTTCCCTTTCGAGCCTTTGTGGATTTCTATCATCGCAAGGTGAGTTTCACTTCACCAGAGGGAAGAGAGTTTCTATACAAGGGCGAGTGGGATGTTTAGGTGAGTCGAGCTGGACCTGAGCATCATTGGTGAGGTGGTATCATAGTCCAGATTGCGAGCTTATATCTGGATGATCAGGGGACTTGTCAGAAGGATTTACCTCCATTTATTGATCATTTTAGGGTTGTCGACCCAGATGACTTTTAAGGTCTTACTCCAGAGCGTGAGGTGGATTTATTTATTGAGCTTGTGCTAGGAGCAGTACGAGTGTCCATTCCTCCTTATAGGATGGCTACACCAGAGTTACAGGAGCTCAAGAGACAGTTAGAGGAGTTACATTCAAATGATTTTATCCGACCCAGTACTTCTCCATGGGGTTCTCCTGTCCTTTTTGCAAAGAAGGTGGATGGTACTCTCAGACTCATTGTGGATTATCGGAAGTTGAACCGGTTGACGGTTAAGAACCAATATCCCTTTCACAGAATTGATGATATTTTTCATCAGCTTCATGGATCACGAGTGTTATCGAAGATTGACTTGAGATCAGGGTATCATTAGCTATGTGTTAGACCATCTTATATAACTCTCACAGCTTTTTGGAGCTGGTATGGTCTATACGAGTATACTGTTATGCCGTTCGGACTAACGAACGCACCAGCAATTTTCATGGCACTGATGAATCGTGTGTTCCATCCTTATCTAGATTATTTTGTGGTAGTATTCATGGACAATATCTTGGTGTACTCTCACAATCCACATGAAAATTCCATACATCTTGAGATCGTATTGAGTACACTAAGAGAGAATAAACTATATGCTAAGCTCTCAAAGTGCCACTTTTGAATGGACCAGATTCACGTCCTGGGTCATATAATCTCAGAGGTAGGAGTTGCAGTTGACCCAAAGTGTTGAGTCAATAAGGTTTTCTTTAAGACTTTTTCTATTACATCTTGTTTTAAAAATCACAAAAACCCTATACTTAAGCAAATTGATATTTTACCTCCATAATGAAAATTTTCTTCTTTAAGGAAATTTACCCTACCCTATATTTTCTTATACATAGCAATATTTTTCTTAAGTATAAAAATCAGTTTCATACCCAAAATCCCAGAATCATATATTGACATGAATTGGAGTATTCTGTTTTTAGGATCTGAATTCTGAATGAGAACTATAATAATGTTTCACTCCGAATTATAGATGTGAACCATAATGAAGTTCCATTCTGAATTCTGACTCCAAAATTTCCTGAGTTTGACTCTGAACTCTTATGAAGTTCGACTCCGAACTTTCATGAGTTCGACTCCGAACTCTTATGATGTTCGACTCCAAACATTCATGAGTTTGACTCCGAACTCTTATGAAGTTCGACACCGAAATTTCATGAGTTCGACTCTGAAATCTTATGAAGTTTGACTCCGAACCTTCATGAGTTTGACTCCGAACTCTTATGAATTTCAACACCGAAATTTTACTAGTTCAACTTCTAACTCTGTATGTTCAGATTATGAACTCTGGTGAAACCAGACTCCGAATTTCCTCAGAAATTCGGACTCCGGACTTCTACAGATTTCAGGTTCTGAATTCCCTAAAACAGAATCTGAACATCTTTTTATTATAGACTCTGAATTTCATTTTGATTAGACTCCGAACATTTAATTTTCTTACACTCCGAATTTTAGTATGGATTTTTCCTACATATTCTTTATTATAAAATGATGTCGTGCATTCTGTTATACAAGGTTTGTTATTAAACAATGTCATCCATTCTATTTCAAACTAGCCGTTGGTGGAGTTACACGTGTACAGGTCCCTCTGAATTTTAAGGAAAACATGACCATTGGAGAGGGAGCTGACCGAGCCTATAAATAGGAGCTCATTTGAAAGAGCTCGATAAGAAGTTTATCACTCTAGAGACTACACGCTGTTAAAGTGATTTCTAGAGAGAGAAGATTTTGATTCTTTGTGCGTACTAAACCACTCGTTCAGATTTCTTCGTGCGACTTCGAATGTTGGTGATTACATTCTAGGGATTCTGGGGATAGAAAGACAGAGGTGCCGACTTCCTTGAAGTTCGAGGGCTTCCTTGCTGAGGAAAAAAGAGGTTCCAACTACGTTGAAGTTGAGGAATTGCGGAGATATCAAGACAAAGACTCCGATCTTCGTATCGAGGGATTACCCTGGTGTGGGTAAGATAGACTTTCTTGAAAGTATAAATCAAGGGACCTTTATCGAAGGTTGTTAGATACCCTTCTCTTTGGGTTAAAAGACTTATACCTTGTTACTTGTAGTTTTACTACTTGTATTTTCCCCTGCCATTTTGTTTTGTAAGGAAAGTATAATTCTTTTATATTTCCTTACACTTGTACTGTGATTAGTTTAGATTATATATGATTTAAGGTATAATCTCATTTTTTAAACTTTAGTTAAGTATCAATTTTCGGATCCATATTTCCGGAACCACTTTTTCGGAATCACTTTCCAGATTTAAGCAAGTGCATAGAATTAGAAGTTTGTAACTTCATATTCTATACCAATACTATAATTCGTGTTTGAGGTGTTGTGAATTTAATTAGTTTAGCTTTGTTAAACATAGATATTTCCTTGTTTAATGAAATTTTTTAAAGTATATAATTAACCCCCTCTTGTATATTGTGCATCTACATCATTATTTCGGTCCTACACAGAGAAGGTGGGAGCAGTTGTTTCCTAGGAGAATCCTAAGAACGTGTTTGAGATACGAAGTTTCTTAGGGCTGGCTGGTTACTACATGCGCTTTATACAGGACTCCTCCCACTTAGCAGCGCCATTGATGGGTTTGATTATGAAGGGTGTGATGTTCATTTAGTCGGAAGCTTGCGAGACAGATTTTCATGACCTGAAAGGAAGGTTGACATCAGCACCAATCCTGATACTCCCAGAGTAGGGGAAGAGATATACAGTTTACTGTGATGCATTAGGGATTGGGCTGGGAGCTGTGTCGATGCAGGGTGATCGAGTTGTTGCGTACGGGTCTTGGCAGTTGAGGCCACATGAGAGGAATTACCCGAATCATGATCTCGAGTTGGATACAGTAGTTCATGCTTGCGCTGTTGGAGACATTATCTCTTGGGAGATAATTTTGAGGTTTTCACCGACCATAAAAGTCTCAAGTATATCTTTATTCAGCGTGACTTGAATCTGAGGCAGCGAAGGTGGGTCGAATACCTTCAGTCCTTCGACTTTGAGCTTGCCTATACACCTAGTAAAGGTAATGCAGTAGCTGATGCACTGAGAAGGAAGACTCAGATACAAGTAGTGCAGAAGGCCAGTGGTGAATGGCAGCTGATGGCTTTGTTCTTTGATATGCATTTGGAGGTGCATGACAGTCAGGGGCAGACATTTATTTCATCTTTAGCTGTGACTTCTATCATCCTGGATAGAGTGAGGATGAGAAAACTATCTGATTCAGAAGGCCTAGTTCTATGGGATTCAGTGGAAAGTGTGGACCCTCCTCCTGGGTGGAGGATAGGCGATGATGTGGTACTATGTTTCCATGGACGAGAATGGGTTCCAGGGGATATGTGCGAGGAGCTGATGCAAGAGTTTCATGCTTCAGCTTGGGTAGATCATCCCGGGGTTACCAAGATGTACTGAGACTTAAGACGTTAGTACTCGTGGTCAAGAATAAAGAGGGATGTATCTGGTTTTGTTACGAGGTGTACAACCTGTCAGCAGGTGAAGGTGGATCATCAGAGGGCAGACAGGATTTTATAGCAGTTACCCATTCCGTCATGGAAATGGGATGATGTCGCGATGGACTTCGTGACTGGGTTACCGAGGTCACCTCGAGGCAATGATGACGTGTGTGTTGTTGTGGATAGACTCAAAAATGTAGCTCACATTTTGCCAATCAGGGAGAACTTTGGAGTTGGCGAGATTGAGAAGTTGTATATCCGATAGGTTGTACGTCTTCATGGGGTCCCCCATTCTATCATTTCAGATGGGGACACCCGTTTTACCTCTCGTTTCTCGCAGAATTTTCAAAGGGCACTGGGTACATAGGTGCTTCTGAGTACATCTTACCACCCTTAGACTGATGGTCAGTCAGAGCAAACAATACAGGTGCTTGAGGACATGATGCGTGCATGCATCCTAGACTTTGGGGGCTCTTGGGAGAAGCATATACCCCTAGTCAAGTTTGCCTATAATAATAGTTTTTAGGAAACTATTGAGATGGTAC
Organism: Viscum album; assembly: GCA_963277665.1. NCBI lineage: Eukaryota > Viridiplantae > Streptophyta > Magnoliopsida > Santalales > Viscaceae > Viscum > Viscum album. Next base: position 820,102,625 of record OY728125.1, on the reverse strand, counting down.
CTTACGAGGATTTATATGGTAGGCCATTCCGATCACCCTTGTGCTGGTTAGAGGTTGGTGGGGCAACTTTACTGGGACCACGTCTCGTGCAGGAGACTTCTGAGCAGGTCTAGTTAATTCAGAAGCAGATGGCTACTGCACAATCTCATCAGAAATCTTATGCTGATCTCCGCAGATTACCCTTGGAGTTAGTGGTTGGGGATCAGGTTTTCTTGCGTGTTTCACCGAGGTTGGGACGCAGGCGGATTAGGAGATAGGGTAAACTTTCACCGAGGTATGTAGGGCCATTTGTGATTCTGGAGAGAGACGGGCTGGTTTCCTATCGGTTGTAGTTACCACAGAGGTACCGAGCCATGCATGACGTCTTCCATGTATCTTAGTTGTGTCGCAATCATTCAAACCTGTCTCACGTCATTCAGCCTGAGGATGTTGAACTTGAAATAGATGCATCCTTTGGGGAGCGTCTGATAAGTATCGTCGATAGGAGCGTGAAGGTTCTCCGAGGCTGGTCAGTTCCTCTCGTACGGGTGCTATAGAAGCATGGCCGAGTGTAGAACGAAACCTGGGAGCAGGAGACCGATATATGTGCTCAGTGGCCAGAGTTATTCACAACTATATCTCTACCACCCTTGGAAGGGAAATTCGGGGACTAATTGCTTTAATGGGGAAGTTTATTAGAACCTGATTCTTATTCTTGAGTTACATGTTTCTTCTTTACTCCTTTCCTTAAGTGTTTTTGAGAAAATAAGAAAATGGGGAAAAATCCCAAAAATATTGGAAGTACACGTCATGTACTTTTCCACACTCCATGTACTTTTGGCTGTGTGATATGATTACACATGGTGTGTAGCCACGTTGGAAACTTAGGGTGTAAAAACTAACTACACGCCGTGTAGTGGATATTTACGCGCCCTGTAGTCAGTTGGCAGGTGAATAGTGGGACAGTTTCCAGCTGGGCAACCGTACACGCCATGTACTCTTGTCGACAGATGAACAGTGCCACACTGGTGAGGATCCACCAACAGAACAATTAAAAAAAATGAAAAGTACATGTCGTGTAGTTGAGAGTACACGTCGTGTCTTTTGTTTTGTTTCACTTAAAATGGGCAGTAGCCTACTCTGTTCATAGAGGAAGCCTATAACCAGAGAGAGGCTCAAGAGGGATGGATTGATCTTTGAGGAGCTCCAGATCAAGTACCAAGAATCCATTTTCGGCACCGTCAATCACCCTGGAACCGCACGGGTAAGACCTCTCCTCTCCTTGCATAGTTCTTACCAATTATTTACTGAGGGGCAGTTATTTACGTTTTAATGAGAATTTTCTTATCCAAGATCTATGTTGTTCTTGGACGTTTCTGGAATCGTCGTTGGTGTATACCGTTCTGAGTCATTTAAGGTAGGTGGCTTGGTGCTTAATTTCCAACTATTGTGTGTTTGTGTGAATTGTTGAGCTATGAACCCATGTTGGGGTATCATTTGGCTGAGGCCTTAGCTGTTTTAAATACCTAGAATTGTATAGACAATTAAATGTGGGAATAAACTATTGTTTGGGATCACTTCTTGGATCCAGGACCACCACGGGGGTGCGATCCTCTGTTTAGCCGTTTGGCCAGGATACCCGAGGGTATGCCTTTATAATAATGATTATAGAATTTCATTGAGACGAATTGTATGTGTATTTCTTGTTTAGATGTTGCGCATGACCTGATTACTTGTTTAGCCTGAGGGAAGTGTTTTACTTAGCTTGAGGGAAGTGCATCTTTTAGCCTGAGGGCAACTTCTTCCGTGCCTGTGGACTGTAGACTCTGTGCCTGAGGGCGACACTTCTATGCCTGAGGGAAACATCTGTTATGCCTGAGGACATGATTCTAATTACCTATGGGTTATGTTTCTGATTACTTGAGGGTAAGGGTTTGTGTGTCTGGGGACACTGACTATTTTACATAGAAATTCACTATGGTGGTTTCCTTATAATGAACGATTAAATGAATAATAAAATGGAAATATAACTGGTAAAGTTAGTTACTTTTGAGTAATGCTTAGTTTATTTCATTTTACTACTGCACACTTTTGTTGAATATTTTCACACATTTGGGCACGAGCCTTTGGTGGGTGCCTACTGGGATTTATTTCTCACACCCTATTTGGGTCATGTCTTCAGCCCAAACAGATTACATTTATGCAGGTGTGGATAAGGGCAAGTGTCCCTATACATGTTCTTGATTGCTGCTAAGGAGTAGGGGAGCATGGGATCGGGCTTAGGCTCGCTATCCTACAAACTGTTTTGTTTTGTTTTTCTATACTCTGCATTGTACTATACTTTATTGATGTGTAACATGTTCTGGCTATTTTCTTAGAACTTGAGACATGTTGCATCATTATCTATATAACTATTGGTTATCTTTTACTGAAGTTATTTATTTTAAATTTGTATGGTTTACCATTTCCGCTATTGTTGAATGTTGAATATTTAGATTCCGCTACGCTACAATTTGACAAATGAGGGCATAGTTTCCCCACTATAAGGCCTGGGCCCTCACTGCTAGTCGGCAGCCTCTGGCATTTTGGAAAATGTGCTTGAGGTCACGTGGCGAACTAGGTTCAGGGCACCCGTTGAGTGGCACCCGGAACCGGGACGTTACACCCCCATTCACAATAAGTCACTTCCTAAACCTCTGTTGAAATGAGGTCACAAATTTCTCCCATTGAAGATCCATATTTAGAAAAGGACCTTCCAATATTGGTCCTAGTCGTATAAAAATAAACGGTTTAGAATTTAAGTCCTAGCTACATGAACAAAACCATACAACATGAGGACCTAGTCATAAGACCATAAACAACATGAAAAGATGTCATTACTATATGAAAATAAAATATTAAATGCATGGTACAACCTGTATGACCCCAAACTACTTAAATAGGTTGATCATATATGCTCTTAAATAGTGAACAAGATGACCCCATTATATCTTGCGCACTCATTCCATTTATTGTTGGGTTTAATTTACCATGCCCATTAGTCAGGGTTTATTCCTACTCTAAAAATATCATTTATAACATATAATGGCATAGGTATAGATTTTTATAAAACCTTTTGGGAATCCCCTATTCCAACAAACTAATTCGTGTCTTTGATACCTAAGATGACATAAGTATTGAGTTGTTATCAAGCTCATGAAAAAATGAAACATTGAGAACACATTCTATTGGATTCCCCTCTAATATTAACTTGTAATAAGGATTGATTAATCCAAACAAACCTTTTATTTAATAGTGAAAAAGATAGTTTCCTTTGATCATGTGAAGTAACTCCTTTGGGAATGTTATAGTTCTAGAAGAAATGTTTCCCTTAACCCAATTCACTATTTTATGATGGTGTGGAAGAGATATATTCATTGATAATGGTCCACCTACTACCACTAATTATAATCCCATGATCTTGGATTAATAAAATTGAAGACATAATTTACATCATATATATTCCTTATGTTCAAATAGGTTAGAAATATATATATGTATTCACCCAGAAGGTCTCAATGACTGTAGCGGTGGTATCATTTGCTATAGACTCATCTGAGAGGTGTGGATTTCAACAAACTGAGGATGGGTTTCCTCGATCTGATAAAGGGGTTCTCGATAAGGATGTTACGGGGAATGTACCTATTGATTATCATTTTTTATGTGGTGGTTGTGCCTCAGATGATCTTTGGGGAAACGATGGGTGACATTTATGAATCTTCTATAGGGATCTAGTTCGAGAAAATCAATGGTGCTCTTAATTTTAGTACATCTATTAAGTGTTTTTTTATTGTTTCAAATGGGGGATCGATTCTTCTATTCAATGAAATGGGAAAATAGGGCACATCAATATTGACCCTGTCATGGTGTCAGAGCGGCTCAAAATGGGTGATTTATCAATTATTGTTCACTTATTTCTTCCTAAAGGCTCTTAGCCTCTAGGAATTGATGAACTCAAAGAGATAATTTCATTGATTTTGGGTTTTTTCTCTTGTAAGTGTGTATCTATTTGTCAAGGATACTTTCCCAGGCTATTCCCAATAGAATAATTGAATGTCTATGCCTGGGTGTTCAGTTCCATCCCAAAGAAACTTGGGATTATTCACTTCAATAAATGGGATAAAAAATTCAATCCCTTTAAGGTTAGTAACACCAATAATCAAATTTGATTAATGTTTTATGTGTTAAATTGGATACTTTGAAACCCCAAAATATTTTATGATATTTCTCTATCTATAAGAATTAATATTAAAATTGACAAGGAAATGGATGTGAATCTATTTGGTCACTTTTCCAGGTTCCTGGTTTAGGTTGAACTAGGATCGAATCTTATTGAAAATGCAATTCTTGAAACTGATGATGATATTATTGAGGTGCAGATAATTTGTGAAAAAATGCCTAAATTTTGAAAGTATTGAACTCTTATTGGTAAAGAATCATCTACCAATCGGTGCTCCATAGTTTGCAGCTTCTGTTCGTTGCATGGTCATAATGTGAGAAATTGTCTCAAGAAGGGAAATAGTGGATCCACTCAAACCAATTATTTTCTTCCTTGGTTACCTCAGCATGAGGATGAAACAAACTTTATAATAATGATGATGGTATAAACATATCTGCTGAAAATTTCAAGAAAAAGAAGGAGGTGTAGGGTGTTGTTCATGCGGATAAATCCAATCCAACAGTTGATGAGAAGGATGAACATCCATGTGAATCACCTAATGTATTGCCTTCAACCCTTAGAATAAGATGAAGTCTTGGGTTGACATATTTTCCAAAGAGGCAAATGCTCACAATTATGATACCTATAAAAGAGGAAAATGTGTTGTATCAAAACAAAATCAATCTTGTTTGACTCCTAAAGGCATTAATTCAACAGTTGAACAAGTGATTAAAGAAGAAGTCCAACATAAGGTTGATCATCATGTCTCATAGGAATGTATGACTGACTCAGGTAGCTAAAAAGGTATAAAAATTTTAGAATCTAACTCTACAGTCATTTCTAGAACATTCCATACTTTTTCAATTTCTGTTGTGGAAAATGATGGATATTATCATGTTTCCTACAAGAAGACAAAGTATCCGGTTGTTTCTCCATTAGTGGATGAGAAATCTATTACATGAATCACTGCTTGTTTCTCTAATTAGAATATTGATGGTGCCATTGAGATGAAGGAGTCAATTTTAATCTCTCCTAATGAAAATCATCAAGAGAATTTGGATCCGGCTGAAAAAATAGTGGTAGAGGAGATGATGACATTGACGATAAGAGACACTTCTCTTAACAAATGAAAGTAACAACATGATGATGACACTGATTCTGAAAACACTAATGCGGAGGTGCTTTACAAAAGGACACAATAAATTCCTTCAAATAGGAGGAGATGGAGATGTAAAGGGCGTTATCGTGGAAGGGCCAACTGGAATGAAATTAGATAAAAAGAAATCATGGTAAGTGTGAAATTTTGAAAAAACATAAATAAATAGTTTATTCTTTTGTTTATCATTTGTTTCCTCATACCCTCTTCAGTTCCCATCTTTTTCTTTCTTTTAATAAAAGATGCACAACCTCCATATTTATCAAAACAATATCTATATATTATTCCTATATGAGTTATATATGCAATCGAGAATTCTCCATGTTGTATAAGAATAAACTAAGTGACACCTTATACCTTACAAAACATCTTTAAACCACATGACATATAGTCCATTCAAAATAACTTTAAACTATTGGGACCGGTCTATACCACATGAACCTAAAAATTTTATAAGGGTCTACCCAATATGACATAGATTAAAGACACCACACCTTTATGTAAGATCTATATCTATATAGGGATTATTTTAATTTCCCAGGGGATTAAATGGTTAGGCTACACTACCAAACCATAATATCATCATTCAGAATGAAAATGATATAAAATACCCCCTTTATAGAATGACTATTTGTGTTTGGATTCCCATACCTTGAGATATATAGTGACGCCCGAAGCACTTATGTAACACCTGGGACACTACAACAGCATGTGAACACCATATTTTGAACTATCACACTACTAATAGATTCTATTTAAACGTAAGATTTTTTATTTTTAAATTGACCGAAGGAACTTCATTTCTATATTCATCATATGAAAACTATATTTTTATGAAATTTTGATATTTTTTGAAATTTTAGTTTTTGTTGAAAAATATGGTTTTCATAAGACTCTTAATTTATATTACTTTATTATTATATAAGAATAAAATAAAAGGTTAAAAAAAATTAAAATTATTCAAATAATAATTAAATTAATATAAATATACATTTAAAAATATTCTTTGAACTTATAAATCTAATGTTCAACATTTTCTGGTACTAATTTAATGATATATTGATTAAAAAAATATTTTTATTATTTTCAATAAATAATGTATATTCAACGGATATTTGGTTTTATCTTGACTTTAAAGCCTCATAACATCATTTTTTAATAAAAAATCCATTTTTTTCAACAATTTAATCATCAAAGATATGTTAATATTATATGTAAATTTAATAGTAAAAAAATTGTTTTCCTAAATACCAGTTTTATGCAATTAAATGTGTTTATATTGAAATAAACTTTGAAAACCTTTAAAAATTTATTTTATAAAATTATTTCCAAATGTGAAATCAGAATTATCAAATTAGGTAAAATGATTAACACAAATTATTGTCATTAAAATTAAATATAGTGGATAGAAATTAGATTTAAAGGTAAAAGTTAATGGTGATAAAAGTTAAGAGTGAAAAAAAAATCCCTAAAATAATATAAAATGATTTTTTAGGTGAATTTATACTAAAAATCACCATGTGCACCTATTTGTTCCATTTTTTTCCCATTTCACGTTGAATATTAACATTACATTTTGGAAAATTTAAGGGTTACTACCAAAACAACACTTATCCTCACTTAAAAAAGATTAACACTACCACCACGTCAAGACCCACCAATGATTCAAATTTTCCCCTAAAGCTATTCTATTTTTACTATCCTAGAATCATATGCCACTTTTTGAATATTTTTATCTCCATCAGTTAGAATACGACCTTCCTTTCCAAGGTGACTTATATGAAAATTTCATGTCCCTGATATTAGTATTATCAAATACTTAACCTTTTCTATTAATTATATTAATTACAAATTCAATTAGAAACACTAATATCATTAGAATAGTATAATTTATATACATTAATATTACTATATTAAGGATATTATCCCCATTTATTCATATACCTTATCCCTTAAGAAAAAAAAAATTGATGTTCGTACATTTTTCAGACAACCACCTCCATGAAAAAACATGTTTTATTACTATCACTACTTTACATGGCTTGATATAAGGATGGGATTAAAGGAGAATTTAATTTACAATATCATTAAGTTTTTTATAAAACATTTTAGACACTACTAAATATATAATCAACCAATGATAATTGTTAATTTAATCATTTAAAATAAGAATACAAAGAGGATAATATTTTTTTCAAATTGTGTATTGTTTTATACCCATTAATTCTCCAAATAATACCTTAAAACTTTGATATATTACACTCTTAAATAATAAATAATATCATTATTCTTCATGTATAATGAATTTTGAATAAAACCACCTTATAATCATTCCTAAAATCATGTCCATGTTTGGATTAGTTTAAAAACCTAATTGAACAATAAAATGAATTTATATCATGAATGAATATAGTGATATAATTACTGGTAAAATATGACACAAACTTTTATATTATTTTTTTTGGTTTTAGAAATGGTATATCAATATTTCATTCGTTGATTAAGAGAACACCCATAGATCATCGAGAATCACCGAAAAATGCTTGTTATCAATTTCATCTCCAATGATAAAGAACAAAAAACAATAAAAAGGATTTTGAAACATTATAAATATTTGTAAATAATCCACAATAAATACATAAATTATATAATGATTTTTAAATTTTAAGGAAGAATTAAAAAAACAAATATTATGAAACTAGGACCAACAATACTAATTATAAACAACTCATGTGGAAAATCGAATGAGTTTATATAGATAATGACTATAAATGAAGTGTATAGATGAAAAATTATATGATTAAGGTTATAAAATAATTTACCAAGATATTTATTTTTTTTGATTCATGATGATTACATATTCTTGTGGAATTTGGGATAAGAGGTAAGGGGTTTGAATCACAAATACATATCATTGTGGAAAGTTTCATATTATGAACCAAATTATCCTTATGAGGTGTATATAATGCATATATAATATGTTATTTCATGAAATTATTTTATTCATGGAAATTTAAGATAAATCTTAATCCCTCTACTTCATATGGTTTTAATTTAATTTCTACCTAATCCATAAGTGGGAATTTCTATATCAATTTTTATTCTTTGCGAATAATGATATATTCATCACTTATTTTCATTTTCATGGTTCATAAATTAACATTAGAGACTTTTAATATATTAATAATTAAATTTAAGGGATTTAAAATTAAATATTGTTATCCATATCATATTATTTTTATTTAAGATTTACTAAAATCATTGTAATTATATAGATTTCCCAATATAGAAAACCCATCCTATTTTTTTAAAGTAAAAGTATATATAGTTTCCAAAAAAATACATCCATATCTAGATATTGGATAGTGGATGAGGCTATATATATGATGAACATAGGGGTAATCACCCAAAAAATGGTTGGTTGAGAATTGAATCAATCATCATTCTAATGAACGATGAATGGGCCTTAGACTTCACATTTGGATTGAAAATACTAAGGTATATGATTGAGAATATTTAAATTATTTTTATAAACCATGATAAAGTATATTTACCATCATTTCATTGGTATACAATCATTATAATCTAATGAATCCAGTTACAATCTACCATGGATAACCCGATACATTTTAAGTACCCTATCAACTATATTTCTTTGATATTGATAATTTATATTAATTTTATGATACCCCATGGATTCCTATATGATTATGGGATTTTGTCCTAGATATCAAAATTATTTTATTGAATGTGGTAGTATTTTATTTTCACATTTGTCATTATATTTATAAGTAATTTTTATTCATTAAGAGGTTTTTCAGGGATTGATATGAATGCTCTCTATGACTATGAATTAGAATTAATTAGGTGGTTGATCAGGCAAAAAATCATATATCCCATTAATGAATTAAAAAATATCATGACATAAAACATGCTGAGTTATTGTGAATACATCTTTCCATAACATGATAGTGTCTTGGCATAATGAATTGATAATAAGTTTTTGATGCCTAACATTATGAATTCCATCTATATGATATCATTGATATTTAATTTCCAGGTTTTAATTTATTATCATGGATGTAAAATGACCTCATATTAATTCAATTATGGATTCATATTAATTTTCTATTCATTATATTGCACTTTTGTGATGTTTATTTTATGAGATCTTCCACTGTATTCCATTATTTAATGAGTAAATGAGATCACCCTTATTTGTTTTCATTTCCTCAGGAAACCTAGAGGAGGGATAAATGTAATTTTTTGAGATATTATGGAAGGGATAATCAGGTAATCTCAAGGTTTTCATGCTATTTTCTATGTTTTAAAATGTATTGTATGTTTGTATCTAGTCTTTCAATACTAGTAAACTATTTCATCATTCATGAACTCTTGTATTTTGTTCCAATAATTCATTATAACTACACAATTTTGTTTTTTACAGTCTACGATTTTATAGTTGGTATCAAATGAAGCTTAATATCATCTTAGGCATTTATATTCAGGGTAACAATGTGAGATAACACAATTATTATAAAAAATCCTCGTGTTTTCTAGGGAATACCCAAGAAAATATAGTAGGAATTTTATTTTACAATTCAATATCAATGGATAGTTATTTGTTTGACTTTGTAGAAAGATGGTTACTATTAAGAGGAATGATAACTATATCAACACCAATATTAAATGCATGGATTTACCTCTAAATAAGACAATGAATATGGAGTTGAGTAAAATCAGATCATAACCATATTAAATTTTTTTCTAAGTTTATGAAAAATTATCTCGCTCGTATAGAGTTACTTACTAATCCACTACATGGTGTATCTTTGTTGGATCGATTCACGTGACAAAAAAATATAGCATTTAGTGAAACTAATAATCCACTGGAAGAAGACAAATGAATCAAATCCCTAGGGAATATATTTATCACTTTGGGGAGTAGTGAAAATGTAAATTCATCAAGATGGTCTATTATCATAAGGGAGATATGGACCAATGAGTTTTTTGTAATTAAAAATAGATAATAAGAATATGAGATTATGATCATGGAATGGGGAGCATCTATTTAGGTATTATGTAAAAAAATATTTCTTGATGAGAAGATAGTTTAAATGGGAAGGCAGTTCTAAATTTTAGAAAAATATAGGAGGATAATGTTACTGAATGTGTTGTTAACATTAAAAGGTTATATAAGCATGATGTGGGATATGGGCGTAGATAAAAAATAATCATTTCTTTGAAGGGGAAGAGATGATCATTTGAAGTGCAGTAGCCTCACAAAACATCTCTTCATACAAGGATATAGTATTAAAAACCATTAAGATAGAATTTGAATTCTCTAGGATATATGTATTCAAAGGAAATATAGAGAAGAAGATGGAATATGAGCATCATTGGAAGAAAAATGTTTTAAAGGGGAAAAAATAAAGGATGATATATCCCAAGTGTAATAAGTATGGGAAGAAACACATTGGGGATTACAGGAATAGAAAATGAGTTTCTTACAATTATGGAGAGAATGGCCACCAAGATCATGAATTAAAGGGATATGTAGAATCTATTCGTGTTCAATGTTTAAACCATAGGTAGAAGGGAAATTTTATGAACCAATATAATAAATGTCAATGGAATTTACATCAGAAAATAAGAAGTGGGAATGTTCAGGCTTGTACAATTACCACATTAGAATTAAAATTTCTTAATGACCTAGTGGTAGGTAATTTGATCCTTATCTAAAAGTTAGATAATTTTATATTTTATTATGGATCATCAAACTCATTTATATCTTCTATTTTTTACAGAAAATATAAATTTATCTAGAAAATTTTTACGGGTGTTATCAATTAATACGCTATGCGAGAATCTATTCGGCACAATGATATGTCAAACATTTCCAATTATGATTCACGGTCACACCCTATTTAAAAACATGGTTATTATACATTCGTTAAATTTTTTTATGATCCTTGGATTTTATTTTTATTCAAATTATAATGAAACAAATTTCTTCCCAAGAAAAGAAGACCATTATTCGTATAAGGGAGGTATAATCTATTGTCTAAATAGATAAAATTCATCATTGAAATCACATTCAGATCCACTCCCAATTTCTCTAATTAATGAAATTATGGGAAAAGAGTAAGATAAAAAATGATTTTCTGATGGGGAAGTTATACTATGAGTAGAGGATTTTACAATTGTACAAAATTTCATTAATGTTTTTGGGTAATAATTACTTAATCATCTACCAGATCATGAATTCGAGTTCTCCTTTAAATGTGTTCCTAATACAAGACCTAAGTCTAAATATCCTTTTATAATGGAAGTAGTAAAGTTGGTGTATTTTAAAAAATAGTTTTATGAGTTGAGTGAAAAGGAATTTATATAGAATCATTTTTGAAAATTGGTATCCCCAATTTTATTGATGAAAAATAATGATGGGTTGATGAGACTTGTCATCTAATATAGTGAGTTCTATACAATTACTATAAAGAATAAGTTTCCTTTATCATTTATTGAATATTTATTTGATCATCTACACTGATACATGTACCTATGAATGAATAATGTTTTATTTTTTATCGTAATCTTTTGGTGAATATGGATGATATACTAAAGGAAACATTTTAAACAAGGTACAAACACTTTGAGTTTATGGTAATACCTTTTGGATTGATTAATGCACCTTTTATCTTTATGGATATGAGGAGTAGAGTATACAGGGATAATATTTGCAAATTTTTATAGGTATTAATTTATTTTATCTCTGTATACTCTAAGGTTTATATAAAACATGAGATTAATATACAAATAATTATAGATATCCACAGAAAAAAGGAATTATATGGGAAGTATATTAAGTGTGAATTTTGGATCGATGAAGTTTCATTTGATGCACATATTGTCACTAAGGATGTATTTTTTTTTCCAAAATCATGTATTGAAATAATAAATCGTTTTCATATTTATTATTAATACAGAATTAGATAGTTATATTCATTATGATAATATCATGTAATTATTTGAAATAACCAAAGAAATAGTTTTATTAAAATAATATCTTATGAGATTTTATTTAAAATTATAATTTTAAAATTATATAATTTTTTTGGACTAAATGAAATTTCAATTTTTTGAATTCATCATGTCAAAATTATATTCGGATGAAATTTAGAGAATTTTCAGAAGAGCCTGATTTTCAATGAAAATTGAAAATTCTGATTTTTATAGAAAATTATATATTATTATTCTGTAAAAAGTAAAATACAGTTTTTGGATTTTTTTTTAATTTTATTTAGTTAATTTAAATTTTAAATAATCTAATTATCACTTTTTAATTTTATTTTATACTTTAATTTAGTTTAAAAACCATTTAAACATAAAAGGGAATTTTTTTGGAAAAATATTTTTCATCACCTTTTTCCAATTTAATTATTATTAAAAAAATGAAACATTTGTTTTTTGAATTTCCGAAGATGGATTATATATTATTAACCATCAAGTGAATTTTTTTTAAAGAAGTCCCTTTTATTTTTAATAAATATTAATAGTTTACCTTAGTAATTTTCATTACCACAGTAATGGGTATATCGGGTAATTAAGATTAAAAATAAAATTATAAGGACTAGATAATGACCCTTAAACATACCTTAAATTCTTATGAGTATATATCATCAAAAATAATCTAAAATTTGAATATATTCCCTTGTTTCTATTTAGACTTGATTTTGACCTTTGTAATCTTTAAGTTAATATAATACCAAAAAATGTCCAACTATTTCTTTTAATAACTATAATATTGATATATAGGTAAAATAAGAAGAGATGTTTGGTTATAGATAGAAATTTAGACAAAAAATATTATTTTTATCGTGGAAATTTATTTTAAATTTTAGTGGAGAAATAATTTCCTTATAAACTAACACAAAAATGATGGTGTAATTATTCAATTAATTGAAAAATAAAAAAAATGATTTTTAAAGATAGTAAAATTAATATAATTTGAATTAATATTAATGTTCCATGATTTTTAGGTAAAATGTTTCATTAAATAGAGTGGATTTATTTTATTCTAATTACATCGTTGTTTTATTGTTTTTAAACTGAAATTAAATGAATATTTCCCAAATTGACATTAATGTTAATTTTTAATAAATAATAATTTATTAAATGAATAAAAATGAATAAAATTTTATATTTAGATCAATAAATGTTATTTGTTTGATTAAGTTATCCATGGTACATTTATGGGCCTTTATTCCTTTTATGATAACTATACTAAACCATTAAGACAAAAAATATTGATATCACTATAATTGCCTAAAGGGTTAATGAATGGATAAAACAAAAAATTAGGGTAAAATATGATGTAAACTTATCCAAATATTATTTTATGAAATTATTTATACTCATACATATCTAATATTTTAATATTATTAATTTTTAAAACTTTTAACATCAAAATAAATTTATATTAATTTAATATTTTAAAAAATTCTCAGGGTGCCCCTCCCTACTCTTATAAAAGAGAAGAAAACATCTTCTTCTAATTTATTAACACTTAAAAAATAAAATTTATTATAAAATAACTCTTTAAATACATTACTTAAATTTATATACACATATTTGAGGCCTTATTTATGTCATAATATCTACCATAGAGTCTTTAAGGTGTTTGTAAAAAGAGGTACTCTGAAGAAGAGGCATAGTTCTTAACCGAACAGTTTTGATTTATTTCATATTCAACAACCTTAATATATTATTATAGCATATTTAATTAGAAAAAAATTCTATTAAATATAATTAGTAGGTTTAATATTAATTTAAAAACCTATATCTATCCCCTCTTCCATCAAATGGGAAAGGAATCCACCATTCATGTGTACTGCGAGATACCACCACGTAGATCGATGTAATTCATTTTCCATCACCAACTATCTTGGATTGTTATAATTATTTTTTAGGGTCTATATATGTGATATTAATTAAATATTTATCATTCTATAAAGATAATATAATTCCTATTTTCTTATCTTTCTAGTCACTTGAAAATGACAATGTTGTTTGTGTGTATATGTGACTACCACCTCTATAAAGTCATGTGATTCATTATTTTTCAAAAAATCACTTGGATTATATATAATTATATTTAAAAAAATAATATAGCATTCATGATATTATTATCATTCTGTAAATGTAAAATAATACTTACCTTTTTTCCATAATGATATTTAAAAAAAGGAAACGTCACTCATGCGTATGCACAATCTACCGTCTCAATAATTGTAACTAAGCTCATTTTTCATAACCATGTATCATGTTTGGTTTTAAAAATATAATTTATGTATAAAAATGATAATTATTTAAAGATTATTATTGTGGTTATGATGTTACAATGACCACTTTGACCATAGTTTACCTACCAAAGTCATTTTATACACATGGGATGAATACCGCCGAAACATTCGACCTGAAATTTATTTATTAAGTAATTATATATAATATAGTAAAAATTTAATTAAAAATATTAATAGTGATTAAAAACTTTATTAAGTATGTAAATAACTAACATAAGTTTATTATTATAGAAGAAATAGAACACATGTATTGATTTACACTCAGGGTGAGGGTATTTATTTTAGAAATACTCTTTTAATGTCTCCATTCTATCTCTTTTTCTTCTGTGTACGTGGATAAAAAATATATTATTAATTTTTTTATTTGTAAATAAGTGATTTTTAATTTAAATTATATGTTTCTTTTTAAGTTCTACCAATATATTTAAAAAGATATTTTTTTACAGAATGTTTTGAGTTTCATTACAAAAGACAAAAAGGAATGTTCTATTTCAATATATATGATGATAAAGACTTTTCCCACCAACATAACCATTATTTGATGTTTTCCATACATTATAAAATATTTTATTTTTATTAAAATAAAAACCCCAATTCCCTTTTTCTATTAATTTTAGTATTGGAAATTTGTTTTGAAAAGAAATGAGTGTTTTGATATTTTAAAGTGTTTTACATACGAGTTTAAAAAAGTGTTTCAACTATTTTATAATTTATATAGAAAGAATAAAATTATTTATTCATGATAGGTTAATTGAAAATTATATATGAGAAATGAGTGTTCCAGATATATCTTATATGATGGGTGATCTTAAATATTGATCCAAAAAATTGTGTAATGTTCCTTATATTAATAGGAATGAAGGAGGGAGTTACCAGAGGGTTTCTTATATGGATTTAACTGGGCTCTAGTTATTTCTGAGATGGTTTAAAATTTGTTATGAATATTATGCTATATGTTTCAAAAATGGGTTTTTATTTTATTTGTAGGGGGTTTAATGGTTTTATTTGAGTAAAAAGCATGTTTTTTTTTCATGTGAAAATGATTAGTTTTCTTAAAGGACTTCGAGATTAAGGTAAAAACTTTTATGGGTTATCATGTTTTTCATTGGACTAAATAATTTAATATTTTTGTTTTCCTTGATGATATTCTTATGCTCATCCCACATTTTAAAATATTTTTCTTAGGTATTTGAGGGAGAGTAAGGACCAGGATGAGGCCAAGATAAAAATTATGATGGTATTTCATGAAAAGATAACATATTTATTTTTCTTATGATAAATGTGGGGTGCATTAATTTTATGGAAAAGATTTTGAAATTTAAGGGATATTAAAAATGTTAAAAAAACATTTCTATTCACAATTTTGAATGTGAAATTGATTGATGGTTGTATTTGGTTTATAATACTTGAGAGAGAGATGGTATTGATTCCATGTAATGATACACATTTAAGAATATTTTCGTGGAGAAAAATTTCCCAAAAATTATTCAACTTTGAATTGTGAAACAATTCATGGAATTGAAGAAAAAAAATAAAATTTCAATATCTCTGTATAAAGAAAATTTTACAATATTGGACCAGTTTGTACCTAATTTTATTCAACTCCTTGATAGAAAAATTAAGATATTTTAATTCATATTGAGACCATGTTTTTGAGGAGCTTTGGATACACAATAATTTAAAATTTATTAAAATGTTCTTCATTATAACGAGAATGTTGAGATAGAGTTGTTTAACACTTATGTTCCTTGAGAAGTCAAGAGTAAGAAAAGGTTGAGCCAAGAGAAAGTAGGTAAGCATTTGGTAAGAAGTTTTTATTTATGGCTCCAACATGTTCTAAGTTTTAAAAATGAAATTTTCTGGTATGGTTGACAGGATCTGGAATGTTCTACTAGTGTGATAAATTTGGTCACATGGCTCATAAATATAAAGAAAATATTTCTAAACAATAAAATAATAGAGTAATCAATATATATCCAATTTTGAGATGTTTTAATTTAAATGATTTGGGTCATTATGTTTACAAGTTTACAAATCTTGATATATAGACTAACATTATTTAATATCAGAAAGAGAATAATGTAAAAAACTATTTTCTAATACTATAAGTTGATGTTGGGCCAGAAAATGAACTAGTGATAGGTATGATACTTTTTATTAAAATTATGAAAATACCAAGTTTGAATATATATCTTAATATTCTTTCATTTCTGATTAAGTTTCTAGTATATTAGGGATATCACCTCATGAAAGTAATATATAACTTTTGGAGAAAACTTCTGGTGGGAATATTAATGAATGCAATATTGATATGAATTTTTTATTGTTCTTATTGGGATGGTATTTCTTAAAAATATTTCGAATATAAAAATTATATAGTTTAATATTATTTTGGGTATGTATTTGATTTCATTTTATCATTCTAATATATATTTCCAATCCATAAAATTTTTTATCAACAATTTCATACTTTTGACAACCTAAAAAGAAGTTGGAAATTAATTTGGGATAATAGAGGATGTTTCCTCGATCATGTTTTTAAAAAGAATTAAACTATTAAAATTTTAAATGTATTAGTATTAAAAGAATATGTATGTTTTACTAATGAATTTCCTTATGTTATACCCAAAAAGAAAGATGAATTCACCATTGAATTAATCATTTATTCCTATCCAATTTTTAAACCCCCTTATCAAATGGAAGATGCAGATTTTTTATAATTGAAAAAATAATTGATAGAGATATAAGAAAATTGTTTCATTAATTTTAACACAACACCATGTGTATCTTGTATCTTATTTATTAAAAATAAAGATGAATCATTAAGGCTTTTGACGGATTATATAACATTGAATAACATTACTGTTAAACACAAGTATCCTTTTAATCAAATTGAAGACTTGTTTGATCAACTCCATAGAGTTTAATACTTTTGGAATATTGATCTCATGTCGGGGTACGATCTACATAAATTAAAGGAGAAAGATATTCCGAAGATATAATTTCAGACTTGATATGGACATTATGAGTTAATAGTAATTCCCTTAATGTTACCGAATGCACTAGATTTATTTCTGAATTTTATGAATATTTTTTCCATTAGTTCTTGGAAAAGTTTGGGGGTTTTTATTAATTAAATATTTGTATCTTCTAAAACTCACGAGGATTATGAAGTAAAATTATGAATTGTTTTGAGTATATCTAAATAAAATTAACTATATGGAAATTTTATTAAGATTAATTTTGGTTGAAAAATTTATTTTCATGGGAATAATTTTTTTAAATATGATATAACTGTTTAACCTAAAAAAATAATTTTTAGGGGAATGAAAGAGAAAAATATTTCAAAAAGATTTATAGTTTTATTTGTTTTGTAGGTTATGACCATTGGTTTGTTGTAAAATTTGCTCAATTGTTTTGGAAATTGAAGAAGTTAACTTAAACAATATTTAAAATCATCTTTATAAAAGAATGTGATGATTAGTTTTAGTAAATAAGGAGAATATTAGTGAATTATATTGTTTTTCCTTACCCTCTAGAGATGGTGAATTTTTCATCTATAATGATACTCCATTAAGGGGACTCAGTTGTGTTCTGATGCCGAATGATCAAGTAATTTCTTATGCCTCACGACAACTGAAACTGCATGAGGTAAATTATACTACACAAGATCAATAATTAGTGGTTATGGTTTTTGATTTAATAATTTTTTGGAATAATTTATATGGAGTAAAATTTGAAATATGTAATAAATTTTTTTAAGTATATATTTACTCATAAATAGTTGAAAATGAGGAAGTGAAGATGGTTGAAACTAATTAACGATAATTACCTCATGACTAATTACAATAATGGAAAATAAAAAAAATAGTATATGCTTTGAGTTGGAAAAATAATGCAAAATTAATATTGTTACATTTGGAAAAAGAACCTTGGGTTAATGATTTTTTAAATTGTGGGATAGAACTTGTGGTTATCGAAAGATCCCTTATTTTGTATCTAGTATTATGACAAATATTTATTTAAGAAATAATTAAGTAATCTCAGAAGAGGGATCATGTATTATAGGAAAAGATGGAATTGGATAATAAGAGTATGTTTCTAGAATTTAATTTTGGTAAATATGATGGTATTATATTTGGAAAGAGATTATGTGTGCCTTATGATTCTTAGTTGAAGACAAAATTTTTTAGTGAAGCTCATATTTCTTTGATTTCCATTTATCCTAGAAGCACTAATATATATAGTGAAATTTTGAATTTTTACTGGTGGAATGGAATGAAAAGAGATATTTCTGTATTTTATTTGTGATTATTGACTTGTCAATAAGTTAAAAAATGATAAAAATTACCAAAGGTGATGCTTTAACATTCTCCTATTCTATATTGGAAATTGAAAAATGTATCCATTTAATTTTCTAGGGTATTTTCAAATACTTATTGAGGTAATAATGCAATTTGAGTTATCATTCAATGATTAAATAAATCTATATATTTCCTTCACATTTGAGATACTATGTATTGAGATCAACATTATCGACTGTATATCAATGAGATATATAAGTTATATTTAGTTCTTCTCTCTATTATACATGACAATGATCCTATGCTCACTTTAATTTTTTGGAAGGGTAGTTTGAAATCATTTGGTATTAAATGAAATTTTAGTAAAAATTTCTTCCTCAACATGATAAATTTTTTGAGAGAATGATTTAGTACTATGAATACTTTCTTCATTCTAATTCAATGGATTACCTAGGAATTTGGGACCAATATCTTTATTTGTTTTAGTTTGCTTATAATAAAAATTTTCATTCATGTATATAGAGAAAGCATTTTGATGATTCATATAGAAATAGGTGTCAGAATTCATATTTTTTTGATTAAGTATGAGAAAGGAAGTTGATGAGACCAAAGTTGGTCAAATAAATTTCTGAGAAAGTGAAGATGATTCAACAATATTTTAGGACAACTCAATATTGGAAGAAAAATTATACGGATAATCTAAGGAATGATTTTCTTTTGAGGTAGGAGGTCATGTAGTTCTTCAATTATATCTTTAGAAAAAGTTTATGTGTTTTGTTAAAAATGGGAAGTTAAGTCCACAGTTTATTGAACCATTTGAAATCCTAGAGGGAGCTAGATCTGTTTCTTACTGAGTATCCTTACCTTTGAGTTTATCCTAGTTATACAATATATTTTACAATTTGTTGATAAGAATATGTGTTCTATATTCATTTCATGTTTTGATCCTTGAGGTATTTTAGTTAGAAGGTAAAATTCCTTATAAGGAACAACCATTTTAGATTATTGATCACCTCGACCATGTGTTTCGAAATAAGGTAATTCGTCAAGTTAATGTGTTGTAGAAAAAACATATGGGTAATAAAGAAACATGTGAATCTAAAAATGATTTATTGGAAATATATCACCGCTTGTTTGATAAGTAAAATAAATATAAGGAAATTATTTCCAAAAGGATGGAAGAATGTAACCACCTAGGTGATTATAGAAGAAAACATTTTCATATTTATAAGTATTCATGAATTAGATAGTTATATCCCTTATAAGAGTTTAAGTATTTTAAAAAATAATAAGTAGTTTTATTAAAATATTATCCTATAAGGTTTTATTTGAAATTATAGTTTTCAAATAATATAATTTTAATTTCAAATAATGAATTTTAATTTTTAATATAGTATGTCAAAATTACTGTATGATTAATTTTTGATAATTTTATGGAAATATTTATTTTTAAATGAATTGTTAAAAATAAAAGTCACATTTAGGGTGGAACCTGAGTTGTAAAACCATTGATCCTATATGAAATATACTAGGGTTATAATCCTAGTATGCCCCTTATGGGATTATGATGTATCCGATGGTGCATAAATGATGTAGATAGGCAGTGTCATAGACTTGGGGCAGGCAGGATGATGCAGGCATGATGCAACAGTTTGCCTTTGAGGCAAGTTCATCAGGCACTTGGACTTAGGCCTGTGGGATATGTAATGGGTCTACCTATAACAATATATAAATTTTTAATTACATTCAAAAATACCACATTTTCAATTAAAATAATGAATAGTGAAAATACTAATTTTTATTAAAAATTTAATTTAATTTTCAATTTTTTACAATGAAAAATTATATTTCTATATTAGTTTTAAAATATAATTATTTCATTTTTATTTTTAAAAAAATACATTTATGGTATTTAAAATTAATTTATACTTTAATTTACTATAAATCATTTTATACTTAAAATGGAATTACATGAAAAACTGGTTTTCATTGCATTTTCAGGTCAAATTTTAAATTAAATTCTACTAAATCAGTGTTTTAAATTTTGAAAAAATAGATTTTATATTTGGAATTTGTAGATCCAAATTTTTTAAATTGATCCCTTTTATTTTCAGTCATTATGAATATAACATTAGTAATATTTTTTGCCACGATAAATGGTGAATCAAGTAAATAAAGTTAAAATAAAATGGAAAGTAATAAACAATTACTATAAAACATTTCTTAATTTTTTTGTAAGAGTATATATTATCCCTAATAATCCAAAAGTACAATATATGGCAATTTTCCCTATTTGGACATGATTTTTACCTTTATAATTTTTTTTATGAATATAAAGTCCAAAATGTCACACTTTTGATTATAATGACTATAATATGTTTAACATAAGGATATACAAAAGATATGTCTAGTTATAAATTTTAATTTGAAAGATAAATGATTTTTTATCATTTAAATTTATTTTTTATTTTTAGTGAGAAATAATTAGCTCAATAGCTTATGTAATGCAGACACAACAATTATTCAATTAATAAAAAATAAATAATTTTTAAAATATTAAAATTAATTTAATTTCAATTAATATTTGTTTTCAATTTTTTTTTCAACATAAAAAAAATAATAAGTTGATTTTTATACATTTTATTTTAATACCATTACTGAATTATAGTTTTAAAAGTCAAATTAAATGAATAGTTCTAAATTGACATTAATGTAATTTTTTAAAATATAATGTTTTATTAATTGAATTAAAATTATAAAAATATTATATTACCCCAAGTGAATAGGATATGGTTTATGAAATCAACCATTATCTATTTATTATCCTCTTTTAATTTTATAGTAAATATATTAACTCCATAAGAGTAAAAAACATTGATATCACTATAATTGTCAAAATGGTTAGAGGAAGGTTAAAACAAAAAGACAAGGATAAAATGAGATATAAAATTGTTAAAATTTTATTATATGAGAGTATTTAGACTCATAATCATATTATATTTTAATATTATCAATTTTATCCATTTTTACATCTAAATTTATTGACATTTATTTAATATTTTATTAAATTCCATGAGTGCCCCTCCCCTCTCTTATAAAAGGGAACCTCTTATTATCATTTCTTCATAATTCAAAAATAATTTGGTTTGAACAATAACTACCCAAATACCATCCTTATATACCTCTACACATCCTATATGCCTTATTTATGGTATAATACCAGTGTTAAATGTCTTAACATATAAAGAAAAAGAGGCTGTTCGAAGAAGATATTTAGTTGTTAATCAAGAATTTATTGTTTTGTTTATTCTTATACCAAATTAAAATTTTATTCAACCATTATGAAATGATAAAACCTGTATATTTAATATTACTATTTTTTATGTTAATGTAACATTAAATATCCATCTCATTTTTCCCAAAATTCAAAAAGAATCTATCATCTGGGTGTATAGTGGAATACTGCCTCGCAGACCGATGTAATTTTCTTTCCATCACCACCTCTCACAACTAGTTATAATGTTGGATTTAAGGTATATATGTGTAAAATTCATTACATATATATCATTATGTAAAGTTAATATAATACATATTTTCTTACATTTCCATTCATGGAAAAATCATAACGTCGTTCATGCGTATGTGTGGACTACTAGTTCCATAATTCTATGTGATTCATTATTTATCATCACATCACAGTTATTATATATATAAGTACATTTAAAGAAATACTATGGTATTTTTGATACTATTATTTTTTTAAATTTAAAATAATACTTACATTCTTTGCATAATGATCATTGAAAAATTGGAACATTAATCAGGCCTATGTACAATCTCTCATCTTCATAATTGTAATGTAATAAATTTTTCATAACCACTACTCATGATTTGTTTTAAAATTATAATTTATACATAAAAATTAAAATAATTTAATTATTATTACTTTGGATATTATGAAATAGTGATCTCATTGACCCTGGTCTACCTGCTGACGTCGTTTTAGATATATTAGTTGAATAACATCAAAACATCCGACATTAACTTAATTTATTACTTTATTTTTTATAATATGGTAATACGTGAAATAAATGTAATAATAAAATTTAAAAATTCTATTATTAAAGTAATTAATTTTCTTATGTTTTTTTTATGAATATAAGAAACACACATGATGAGTATGATTCGAGGTAAGAGGCTTTCTTTTAAAAATCCTCTTTTAAAATCTTTCTTCCAACTCTCTTTATTACATGTCCATGATTTTATAAATATATTATAAATGTATTTATATGAACATAAATGAAATTTAAAATAAATTCTATGTTTATTTTGACTTTATCTCAAATTGTTTTATAAGGAATCTTTTAATGTTATGTTTTTCCTTTCTCAATAAAACACAAAAAGGAAGGGTCTATTTTAATGTATATAGTAAAAATGATTTTTCCCACCACCAAAAACATTATTCTATGTTTGGATTCCATTATAATATTTTATGTTTTTATTCAAATAATAATCATATTTCCCTTTTTTGGGTATTAATTAATTAATTCGGGGTTTGGAAAGATATTTTTATTTTAATATATAAATGTGTTTTTCATACAATTTAAACATGTTTTTAAAGGTTTAATGTTGAAAAGTTAATGAAAAAAATATTTATTCATGATATGGCACTTTATCATTATATATGAGAAATAACTGATCTTGGTATAGATTAGATAATGTGTTTACCCAGATAACACTCTAATGTATTGAGAATTGTTTTTTATCTTAATTGGTAAGATGCAGGGACTTATTAAAGGGTTTATCCTATGGATTTAATTGGATTCTAGTTATTTCTATCTTGGTTTTAAAATGGGTTATTAATATGATCTATTTATTTCCAAAAAGGGTTTTAATTTTATTTCTAGGGGTTTTAATAGTTTTAATTTATCCAAAAGTGTGCATGTTTTTCATGTGGAAATGGTTTACTCACTCAATGAACATATATACATAGGTAAACATTTTATGGGTTTTCGTTTTTTTCATTGGACTAAAAATTTATTATTTTTATTTCTGTTACTAAACATTTTGTGATCATCCTATGTTTTAAAATTTTTAATAGGGTTTTAAAGATGATTAGGGACATGGATGGGTTCAAAATCAAAATTGTAAAGATAATTCATGAAAATAAAAAGTACTTATTTGTAAATGATTTATATTGTTGAAAAAATGGATAATAAGTGGAAGTGTCAAATATACAATATAATATTCATTTATGTAAGGTTTATAACCTAATTATCTAAAACCCTAAACCTAAAAAAACATAGGGAAATTAATGAAAATGAATTCTATTATAAAGATATAAGAATTTGTATTGTTTTAGTTTGAGTCTTTATATATTGTCTATACAAATTAATGGTCATCAAATAATCACATGAATTGATGATCATAATCAAGATTTGATTTTTTTTTGAGATTAATAGGTTAATATTGGTGGGGTTTTCAAGAATGTTTCTGGTTGTACAA
Organism: Viscum album; assembly: GCA_963277665.1. Lineage (NCBI taxonomy): Eukaryota > Viridiplantae > Streptophyta > Magnoliopsida > Santalales > Viscaceae > Viscum > Viscum album. The sequence goes on along the minus strand of OY728125.1, from coordinate 820,078,121 downwards.
CCCATTAACCTAGTTAACTTGTTAAGGGATTAAATTCACATGGTGAAGGGAATGTGAGGAATATTTTGAAGTGCTGAAGTGGAGATGGATTAACACACTAATATTAAATATACTATTAGTTAAAGAATGATTTGTAATATATAGTGATTTATTGAAGAAGGTACATGGTTATTACCTTATATAGAATGATAGGGTGACTTCCTGTGCATCCTAGAAAATGAAAATTTGTGAATATTACTATCTAACTGATGATCAATAGTTTTTCGCTATAATATTTTATTTGAAGATATAAAGACAATTCCTCTATGATGAAATTTTAGAGAGATACATATAGACCAAAATATTTTAATGTATATCTTAACTTATAAGGATCTCATAATGAGGAGAATAATATTGTCCTAACTACCCAAGGACTATTATTTATTGATGCAAAACCACCTCAAGAATACTCACAAGGTGGTGGCTGCATTAAGTAGAAGGGACCATGAGGTTTATACCATGATGATGATCAACAAGTATCCTATTTGTAGAGATATAAAAAATATTTATATAGTGATTTATAGGAAATGAAAACCATCATTCCTTTTCCAAGAAATTACAAATCCACATTTATTAGAAAAGATATAGAAGTCCCCGTAGAATAATAAAGACATAAAAAGGTAGAATAAAGTTGCAACTGATGGGAAGTTGAAATTTATTATCTAGGGAGATGGAGTGATAAATTTTCAGAAGAGGTTATATGTTCCATCCTTAGCATAGTTGAAAAAGGATTTTCTAGATGAAGAAAATAGTAAAAATTTCTCTATACACCTTAGGAGCATAAATATTTATAGGAATTTTATGATAAAATTTATGGTGGGATGGTATAAATAAAGCAATTGTAGAGTATGTGACAATGTTATTAGTATTATAGTAGGTTAAGGATTAAATAAATCATCCTAGGGGAGTATTGAATCCTATAACATTCCATATAATTATGTGATAAAATTATACAATAATTTTTTTCACTAGATTCCCAATGACTCCAAGAATGAAAGATGTTATATATTTCATCATTGGACGTATTAGAAAGTCTAACCTTTTATTTGTGATAAGAGAATATATAACCATTTTCCACAATTATCAAATATATATCAATAAAATAATAGGGCTTGAGATGTATCCTATATTGATTGTATAAGATCATGTCCCTCAGTTAACATTGAAATCATGGAAGTGTATTCAAGTGGATCTCGACACTGAGATGAATTTAATCACTACCAATCATCCCCAAACATATGGGAAGTTTGAAAGGTGTATCCCAACATTGGAATACATATTGATGTCTTTTTATCTTTGATTCTAAGTTATGTTAAATTAGTATACATATTTAATGAGATTTTCATTCGATAATCGAATCCATTGGACCATGGAGATGTAACTATATGAATCACTATATAGGAATAGGTTTTGTACACTAGATTGTTGGGAATAAGTTAGAGATATAATTCTAGTATTTGAAGAGCTTTTAGAGAAGACAATTGTTGAAGTACAAACTATTCTGGATCATATTTGAGCATCCAAAGGTATTAAAAAGTTCTACTTTGATAATCAATGGAGATACTTGAATTTTAAAGTGGGGGATCTTATATTCATGTAGGTTTTCCTATGGAAGGGAGTTGTAATATTTGGTAAAAATGGGAATTTAAGACTTATGTACATTGTTACTTTCTAGATACTTGAATGATTTGGAGCTATATCTTACCAATTGGAAATGCCACCCAACCTTTCTAATGTACATGAAATCTTCCACATTTCATTAATATAAAAATACATGTCATATGCATCAAATTTTTTCACATACAAGGGAATATAATTTGTGCCTTCTCTATATTATAATGAAAAAAATGCCCATATTCTTGACACAAGAGAGCATGCATTTCAGAATTAGAAAACAAAATTGGTGAAATTCCTTTGGATAAATCACAAACTAGAAATGATGTATCAACAAAATCACCTCATAATCATTCCTTAAATTCATGAATATTCTTGTTTGGGTTGGTTTAACCACCTAATTGAACAATACTATTTAATTTATATCATGAATCACAATGAAAACATAATTAATGGTATTAAATGATATAAATGTTAAAATATATTTTTTTCTATAGATGTTACATCAATATTTAATCTATTAACTAAGAAATCACACTTAGATCATCAGGAATCAACGAGTAATACTTATTTTCACTTTCATCTTTAAGTATAAAGACTAAATTTATCATAAAAGGAATGTGAAACATCATAATTATTTATAAATCCTAAAAATATTAACATTAATGATATATTAATAATTAACATTAAAATAATAATGATTATATACACCACTATTATGAAATTAGTATAAATGATCAAAACTATAAACACCTGATACGGGAAATTAGAATAATTTATATATAGAATTAATTTTTATAAAGAGTATATATCAAAATGGATATGAATAATATTTTTCTTTAAGTTACTATTATCGATTTTTGTGATAAATGATATTAAATTTCATTTGTGGCAGTCAGTATAATAGTTAGAAGATTTCCATATCAAATTCCATTCTTTAAGACATGTTTTGTGTTATGAACACAATTTCTATTATGTGGTGTAAATATTTCCTATAAGAGACCCTATATCATGATTTGAATTTGTTCATGGGATTTGGAAATCAATTTTAATCCCACTCTTTCAATATGTGTTTTTTGAATTTCTATCCATGCAAGAAGTGGAGTTTTCTGTCAAATTTTTCATTACTTATGACTCATGATATATTCACCACCCATTTTCTTTTGGGAGATAAATATATTTCCATGGATGAAAAATAATATATTAGTAATTAAACTTATGGGTTACAGATTTCTATATGGTTATCCCTCTTATGTTCTTTTAATTCAAGAGTTACCAAAACCATTGTAAAACCCAATTTGTCCATGGTGAAAAAATCATCCTATGTTTTAGTAAATACAATGTCTATATAGTTTTCTAGAAAATAAATCCATATATAGATTCTTGAATGTGAATGTGAATGTGAATGTGAAATAGATTCACCTATGGTTAATCAACCCAAAAAGGATTTCCTAGTCATTAAATCAATAATCACTTAGATTCATGATGAATGAGCTTAAGACTGCACACCTGACTAGATTATCCTAATGGATTTGATTTGGAATATTTAAACACTATTTAAGAACTCTAATGAAGTATATTTCATTCCATTTCCTTTCTATCCATACATAACAATCTATTGAATCCAATTAATCTCTTCCATGGATAATCCATAATATTTTAAGTACCCTCACTACTATATTTCACTGATATGGGTACTTAATGTTATTTTATGATATACCATGGCTTCTAAGTTGATTAATGGATATTATCCAAAGCATCCACATTTTTATATTTAATGGGGAAGTATTTTATTTCATTGTTTCTCATTGTTTTTATATCCAAGTTTAATTCTATATGAAGTTCCTGAGGGATTGTTATGAATGTTCTTGATGACTCTTATAGTTAATAAATTGGACTTAATCAGGTGACCTGTAGGGACAGAAATTTTATAACCCCTCAATGAATTAAAATGTTTCATGAGACAATTGTTTTTGAGTTTTTGTGTATACCTATTCCCATAACTGAATAATATATTAGATAAAGGCCTTAAAAAAACCTTTTTGATGCCTACCATTATAAATTATGTCAATACAAGATCAATGATTGTTGTTAAATTTTTTATTTATTACCATGGATATAGAATACCCTCAACTTAAATTGATTATAACTTTCTGTGGATTGTTTATTAACAATATATCCCTTACTCAATGTTTATTTTATGTTTTTTACGATATTCTACTCCATACTGAGCATTTTAGACCATCATTATTTATTTTCCATTCCCTTGTAACCTAGAGGAGGACTATGTGAAATAATTAGGGATATGATGGGAGGGATAAATATGTTCTCAAAATATGTTAATATTTTATCTTATGTTTGGATATGTAATGTATATATATATCAATCTTTCCAAGACTAGTAAATTGTTTGATGTTTCAAGAAGTCTTTAATTTCATTAAAAAATAATGTAATATAATTATTAGATCCAGTTTACCAGAGTCTAGGATGTCATAATTAAAATCCAAGGATGTTATATTAGAAACCTTGGGGACTAGATTTAGAGGATCCAAGTGAAATATTAAAAATACTATGAAAAATCTTTATTATTTATAGAGAAGACTCTAGAAAAGCTAGAAGAAATTATATTATAAAATTAAATATCCTGATCTAATTATGTTTATGCCATCATATAAAGATAGAGAATAATGGGAGTAATGGGAACCGTATCATCAACCATAGTAGATGTAGTGATATAATCTATGAACAAGTAAATGAGGCTGGATTTTAGGAAAATCTGATCCAAACAATACTAGGTTAGGTGACCTAGGTTATGAAAACAATCTCCCTCGCATTGAGAAACCTGATTAACCACAAAATTAAGTTACTATATTAGACTGTTTCATGTGATAAAAATATCAAGAATTTAGTGGAACTAATAATACATTGGTCTCTAAACAATGGATCAATTCTTTGTATAATATCTTTATCCCTTTGGGAATTAGTGAAAAGGAAAAATTTATCTTGGAAGTCAACCATATGAAGGGAGATGCTGAAAAATGGTGATATCTAATTGAAAACACTAAATAGAAAGATAATATTATGTAAATGGAATGAGAATATTTTATGGATATATTCTATAAAAAAACATTCCTCTTAAGAGAAAACAGAAAATGGAATGTAAATTCCACAATCACAGAAAAATGGAAGAGGAAAATATTTCTGAATATGAGGCTAACATTATATTGTTATATAGGAATGTTGGAGACTATGTATATAGACCATAAAAAATATAGATAATTTTTTATGTGAATTAAATATGTCCATTATAAGGTAGTTGGTATATTATAACATTTATTAATATGAGGATATAGGCTCAAGCACCATTAAGATAGAAAATGAGTACTATAAGATACATATATATATTCTAGGGAAATGTGGAGAATAAGAGGATGACTGAGCATCATTGGAAGAAGAATATAGAAAAGGGGAAGAAAGTAAGGATGATAATTACCTTGTGTAATAACTATGGTTAGAAACACATCAAGGATTGTTGGAAGGTAACATGAGTTTGTTATAAGTGTTAAGAAAAATGACATAAAGTTCATGAATATGAGGGTTAGGTAGAATCTGTTGATGTTTAATGTATTCAATATAGGGAGATGTAAAATTTTGTGATCTAATTCCAAAAATGTTATTGTAATATACCTTAGAAAATTCCATGGGATCAATACTAATCCTATATGATTACCATAATGAAAGTCAAAGTTCCTAATGATGTGGTGGAATATAATTTTACCATTATCTCAAATTTATTTTAATTTTTATTTGATTATGGATCCTAAAAATCTTAGATATCTTCTATGTTTTCAAAAAAAATATATACTTCCCCACAACATATTAAAGGAGTCATCAATTATGAAACCTATTGGGAATCTTATGAAAACAAATATGTGTTAGGAAGTTCCCAATATAATGTTTGGGTGTACCCTATTTTCATACTCAGTCATTATAAATGTGGTTTAATTGGATATGATCCTTGGTATGAATTGTATTTCAAAGTATAATGAACAATGTATTTATAATATAAAGATATTAAAATTTATCAATGATATATTAAATCCCTTATCTTTTTTGGGGAAAAATCTGTAACATCCCAGGTAATTAAAGAATAAAAAATTTTCATATTTATTAATATTTACGAATTAAATATTAATTTTAATTAAAATGGGTTTCTACGTTCGATAGCGTACTCGATACGCAACGATGAGTTTCTTTGAAAACTTACGTTGCACACAAGTAATAAAATAATATTATTTTAAATGTTAGTTAACGAGTAGCCGCTGTACTAGCGGGAATGGATAGAAATAACTAAAATATGATTATATATGTTTTTAAATGTTTTTACATTTACCCAATAAAAGATGAAGGCTTAAAATATGGAAAGAGTTCAATTTTAGGCTTTTATACCCTAATTTTCACTAAGGGTTCACTTATCACCTTTTGACGGCGAACAATCATTAAATATAGTTTTGATCAATCATATAAATTCTATTGGACCAAAAATAACTCTTCTTTAGAATAGGGACATCAAAATTTCCTTTGTGTAAATTTTTGGTACCTTTCCGATAAAGTTCATTTTTTTTGAATAGTGTAAAATGTTGTATTTTAATTCAAAACCTCTTTTAAATCTAATTTATTTATATGATTATATTATCTTTTGAATTTTTTTTAAAGTGAAATTAGAAAATATTTTTACCATTACATCCAATAGTGGTCGTTGGAATTAATTTGACTTTGAAATCGGACTTAAACTAGTGTCAATCTTTTGATACTTATTGTTTCATAAAAACACGCTATTTGCTCTGACAGCGGGAATTAGTTATTAAATTAATTAATGTGACTTATATTTTTTGAATCTTTTAAAATAGACTTAATTTTTGAATTCGTAATATCAAATATAGCTTAGGGTGAATTTTTGGTAATTTTCTAAAAAACATCAATTTTTGAGGAATAGTGAAATCACTAAGTGGTAGTTAAAGAAACTGATTTTTCGTTTAAATGAAATTTTGCCATCATTGTGTTTTGAATTTCAAAAATCCGACATACATGGTTGTCATTAAGAAGTAAAATGTGGTTCAATGAGATTAAAATAATTTTTTGGTGAATAGTAACTTATTAAGTTTTTAATCGCGATTAGTGGTAATTAGTGTAGTTTAAGGTAAAAATAATGTTTTAATAATATGAGATGAGCTTGACACATGTCATACCCTCATTGGATGTGTCATGGCCGACCAAGACAAGCCATGGGTCAACTTGGGGACCCCATGGAGCCACTTTGGTTGGGAAATGACATAAATAACTTTTTATTTAATGTAAAAGTAAAAACGACACAAACATAATATTTTTTAAGAAAACAATTTTTACATGGTGTTATAAAGATCATATTTTTTATTATAAATAGTAATTGGAAAGATAAAAATATTTCCTACATCATAGTATTTTTTTTATAATTTTTTAGACTATAAATAAATTAAATTATTTATGACATCATGAAGATGCAGCGATGACCTCATTATTTAACGATTTAAATAAAATGTAAAGATAATGTAATATCTAAAACCTACACATGTCCAAAACCTATTGGATGTGTAGATTTCAAACCCTTATCACCGTATCCACGAATTATATCAATGTGGGACCTTTTAAAACCGAAACACATTTTCAAATAAAGTAATATTTCCTTACTTTCCAAAAGTGACCCTCCTCTCCTCTTATAAAAGGCCCCCACCTCTACCTCATTTCACACACTCCTCAAGCATTTGGCTCGGCCATCCCCTTCCCATTTACTCTCTCCACATCCCTCTCCTCATCCTAGTGGATTCCCTTTGGGCAGAATCCTTTCAAAGTAAGCCTTTAGGCTCAAATCAAAAGGAGTTACACTTTTAAAGGTAATTCATTCTCTCTTGTTCATTTGTTTTATTTTGCTTCTCCAACCCCCTAAACTCTTTTTATTTACTTCTTTTATAACAAAACCAATATCTTCAATATACTAGGATGTTGTAATAATATTTATTCGAGCTAAACTCACACACAACTACATCAAATGGTTAAAGAACATACGGTTTCTGTGGATGGCGAAATTCTGCCTCCCGAAACGATGATTGTTTAATACTCATTTGACACCTTAAAAAGTGTCTATTATGTTGTAACTATTTTTATATATGATATATAATATGTTTATTCTTCCTTAAGCTTCTTTATTTTTCATTTATGGCATACCATTATTGTTTCCATTATGGGTATACACGATATCTTCATTTTAGGAAGTGCGGACTACTGCCCCCTGAAAGTGATTTGATTCGTTAATATCATATGTGAGATGTGTAAAGGATAAAGTTAAAGATATTATATATGTTATTATACTGGAATTATAATATACTCTTATATCATTATGATTCCATTCTATAAAATACGAAATAGAAATGAAAGTAGCGTTCATGCATACGTACGACTTACCGTCTCCATGAACGGTGCATTTCATTTCTTACCTCTAAATGATTATGTAATGTTATAAATACATGTATATGTTGGATATATATTATTTATATGATATCCAAATCAGGAATGTCATTCTGGGTATAAAGAACCTTTTACCACACGAACAACATGTAATTGTAAGAAGTCCACTTTAGACTTAAGAACCAAATATTGACAAAACAAAAATTATTATCTTAAATGGTTACATAATGTTTATAACATGGCAATAAGTGATATAAAAGGAATAATTAACTTTAAAAAGGTTCTTCATCAATTATAAATTAACTCAAGTTTATTATTCAGGACGTTAAAGAACGATCGAGTCAAGTCGGACCCAAGGTAAGGGACTTCGTCTCAATCTCCTTTCATTGAGGCATATTTCATTTTATACACAACTTTCATTTATACGGTGTATAAAAACCTTTGAATTTTACTTTTATACAAAAGGAATATTTTTCTACTAAGCGTTTTACTAAACAACAAAAAGGAATGTTTTTTTAACGTACGCGGTGACAACGACCTTTTCCGCCGCTGCGAGTATTATTTGGTCTTTGGCTTCCTCAACAAGCCGTAATGTTTTTTAAATAAAATAAATACCATATACTATTTTATGTATTTTGGTATTGAAAATGGTTTTGATAAAGGATTCTATTATGTCAATATATTTATGATATATTGTTATTGAAATGTGGAAATGTTATCTTTCCTTTATATTGGTTTTATGTTTTATGATTTTATATTGGTACTTGGACATTTTAACGGGTGGTTATGTTATAAACCATATGACAGTTGGTGCCGTGAATACCAGGATGGGTGGTTATGTTATAACCTCCAATGCATTGGGTATGGAAGTCGGCCGTATGGCTATTCCATTAAGTATGTATGGAAATTGTCCGTATGGATATTCCATTAAGTGATATGTGTGGAAGTCGACCGTATGGTTATTCCACTTAAGTATGTTTATGTCCCAAGTTACCTTTATATATGTTATGTGTTATTTATATGGGTTTTATGGTAATACATTGGTTACAAAAAGGTAAGTAATGAAACTTTATTCAGTGAAGAGTTTTTACCACTTCATGAAGGTGAAGGTATTACTTTGATAGAGTATACATGGTTTACTTGATGTTTGAAAAACTAACAGTTTTCATTCTTTGTGTATCCCTTACTGAGATTTTTATACTCACCCCATGTTTTTTTGAAACGTTTTTCACAGGACTTAATGTGTAATAAGGTCAAGGATGGGATCAAGGGAATGTCATGCTATATAAAACATGGAACTAGACATGTTACTTTTAAGAGTTTTTTTTATTATGGAAACTTAGTAGAAGTGACTAATTTGTAATCTTTTGAGATGTAATAGTTATGTTCTAATTCTCTAAAACTCTAAACCTGAAAAGATCCTCAATGTGAATTATTCATTTAATTCAATATTAAGTAAGGTTTAAGGCCGGGGCCTTATAGTTGGTATCAAAGGTTGGTTTAGACAACTTTAGGAGTTTGAAAAGTGTTAAATTATAATATGATTGAAATGATATAGCATTTACGGATTACCTTGTTGCTTCGCCTAAGATATTTCTATGATCAGAATGGTTTTCCGCAGAGGAAACAAAGAAACTATATTGGCATGACATCAGGAGGAAGACAACCTTCCAAATCAGCAACCTGAGATGGTCGGAATCGGAACTGAACAGTTTGTTGCAGTGATGGCACAGTTGACTCAGGCTATAAATAGTGGTGGTATCCATGCACGATATATGCCAGATCAACCGCAGAGGAACATGTTAGTGGTGGAACATTTCATGAGGTAACATCCCCCATCATTCAGAGGATCATCTGACCCTGTGCATGATGAAGTGTGGATTAAAGCACTGGAGAAGATTTTTGATGTCATGGGATGTTCAGAACATCAAAAGGTTAGTCTTGTTGTTTACCAATTTGAAGGTGAAGCTGATCAGTGGTGGTCGATGGTGAAAAATATCAGGGATAGTGATGAGATTGAGGATCTTCACTGGGATGAATTCAAAGGTATGTTTCTTGAGAAATATTTTCCTTAGGTGGTTCGTCTTAGGATGGAAAAACAGTTCCTAGAATTGAGGCAGGAGGATGATTCAGTAGCTGCTTATGAAGCAAAGTTCACTCGATTGGCAAGGTATGCTCCAAACATCATACGAGATCTTGATAATAGAATAAACCATTTTTACTCAGGGTTAAAGCCAAAGTATCGAAGGGATTTAGCTTCTCGTGAGTTCAAAAGTTATGAAAAACTTGTTCGATGTGCGGAGAAGGTGGAAATGGAGTTTACTGATGATCAGGTGTTCTATGACAGACAACAGAATAAGAGGTCTAGTTGGTAGGCAAAAGGTAAGAATTCATCAAAGAAGCAAGGAGGTAAGAAAACCAAATATCCATCCTGTGAGAAGTGTGGTAAAATGCATCCTGGAGAATGTTTATCCAAGCCTGGTAAGTGCTTTCGGTGTGGTAAGTCTGGTCATATTGCTCATAACTATGAGGAAGATGATCAAGTAGGCAATGAAAAGCCAACGGTAAGATGTTTTAAGTGTAATGAAATGGGTCATTATGCAAACGAGTGTCCAACGAAGAACTAAACTGGGGGAATGCAGCCAGACTACAAGCACAAAGGGGTGGTGAAATCCTTTGCAACAACTTCAGCAGATGTTGGCCCATCGATCGAAGTGGTATCAGGTACACTGTTTATTTGTTCAGATTATGCCAATGTGTTGTTTGATTCAGGGTCTACACACTCTTTCATTTCTGAGAAGTTTTCTAGTAAATTGGAAATTCCATATCAAGATATGAATCCTGAACTTATGGTAAAAACACCTGGAGGTAATGTTGAGACAAATAGGAATTATAAGAACCTTCATATCCTTGTGTGTGGAAAGAATATACCAGAAAACCTTATTGTTTTCCCTCTAGAAGAGTTTGATGTTATTTTGGGAATGGATTGGCTTTCTGTTTATCATGCTAAGATTGACTGCAGAGCTAAAATGGTTTCTTTTCAGAAAGATTTTCAGTTTGTGTACAAGAATGAACCCTTGATTTTGATAACATATCAGGAAGTTGAGAAACTAGTAAAAGATGGAAATGAATGTTACCTTGCACATATTATTGAAAATAAAGGAACTGTTCAAATTAATGATGTGCTAGTGGTAAATGAGTATCTTGATGTTTTTCCTGATGAGTTGCCTGGTATTATTCATGATCAGGAAGTTGAATTTACTGTTGACTTAGTTCCTGATTCTAAGCCAATTTCAAAACCCCCTTATCGAATGGCTCAAGTCGAACTTTTAGAGTTAAATAAACAATTGCTGGAGTTATTAGATAAAGGTTTCATTCGACCTAGCACATCACCATGGGGTGCTCCTGTCTTGTTTGTTAAAAAGAAAGATGGATCAATGAGACTTTGTGTTGATTATAGAGCAATGAATAATATTACTGTTAAGAACAAGTATCCTTTGACTCATATCGATGATTTGTTTGATCAGCTCCAAGGAGCTCATTATTTTTCGAAGATTGACTTGAGGTCGGGTTACCATCAGTTGAATGTAAATAAGAAGATGTTCCGAAGACTGTGTTCCGTACTAGATATGGCCATTATGAATTTGTAGTTATGCCTTTTGGTTTAACCAATGCACCTGCTGTATTCATGGACCTTATGAATAGAATTTTCCATGAGTTCTTGGATAAGTTTGTGGTTGTTTTCATCGATGATATTTTGGTGTTTTCTAAAAGTAAAGAGGAGCATGAAAGTCATTTAAGGGTTGTTTTGAAAACCTTAAAAGAAAAGAAATTGTATGGGAAATTCAGCAAGTGTGAGTTTTGGTTACAACAAATTTCTTTCCTTGGTCACATTGTTTCTAAAGATGGAATAACTGTTGATCTTGCAAAAACAAAAGTTGTGGAAGACTGGCCAAGACCCACAAATGTAACCAAGATTCGTAGCTTCCTTGGTTTGGCAGGCTATTACTGAAGGTTTGTTAGAAATTTTTCACGATTATCTAGTCCAATGACTAAGCTAACTCGGAAGGGTGTTAAGTTTATCTGGACAAAAGAATGTGATTATTGTTTTCAGGAATTGAAAAGAAGATTGGTGAATGCTCCAGTTTTGGCACTACCTTCCAGGAATGGTGAGTTTGTTATATACAGTGATGCTTCATTGAAAGGACTTGGTTGCGTCCTAATGAAGAATGATCAGGTAATTGCTTATGCTTCACGACAGTTGAAAAATCATGAGGTAAATTACCCTACACATGATTTGGAATTAGCTGCTGTTTTTTTTGCTTTAAAAATTTGGAGGCATCATTTGTATGGAGTAAAGTGTTAAATATATACCGATCACAAAAGTTTAAAGTATATATTCACTCAGAAAGAGTTAAACATGAGACAGAGGAGATGGCTGGAATTAATCAAGGATTATGATTGTACAATTCATTACCATCCGGGAAAAGAAAATAAAGTGGCTGATGCTTTGAGTCGAAAAAGTAATGCTTCGTTAGCAATGTTGCATTTGGAACGTGATCCTTTGGTTAAGGATTTGATGAACTTTGGCATAGATGTTGTTGGTGCAGGAAGTTATTCTGTTTTGTTTCAGGTATCAGTGATATCATCTCTATCAGATAGAATCAAGTAAGAACAAAAGCAAGATAGTGAGTTGTAGAAAAAGGTAGAGCTGGTTTAGAAAGGTAAATTGCCTGAATTCAACATTGATAATGATTGTGTTTTGAGATTTGGGAAGAGATTGTGCGTGCCTTGTGATTCACAGTTGAAGAGAGATTTGTTATGTGAAGCTCATAGTTCCCCGTTTTCAGCTCGTCCTGGCAGTACTAAGATGTACAGAGATCTGCGGGAGTATTACTGGTGGGATGGAATGAAAAGAGATATTACTGATTTTACTGTGAAGTGTCTGACTTGTCAGCAGGTTAAAGCAGAGTGGCAGTTACCGAAAGGGATGCTTCAGCCTTTACCAGTGCCAGAGTATAAATGGGAAAACATATCCATGGACTTTGTTGTGGGTTTACCGAGGACATCTCGAGGTAATAATGCAATCTGGGTTATTGTTGATCTCTTGAATAAATCTTCTCATTTCCTTGATATACGAGATACTTTTTCCCTAGATCAACTTTCCCGTTTGTATCTTAAAGAGATAGTCAGGTTACATTGAGTTCCCCTCTCCATTGTATCTAATCGTGATCCCAGGTTCACATCTAACTTTTGGAAAGGCCTTCAGAATTCATTGGGTACTGAATTAAATTTTAGTACAGCTTTTCATCCTCAATCATATGGGCAGTCAGAACGAACAATTCAGACCATGGAGGACATTCCACGAGCTTGTTCGATGGATTATCAGGGAAGTTGGGACCAACATCTTTCTTTGGTTGAGTTTTCTTATAATAACAACTTTCATTCCAGTATACATATGGCACCATTTGAGGCATTATATGGGAAGCGGTGTCGAACTCCAGCATTTTGGGATGAAGTGGGTGAACGGAAGCTGATGGGACCATAATTGGTAGAAGAGATGGCAGAAAAAGTTTAGTTGATTCAGAAGCACATGAGAACAACTCAAAGCAGACAGAAGAGTTATGCGGATAACCGGAGGAAGGATCTATCTTTTGAGGTAGGTGATCATGTTTTTCTCAAGGTTTCTCCTTGGAAAAGTGTGATGAGATTTGGTAAGAAAGGAAAGCTGAGTCCAAGGTTTATTGGACCATATGAAATTCTGGAGAGAGTTGGATCAGTTTCATACCGGGTGGCTTTACCTCTGAGTTTATCTCAGGTACACAATGTTTTTCATGTTTCAATGTTGAGGAAGTATATGCCAGATCGATCTCATGTTTTGAGTCCAGAGGTAGTTTAGCTGGAAGAGAACCTATCTTATTAAGAACAACCAGTCCAGATTCTTGACCACAGGGAGCAGGTGTTACGGAATAAGGTGATTCATCAGGTAAAGGTTTTGTGGAAAAACCATGTGATTGAAGAGGCAACGTGGGAATCTGAAAATTCTATGAGGGATAAATACCCCAACTTATTTTGATAAGTAAATAAAATTGCGAGGACGCAATTCCCAAAAGGGGGGAAGGATGTAACATCCTAGGTAATTAAAGAATAAATAATTTTCATATTTATTAATATTTACGAATTAAATATTAATTTTAATTAAAAGCGGTCTCTACGTTCGATAGCGTACTCGATACGCAACGATGAGTTTCTTTGAAAACTTACGTTGCACACAAGTAATAAAATAATATTATTTTAAATGTTAGTTAACGAGTATCAGTTGTACTGGCGGGAATGGATAGAAATAACTAAAATATGATTATATATGTTTTTAAATGATTTTACATTTACCCAATAAAAGATAAAGGCTTAAAATATGGAAAGAGTTCAATTTTAGGCTTTTATACCCTAATTTTCACTAAGGGTTCACTTATCACCTTTTGACGGCGAACCGTCATTAAATATAGTTTTGATCAATCTTATAAATTCTATTGGACCAAAAATAACTCTTCTTTAGAATCGGGACATCAAAATTTCCTTTGTGTAAATTTTTGGTACCTTTCCGATAAAGTTCATTTTTTTTGAATAGTGTAAAATGTTGTATTTTAATTCAAAACCTCTTTTTAATATAATTTATTTATATGATTAGATTATCTTTTCAATTGGTTTTAAAGTGAAATTAGAAAATATTTTTACCGTTAAATCCAATAGTGGTCTTTGGAATTAATTTCACTTTGAAATCGGACTTAAACTAGTGTCAATCTTTTGATACTTATTGTTTCATAAAAACACGGTATTTGCTCTGAAAGCCGGAATTAATTATTAAATTAATTAATGTGACTTATATGTTTTGAATTGTGTAAAATAGACTTCATTTTTAAATTCATAATATCAAATATAGCTTTGGGTGAATTTTTGGAAATTTTCTGAAAAACATCAATTTTTGATGAATAGTGAAATCACTAAGTGGTAGTTAAAGAAACTGATTTTTCATTTAAATGAAATTTTTCCATCATTGTGTTTTTAATTTCACAAATCGGACATACATGGTTGTAATTAAGAAGTAAAATGTGGTTCAATGAGATTCAAATAATTTTTTGGTGAATAGTAACTTATTAAGTTTTTAATCGCGATTAGTGGTAATTAGTGTAGTTTAAGGTAAAAATAATGTTTTAATAAAACGAGATGAGCTTGAAACATGTCATACCCTCATTGGATGTGTCATGGCCGACCAAGAAAAGCCATGGGTCAACTTGGGGACCCCATGGAGCCACTTTGTTGGGAAATGACATAAATAACTTTTTATTTAATGTAAAAGTAAAAATGACACAAAAATAATATGTTTTACGAAAACAATTTTTACATGGGGTTATAAAGATCATATTTTTGATTATAAATAGTCATTGGAAAGATAAAAAGATTTCCTACATCATAGTAGTTTTTTATAAATTTTTAGACTATAAATAAATTAAATTATTTATGACATCATGATGATGCAGCGATGACCTCCTTATTTAACGATTTAAATAAAATGGAAAGATAATGTAATATCTAAAACATAAACATGTACAAAACCTTTTTTATGGGTATCTTTCGAACCCTTATCACCTTATCCACGAATTATATCAATGTGGGGCCTTTTAAAACCGAAACACATTTTCAAATAAAGTAATATTTCCTTACTTTCCAAAAGTGCCCCTCCTCTCCTCTTATAAAAGGCCCCCACCTCTACCTCATTTCACACACTCCTAAAGCCTTTGGCTCGGCCATCCCCTACCCATTTACTCTCTCCACATCCCTCTCCTCATCCTAGAGGATTCCCTTTGGGCAGAATCCTTTTAAAGGAAGCCTTTAGGCTCAAATCAAAAGGAGTTACACTTTTAAAGGTAATTCATTCTCTCTTGTTCATTTGTTTTATTTTGCTTCTCCAACCCCCTAAACTCTTTTTATTTACTTATTTTATAACAACACCAGTATCTTCAATATACTAGGATGTTTTTATAAGATTTATTCGAGCTACACTCACACACAACTACATCAAATGGTTAAAGAACATACGGTTTCCGTGGATAGCGAAATTCTGCCTCCCGAAACGATGATTGTTCAATACTCATTTAACACCTTCAAAGGTGTCCATTATGATGTCACTATTTTTATATATGATATATAATATGTTTATTCTTCCTTAACCTTATGTATTTTTCATTTATGGAATACCATTATTGTTTCCATTATGGGTAAACACGATATCTTCATTTTAGGAAGTGCGGACTACCGCCCCCTGAAAGTGATTTGATTCGTTAATACCATATGTGGGATGTGTAAAGGATAAAGTTAATGATATTATATATTTTATTATACTGGAATTATAATATACTCTTATATCATTATGATTCCATTCTATAAAATATGAAATAGAAATGAAAGTAGCGTTCATGCGTACGTACAGCTTACCGTCTCCATGAATGGTGCATTTCATTTCTTACCTCTAAATGATTATGTAATATTATAAATACATGTATATGTTGGATATATATGATATATATGATATCCAAATCAGGAATGTCATTCTGGATATAGAGAACCTTTGACCACACGAACAACATGTAATTGTAAGAAGTCCACTTTCGACTTAAGAACCAAATATTGACAAAACAAACATTATTAACTTAAATGGTTACATAATGTTTATAACATGGAAATAAGTGATATAAAAGGAATAATGAACTTTAAAAATTTTCTTAATCAAGTATAAATTAACTCAAGTTTATTATTCAGGACTTTAAGGAACGATCGAGTCAAGTCGGACCCGAGGTAAGGGACTTCGTCTCAATCTCCTTTCATTGAGGCATATTTCATTTTATACACAACTTTCTTTTATACGGTGTATAAACACCTTTGAATTTTAATTTTATACAAAAGGAATCTTTTTCTATGAATCGTTTTACTAAATGACAAAAAGGAATGTTTTTTTAACGTATGTGGTGACAACGACCTTTTCTGTCGCCGCGAGTATTATTTGGTCTTTGGATTCCTCAACAAGCCGTAATGTTTTTTAAATAAAATAAATACCATATACTCTTTTATGTATTTTGGTATTGAAAATGGTTTTGATAAAGGATTCTATTATGTCAATATATTTATGATATATTGTGATTGAAATGTGGAAATGTTATCTTTCCTTTATATTGGTTTTATGTTTTATGATTTTATATTGGTACTTGGACATTTTAACAGGTGGTTACGTTATAAACCATATGACGGGTTGTGCCGTGAATACCAGGACGGATGGTTACGTTATAACCTCCAATGAATTGGGTATGGAAGTCGGCCGTATGGCTATTCCATTAAGTATGTATGGAAATTGGCTGTATGGCTATTCCATTAAGTGATATGTGTGGAAGTCGACCGTATGGTTATTCTACTTAAGTATGTTTATGTCCCAAGTTACCTTTATATATGTTATGAGTTATTTATATGGGTTTTATGGTAATCCTTTGGTTACAAAAAGGTAAGTAATGATACTTTATTCAGTGAAGAGTTTTTACCACTTCATGAAGGTGAAGGTATTACTTTGATAGAGTATACATGGTTTACTTGATGTTTGAAAAACTAACAGTTTTCATTCTTTGTGTATCCCTTACTG
Organism: Viscum album; assembly: GCA_963277665.1. NCBI lineage: Eukaryota > Viridiplantae > Streptophyta > Magnoliopsida > Santalales > Viscaceae > Viscum > Viscum album. Next base: position 820,060,282 of record OY728125.1, on the reverse strand, counting down.
AGATTTTTATACTCACCCCAAGTTTTTTTGAAATATTTTTCACAGGAATTAATGTGTAATAAGGTCAAGGATGGGATCAAGCGAATGTCATGCTATATAAAACATGGAACTAGACATGTTTCTTTTAAGAGTTTTTTTATTATGGAAACTTAGTAGAAGTGACTACTTTTTAATCTTTTGAGATGTAATAGTTATGTTCTAATTCTCTAAAACTCTAAACCAGAAAAGATCCTCAACGTGAATTATTCATTTAATTCAATATTAAGTAAGGTTTAAGGCCGGGGCCTTATAGTTGGTATCAAAGGTTGGTTTAGACAACTTTAGGAGTTTGAAAAGTGTTAAATTATAATATGATTGAAATGATATAGCATTTACGGATTACCATGTTGCTTCGCCTAAGATATTTCTGTGATCAGAATGGTTTTCCTCATAGGAAACAAAGAAACTATGTTGGGATGACATCAGGAGGAAGACAACCTTCCAAATCAGAAACCTGAGATGGTCGGAATCGGAACTGAACAGTTTGTTGCAGTGATGGCACAATTGACTCAGGCTATAAATAGTGGTGGTATCCATGCACGAGATATGCCAGATCAACCGCAGAGGAACATGTCAGTGGTGGAACATTTCATGAGGCAACATCCCCCATCATTCAGAGGATCATCTGACCCTGTACATGCTGAAGGGTGGATTAAAGCACTGGAGAAGATTTTTGATGTCATGGGATGTTCAGAACATCAAAAGGTTAGTCTTGCTGTTAACCATTTTGAAGGTGAAGCTGATCAGTGGTGGTCGATGGTGAAAAATATCAGGGATAGTGATGAGATTGAGGATCTTCACTGGGACGAATTCAAAGGTATGTTTCTTGAGAAATATTTTCCTTAGGTGGTTCGTCTTAGGATAGAAAAACAGTTCCTAGAGTTGAGGCAGGAGGATGATTCAGTAGCTGCTTATGAAGCAAAGTTCACTCGATTGGCAAGGTATGCTCCAAACATCATACGAGATCTTAATAGTAGAATAAACCGTTTTTACTCAAGGTTAAAGCCAAAGTATCGAAGGGATTTAGCTTCTCATGAGTTCAAAAGTTATGAAAAACTTGTTCGATGTGCGGAGAAGGTGGAAATGGAGTTTGCCGATGATCAGGTGCTCTATGATAAACAACAGAATAAGAGGTCTAGTTGGTAGGCAAAGGGGAAGAATTCATCAAAGAAGCAAGGAGGTAAGAAAACCAAATATCCAACCTGTGAGAAGTGTGGTAAAATGCATCCTGGAGAATGTTTATCCAAGCCTGGTAAGTGCTTTCGGTGTGGTAAGTCTGGTCATATTGCTCGTAACTATAAGGAAGATGATCAAGTAGGAAATGAAGAGCCAACAGTAAGATGTTTTAAGTGTAATGAAATGGGTCATTATGCAAACGAGTGTCCAACGAAGAACTCAACTGGGGGAATGCAGCCAGACTACAAGCACAAAATGGTGGTGAAATCCATTGCAACAACTTCAGCAGATGTTGGCCCATCGAATGAAGTGATATCAGGTACACTGTTTATTTGTTCAGATTATGCCAATGTGTTGTTTGATTTAGGGTCTACACACTCTTTCATTTCTGATAAGTTTTCTAGTAAATTGGAAATTCCATATCAAGATATGAATCCTGAACTTATGGTAAAAACACCCGGAGGTAATGTTGAGACAAATAGGAATTATAAGAACCTTCCTATCCTTGTGTGTGGAAAGAATATACCAGAAAACATTATTGTTTTGCCTCTAGTAGAGTTTGATGTTATTTTGGGAATGGAATGGCTTTCTGTTTATCATGCTAAGATTGACTGCAGAGCTAAAATGGTTTCTTTTCAGAAAGATTTTCAGTTTGTGTACAAGAATGAACCCTTGATTTTGATAACATATCAGGAAGTTGAGAAACTAGTAAAAGATGGAAATGAATGTTACCTTGCACATATTATTGAAAATAAAGGAACTATTCAGATTAATGATGTGCTAGTGGTAAATGAGTATCTTGATGTTTTTCCTGATGAGTTGCCTGGTATTATTCATGATCGGGAAGTTGAATTTACTGTTGACTTAGTTCCTGATTCCAAGACAATTTCAAAACCCCCTTATCGAATGGCTCAAGTTGAAATTTTAGAGTTAAATAAACAATTGCAGGAGTTATTAGATAAAGGTTTCATTCGACCTAGCACATCACCATGGGGTGCTCCTGTCTTGTTTGTTAAAAATAAAGATGGATCAATGAGACTTTGTATTGATTATAGAGCCTTGAATAATATTACTGTTAAGAACAAGTATCCTTTGACTCATATCGATGATTTGTTTGATCAGCTCCAGGGAGCTCAGTATTTTTCGAAGATTGACTTGAGGTCGGGGTACCATCAGTTGAATGTAAAAGAAGCAGATGTTTCGAAGACTGCGTTCTGTACTAGATATGGCCATTATGAATTTGTTGTTATGCCTTTTGGTTTAACCCATGCACCTGCTGTATTCATAGACATTATGAATAGAATTTTCCATGAGTTCTTGGATAAGTTTGTGGTTGTTTTCATCGATAATATTTTGGTGTTTTCTAAAAGTAAAGAGGAGGATGAAAGTCATTTAAGGGTTGTTTTGAAAACCTTAAAAGAAAAGAAATTGTATGGGAAATTCAGCAAGTGTGAGTTTTGGTTACAACAAATTTCGTTCCTTGGTCACATTGTTTATAAAGATGGAATAACTTTTGATCCTGCAAAAACCAAAGTTGTGGAAGACTGGCCAAGACCCACAAATGTAACCAAGATTCGTAGCTTCCTTGGTTTGGCAGGCTATTACTAAAGGTTTGTTAGAAATTTTTCACGATTATCTAGTCTAATGACTAAGCTAACTCGGAAGGGTGTTAAGTTTATCTGGACAAAAGAATGTGATGATTGTTTTCAGGAATTGAAAAGAAGATTGGTGAATGCTTCAGTTTTGGCACTACCTTCCAGGAATGGTGAGTTTTTTATATACAGTGATGCTTCATTGAAAGGACTTGGTTGCGTCCTAATGAAGAATGATCAGGTAATTGCTTATGCTTCACGACAGTTGAAAAATCATGAGGTAAATTACCCTACACATGATTTGGAATTAGCTGCTGTTGTTTTTTGCTTTAAAAATTTGGAGGCATCATTTGTATGGAGTAAAGTGTGAAATATATAACGATCACAAAAGTTTAAAGTATATATTCACTCAGAAAGAGTTAAACATGAGACAGAGGAGATGGCTGGAATTAATCAAGGATTATGAGTGTACAATTCATTACCATCCGGGAAAAGAAAATAAAGTGGCTGATGCTTTGAGTCGAAAAGGTAATGCTTCGTTAGCAATGTTGCGTTTGGAACGTGATCCTTTGGTTAAGGATTTGATGAACTTTGGCATAGATGTTGTTGGTGCAGGAAGTTATTCTGTTTTGTTTCAGGTATCATTGATATCATCTCTATCAGATAGAATCAAGCAAGCACAAAAGCAAGACAGTGAGTTACAGAAAAAGGTAGAGCTGGTTCAGAAAGGTAAATTGCCTGAATTCAACATTGATAATGATTGTGTTTTGAGATTTGGGAAGAGATTGTGTGTGACTTGTGATTCACAGTTGAAGAGAGATTTGTTATGTGAAGCTCATAGTTCCCCGTTTTCAGTTTGTCCTGGCAGTACTAAGATGTACAGAGATCTGCGGGAGTATTACTGGTGGGATGGAATGAAAAGAGATATTACTGATTTTACTGTGAAGTGTCTGACTTGTCAGCAGGTTAAAGTAGAGTGGCAGTTACCGAAAGGGATGCTTCAGCCTTTACCAGTGCCAGAGTATAAATGGGAAAACATATCCATGGACTTTGTTGTGGGTTTACCGAGGACATCTTGAGGTAATAATGCAATCTGGGTTATTGTTGATCGCTTGACCAAATCTGCTCATTTCCTTGCTATACGAGATACTTTTTCCCTAGATCAACTTTCCCGTTTGTATCTTAAAGAGATAGTCAGGTTACATGGAGTTCCCCTCTCCATTGTATCTAATCGTGATCCCAGGTTCACATCTAACTTTTGGAAAGGCCTTCAGAAGTCATTGGGTACTGAATTAAATTTTAGTACAGCTTTTCATCCTCAATCAGATGGGCAGTCAGAATGAACAATTCAGACCTTGGAGGACATGCCACGAGCTTGTTCGATGGATTATCAGGGAAGTTGGGACCAACATCTTTCTTTGGTTGAGTTTTCTTATAATAACAGCTTTCATTCCAGTATACAGATGGAACCATTTGAGGCATTATATGGGAAGCGGTGTCGAACTCCAGCATTTTGGGATGAAGTGGGTGAAAGGAAGCTGATGGGACCAGAATTGGTAGAAGTGATGGCAGAAAAAGTTCAGTTGATTCAGAAGCACATGAGAACAACTCAAATCAGGCAGAAGAGTTATGCGGATTACCGGAGGAAGGATCTATCTTTCGAGGTAGGTGATCATGTTTTTCTCAAGGTTTCTCCTTGGAAAAGTGTGATGAGATTTGGTAAGAAAGGAAAGCTGAGTCCAAGGTTTATTGGACCATATGAAATTCTGGAGAGAGTTGGATCAGTTTCATACCAGGTGGCTTTACCTCTGAGTTTATCTCAGGTACACAATGTTTTTCATGTTTCAATGTTGAGGAAGTATATGCCAGATCCATCTCATGTTTTGAGTCCAGAGGTAGTTTAGCTGGAAGAGAACCTATCTTATGAAGAACAACCAGTCCAGATTCTTGACCACAGGGAGCAGGTGTTACGGAATAAGGTGATTCATCAGGTAAAGGTTTTGTGGAAAAACCATGTGATTGAAGAGGCAACGTGGGAATCTGAAAATTTTATGAGGGATAAATACCCCAACTTATTTTGATAAGTGAATAAAATTGCGAGGACGCAATTCTCAAAAGGAGGGAAGGATGTAACATCTTAGGTAATTAAAGAATAAAGAATTTTCATATTTATAAATATTTACGAATTAAATATTAATTTTAATTAAAAGGGGTTTCTACGTTCGATAGCGTACTCGATATGCAACGATGAGCTTCTTTGAAAACTTACGTTGCACACAAGTAATAAAATAATATTATTTTAAATGTTAGTTAACGACTATCCATTGTACTGGCGGGAATGGATAGAAATAACTAAAATATGATTATATATGTTTTTAAATGTTTTTACATTTACCCAATAAAAGATAAAGGCTTAAAATATGGAAAGAGTTCAATTTTAGGCTTTTATACCCTAATTTTCACTAAGGGTTCACTTATCACCTTTTGACGGCGAACCATCATTAAATATAGTTTTGATAAATCTTATAAATTATATTGGACCAAAAATAACTCTTCTTTAGAATAGGGACATCAAAATTTCCTTTGTGTAAATTTTTGGTACCTTTCCGATAAAGTTCATTTTTTTGAATAGTGTAAAATGTTGTATTTTAATTCAAAACCTCTTTTTAATCTAATTTATTTATATGATTAGATTATCTTTTGAATTGGTTTTAAAGTGAAATTAGAAAATATTTTTACCGTTAAATCCAATAGTGGTCTTTGGAATTAATTTCACTTTGAAATCGGACTTAAACTAGTGTCAATCTTTTGATACTTATTGTTTCATAAAAACACGCTATTTTCTCTGACAATGGGAATTAATTATTAAATTAATTAATGTGACTTATATGTTTTTAATTGTGTAAAATATAATTCATTTTTAAATTCATAATATCAAATATAGCTTTGGGTGAGTTTTTGGAAATTTTCTGAAAAACATCAATTTTTGATGAATAGTGAAATCACTAAGTGGTAGTTAAAGAAACTGATTTTTCGTTTAAATGAAATTTTTCCATCATTGTGTTTTTAATTTCACAAATCGGACATACATCGTTGTCATTAAGAAGTAAAATTTGGTTCAATGAGATTAAAATAATTTTTTGGTGAATAGTAACTTATTAAGTTTTTAATCGCGATTAGTGGTAATTAGTGTAGTTTAAGGTAAAAAGAATGTTTTAATAATATGAGATGAGCTTGAAACATGTCATACCCTCATTGGATGTGTCATGGCCGACCAAGAAAAGCCATGGGGCAACTTGGGGACCCCATAGAGCCACTTTGGTTGGGAAATGACATAAATAACTTTTTATTTAATGTAAAAGTAAAAATGACACAAAAATAATATGTTTTACGAAAACAATTTTTACATGGGGTTATAAAGATCATATTTTTGATTATAAATAGTCATTGGAAAGATAAAAAGATTTCCTACATCATAGTATTTTTTTATAAATTTGTAGACTATAAATAAATTAAATTATTTATGACATCATGATGATGCAGCGATGACCTCCTTATTTAACGATTTAAATAAAATGGAAAGATAATGTAATATATAAACCCTAAACATGTCCAAAACCTATTTTATGGGTAGATTTCGAACCCTTATCACCTTATCCACGAATTATATCAATGTGGGACCTTTTAAAACCGAAACACATTTTCAAATAAAGTAATATTTCCTTACTTTCCAAAAGTGCCCCTCCTCTCCTCTTATAAAAGGCCCCCACCTCTACCTCATTTCACACACTCCTCAAGCTTTTGGATCGGCCATCCCCTGACCATTTACTCTCTCCACATCCCTCTCCTCATCCTAGAGGATTCCCTTTGGGCAGAATCCTTTCAAAGGAAGCCTTTAGGCTCAAATCAAAAGGAGTTACACTTTTAAAGGTAATTCATTCTCTCTTGTTCATTTGTTTTATTTTGCTTCTCCAACCCCCTAAACTCTTTTTATTTACTTCTTTTATAACAACACCAGTATATTCAATATACTAGTATGTTGTTATAAGATTTATTCGAGCTACACTCACACACAACTACATCAAATGGTTAAAGAACATACGGTTTCCGTGGATAGCGAAATTCTGCCTCCCGAAACGATGATTGTTCAATACTCATTTAACACCTTTAAAGGTGTCCATTATGATGTAACAATTTTTATATATGATATATAATATGTTTATTCTTCCTTAACCTTCTGTATTTTTCATTTATGGCATACCATTATTGTTTCCATTATGGGTAAACACGATATCTTCATTTTAGGAAGTGCGGACTACCGCCCCCTGAAAGTGATTTGATTCGTTAATACCATATGTGGGATGTGTAAAGGATAAAGATAATGATATTATATATGTTATTATACTGGAATTATAATATACTCTTATATCATTATGATTCCATTCTATAAAATACGAAATAGAAATTAAAGTAGCGTTCATGCGTACGTACGGCTTACCGTCTCCATGAATGGTGCATTTCATTTCTTACCTCTAAATGATTATGTAATATTATAAACACATGTATATGTTGGATATATATGATATATATGATATCCAAATCAGGAATGTCATTATGGATATAAAGAACCTTTGACCACACGAACAACATGTAATTGTAAGAAGTCCACTTTCGGCTTAAGAACCAAATATTGACAAAACAAACATTATTAACTTAAATGGTTACATAATGTTTATAACATGGAAATAAGTGATATAAAAGGAATAATGAACTTTAAAAATGTTCTTAATAAAGTATAAATTAACTCAAGTTTATTATTCAGGACGTTAAGGAACGATCGAGTCAAGTCAGACCCGAGGTAAGGGACTTCGTCTCAATCTCCTTTCATTGAGGCATATTTCATTTTATACACAACTTTCTTTTATATGGTGTATAAACACCTTTGAATTTTAATTTTATACAAAAGGAATCTTTTTCTATGAAGCGTTTTACTAAACGACAAAAAGGAATGTTTTTTTTAACGTACGTGGTGACAACGACCTTTTCTGCCGCCGCGAGTATTATTTGGTCTTTGGATTCCTCAACAAGCCGTAATGTTTTTTAAATTAAATAAATACCATATACTCTTTTATGTATTTTGGTATTGTAAATGGTTTTGATAAAGGATTCTATTATGTCAATATATTTATGATATATTGTGATTGAAATGTGGAAATGTTATCTTTCCTTTATATTGGTTTTATGTTTTATGATTTTATACTGGTACTTGGACATTTTAACGGGTGGTTATGTTATAAACCATATGACAGGTGGTGCCGTGAATACCAGGACGGGTGGTTACATTATAACCTCCAATGAATTGGGTATGGAAGTCATCCATATGACTATTCCATTAAGTATGTATTGAAATTGGCCGTATGGCTATTCCATGAAGTGATATGTGTGGAAGTCGACCGTATAGTTATTCCACTTAAGTATGTTTATGTCCCAAGTTAACTTTATATATGTTATGTGTTATTTATATGGGTTTTATGGTAATACTTTGGTTACAAAAAGGTAAGTAATGATACTTTATTCAGTGAAGAGTTTTTACCACTTCATGAAGGTGAAGGTATTACTTTGATAGAGTATACATGTTTTACTTGATGTTTGAAAAACTGACAGTTTTCATTCTTTGTGTATCCCTTACTGAGCTTTTTATGCTCACCCCAAGTTTTTTTGAAATGTTTTTCACAGGACCTAATGTGGAATAAGGTCAATGATGGGATCAAGGGAATGTCATGCTATATAAAACATGGAACGAGACATGTTTCTTTTAAGAGTTTTTTTTATTATGGAAACTTAGTAGAAGTGACTACTTTGTAATCTTTGGAGATGTAATAGTTATGTTCTAATTCTCTAAAACTCTAAACCTGAAAATATCCTCAACGTGAATTATTCATTGAATTAAATATTAAGTAAGGTTTAAGGATGGGGCCTTATAAAATCATCATATAAATCATGTCGTGATCCTCCCCTAATACCTCTATTTAATGAAATTCTATGTAAATTGGAAGATAATGAATGATATTTGGATTTGAAAAGTATCCTAAAAATAGAGGAAGTACCCATGGTATAAAATTTCATTAATGTTTTTATAAAATAATTACCTAATGAGAGTAGGATGTTGAGTTCTCCATTGAACTCATTCATAATGAATAACCTATAGATAAAAATCCTTGTAAAATATCACTAGTGGTATTAGTGGAGTTAAAGAAATATAAATAAGAGTTGAGTGATAGGTGATTTATACCCCCTATAATCTCACCATTGGTATCCCCTATTTTATTATTTAAACAAGAATATTAGTTTGGGAGACTATGCCTCTATTGATGGTAGGTCAATGAGTCTACTATAAAGAAAAATAATACTTTACAAAAACTTAACAAATTATTTGATCTGCTTCAATTATCCCAATTCTTTTCAAAGATATATCTTCACTCTGGGTTTCATTAGTCAAAGGTAAAGAAGGATGATATGTATAAGTGGACCTTTTGAATAAGTTATAGACATTGTGATTTTACATCAATTCCTTTTGTATTAACTAATTTACTATAGGTATTTCTAGATATAATGAATAAATTATTCAAGGATTGTCTTGATAATTTTGTAGTGGTACTCATTGAGGAAATATTGATATTATATATGATCTATGAGGAGTATGTGATACATCTAAAAATAATTCTGGATACCCTAATAAAAAGGAAATATATTGCAAGTATAGTAAGAGAGAATTTTCACTACTATAAATTCACCCTATATAAACTGTTTTAGACCATTGGTATAGGATATGACAGTGGTTCTTTAAACCATTGGCTATTTTGGTGTGGTTATATACCTAAACCATTTTTTTCATTAAAATATTTGGTATAGGCTATCTGGATTTACCCAATAATAATGGTTCTTTGAAAACGTTGGTACATATTAAGGGAAAATTTGAATACCCATGATTCTGGGAAATATGTTGGTATATATGTGTACTAATGCTTCAAAAACTATGACAATATCATGTAGTCCAATAGAAATGTATACCAATGGTTTATAGAACTTTTGGTATATAATTCTCTCCCTAGAAACAACAGAAGGTCCATCCAACACCTCTTCTAGAACCTATAAAAAAACAAACCATTGTGGAGATTTAATATAGTACAAATATTGTATATTTATCACTTAACCAACAACTTATAAATGGTTTTATAATCATTTACAATACTGTAACATATATATATATATATATAATCCATACAATCAATCTATTTTAGTCATTAAACTGTATCCATACATACATATCTTTACTAGCAACTCAAAAATGTAGAGGATAAATATCTCAATCATCACTATCATCATCACCATCATCTACTTCCTCATCATCAGAATCACTACCATCACCATTTCCATCACCATCATAAGGAACGTCATCATTCTAACCACCACTAGGACCATCACCACCAACTCCTAATGGTTCATATAAAAAATGCATCATTGAGATGTCTCTATCAAAAACCGCGATGGTATCTAGTTGAAGTGATGAAAATAAGGAAGCCGTAAGATTAATAAATTTTTTATTAACCTCTAAACTCCCTTCATGCTTCGGGATAGATATTTTTTGACCTATAATGCCTCTATATGATCCTTTTATTCCTCATAATTATTTATTTCCTACTTGATGCTACTAGAATTGGTACTCAAAGTGGGACCAATCTAGGGGGAAATTATATTTTCTAGTCGACAACATACTCTCCCATAGTTATCATCTCCTAATACCTGGTACAAATTATCATTTGTACCAATGTTGTTAGCTTCTTCCTCTTCAAGGGCCACTAAAGCACACTTTTGGAAGTATAAATGATTTTTTATTTAAAAAATTGATACTAAAATTTTTCATAAAAAAAATAAAACATACAATATTAGGTTGTGTCTATTCAATTACCATGCTTCCATATTTATTATTTATTCTTGATCAAAATAATTTTTATCAAGGTACACATCCATCATTATTAAATACCTCCCTCTATAATGGAATTAAATATAGGAATCCATTATTCAATAATAAGTTGTAAAACTACAATAAATCAATTCTAAATGAAGGGAGAGTAGGGATAAGAATATATACCCTTACTAAATTCTATATGAAAGTGGTAGATAATTAAATGAAATATATGGGAAAATTATTTAATTTTAAATGGATGAATGGGTATAATTAACTATTAATACATAAATTTATTCTTTTAATGAGTCATTGTTAAAAGGGGTAATGTTAATTATAGTAGTATTTTAAAAGAAATACAAGAGGGGAGAATATTGTAACAACGAGTTTATGTGTTCAATTTTACAACACAATAGTTTGATATAATTACAAGGACATGTATGATGATATTAAAAGACACGATGAAAAGATGATTTCAGGGAGGGGAGAACTTTAAAATAATCAATAAATTGGAGACATGGAAAAGGAAAACCATGTCATTTGAATGTAGAGTTTGTTTGGTCAATTCAGAAATTACATCTATGTTTTTTGGCCTTATATTTGTATTGATGACCTTGAACTCTCATTAAGGATTTAAAAATAATGATTCATAACTTCAATTAGACTGGGTATATTCATGAAGAAAAGATAATAATAGTCACTTGGAAGGAGTGTGATAAGCCTATTGACATGGGAGGAATGTGAGTCAAAGACCTTTGGATATTCAATAAGTCAAAAATGAAAAAGTACACATGGAGTCTCCTTTTATTGTATGATCCCTCTATATAGTTTCTTGATACCAGATTCAGTATTTTAGTACTGAATGGGTACTCTATTTATGTTCATTCAGCTATATGGATTTCCATTAAACAAGTAAATAATGACATTATAAATTTTTCAAAGTTGTTAGTTTCCACACATTCTTCTATGAAATATTGTACCCATCCCTGACTCTTCAGGATAGTTAACAAGATAACTTAAATTCCTCCTCCGATGAATCATGTCACTATCTCTGAATATTTGGATCATATTAGTGCTAAAGACATGTTTCCTCTGCAATTCTAAGCTGAATTCTCTAGTTATGAATAAATTGGTCAGGCTACTCTTATTTGGAAACTAATTTTGAATGAAATTTTTACTACAAAAGGAAATTATAGGTATGATTGTAATGGTTATTCTAGAAAACCTTCAAGGGTGATGGAGTTTAGGAATCATTTCATCCCAGAAGTGGATTTTCTTTTGATGTGGAGAATCAGGATGTACCAACTCCAATTTCATGGGATTTTACAATGGACCAGGATCTCACTTGTTTCTTCATGTTACCTCTTTCTCAAAGCCAATGAAACCATGGAGCATTTATTTGTTGACTATAGATTCACTAACATGCTTTGTCTATATGTGAAGAACATTTTTGGATGTTGATTTGTTTTTAGAAGAATTGAAAGGATCATGCAATCCATTCATTATGTGGGTTGTAGTGAACAAATAAAGTCCTACATGTTGTCTGCCTCTTCTACTGTTATATTCAATGTATGGAATGCTAGAAATGTGGTTTATTTTGTGAGAAAATTACCTCTTTCCATGTCGGTTTTCATGAAATTCACATATACATTATTACTAATTCCAAGATACAAACTGGACTCAAGAATAATGAATTATTTGATTTATCAATTCTCAGATGAATTAAGGTTAAATGTAGGATAAAAAACCATTAGTGGCTAAATCAATAAGGGGGATTCCCTTATCTCATACTGGCTGAAGGTCAATGTTGATAGAGCGACTACCAATTCACCGAGACTCTATTGTTGTGGTGTCATCTTCCATATACCCTAAGGATTCATTAAAAGATACTTCAATAACTTCAATGGAACCAATTATGCTATTGAGGATAAATTATAGGCTACTATCATAGAGGTTTGGTATGCTGTATAATTTTTGAATCTTTCCTTATGGGTTGAATCTGACTCTACCATGGCTATGGATCTACTTAAAACTATCTCAAGAAATGTCCCTTAGAGAATGTTGTTGTACCATATTGATTTCCTTTGGATTATATATTATATTGTTCTCAATGTCACCATTGAATATATGTAAGAGAATCAGGTTGCTGATACCTTCTCCAAGTGAGCTATCAGGAAACCATCTCTAGTTGGTCTTTTGTTATGCAGGATTCCTATTCAGCCTTGTTGGAAGTAGAATCACGTGGTTATATTCATACCAGTCTTTGTAAATACATGTTGTAATGAATATTTATTGTTTTTATTTTTCTAATAATTTTTTTATAAGTGGTATTACCTGACTCATGAACCTTATGATTATAACAATGTGTAATTTTAGTTTTTCTAGATGTTTTGAGGTTTCAGACGAACTATTAGTGGACGTAAATATATTGAATATGTGGATTTTTTAATGTTGATTCTTGTGGTGTAAGTGAATGTTGCTCCTAAAGTTTTATGTTTTTGAATTTTTCTTTGAAGATGATCTAATTTTTTTCTAAAATTACATTGAATGACAATATATTATTGAATAGAAATTCAGTTGTGTGATATATGATTCTTTAGATTTGAATTTTCAAACTCAATAGTATGTGAGGGTAAGGTTTTGTAGAAAATAAACATCCTCCTATGAGATTACATATATATTATTAGGATTATAGTTTTATTTTACATCATTAGTTGGTGTGTATTGGTGGTTTTATTCTTTTATTATTATTATTATTTATATGTGTAATAACTTCAATGATTTATTATTATACCCTTGATGATAGCCTCAAACTCTTGGCTTATTAATAGTGGGATTTATAGGCCACAATTAGTATTCATATCATTCTAGAAAAGGTTCCAATAGTGGTGGTTCATTTACACAAGGTTGAATTTTTTTTAAAGAAGAATGAGTAACTAGTCTCTCTTATTGAATATGATGTTGAGGAAGTGGATGTTATAACCCAATCTTTTCAAAGATAAATTGTTAAGCAAGATATATCATCAATGGAAAAATTTATGCATGTTCCTATAAAATATATATGAAGTATTAATCTATTAATATAATAAATTACTTCTAATATTAATCTTGGAGAATAAATAATATCAATATCCAATAGATTCATGGAATAAATAGATTAAATGAAATCAAAAACTTTAATAACAGATATAAGGATAGTTGATATTCTATTTTTGATTGTTTCTAGATCTGTATCCATTATTTAAGAGAGAACTTAAACTATTCAAGTATTTATTAAAGATTATGAAGTGAAAAATTATGATGTTGAAAAAAAAATTTAGTTGAAGAATAAAAAATATAAGTTGATAAGATATCCTCAGAAGAGACATAGATATAAAAATTTGTTGCAAAGAAAGAATATGTTCTAAAAAAGGTTTATGACAATGTTTAATCATCACATATTTCATTATCATGACTTGTTATGAATATAATGAATTTATAAATTACTACATTCAATCATGTATTAAATATTATTAAAAAAGTATCTGTTTAATACCATTTTTTATTTGAACAAGGTGAAAGGTTAAGAGGAGGTGTATTGATATCAAAATGGGGATATAAATAAAGTGTAGTGGGTTTCAAGGATATTTGGATGTGTTATCTTAACTATTTATATTATTATATCCACGATTTCATCTTGAAATTATGTTCTATATTTGTGTTTATATTCTGGTTTAATTATAATCTCTTAATAAAAAAGATAAATATCATAGGATCTATGATCCAATAATTTATTTTTTCTGAAAAATACAACTATCATATTTTATAATTCATGTTAAACTGTGTTTAATTATACAGTTTATGTTATGTTTGATTTTAGTTAAGAGTAGTGAGTAATATGAGAAAATTGAATTTTATATGAGCTGAACCTCTAAAACAATTCATCAATAATGGATGCTATTTCAACCCTTATGATAGATAAAACTATAAACTTAAGAAGTATATTTTCACTGATTTCATTATTTCAATGATTTATTCTCACTTTGTGATTTTTATCTCAAACTCACCTAATTAAATTGATTAATTATATACTTGTTATGGATTGTCTATTTTTTTTAATGGAATCATATTTAATGAACAATACTAAGAATTTTTTAATCAATATATATACCAATCTTAAATTTAATATTTTTTATGTACAACTCCCTCCATTAATGTTAATCCCCCAAATGCACTCATTATATATATTCAGATTTCCTCCCCTATTTTTTAAACAAAATGACATATATTTATCCTCTCTTTCACAACATACCCCTCTCCGAATCTCCACTATAACCCAAGCTCCACCTCATTCTCAACTCCTCCACCTCTACAGAGTCATCCTTAGTCTAAATAAGTCTGTTTTTCGAACGAATTCACCTTGACATACTATATTAAGTCACCATGCCATCATCCCACATTTTAGGTTCTCATCTAATGACTCACCGTTTTTTAATATAGTAAATAAATTATTTTTTCCACTCACTTAACTTTAATAACACATTTTAACCCATAGGAATATAGTAGTTAGCGAGTGAAACCCAAATCATTGAACTTATTAACATAGAATCTTGATTCTAATAATATATTCTGACTCAGTAGGTTTAAATGAATTTTTGATAGCTCATTTCCAATTGGTTTATTGTGTCAATAATCTAACAAGATAATTTTATATTTGGTAGTGATAATTTAGGATGAAATTAATGATCCTAATGAATGAATATTGAATAGAACTCAAAGATTCATGTGATATTCAAGATGAAGTTGAGTGTGATTATTTTTATGAATGGGAAATAAAGGTGTAAAATAATAAAAATATTCATTGATTATGAATCAGGTGATAGTATAAAGTTAATATAAGGAGGAAGCAGAATCCCTCTAATTTTTTTGGTTCTTGAAATAAATAAAACTTCAGGGAAATAAAAAATTTATAGACGAAAAAATATTTAAATTAGGGGAGTAATAAAAAGAACCCAGGGCCACTCAAGATTCTATGTTGTATTACACCTTTAAGGGTTTATATAATTCATATCATCTTTGTTTTTATTCTAATACATCTGAAAAATTATATAAAATTTAAAAAAAAAATTAAATTTACAATAAAAACCATTAAAGTTTAAGAATACATTAAAATTATTTATCTTTGAATATATGATCATTTACAGATATTTTGTTGTGAGAAAATAATTGAATATTTTTGTTCCCTTTAACTATGAGATGAATCTACTCTCCTAGACAATATAAAGCACATTATTATATGATCACCCAAATCCCCCAAGTTCCATATACCATGTGACCTTAGCAACTTGACCGTTAGAAATGATAAACCAAAATTGTGATGAAAATGTTAATTCATATAAATAAAAAATAATATAGATATAAATTTAGAAAAATTTCTTTCCTATATGTCCTCCCATGATTTCTCCTTTATTTTATTATGAAAATGATTATGAGAGACTAGTTTCACTCGAATGATATCACTATACTTCGATAATGTTTCCATGAAACCTCTAAATTTTCATGAATACTCACAAATTATTTGATTATCAACATTTTAATCTACCATTATTTATGTTTTAAGACTTGGGGATTCATGAATATAGGTGTTACCAGTTCACCTATTATAATATCCAATTAAATAAAATAAAAGAAAAAAGTATCAATAATTCCTAGTAAAACTGAAAAAAAAACGTGATATATTTTGAGAAATTTATAAAAAAACCATATCTATGATGATCATTAGGACCTAATAGATCCAAGGGTTGTTATGTATTAGAACCCTTAGAAGGATATTTTTGTTATAATTCATGATCCGGGTTATCTACGGATGGTGGAGTGGAATTTTAAAGAGATCAATTGTCATATCTTGGATGGATATGAGTAGGAAATAGAGGTAGAGTAAAATATGGTGGGATTATGATAGATGATCGGGAGATACATCCAAGGATATTAAAATGTTATATGAGATGAAGAGACTAAATAACATGATGAAGTAGGCATAGGAAAGAACATAATTAGAGTTTTAAGTAACAAACAGAAATTTGTGGCATATGGGATGTCCACCGGTGGGTCTAGGTGTGAAATGGTATGATGGGTGGTCTGTCTAGCTCCATTAGCACCCCCGCTTGATTTTCCATTTTGCAGACCCCTTCTAGTAGGTCGAGGAGAGATCAACTCTAATTAAGATGAATGGTCCTAAAATAAATTTTATAACTGATAAGAAAATGAAATTAAAAGTAATGAAAAAGAAAAATATTACAATTATTATACTAATTAAGGGAATCATAAGAGGTATCCCTAGATCACACAATTTTCAATCATTATCAGATAATATTTTACTTATATTTTCTTCAATATATTTTATAATATACTTAATTTATATAAATATAAATAATAAACCAATCCAAAAAACATAGAAACTAAGATATATAAAATAAAAAAATATATAAAATAGGCGGTAAATGAGATTTAAGGAAGAAGTTGTATGATATATGAAATAAAATAAAACAAATTTATAAAACATTACCAACCTCCAAGTGGAAAGAAAATATAAATCAGTTGTCTCCAACCATAATCCTCAATAATATCTAATGATCATAAAATAACTCAAAAAATAACTTTATACTACCTACATCAAGGTAAATTGGGTCTACATACACATAGAGTGTGAAAATATATAGAAAATATAACTTCTACTAGGATTATAGGAAATTTTCGACTCCAAAAAATCATAATATAATACATGATATTATAGTTATAAATAATCTATCAAAGTAATATTTTTGTTTTCAATAAAAAATACATGAATAAATACAATTTTGGCACAATTTTATGAGGATATATTGGGATGGTATGTGTTATAGTATTGAAAAAACCTAACATAGTGGAAGAAGTAGTTATTATAGAAGGGTATTGATGATGAGGTGGTCATTATTGGTTGTTATACTATTTTTTTGAATTTAGAGCATTAGGAATTGGGTTGTGTGATATACTATACCCCAATCTATTTTCTTGTTTTTTCATGCCCAGCACCACCCAAGATGGAGAAATATACTAATTTCTATACATTTTTGATTTCCAAGGATTTCCCTAACATCCAAGTAGTACAAGAAATGAATGGTTGATTACTCACTCTTCCATAGCTCTCTCATATAGAATAGTACATGCTTCAATTAACCAATGTTTATGTATTTATATATATATTGGATATAACTAATCAATCACTTTTGGTAAAATAATTTTTCACTAGCCTCTATTCAATTTTAAAATTCAATACTTATTTTTTCTCTCTAAAACACAAATTTTTTCCATGGTCGAAAATATTTTAAAGTACAATTATTATAGTAACACAACCTAATTTACAAATATATCTAAAAATAATAATTCCACTTCAAAAATATTTTAATTACTTCATTTTTTTAACATTATAAATGATAATTTTAAAAATTAGTTTCATTTATTAAAAATAAATTACATAATCATTATAATTACTCAGAATCAATTATGAATGTTCTATTTAGCGATGACTAAAAATAGAGAATACCATGCTTGAAACTAAATTTTAAATTAAATCTAGTTATTAATTAATAATTAGGGTATAATAATGTGGTCTCTAGTAAAATATTAAAAAGGATTATATCATATAAAACATTGACATATTGAAATTTGAAGTCAAGAAAAATGATAAATAGAAAAATAAATAAATATAACTGCCCCACATGATTCATATATTAACCATGCCAAACTACATCCACTATTACAAACACATCATAATTATAATTATAAAAATAGTTACATATATCCAAGAAAACTATAATAAATGTTAGGATTAACATAATAAAATCTTTGAATAAAAAATTAATTAATAGAATTCATGAGTGCCATTTCTAATATAGGTTAGCGTTTTATACCTAAAAAAATTGAAACAATTAATGGATGAAGATATTAAGGATTTATAACTCACAAATTTCATGATAATGACCAACTAAATAAAAAGAGAAACCGATGATGGATCGCCAAGACTGGTGAAAAACTAGAACATGCTCATTTGGTTGAATGAGATCTAAGGAGATGGAGGTGACTACCAGTATTTAAGAATAATTATATACCAATTTATTTCAAAACCTATTTTTATATATAATCTATACTAATAGTTTCTGTTAGCTATTTGTGTACCTTTAGTACATGTACTACTCTATACCAATGGTTTATTGAAACCACTGGTTTATCCATCACAAAAACATCCTATAACAACAATTTTTTGAAACCATTGGTATATCCTTCAGTAATGAAACCTATTCAAATTTTTATTTTAGTCCATTGGTATAGAAGAACCAATACTAATCACTTTAGAAAATCCCTTGTTATAGGTCTATTAGTATAACTCTCATTTACATGAGTGTTTGGTTCAACAGAGTTTCTTTTCTTGGACATATTGTCTCTAAGGATGGAGTATATATTAACCCTTCAAACAAAGAGTTAGTCAAAGAATAAAATTCAATTAACATAATATAGATTCAATGTTGTTTGGGATTAATAGGTTATTATCAGTGGCTTGTTCAAGATTTTTCCCTGTTGGAAACTTTTTGACCATATTAACTCATAATGTAGTAAAATTCACCTACTAAAAGGAATGTGAGGAATGTTGTTTACAGATGAAGAGGTTACTAATTAATGAAATAGTATTAACTATACACTCAAGTATAGAAGGATTTTTAATATATATTGATGCATTAAAGAGAGTAATTTGTTTTGTTCTTACGTAAAATGATTATAAAACTTCCTATTAATAATTGTAATTGAACTTCTATAAAAAAACTATATAAATCATGGTATGGAATTGGAAGATAAAACATTTTCTTTGAAAATATATTTATACTTCTTCTATGTTAAGTGATGCGATATATATAGAGACCAAAATATTTTGAAGATTACCATATCTCAAAATGATATAATGATGAGGAAAATAAGATAATGAAGACTACTCAAGGACTATGAATCTTTGATACAACACCACACTATAAAATAAAATAATGTGGTTTATGAATTGAGTGTGAATAACCATGGGGTTTTGAGCATGATTATTATTAAAATGATCATATATACAAAGATATAGTAATGATATACATGGTTATTTCTAGTTAAGGGGAACCATCATTCCCCTTCCAAGGTATTTTTAAGACATACTTAATAGAAATTATAGAGAATTCCTAGACAGATTAAGATAATAGAAAAAGTAATATTAAAGAAGTAACTGATAAAGAGTTAAAAAAGTTAATATATATAGAAGAAGTGTTGATGTTTGGGAAGAGTTCATGTGTTCTATCCACACCAGAGTTGAAAATTGAACGGATATATGAATCACATTACTCAAATGTTCCCATACACCTTGGTAGTATATAGATGTCTAGGGATGTAAAGAAAATTTCTAGTGGAATGGTGTAAAGTGGGAAATTACAGAATATGCATCCAAATTCCTAGTTTTTCACTAGGTGAACGTTGAAAGATAAATTACTAAGGGGGTCATGAAACCTATGTCAATACCTACATGGAGGTGGAATAATATTATATTGAACGTTTTCACTATATTATGAATATCACTAAGGATGAATGATGTTATATGGATCATCATTGATCTATTTACTAAGAATACCCATTTTTTAGTGATAAGATAAGTTCTACCCCTTGAGCACCTTATGAAAATCTATATCAATGAAATCATAATTATTCATAGGGAAAATTTATCAATTTTGTCAAATCATGTCCTTATCTTTGCATCAAAAGTATGGAGGATTCTTCAATAGTCTCTAAATATTGGGATACATTTATGCATGGACTATCACCCTAGACTACGGGTAATTCTAAATGGAATATCCATAATTTATAAGATATGATCAAATAATGTTTTTTGGACTTTGATGGTATGTGGGATAAATATCTAGCTTTGGTGTTTTTAATATAATAATAAATTTCATTCTGATATCTGGATGTCACTATATGAATCATTGTTTGAAAAAATGTGTCATAATCTAAAATGTTGGAAATAATTTTGAGAAAAAATATTGTGGGCCTAGAGATTATAGATGAGATGATTGTTAAATTATGGACTATTTAGGATAAAATTATAGAAGACCATATCATACAAAAGAGATATTTTAATTGTTGAAGGAATGGCTTGGAATTTCATGTGGGGGATGATGTATTCTTAAAGTCTTCCCTATGAGAGTTTTAATATTTCATAAAATGGGTAAGTTACGACAATGGTAAATTGGGTATTTTTAAATAAAATAATGAATTGGAGTTTTAGCTTACTAAATTGAGATGATCATTTCTATTAAGGACTTTATGTAATTGTGTTTTCCAATTTCGCACCACTTTCTCTCCTATGTCAAGAATCTGGAAAACTTCTTGACTAACATTTTCAACACTTTCTCTCCTATGCCCCTAAATAATTTATGCCTCAAAATTGGGTTATATATCAAATGTTTAAAAAATACCAAAAATACTCAAAGTGGTCTCATATAATAATTTTTAAGGTTATTTTCAACCCATACTCACTAACCCTTCCTATATTTTCCATTTTTTTCCATTGAACCTTGGATAGTAACCATATATTGTTGAAAATGTTAGTATTACTCCCAAAACCAACCTTCTCCACACTTATAAAAGAGTAACTCTCCCACCACTTCAAGATTCAACTACCATTCAAATTTATCCTTGAAAATATACCATTTTTGTCCTCTTATAACCCTCTCCCATGTTCCAAAGTATACATTCCCCATTACATAATGTAATACCTACATTTCTAAGAATAATTTCATTGAAATTGTTTTTCCCTAACGTTAGTATTATTAAATACTTATATTTTCATCTTAATTATATTCATTAATATTTATTCTAGACACAATAACATAATGATATTGTTACAATATATATACTTTAATGTCACTAAATATTGTGTATTATCATTTTTTTCATATAACGCATCCATTAAGGGAATCAAAATCGTGGTTTGTGTGTTGTGTATACTACTATCTCCATGACAAAACTTGTTTAGTTTTCCATCCCCACCTTACAAGGATGGGTCTAATTATGGGATTAAATGAAAAATATTTTTTAATGATGAAATTAATGTTATTTTATAACATATTGGAGATCATATTACTAATATCATCAATAAATGATCATCGTTAATTTAATCTTTTAGAAAAATTGTACTAAGAGGTTAAATTTTTATTCAAATTGTGTAATGTTTTCATATACATTACTCATTTTTATAATTACTAAAAATTTGAATATAAAAAAATAATAAAAAAATTGGTTATTTATACTTTTAGTATAATTTTATTTCAACAAAACAATCTCATAATTAGTCTTAAAATCTTGGTATGTTCTTGTTTGGGTTGGTTTAACAAACTATTGAAAAATCCAATGAATTTATTTCAAGAATGAATATTATAGCATAATTACTTGTATCATATGTTATAATATGTAAATTATTATTATTTTTGGTTCTTTAGTTGCTATATCAAGAAACAACTAATTTATTAGGAAAACAAACTTTGATTATCAAGAATCACTGAAACATTCTTGTTATCAATTTTGTCTTCAAGAATAATAAATAAAAACCTCATGAAAGGATTTTGAAACATCATAAATAATAATAATAATCCATAATGTTTACTTTATTGATATATTAATAACTAATTTTTAAATAATGATAAACATGGAAACCATTATTATGAAGCTCATACAAATGATCAAAACTATATAGATCAGATGTGGATAATTAGAAGAATTCATAGAGAAAATGACTATTTTTGAAGATTATGAATGAAAATGGATATGAGGAATGTTAATAATTAAGTGATTAATATATATATATATATATATATATATATGTTATTTAGATAGTAGTTTAAATTATTTTTGTTAAATTCTGGACAATAATAATTGATTTTCGGTCTCAAATTCCTCTTTTTGAGAGAAGTTTTTTAATATGAACTGAATAACATTTATCTTATATATATATATAATACCTTTGAGATATGTTATATTAGTAAATAACATTATTCATGGTATTTAAAGATATATTGGAGTAATGTTATTTTAATTTTTTTTGATTGAATTTCTACCAAAGCCATAAGTGGGGGTTTTCCTTCTCATTTTTCTACCAAACCCCCAATTATAGCAGAGATGACTGACCGACAAGTCCTTTTTCATTCTTTGGGATAGATGTATTCAAAGGATAATTGTGGTATCTAAAATAAATTTCATCTAAAAAATTCACCCCATTTTGGATTATCCAAAAATACATGAAAATAAATAGTAAATAAAAAAAATAAAGGCATGAATAACAAGAGGGAAATTTAATTAAGAAAAAAAATTAATTGGATTACAGCTAAAAAAAGAAATACAAGTCAATACATAAACCCTATCAAAGAGTAAGGATAATCGAAATCAATCTCATCATATGATGTTGGATCAATATGTGCCTTTCCTTTCCCAGAGGTAAGAGGCACTTATGTAGTGGATGAGGGTGTTGAGGTAGTATGAGGTTACTATAAAAGTATCATTGGCTAGAGATTCCTTATGGCATCTACTAAATACATTGTGAACATAAGATATTGACGAGGTAGAGGATCTATATATGTATAAGCTATACAATATGGCAAGAGAATCGCCACAGGTGAAACCACTATTGTACCATATATAAGAAATGATTCTTGAGGTTCACAAAATCCATAATAATGTTTAATCCTGTCTCCATAGCAGTAGATAATTCATTCCTCTCTTCCATGAATAACATGAGTATAGGGGTCATTAAATTTGGCTGGTTTACCTATTCTTTAAACTCCCTAGTAACATGAGGAATCATTATGTTTTTAGATAAAAAATGAATTTAAAATTCAAGAAATGTTTTGTATATACTATGTAAAGGTAGTATTTTATATCCTTGGTGATGGTTTCCAAATTAAATTTGGATTTGTTCTAAATTTATTTTACCATTTTATTTATATACTAACAACTTTGAAGAATATAGTAAAGATCCTCCTAATGTGAGGTATGGATATCACCCATAATATATGTAATCTCCTTTCTAAATTTATATTCAATCATATCAGCATCAAAAAAGGATGGAGGAGGAGGATCACATGATATATAATCAATTTTTGATAAATAATCCAATATCCCCAAAAAAGAGTCCGAACTAGAATCAATGGAGTTCCTCATATCCTCTATAATAGATCTCATAGTTTCAATATCACTGTACAAAATTCAATTATCAATTTCATTATCCAAAATCATGAAAATAATTTTGGGCTGAATATGCAAAACAACCAACTCAAAAAGAGTTTTGGTGTCAGATTCAATATGTTGAGTTATAAGATGTACTTGATATTTCAAAAACTCAACTGAAATACGAAAATTTTATCTCTCTAAAAGTTTCTAAATCTTATTTTGAAACAAAATACAATTTCATGAAGGAACCATTATGTAGAGGTATAACAACTCTCTCAGTTCAAGGAAAAACTGTCTCTTCATTCTCTAAAACAATAGTAGGTACATCTAAAGGAAATGCTTGAAGCTTACAATAACTATCAATTTTATATATATGAGATCCCTATCATATATCCTATTAAAAATATAAATTTTAGGTCCACTATAATATAGTGGATTTCAAAGGTCATAGTCCCTTCCATCATATCCATCTGAATATGGATAAGATATTCTCAGAAATTTAGAACCAAGGGATGAATCCTCCTCAGATGAAAGAACATCCTATACTAATGATAATCCAGCTTAAGCATCCCTGAGATATCTATAATAACATATAAATTCCATGGAATCAGAGTAATATAAACCAATATGAACATACCTTAGTATATTTTCCCACTCATCATGTGCATCCACTTAAACTCTGGAAGAATAATAATCAATAGGATCTAAAAGATCAACCAAGTGATAGATAAGACCTATGGATTCTTCACCCTCAATAGATGTCCTTGGATCACCTCTAATAGAGGTAACATCACTAACTAGATAAAATGAAACTAGTCTCTCTACAAAAATAGATTTCACAAGAACTAGTCTCTACAAAAAACGTAATAAAAAAAACTAATAACAGAGGTAAGATGTTACTGAGTACTCTCAACATCATCATATCCATCATGAAAATATCCATCACTATTACATTTCACATCATCATTTCCATCATCACCATTATATGCATAATATATATATTTATCATCTGACACTTCTAAAAATTATTTAGTAGACTTAGAGTAACCATTAATCTTTTCATCCCTAGAGACTTTATTCTCTTTATCATCTCTTTCATTTAAAATACTATCGTTGGAATGGACTGAGGTAGGTTGATTGGAAGATCCAAAATATATAATAAGGATATTAGGAATCTAAGGATCACTTCCTTCTTAACCAAAGGTATCAAATTATTATTCTTTAACCAAAGAAACATCAAATTACTCTTCTTTATTTGAATATACAAAATTCCCATCAGACTCCATGAAATGTTCAACGAGATTCTTGGGTATGGGAGGATTGTCTACATGACTAAAATTCTCATTGGATTTTTATTATATTTAACCCATTTTTTCTTCTACAGATTCCTATTCACATTTATTTTTTTGAAAGTAACCTTACTTGGGTGGAAACCACCACATTTTTCTTCAGATTCCTGCACCTCATAAATGAATTAGTTGGCTTCATGTGTGGTAAAAATCATGTAGGGTAAATTATAAAATTAGACCAAGAAGTTGAATTTGACATTTCTATCCTATACACCATGAGGTATCTAAAATGGAAAATCCTGTGTACTCATCTTATTAGTAATAAATTATACCCTTTATAATATCTCAAAGCAATGAAATCCCATTTTTTGGGATATAGCATGTTCTGAATGAACATGAAAAGATGTCTGTATTCTCCATCTAACTACATAGCGACAGGTTGTATTATAGTGCCATATCTAGTCAACTCCAGTGGTGCATTATCATATTTAAATGACTCATTATCACTGGGAATTTTACCTTGAAAATTATCATAAACTCCTCAATGTGGCATATTCATACACCTTTCCAGGTATTTTTATGAAAAACTAACCACTTTTCCATCAATCATGCTTCGAATGGAATTACACTTTTCTACCAAACTAAAATTTGTATATTGATAGAACCAATAAACAAATATAGGATAAAATGTTTCTTTATTTTTAGAGAACCATACTATTTATCTCTATTCTTGGATCACCAGGGGAACCAATTAATTTCTCAATGAAAAACTTTCAACCTTAACTAATGTTTCGGAAGAAACTACATGGTTCAAAAGTCGAGGGTTTATCAGATCAACCACAACATGGAAATGTTCTCACTTACACTTCTTTATAGGACATGATCCTTTATGAGATTAATCTAAAATAATATTGACTCTAACCATTGTAGTGAAACCAAGGATGAAGTAAAGGCTTGATAATGTTGAAGGTTAGGAGAGAAAGGTAAGGTAGATTACTAGAAGGAGAAGGCGCGAGAGAGAGAGAGTGAATCAAATTTGTATATAGGTCCTATTTAAATCGTTTATTAATTTTAATTTGAAAAATATAATAAAATATAAATAAATAAATTGAACAAAAATTTTAGCATAGAAAATAATTAATGATACATAAACTAAGGTTCAAACTTTAGTAAAAAAGAAATAGAGACTGATAACATCCAAATAGTGGCTATTCCCAACGGTGGATCATCCCAATGGTGGATAATTACAAAGGAGGATACTTAAAATGGTGGATCACCAATTGTGGATCAGCAACTGTGGATCAGCAATGGTGGATCGCCAATGGTGGATCACCAATGGTGGATCCCCAATGTTGGATCCCCAACGGTGGATCGCCAACTATGTATCACTTATTGTGGATCGCCAATAGTGGATCACCAATGGTGGATCACCAATGGTGGATCGCCAACGGTGGATCACAAATAGTGGATCACAAAAGGTGGAACACCAATGGTGGATCCCCAACGGTGGATCCCCAACGGTGGATCCCCAATGGTGGATCAGCAATGTTGGATTTCCCAAGGTGGATCAACAATGATGGATCGCCAAGGGTGGATCGCCAAGGGTGGATTGCCAAAGGTGGATCAATAATAGTGGATCACCAACGGTGGATCGCCAACGGTGGATCACCAATGGTGGATTGCCAATGGTGGATCTGCAATGGTGGATCCCCAATGGTGGATCTCCCACGATGGATCACCAATGGTGGATCACTAATGGGGGATCACCAGTAGGGGATCCCAATAGTGGATCATTCCAAATATAGAACATCTAAATGGTGGATAACCAATGGTTTTTCATC
The DNA here is from genome assembly GCA_963277665.1 of Viscum album. Taxonomy (NCBI): domain Eukaryota; kingdom Viridiplantae; phylum Streptophyta; class Magnoliopsida; order Santalales; family Viscaceae; genus Viscum; species Viscum album. The sequence goes on along the minus strand of OY728125.1, from coordinate 820,033,119 downwards.
CTAATGGTGGACACATATAAGGGTGGATCACATATTTTGGATCACCTATGGTGGATTTTCATTGGTGGATCACCAATGTGGGATCACCAAGGGTGGATCAACAATTTTGGATTTCAAACAGTGGATCACCAATAGTGGATCGATAATGGTGGATCACCAGTGGTGGATCGCCAAAGGTGGATCCCCAATGGTGGATCACCAATGGGGGATCACCAATAGAATATCACCAACAGGGGATCACCAACGGGGTGATCACCATTGGGGGATCAAAAATGGGGAACCACCAATGGGGGACCACCAATGGAGGATCACTAATTGTGGATCACTAAACGCGAATCACCAATGGAGCATCACCAATAAAAGATCACCAATAGTGGATCACCAATTGTGGATCACCAATGGAGGATCACCAACAACAGATCAATAATGGTGGATCCCCAACGACTGATCACAAATGAAGGATCAACAACTACAGATCATTCTAATGGTGTATCATTCTAGTGGAATTTTTTTACAACAATGGCTTGTTCAATGGTGGCCTTTCCAAAGGTGGCTTGTCTAATTGTGGATTATCCAATGATGGATTGTCCATGGATGGGTTTTCCAATAGTGAATCCTCCAATATTAATGTGTAAATGATATTTATCATTCCTAATTATGTTTTTTATTTATTTTAATCTCCCATAATTCAATGGTGTTTTAGAAATATTTTAAAGTTAATGTTGTGTTCCATTAAATTAAATATATTTAAAATCATTTTGGATGTGATAGCTTAAGAAGTGATGCCTATGAATATGATTTATTATAGAATAAGGAAAATTATTCTTATAAATTTTTATCGAACTTTTTTTTTAAAATTTATTGGGACATGAATGAATGGATATAAATAATCTATAACAGTGTATTTCCTCCACAAAATTTGTGAACAAAAACTTTCAGATGCTCTGTACTTAACTTAAAAATTACATGGTGCAACAAAAATTTTATTTTTACTACACAAAAATAGAAGTGATATTACAAAAAGATGAAATTTTCTAGAGGTTCTCTTTCTATATAACTTTAAACCACTAATATACACATATGAATAGCTCATAATGTCAATTGATTGTCCTCTAAGATATAATAGTACTATTGTTTTTTATATTTTTGGTATTTGAAAATTCTTTTAACAACAATAAAATGATAATATATGGGATTTTTTGAAAGTGTGTACACATACTCAAACAAAACATAATATCTAAATGACTAGTAATTGAGTATAGCAGAATTTAAATCATACCTCTATAACCGGTTTTATCCACTAGCTTTCCAGCTTCATTAAGTTCTAGTATACATGTAGTACTCATGGGTTATCCCTACATTTAGTTCTATTTAAATTTTTTATAAGATATTTAGTTCACTTAAATCGATTAAAAATAATTCCCTCATTATTTTAAAAAATTTGAAAAACAAGAATGATATTTTTCACCCATTAAACTCATTTCAAAATAATTTTTCCTCGTATTGGAAATATCAGAAGAAAAATAAATTTTTAATGATTTAAAAAATAACATCATCAATATAAATTTCAACTAATAAAATATATTTTGAAATTATTTTTATAAAATGAATAGAATTATATACACCATTTAAAAAACCTATAGAAATAAAAAGAGAAGAGACTATCATAACAGGCTCTAGAAACCTATTTTAAACCATATAAATATTATTTTAGTTTGAAAACAAGATTTTTCAAAATAATTCTTTTGAAATCGGGATGGATGTTTGATAAAAACATCCTAAAATATATACCCATTTAGAAATGCACCTTTGAAATCTGTTTGATGTAGTTTGAAATCCTAAGGTACTGCATAGGTTGCCAATACTCTAATGGATTCATGCGTGGACACATGTTTTAAGGTTAAATTATAGTAAATAAAATCTTCTTGAATATATCTTTGTGAAAAAAATCTAGGTTTATTTCTTACTATAATGCCTAACTCATCAACTTTGTTTCTAAACACCCATTTAGTTCCAATAGTTAGAGTTTACTTTGTTCTAACTATAAGTTACCAAAATATATTTCTTTCTAACTAATTAATTTATTATTGAATTTCCATTACCTATAATTCATCATTAATTGTGTCATTGATGTTCTTAGGTTCCATCTATGAAAATAATTCTTGATTTTTAACCTGATTTATATGAGAAGCTCTAGTTTTAATACATCTATCTATGCCTCCAACTTTAATATAGAGAGGATGGTATCTATGAGTCTAAAAATGTAACAACCTAAGATTTTAAAAATAAAATTTATATTTAATGAATGAGACAAAAACTCTCTAAAACAACATTTTTTATAACCTATGCGTTAAACATAATTTTACCACCTCTGTGATTTCTATTTTGAAAAACTTCCATACACAGTTGCATTCAGTAATATATTTAGAGTCTGAAAAGATAAACTTACATTTTTGGTGAATAATAACTAGACCCTTATAAATAGTAACGTACCCTTAAGAATAGTAATATGATCATTATGAATAGTAATCACACTCATGAAAGTATAAATATAATTTTTTCACCTTATAAAAGAAATAGAGTATTTTAGAAATTAATAATTTAGTGTTGGTATTTTTGGGTGTAATAAATATTTCTTTTTACAATTTTAAATAAATTAATTGATTTAAAAGGAAATTCATTTTAATAGAATGTATTCAAAAATAAATATTTTTTTTATATAATTTTAGGATATTTTAATAAGACCTTATTTAATTTTTAAAGTTAAATAAAATTAGTTTTAAATTTACATATTTAATTTTCATGTAAATAATGAATTTATTTAAAAATTAAATTTATATTATTTAGAAAAATATTTTTTTAAAATAGTGTCTATTTTTGAATTCTACAGTTAAAAAAAATATTATGGTGAATTTTATGGATTTTTATGAAAAAATCAAATTGTTTGTGAATAGTGAAATTTGATAATTTACTAATAATGATAATTAAGTGAATTTCTGCATCATGCATGAGTCATGGCTGATGTAAATGGCCAATAGTTTGAAGTCACATGCACATATTAATATTATCGGCCACAATAATTAACAACAAGTATTGTCTTGAGCAAAATAATAAAATAACGAATAAAATATCCAAAAATCACTCCTCTCCACCACTATAAAACCCCATCACTTCCACTTATCATCACTCCTCTCAAGTACAATTACTTGTATAAATTATTCCCAAATGTACTCCCAAGCTCTTAATCCACGTCAAGAAGCCCTAGGTCTCATAAAAATACCAAATAATATCCCCTTAAGTGAATCTCAAGGAAGAATACATCAAGAGGTAAATTCCTCTTTTCATTTATTTTATTTCAAGTTCATTTGTTTTCCTTTTACTTCCTCACCTACATTCATCCAAATGTTATTATAACTTATGTAACATAAATTTAATATAATTTTGTTATTATATTGGAATAATTCATCATCATCTCTCTTTCCCCCTTTTTGTATACAAGAAAAGAACACACCGTATGAGATGTGTTAATTTATCACATCCAAGGACGATGTTTTTTCAAATACAATTACCATCTTCAATTATGGTAATGAAACCATTTTTATGGTTGACCCATTTTCCAATATATTTATTATTACTTATTTAATGTTCTAGAATCATTTTTTACACATGGTATTAAACTATAAAACAATATGAGTTCATAGAGATCTAAAAACCTTGAAATTAATCCAAGAATTTATCATTAAAATTTTATCTCTTGATTCACCATCTCAAAAAATACAAAAAATATTTATAGGATCATATGACCATATATGTTATCATTAATAACTATTAATTTCAATTCTGGATTTCAATTTCCCTTTAACAAGATCTTTCATATTCTTATAAAAACAAACAGATATTGTAAACAAATGAAACGATCAATCACAAACGATGAAATTGAATATATTAACCCATAAAAACATCCATAAATAAAATTAATAAAATTATAATATTGGGTTCTTGAATATGTTATTAATAATTCTAATTTTATATTACAGGACCTTATATTCAAGAGTGGAACATATCTAAACATACGGTAAGGGTTTTCTACTCAAACCTCCATTTTCATTCGAGTGAGTCTTATTCTCTACATACGTCAATAAAATTATTACATATTCATATTTATTGCACATAAATTCTATTTTAATGTTCTATATACATGTACCAACCATATTCCACTAGTGGAAAAATGTATTTCCACGTCGTTTTTTTTACATTTTGACATTAGGTTTTAACCAATGCCAATAAAGGCGATGTAAAAAATATATGTTTCAATATCTGTTTTTATAAGCCAACGTCAAAATTCTTGGCCACACGGGTCTTTGGAGACGTTTTATATAAAAACCGACGTCAAATTTCAGGGCCTCGGGGATCTTTGGTGTCAGTTTTTATATAAACCGACGTAAAAAATCAGGCCCTTGTGGTCTTTGGCGTTAATTATTTTTAAACCAACGCCGAAATTCATGACCTCGGGGATCATTGGCATTGGTTTTTAGAAAACCGATGTCTAAATCTGTCTTCTACATGAGTTTTAACGTCGGTTTTTCATAAAACCCGATGCAAAAAATACATTTTATAAAAAAAATATTTTTCACATCTGTTTTCAAAAAAACCGATGTCAAAACCTAGAAACTATGAATATTGGAATATAGATCGTTTCCCAAGAATCTATTTGACTGGTTATGGAGCTAAAACAGACTTAGGGATCAAACTTTATAGTCGCTGTAAGTTATACCTCGTTATGGGTCGATGGATACAACTTTATTCGAAGAATACATGAAAAAAAGAACAAAAATGAATATTCCAAATGAACAAAAAAAATATAATTAATGACTAAAACTAACTTTAATTATTTTATTGGGGCATTTGAATCAATATATTGTTTACCATTATTTCACATCGTTTTAAGGGAGAACTCAAGCGGTAATGAAAATAATGAGTGATAAATTTTTTTCCCAAAAACTAATGAATCTTATGCATAAGTTTTATTTTTGTATATCTATTAGAAGAATCCTTCATCATCATTATAAAAAAAATAATATTTTTAGTGATAATGAAAACAGTAACAATGAAATTAAATAATGAAAAGAAATTCCTTGTACAAATCGTCGATTGAAGAATATTTGAAATATTTATTGAATCGAAGATGTCAAAAATGGTGAAAGAAATAGGATGAGATTTTATATAGTGTAAATTAAAATTTTTACAACAGCAATTTAAAAAAATTTGAGCGGGATTTTGAAAATAGGAACACGTGTTGGTAAAAAATTGAAATATCGAAGCTGGGTATTTGAAATTTTAATTTTAACATCTGTTAAATATATAAACGATGCTAAAAATATTCTCATGTTGGAGTATTAACATCTATTTTTGAAAAAAATATGCAAAAAAGTGACTTTTAACATCGGTTATTTGTAAAACCGATGCCAAAGTGGGTCTTTTAACGTCGGTTATTGAGAAAACCAATGCCAAAAATCAAGTTATATAATCTTCAAATTACAACATCCATAACTTTTGATTTGTAAGTCCATTTTCACTACACGACCTTTAAAATTGAAGCTTGGGAAATTATCTAAAACTATTATTTTGATATTTGGCGTGGGTTTTTTCTAAAACCGACGCCAAAAAGGGTATTTTAATGTCGGTTAATAAAACAACCGATGCAAAAAATCAAGTCATATAATTTTTAATTTCTAACAACCATAACTTTTGATCCGTAATTGTGTTTTCTCTCCAAGACCTGTCAAATTGAATACTGGGAAATTATCTAGAACTTTTATTTTGATCATTGGCGTCAGTTTTTGTAAAATCGATGCAAAAAAGGTCCATTTAACGTCAGTTATTAAAAAAACCGATGCCAAAAATCAAGTCATAAAATCTCTAACTTACGACGCCCATAAAGTTTGATCTGTAAGTCCGTTTTCGCTCCACGACCTATCAAATTGAATCTTGAGACATTATATAAAACTTTTATTTTTATCTTTGGTGTCAGTGTTTTGTAAAACCGATTCCAAAAAGGGCCTTTTAATGTCTGTTATTAAAAACACAGATGCCAAAAATCAAGTCATATAATCTCCAAATTCTGATGCCCATAACCTTTGATCCGTAAGTCTATTTTTGCTCCACAACCTATCAAATTGAATACTGGGAAATTATATAAAACTTTTATTTGGATAATTGGCATCGTTTTTTTGTAAAACTAATGCAAAAAAGGGTTTTTTAACGTCAGTTATTGAAAAAAACGACGCCAAAAATCAAATCATATAATCTCCAACTTCCAATACCCATAACTTTTGATTCATATATCCATTCTCCCTACATAACATGTCAAATGGAATCTTGGTAAATTATCTAAAACCTTTATTTTGATCTTTGGCATCAGTTTTTTGTAAAACTGATGCCAAAAAGGGTCTTTTAAGGTCGGTTATTGAAAAAAACTGACACCAAAAATCAAATCACATAATCTCCAACTTCCAACGTCTATAAATTTTGATCCGTAAGTCCATTTTCACTACACGAACTGTCAAATTGAATCTTGGGAAATTATATAAAACTTTTATTTTGATCTTTGGTGTCTGGTTTTTGTAAAACCGACACCAAAAAGGGTCTTTTAACGTCGGTCTCTTAGAACCGACGTTAAACTACCGACGTTAAAAACAATTTCTGCACTAGTGTTCCAACTTTCATTTTTGGAGTTGTATGTTTTAAATGGATCTTTCAAAAATTCTTCCTGAAATACAATCCTGATTCAAAGGAATTTTTATAATTCTTATCTATTTTAAAGAGAAATATATAATATATTTTTATAAACCATTATCTTTCTAAAATCAAAAATTTTATTATTGAAATAATTTCTTACTTCACCTATGGTTTTATAAAAAAACAATTTCAAAATAAATCTTCTTTTTAAAGTATAAGTGTATATATCTCAAGAATTTTCTGATGAATTTATTAGAGTATCTTCAACTATTTCAACACTCATATTGATTAATATGTATAATTGGGATTAAAATTTTATGATATCATCAACCATATTTTATTTAATGGGTTATTATTAGTTTTAATATTAGTGTAATATATTTAAACCTTTCAAAAATATACTCAAAATGGTTGGTGCTTATGCTTAATGTCTGGGGAAAGTTATTTACATTTCATATGATAGTTTCAATATGTGTGTATATGATTTTTATTTTTATACCCATTAATATGAGGAAATAATTGGACTTAGTAAGTGTAGGGAGGGGCCCACTATATCCCCTCAGTTCATCGATATGTCTCATGAGACAAACTAGGTCTTGGCATGAGGCCTTGACAAAATTGTTATTTATGGTGCTGGCAAGAGGGTTTAATAGTATGGTTATGATGTCTGGAATTATGAATCCCATCATTATGAAACCTTTAATTTATAGTTCTTATGGTTATTTAACTTGATTAATACCAATGACTATGTTTTATTATGGAATTATTTATTCAGCTGTTATTCATGTCATATTTGTTCAATTTTAATTTTTCAAAGGCATGTGTTTTTAGTTATTCACCGAGCCTAGTGTTTATGTTTATGATATCTTATACTTTATTTAGTACCCTTACTGATAATTTGATATCACCCTTTTCTTATGTCTTATTTTTTACCAGGATGTGAAGAAGTATATTATAAATGAAATGTAAGGATAACCTTAGATATATGGAGGTTTTAGAAGGAATTTCAATGTTTTATTTCATTTAAAGTTGCAATATTGAACTTACGTATGAACCTTGTTTTCAAATATACTAAAATACTTGGTCCCTACAGATGCATATTCCTTGTTTATATGACAATGTAATAAAATAAGGCACCAGCTCCAAGAAACTGGGTGATGTTCATTACAGTTGGTATTAAAGGGAGTTTAGTAGAAAACCTGAAAAATATATTTAGAAAACTTAGATTAGAGAAAAAAAAATCTAAAATTGTATTTGATGATAAATATACAATAATATCCAAGAATTTTGTTAAAGAATAGATTTTTTTGGATCTTTTAAGAAAATACATACTTTTTTGGATACTATAAGTTGATGTGGTTCTGGAATAGATGTACAAAGGATTGAAACTCTGAAAAATATTTCCGAGATTGACCCGAGGTATTCCAACACACATAAATGGTCCCTACTAAGCACCTAGTATGAAACTCCCATGGGATATTCTTAGGATAATTCAAATTTTATTTACAAGTCATTATGAAGGATTTAAATGTACATTTTTCTATAAGTAAACCATGTTTATGATTATAGGATTAGCCATTCATATTATTTAAATTTATTTTAAGTATTTTTCTACGTTAAGATTATACATTATGATTCAAAACCTAATATAGTGTATGCCATTATTTATAAATGATACCTATTGGAAGGAATTGAAACTGTATGAATGTGTATATCCCATGTATGGATTTACTTCTTATGCAAGATAATAATGTTGGATATGGTGCTACGACTGACGCTTAGAAACTTATAACTATACTGATATAACTTACTCAATTTATGAACAATAACCTTACCCATATTGGGTATCCTGATCCACAATTTTGAGGAACTATATTAGATATATTTATGAGACAATATCCTCCATCTTTAAATGGAACTACAAACCCATTCACATAGGAGAAGTTGATATGTTTTTTAGAGATGATATTTCTCGTTTTGGGAAGCAATGAAAGAGAGAAGGTTTTCATGGATGTGTAACCTCTATTGAGAGATGCTAAAAATGGTGGTATTTGATTCTAAAAAAAGGAGGGTAAAGAGATTGAAAATATGGGATGGATGTATTTTAGGAAAAATTTGGGAGATAAATATTTCCCTGCGAACAACCTGTAGATATGGAAATTTAGTTCTTGAATCTGAGGTAGTAGGAGGATGAGAATGTTGCTAAGTGTGAAAAAAACTTCACAAGGACGGAAATACACGATTCAGAATACATACAGAATACAAGGGGAACATTTCATCAATTCTTTGATAGTTTAAAACCATTCCTTAGAAGGGCACTAGTCTCCTAGAATTTCTCATGAGATGAATATGTAGCCTCATGTGCTATCAAGACAGAAATGGAATTTTCTAAGTCATATGACATAAATTTAAAGAAAGAGAAGAAGAGGGATTCTGAAAACTCTAGAAGAGGAAATAGGGATATGGGGAAGAATGTAAGAGTTGAATTTACAACTTGTAATAATTTTGGAAAGAAACACCCTAGTACTTTCTTGAATGGAATGTTTGTTTGTTAAAATTGTGGAGAAAAAGGCCACCATTAACATGATTGAAAGGGAAAGAATGAAGATTCTAATGTTCAATTCTATAATTGTAATGATATGTGAGATTATTCACATGAATGTATTAAGTGTCGAGTAATCACCCCCTAAAGAAGTCCAAGGGAGAAATTCCTAGCTTATGAGGTCACAACTACTAAGGTTGAAGTGCCTAACGATGTGGCAGCACATACTTTAATTTTTTCCTAAAACATAGACAATTATTTATTTGATTCTGGATCATCAAATTATTTCATATCATCTTAGTTTTCCAAGAAAATTAGATATTTTAAATTTTATTTAATTAGGGATTTGTCAGTCAAAACTCTCAAAGGAAGAATCATTGTTATAATTATGTGTCGAGCAGTCACCATTATGGCATATGAATGTGCTTTATCTATCCATTTTATCATCATACCAATGATTTAATTTCATATAATCCTCGATATGGATTGGATTTCAAAATTTTATATCAAAAAATATTTAAAAAAAAGTTACAATATTTTTGGATGATGTGGAATCCCTTATCTTTAGGGAAGAAACATCACCATATGATTCTCATCTAGATCCACCCTCAGTATCTCTACTAAATTCAATTCTTAGGGAGGATGAGAACTCTATATTTATAAATGAGGAAACAAATATTCAAATCAAGGATTTACCTATTGCGTAATAATATATTGATATTTTTTGAAAGGATTTACGAGGATATCCTCCAGGGTAGGAAGTTGAATTCCCTATTTACTTAATTCTAGTTCATGGCCTATATAAAAGACTAGTTATGAAATATAAAACATAGAATTAATAGAACTAAAGAAACCATAAGAAAAATTGAGTGATAACAGATTTATTTTACCTAGTGTTTCTCCCTAAGGATCCCATATTCTTTTTGTTAAGAAGAAATATGGATCTTTGTGGTTGTACATTGACTACAAGGGGATCAATGATATAACAGTAAATAAAAAGTATCCCCTACCTCACATTGATGATTTATTTGAGCAACTTAATAGATCCCAATAATTTTCAAATATTGAACTTGGATTTGGATATCATCAGTTTTGAGTAAGAAAGGAAGACATTCCAATGATAGTGTTTCTTACCTAGTATAGGAATTATGAATTTATGGTAATACCTTTTGGACTAACTAATGCACCCTATATTTTCATGGATCTAATGAACAACGGTGTCAATAAATATCTTGATGACATTGTGGTGGTATTTATTGATGATATCTTCGTATACTCTAAATACTATAGAGATCTTGAAAATCACTTGTGCACTATTCTAAAACTCTTAGAAGAAATGAATTGTATAAGAAGTTTAGAAAGTGTGAATTTAGGCTTCAATAAGTTTCCTTAATTAGCCAAATTGTCTCTAAGGATGGAATATCTATTGATCTTGTCAAGACAAAGTATGTGTAATAATGGATTAATCCAAGAATATAATTGAGATGCATAGTTTTATTGGTTTAGTAGGTTATTATCAGTGTTTCATTCAGAACTTCACCCGTTTATCCAACACAATGACCAAGCTTACATCTAAAGGCATTATGTTCGTATGAAAAAAATAAATGTGAGGAATGTTTTGAAGAATTGAAGTAAATATTAGTGAATGATCTGATCCTCAATCTACCATCAAGGAATGGTAGATTTGGGATCCATAATGATGCATCAAAGAAATTACATTATTGCGTCCTTAATCAAAATGATTGAGTTATTAATTTTGCATCAAGGAAGTTAAATATTCATGAAGAAAACCGTTATACTAATGATGTTGAGTCAGAAGTTGTAATATTTCTCTGAAAGATATGGAGACATTATCTCTATGGTGAAAGATGCAAGATATATAAAAATTACAATATTTTGAAATATATATTCTCATAGAAATAACTCAACATGAGTAAATGGTAATGGATTGAACTACTCAAAGATTATAATTATTCCATACACTACCACCCACGAAAGGAAAATAAGGTTGTCGATGCCCTGAGAAGGAAGGATCATGAAGTCCTAGATTAAATGAGAATTGAACGTGATCCTGCGTTTATGTATATGGTAAACATGGATATGGTAATTATTAAAGTAGCTGAAACGTCACTACTTTTCCATCAGGTATCCCAACTATATCTGTTGGAAATGATTAAAAGTTCTCATTTTATTGATGAGAATCTTTAAAAGTAAATTAAATGTGTGGATGATGGGTAGTTTGCGGTCTTCATGTGTGAAGATGGAATTCTGAAATTTGGAAAGAGGCTAGATGTTCCCTATTCACGTGATCTAAAAATGGAGTTATTGGATGATAATCAGAGATCAAATTTCTATATAAACACTAGTAGCCCTTAAATTTATAGATATTTGAAGGAATATATCTGGTCGGACATTTTGAAGCTGAAAATTGCTGATTATGTATCAAGCTGTTTAGTGTGTCAATAAGTGTAGTCCTAAAGACAACATACAAGAGGAGACATGAAACCTATACCAATTCCTACATGTAAATGGGATGACATAACCATATATTATTTCACTGGATTACCCAAAACTCTTTGGAATAATGACGTTATAAGGGTAATTGTTGATGAACTTACAAAATCTGCACATTTCCCCACTATAATATAGGACTTTCCATTGGATCTCCTTGCATTAATCTATATAAATAAATATGTGAGACTTCCTAAAAAAACCTCTATCAATTGTTTCGAATTGTGATCCATGATTTAGATCATAATTCTGGGAAAGTATTCATAAATATTTGGATACTGAGCCTCGATAGAGTACTTCTTATCACCCTCAAACTAACGGGCCGTTAGAAAGGGAGATCCAAAGCTTATAAGAAATGTTGAGATCATGTTCACATGATTTACAAGGTATGTGGGATCAATATTTACCTTTATTTAAGTTTTCTAACAATAATATATTCCATTTAATTATTCAAATGGAACCATATGAAGCATTTTAGGGAAATAGATGTCGTACACCAACTTGTTGGGTTAAAGTTGGAGAAAGGAAGATTGTGGGCCCAGAGCTTGTGGAGGAAACAACAGAAAATGTAAAGACTATTCAAACCCATATCTAAGCATATCAAATAATGAAAAGGATCTATGCTGATAATTTAAGGAAGGATTTGAAATTTCAATTGGGGGATCATATTTTCTTGAAAGCATCTTAATGGAAGGGAATTATAATATTTGGGAAGAAAGGGAAAGTAAGCCCTTGGTACACTGTACATTTTGAAATCATATAGATAATTGGAGCTATTGAATATCACTTGTAAATGTTTTCTATCCTATCTAAATTGAACAATGTGTTCCATGTCTCGTTGTTGGGAAAGTACATGCCAAACCCAACGCATGTCCTCACTTTTGATGGAATAGAATTGGAACCTAACCTATCATACTATAAAGAGAATATCTAGATTCTAGACACCAAAGAACATGTGTTAAGGAAATGGAAAACTATACTGGTAAATATAATTTTTAAATATCATAATATCGAAGTGGAAACATAGGATTCTGAAAAGCTTATGATAAAGAACTAACCAAATCTTTTTACGAGGTAACATTCTATTAATTTTGAGGGCGACATTTTTGTAAGGAGGGGAGAATGTAACACCCACTGATTCTAAAATAAACTTAATATTGAATTCATGAAACACTAAGTCTATAAAAAACACCAATTTGTTATAACCTATCTAAATAACATAATTTTACAACCTCTATTATTTGAATTTAAAAAATCTGATATACATGGTTGCATTCAGTAAGATATTTAGAGTCTGATAAGATCAACTTGCATTTTTGGTGAATAATATCTTAACCCTTATGAATAGAATAATATATTTATGAAAATTAATATGAATCTTAGTAATAGAAATACCACCCTTTAAAGTATAATGAAAATTTAGAAACTTGATAAATAAAATAGAGTATTTTAGAAATTAATAATTAAGTGTTGGTATATTTGTGAGTAAGTAATATTTAATTAAAATTTTAAATTAACAAATTGATTTAAAAAAATATTAATTTTCAAAAATTTTCTTCCTATGTTAATATTTTTTGTCATATAAATTTAGGACAATTTAATAAAACCTTAGTTAATTTTTTAATGTATTATGAAATCATTTTTTAATTTAAATATGTATTTTTCATGTAATTAATAATTTTATTTAAGAATTAATTTCTCTTATATATAAATTTAATTTGACAAAATATAGTCATGTTTTTAATTCTACACATATAAAAATTATTAGGGTGATTTTTTGAGATTTTTAGGAAAAACTCGATTTTTTGGTGAATAGTGAAATTTGATAATTTACGAAAAATGCTACTTTTGTGGATTTATGAGTCATGATTGATTCATGGATGATGTAAATTTCAATTTTTTGGAACTGAAATGCACTTATTACTATTTTTTTTCACAATAATCCACACCAATACTTGTATTGATAAAAATAATAAAATAATGAATAAAATATTCAAAACTCACTCCTCTCCTCTACTATAAATCCCCCTCACTTCCTCTTCTCATCACTCATCTAGAGACTAATTACTTGCCTAAATTCTATAAAAATAACCTCCCAATTTCCCCCCTCTTACATCATCTTTTGGTCTCATAAAATACCAAATCTCTTTCCCTTAATTGGCTCAAAAAGAAGATTACTTCAAGAGGTAAATTCCACTTTTCATTTCAATTATTTTATATTCCTTTATTTTCTTTATCATTACTCACCTAATATACTCCAAAATTCCTGATGAATCTAGTTATATATATGAAAATTAATTGTATTATGATAATGGAATAATTCATTATCATCTCTTATATCCACTTCCTTTATACTAGAAATGAAAACACTATCCAAAATGTGTTAATTTATCACATTCTAGGATGATGGGTTTTCAGTTTCTATTACCATCATCAATTAAGGTTGTGAAACCATTTTATGGTTAAAGAAAACTATAGAATATGTATTATAACTTATTTTAGGTTCAAGAATCATTTTTAAACATGGTATTAAATTATAAAATAAAATGAGGTCGTAGTGATCGAAAAACTTCCAAATTAATCCAAGAATTTATCATTAAAATTTTATATACTGATTCATCCTCTCCCCAAAAAACAAATAGATTTATATAATAATTTAACCTTTTGTATTATAATAAATATCTCATAAATTTAATTCTGGATTTTAATTTTATTTTTACATGAACTTCCATATTCTTATACACACAAACCGATCATGAAATCTAATGAAACGAGCACTCACAAATGATGATATTGAATATCTTAACCCATAAAAATTACCATACACAAAATTAATAAAATTATAATAAATCAATTAAATGTATAATAGGTTCTGAAATAAGTTATTAATAATTCTAATTTTATATTCAAGGACCTTTTGTTCAAGAGAAAAACATATCCAAACATAAGGTAAGTGTTTCTACCCAAACCTCTATTTTCATTCAAGTCACTCTTATTCTCTACTTACCTTAGTCAAATTATTATTCATTCATATGTACCCCTAATAAATTCTATTTGAATTTTTTATATATGTGTACCAACCATAATCCTAATTTCATTTATAGAGAGTTATATGTTTTGAAAGGATATTTCAAAAATTCTTCTCGAAATACAAGGCCGATTCAATGGAATTTCTCAAATTCATACCTATTTTCAAGGGAGGTCTATAATATGTTTTTTTTGAAAAAATAATTATTCAAAAATAATTATTTTATTATTAAAATACTATTTTACTTTATTTCTAGTATTGTACAAAGACTTTTCCAAATGAACACTTATTTAAAAATTTAAAGACTATTTATCTCAATAATTACTTGATGATTTTATATGTGTACCTTCATCTGTTTCAACACACTTGTTGATTGTTATGTATTATTGGAATTAACCTTTTTTGAAATCATATATAATATTTAATTTAGTGGTTTAAAATTATTTTTAATATGGGTTTTCTATCTTAAAACCATTCACCAATTTATCCATATGTTTAGTGTTTATGGTTAATGTTGGGGAAAGTTATTTACATTTCATATGTTAAGTTTCAGTATGAATGTATATGTTGTTTATATTTATCCCTATTCATATGAGGAATTCATTGGACTTATTAAGTGTTTGTTGGGGACCTCTATATCCCCTATGTGCATCAGTATGTCTCGTGATACATACTAGGTCTTGGCACGAGGAATTGACAAAATGGTAATTTATGGTATTGGCACAAGGCCTTGAAGGTATAGTTATGATGTCCCACATTATGCATTCCCTCATTATAAAACTAGTAATTGATAGTTCATGTGGTTATTATAATATTATAATACCTATGATTCAATTTTATTATGGAATTAATAATTGATCTCTTATTCCTATCATATTATGTTCATGTTTATTTTTAAAAATCATGTGTTTTTAGTCATTCACCATGCCTAGTGTTTATGTTTACGATATATTCCATTGTATTGCTTACCCTTACTAATAATTTTATATCACCCCTTTCTCATGTCATATTTTTTCCCTGGATGTAAAGATTTATATTGTGAATTAACTATAGGGATAACCTAGATGATATGGTTGTTTTAAAGGAATTTCTATTATGTATTTGTTTTCAAGTGGTAATGTGGAACTTATATGTGAATATTGTTTTCGAAGATATTAAACTAATCATGCCTTCAGGATGCATATTCCTCGTGTATATGAAAATACATGAAATTGGGGTCGGGTCATTACATAGAAGATACAAGAAAATAAAGGAAATTTATCTCATTGTTATCTACAGGTTCAGGTTCGGGTTAAGAATGTTCCAAAAATTGGACATTTTTTATTCTTGTTTTACCAAATATTTAGAGTGTTCATCATTGAAATTTAGAATTTACAGTTCATCCTCAAGGTTTCTTAATGGTATTTTTGGATCATGTAGATCTATTTCATCAAATTTTACATAAACTTATTCATCCAGCATCTAGACTATTTTATTAAGCACCATATGTGATTTATTATGAGTTGAACAACCAATAAATATTCCATCATCACTATTTTAAGATTTTTGTTCAAAATTGTACATATTATTATGAAGAAATAATTTTAAATGAAAAAATATAATGTAATTAACATTAGGATTTATAATATTCCATAATTCATATTGAGATTTCTTTAAGATAAGTCAAATTAAAACTCTATCTATTATTTTACTAACTGAATTCACATCTTCTGTCCAAAAATAAATGGGTAATTCAAATTAATTAAGAAAATTCTAGACAAATTATTAAAGGGTCCTATTTCTAATTTCTATAAAACCATTATTCCATGGGGTTTTAATAACAAAGATGTTATGAATATATCCACTTTTTGAGAAAAAGGATTATATTAATTGATTTTGAAAATGATGTCCATGATCACATCTTAAGGTATTAATCCTCAGTCCCCTAGTATTTTCTATAGATTTAGAATAATTTTTAAAATAAGAACATGTTTCAATTTTGTGATCTAGAAAGAATAACCATGTATAAATAGAAAATTCATCCAAAAGAAAAAAAACATAGTGCTCCCATTTACACTAGAAACTCTAAAAGTTCCAAAAAAATTAATGTGAACCAACTTTTAGGGTTGAGAAGTTGAAACTTTTCTCTTTGATTTGAAATATATTTTTTGTTGTTTCCCTTTTCACATGGTTTATATACTTTATCATTTTAGAATTATATTTTAGGTAAATCATTGACTAACCCATTCATAGTGATATTTCTATGTGAAAAAATTTTGCAGTAGCCTAGTCTTTTAGGAAAAATAAAAGTAACCTAGATAGAATTATTTTTAGAGAATAATGAATCTAAATTGGAAGAAAAAGAATTATAATTTCTCAATGTATAAAAAATAAATCAATTTTAGAATAAAAAACATTACTGAAATTATTTACAAATTTCAAATGAAACCACGATTATATAACTATGATATTATAAGAAAATTATAATTAAAACCATATACAAATAAAACATTACAAAATAAACTATTTTTAAAATTATCAATTTGGACAAAGATAATAATTTTCCATTTAAAAATGTCACCAAAAGTGACATTTCCACCATCCAAACTTAACAAA
Organism: Viscum album; assembly: GCA_963277665.1. NCBI lineage: Eukaryota > Viridiplantae > Streptophyta > Magnoliopsida > Santalales > Viscaceae > Viscum > Viscum album. Next base: position 820,015,705 of record OY728125.1, on the reverse strand, counting down.
TTCTTAAAGAGTGAAGAATCTACAATCATGTCTCTTGATTATCAACTGTCTGAGTTCTATATGATCTTACTACAACCCTTTAAGAAGGTTCCCGAAAAAACTATAACAAAAATGGACATGGTCAAGTGATTTGGTGATGTTGAAATTGTTGTAAATTAGTTTTGAGGATGAAAATTCAATGATTTTTAAAAGCGATGATTGCTGAACTGGTTTTTATTTATGAAAATATGTGTGTTTGGTTGTCAAAAAAATGTTTAAAACATTAAAAGAGTTGATTTTGTAGTGTTTATCTAGAGAATTTTTTTTAATATTATGGCTTGGGTATTTTGATTTTGACAAGTTTTAATATAGTTTTATTAAAATATTAATCCATCAAAGAGCTGTGACCATGTCAACTTTACTCCTTCCATTTTGGGACCTTTGTATGGTCAAACATGTCCAATATGAGCTAGCCGGTCAAGCATAGAGGAAAAATTGTGGGATAAGGAGAACAACCATAAGGGGCCTACATGGGAAGATCAACCACCGTACGAGGTGGAAAAGTTATAGAGGTGGGAATAGGAACACTAAAAAAAGAAATTGTATGGGGTGGTACCAGGGGAGGGAGAGTATAATTATAAAGAAAGTTTTATGTAACATGTGTTATAAATAAATGATAAATCCCTCTATATTTCAATGGGGGTCCACTTTTTTAACACCGGATAAATCATGGTCGTCTGATCAGTTTTATCATTTTATATCAGTCGTTCGATCATGTCACTATATTTTAAATGATGTAATATTTTGGGTGATTGATTCTAGACATTTGATCTATCAGTGATAATCACAATGGAAATGGATTCCATCCGAGCTGTAACATCTTCTTCAAGAAGCTATTGAGAGATTGTTTTCATCCAAAGCTCCATGATAATGCCATCTGAATATTGATCCAAGTTCCCCGAGTATCATCTGAGAGCACTGATGGTCCAATCATGAATAAAATAATTATTCAATTTCATTTTCATAATATTTAGTTGAGAAAACTGAGTATTTTTTATGTGTAGAAGATTGAATTTTCTATAATGGTGGTTTTAGTTTTTGCTGAGGGTACGTTATACACAAACAAGTTCGGTGATTCTCAAAAGTTCTGAGGTGATGATCGATGCCAATAAATAATTTATGTAAAACTAATTTTTAGTTTATTTTTATCACATATTAGAGATTTTTTTTGCAAGAACAAAATTGATGCAAATTTCTCTAGTACCCGATGAATTTTTTGGAATTATATTTTTAGGAAGAAGAAGAAGAATTCCACATGATTTCAATCTGCATATAGATCACTGGAGGTGCTTCATGAAGAATAAAATTCATTGAATCCACATTCTAGCTCAATGTACTTACGAGATCTCTGAGGTTTTCATGATGAATATTGTTTCCCATGCTTTATACCTGTGTGGACGTTTGCATGAAGAAGAAAATACATATCAATTTGTTGTTTCATGCAAGTATATATATCTCTAAAATTGAAAATTGTAGCTTTCATGATGGATACGTGTGTATACCAGTTGTGTGAATATGTTGTGTGCATGAGACATATTCATATACATGATACTATTTAATTGATTATTGGCAGTGTGTTTGTGTGAATCTTTTTCAAAGTCACTGTGTGCATCATGTTTATACATATTAGGGTCTGTATATAAATATTTAGTATAGAATAAATGCATGGTTCAAGGAATTTGTAGATATTCATATAATGAGATACAACAGTGTGCATGGACATTTTGATGCATTCATTTTGGTGAAGTAAATTGTGTGTATATCTGTGAAAAAATTTGAGCCATAGAGAAGAAAACTGAGAAAATTCATGTATTCATGCTTGAGTATACTTATATAATCACATTAAGAAACAAGAATAAGTTGTATATTTTCATATACAGTATAAAATTAATAAAGGTATTTTCATGCACATAAATTAATGAATGCATAATGTGAGATGTCCATGAAATGTTATTAATAGATGCTTGAATTTTAAATGGTACACATGCAATTTAAATTTCATAAATACAGTGTAGTGTTTTGAGAAAGAATCTGGGACACAATTTTTATCAGCGAATCAGAAGTATTTTTTTATTTGAGTATTTATTTTTTATTAACGCCAAGCATTCAAGAAAAAGGAAGAATTATTTTTTGATAAGTGTTGTACTAATGTATCTAGCCATTTATAGGTGATCATTATTTTTTGAGTGAGAATAGAATTAGTGAAATGATTCTTGACTTCTACATGTGCCAGTTTGATCCCAAAATCTCATGAAGGAAGATCATAATATCACCCTATCGGTGGATCAAATCTGGTGTGACTCAAGATTGTGAAGTCTTCAGTGGGACTTTGAAGTAGGGGAAGTCTCTAGTGGGACTCTAGGGAAGGCCTGTGGGATGCCAGTAACACTATGGAATGTAGTATACATATCCTTCTATGGGACTCAGGAGTCACTAGTGTAGGTGGGAACTTTTAAACCAAAGTGGAACTCTAGAGTGGAACACTATGGGACTCATTATTCATGAGAATGGTACTTTCCCTGGTTTTAACCATTTGCATATAGTGAAAAATCTATAATGATGGGTGATTACCGGTTAGAGTAAGGATATAGGTCTTAATACCTAACCTTGTAAAAATATTGTGTGATATGTTTAATATAAATTATTCATTGTATATAGGATCCACACATCCTAACAGTTGACAATGGTTTGAAGGGGTTTAGAAAATAAAATAATTAAGTAAAAACAAGTCACAACTGATTCACCCCACACTTAGTGTGATTGCACGGTCCTTGGACACTTTTATTTGGTATCATAGGGCTGGTAAAAACTCTGATTGGATCAATCTAATTGTCCCGTTTGTTTGTGTCAGAATTATATGAAGTACAAATTTGAATTTGAAGAAGTTATGGGGATGCATTAGTAGAAAAATTTAGTTCCTATTTCTTTCAGTGCTAACATGGTGGTTTCTAAAAAAACCATAAAGAACAAAAAAGAAAAGTCAAGAATGTTGAAAAATAATTTAATGAATAAAGAGGATACATCACAAACATGATGTTGTTAGAGTTAGCATCTATCAATAGTATCTGTTAAATTAGTTGATAAATTTCATTTTATTAGTATAGTTAAAGTGGTGATGAAGAAGAATTTCTTTGAATCACTTAGTAACATTTATTCAAAAATAAAATACTATCAAAATAATTTTTCTACTGAAGTTTTCACTTATATATTTTCATTTATCAAGGGACTATATGATGAAGTGTCACATCTTGTAAAGGAAGTTGTGGATATAGATAAAGAATTAGAAAATAAGTTTGAAAGATTTGAATTTCTCTCACAAATTATTGATTCCAATGAAGAAACTATATCACTAAATAATGAGAATATTGCATGTGTTTAAGAATAATTCCAATGAAATGTGTGTGAGAAATACATAACTAAGAAGGTTCTTACTGAGATGATACATATACCTAAATAATCTCATAAAACAATGATGAATATTAATGAATCTCAGTTGGAAATCAAAGAAAAGGAAAATATATTAATAAAGGCCGAAAAATCAAAATAACATTGTACATTTCATTACAATAAAGTAACTAATTTGATAAATGATGAATTATAAACTACTTTTTGTGAGAAGGATATGACTGAGATAGTTTCTACAAAAGTGATCCATGCATCAAGGAAATTATAAGAACCAATATGAATTTCAATTAATCCAAAAAAGAGGCTATTAAAAATAGAATTTAATATTTGAATAATTCTTTACAAGATAAAAATAAAATTCATGTAGATATAGTTCATAAAATGAATATTTATTGGGAAGAAAAATTGAAATTTGTGAAATATGAGAAACATTTCTTCAATATTAATTTTCTTGAAATAGAATTTAATTTGAAAAATATGAACATACCATAATTAAATATTTCTTAATAAAATGTGAAGAGATGACGAAATCACTTGTTGATCAGAATATATATGTAACTTTGATGTGTCTTGAGATTGAGATCAAGTTAAAAAATCTTATGAGTATTCAAGTTGAACCGTTAAAAAATGTTGTTATTTGAAAGTTTTCCCAGAATTATTGATAAAAGTGTCTTACATCAGAAAGGAATCATTCAAGTAGTAATAATATCTTGAAATTATCTAAACAAAAATATGATGCAATCTCATTGAATCATGTAACCCTTTACCCATACAATTTATTTTGTATTAAAATTTTTTAATATGAAAATATAGGTTCGAAAAAGAATTATAGTAAAAAAAGGGAAAGGAAGATTGATGATAAATCCACCATTTTATCAAATGTGGATGTAGATACCTAGATCTTGACGTATATGGACATTACATTACTTTTGCGGAATACTTAATATATAACAAAAGGATACACACAAGGACTGTAATAGTTTAGTGTCTTTGGAAACTCGGAACATAATCCTCTAATCATGGTGAAAGATCTTCAACATCTTCCATAAAGATCTTCCCCTTTTGTTTTCTTACCTAAAAACCTTTATTTATATTCTGGGGAAAAGAAAACATATAAAGGGTGAGCTCAAATTCTCAGTAAGGGTAATCATGGAGAAAATAGAAAAAAATCAAATACATTTGAACTTAAAAACATTTCCATAATGTTTAAACATGAAAATCTTGAGAAATGAGATAAAACATTGAAGTACATAATGCATAGATCATAATGGAAAATCAATCATGATAAAATAGAATGGGAATAAAACTTGTAATTGTGGAAAAACATTAAGCACATGATATGATTTCCATAGTAGCCAAGACATTGCTGCCAAGACCATCTTAGTGGACAAAGTCCATTACTGAACCGGGTTTACTTATCGTTCTAGCCCTATATTACAAAACTGTATTTACTTGCCGTTCCATCCACGTCTATCTCATGAGATATAAATCATTACCTAATGCATTGGAGGGAGATATAGGTCCCACCCATCTCATATTGAAATCATTCTTACTTGTGCCAAAAAATAAACATACATCATTCATAATAACCCAAAAAATAAAAAGGGTTTCATAAACATCATCCCATCATAACATAATCCACATAAAATAAATGGATATCATTTCATTATAAGAAAAATCAAACCATGTAGATAATATAGACATTATACTTAAAACACACACATATAAAATAATTTCATCTTAGATGGAAAATGGTGTTGATAAAACACTTGAAAAGAATTATCACTACTACAAACACGGCCTTTATCAGCGCTAAAAATGGCCTTTATCAGCTCTAGAAAAGCGCTGATAAAGCCAGCGTAGATAAATGGGGGGTCCCCTTTATCAGCGCCCCGAAAAGCGCTGATATAGGACCCCTTTATCAGCTCTAAAAAAAGCGCTGATAAAAGGGGTCTTTTATCAGCGCTCAAAAAACGCTGATAAAAGTACCCCTTTATCAGCGCTTTTTTTAGCGCTGATAAAGGGGTCCTATATCAGCGCTTCCTTTATCAGCGCTCTCGTTTTAGCGCTGATAAAGGACCCTTTTATCAGCGCTTTTAAAAAAGCACTGATAAAAGATAAAAAAAAATTAAAAAAATTTAAAAAAATTTAAAAAAATTTAAAAAATTTAAAAAATACTGCCAATCGGGGGGGCTTTTATAGCGCTTGAACCCCCCCCCCTTTTACAGCGCTTTTCGGCCCTTATACAACACCCCACGCACAACATGCACCCCCCTCCACCCTTTAACAGCGCTTGCTCCAATATTCCCCATGCGCGCGCACCCCTGCCTCCACCAGGATTTGAACTCGAGACCTCCCCCCTGCGCGCCTAAGCCCTTACCACTACTCTATTTTGATTTGATTTCCAATTCATGACATCTCTATATATATATTTATATATTTAGTTATATTTATTCGTATAGTAATATATATTTATATTAATATATATATAGTTATATTATAATATATATAGTAATATTAATATATATATATAGTGGTATTAATATATATCTATATCTATATATATATAGTTATATTTATTCGTATAGTAATATATATTTATATTAATATATAGTTATATTAACATATATATAGTTATATTAACATATATATAGTTATATTAACATATATATAGTTATATTAACATATATATAGTTATATGAATATAAATTTATATAGTTATATTAATATATATATATAGTGATATTAATATATATATTTATGGTGATATTAATATATATATTTATAGTAATACCAATATATATATATGTAGTTATATTAATATATATATAGTTATTAGATTAATATATATATATAGTTAGATTAATATATATATATATATAGTTAGATTAATATATAGGTATATAAATATTCATATATTGGTATTTTAAATAAAATGGATATTAGTTATTATTTAGATAAAGTTAATATATTTTATATGTAAATATGTTTAATTATTTATTTAAAAAATTTAATTTTTAGGTGTGAATATATAAAAAATATGTACATATAGTTATATATTTGATTATAAATAACAGTTAATTATAAAAAAGGATGAAATTTCAAAGACATAATATCAATATGAATGTAATACCTTGGAATAAATTTAGTCCCCACCAAGAAAAGCCAACAATACTCCCTTAAACGAGTTTGAAAATCCACAAAATGTTAAAAAATCTGGGTACCCCGACAAAAAAACTCAGTTTTGGAGGCCTTCTAGGCATCTTTTGGCCTCGAAAAATGCTTGACCGGGGTCTCCACGAGTCACAGCGACGTAGAGCTCGTCGCAGGCTTCGATTTGATATGTGGTAGAGCTCAAATGAACACCCGGATCAAAAGTTATGGCCGTTTGAAGTTTGAGTTGCGTTTTCAACATATTTTGGATCTTTTTTAAATTTTTTTAGTTTTTTTAGTCCTTAAATTGTTATTAAATGACTATTACTCCATAATGATTATCAAAATATTAATTAAAAATATTTTTTTTAATTTTTTAAGAAGTCATTTTCACTAAATATCTTAAATATTAAGTATAATAAGTATAAATGTACATTTATACTTATCTAAAATATATTTAAAAATTATATATTATATTTATATAAAAATATAACTATATTTATATATTAATATATTTTTAATTTTTTTTTGAAGTCGACCCTTTATCAGCACTAAAAAAGCGCTGATAAAGGCCCTCCTTTATCAGTGCTACTAAGCAAGCGCTGATAAAGGGGGGCCCTTTATCAGCGCTACTAAGAAAGCGCTAATAAAGGGGGCCCTTTATCAGCGCTACTAAGCAAGCGTTGATAAAGGGGGGCCCTTTATCAGCGCTTTTTCGTTAGCGCTGATAAAGGGGGCCGCTGCGAAAAGCTGTTTTTGTGGTAGTGTCTTGAGGAAAATATAATTTCTTCTTCAAAATAATTATCTTTTCAGAAAATGCCATGAAATTTTAAAATAAAAGGATTTTGTTGAAAATAGTCATGAAATATTGTAGAGTAATTTTCTTTAATATAAGGTGTTATAAAACCATAAAAATCCATTCATGCCGTATAAGTTAAAAAAAAAGATTATTCGCGTACTTTTGTCGGAAAATTCAAAAATATACCCCGTATCCTAAATAAAAGAAAGATTCCTTACATAAAATATAGTAAAAGTCAAAAATGGGTAAGAAGGACATTAAAAATACATGAAACCATTTTTAGAAAACAGGGAAATGGATGATAAATATAACCCTAGTAAATACTTACGAATAAATAATCTCGGATAAGAATGAGATTGGAATAATTATCCCTTACCTTAGGTCTGATATGCTTCGTACATATCCGAACCTCCTGTATAATGATTTAAATAATGTCATTGACTTATTACAGAATCATATTCATTGTTATGATATCATATATGGTTTACTTATGACTTTATATTACCCGTTCTTTTGTAAATCCCATGTTAAAGCAACGTTTTGGGTAAAATCATCTTATTTATCATACGTGTTTGGACTTGTTGTTCTTGATGTTATTATTAATTATATCATGATTTAATTACTTCCAGAATGTAAATCATGATTTATATATCATATATATATTCATTATATATATATCCATCATATACATGTATTTATAATAGTACATAACATATTGAGGTAAGAAATGAAATGCACCGTTCATGGAGACGATAAGCCGTACGTAGACATGAATGCTACTTTCATTTCTATTTATTATTTTAATGGAATTAAAACATAATGACACAAAATTATATTATAATTCCAGTATAATATCATATATAATATCATTATCTACATCTTTTATACATCCCACATAAGGCATTAACGAATCACATCACTTTGAGGGGGCGGTAGTCCGCACTTCCTCAAATGAGATTATCGTATTTAACGAATATGGAAACCATAAAGGCTTGATATAATTGTGAAGTAAAGAAGAATAAGGAAATCATAAATATAATATATATCATATATAAATACAGTTCCATCATAATGGCCACCATGAGATGCGGTAGGAGAAAATCGAACAATAATCGTTCCATGAGGCGTTAGTTTTCCATTAACAGAAACATTATGTTCTTCATCCATTAGATGGAGGTGTCTGTAAGTGTAGTTATAATACTTCTCATAAAAAAATCCTAGTTTTATTAGGATACTGGTGTTGTTACAAAAGAAAGGATTGAAAGAGTTTAGGGGTTGGAGAAGTAGAATAAAAAGAAAACAACATAAGAGAATCTATTACCTTTAATTTGGGTAACTTCCTTTGGTTTGAACCAAAAGGACTTCTTGAAGTGACTTCTGTCTATTTTAAGGATCATAGGGGGAGGAGAGGAATGTAGGGAGCTTATTAGGGTAGATTTTGGACGAGAAAAACAGCTTGAGAGGTATGAGGAATTTCATAGAAGTGGTCTCCTTTTATAAGGGAGAGGAGGGGCTCTTTAGGAAAGTGTGAAAACATTATTTTATTATAAACTTATATTAGGTTTAAAGAGGTCCAAAACACATTAATGTAGAAGTTAAGATGACTAATATTCGAAATAAAATCATCCAATAGGAATTGGATAGGTTTTGGATAATATTTTAATCATTATAATCTTATTTATTTAAATCATTTATTAATGAGGTAAATACTACATAATTATTGTGTCATAAATAATTTAATTTATTTGATGTCTAAAAATTATACAAAAAATACCTACATGTAGGAAATCGTTTTAGCTTTTCAATTAATATTTTTAGTGGAAAAGATAATTTATATAGCCCCTTATAAAAATTCATTACTAAAGGATTTTTGTTAATGACAATTTTGTCTTTACATTAAATTAATTAATCTAATGTGTCATTGTCTTTCATAAGTGGCTCCATGGGGTCCTAAAATAGACCCAAGTATTCCCATGGTAGGCCATTACTCATCCAATAAGGTTTGGACAAGTGTTAAGGTAATTTTAAATTATTATAATATTCTTTTATCCTTGAATTACCCTATTTACTTTTAACCGTGGTAAATAAAAGTAAAAAGATACTTTTCAACAAAAATTATTTTTACCTAATTGACCCACATTATACTCCTTGATATTAATAGTGTCTCTCATATTTTCGAAATTCAACTCACAGAAGAGGTAAAATTATGTTTTATGAACAATTGCAAAAGCTCCTAAGAGATGGGTAAAAGATGATGAAAAGTTCAATACAATTTTTCTAAATCTAAAATTATTATAAAATGATTCCAATGAATTTAATTGAACTTATATAAGTATTATGTATCTAGTTTGACCTAAAATAAATTTAAATCAAATAAATGATTATTTAAATAAAAAGTCGGTTTTAACCAATAACTTAGTGTTTTAACTATTCATAAAAAATTAATGTTTTTTAGAAAAATAGCAAAAATTCAGCCTAAGCTATATATGATATTATGAATTCAAAAATGATTTCTATTTTTCGAAATTCAAAACATGTAAGTGGAATTAATTTATTTTAAAAGTAATTCCCGTTATCAAATCAAATAGCGTGTTTTTAAGAAACAATAACTATCAAAAGATCATCACTTGTTTATGTCCAATTTCAAAGTCAAATTAATTCCAATGACCAACATTGTATTAAATGGTAAAAATATATTCTAATTACACTTTAAAACCAATTAAAAAGATAATCTGGCCAAATAAATTATTGCGATGAAAAAAGTTGTTTTTAATTAAAATATAGCGTGTTTTTACTATTCATCAAAATATGAATGTTATCAGAATAATACGAAAAATTTATCCAAATTAAATTTTTATATCCTGATTCCAAGGAAGAATTTTATTTTTTCAAATTGAACTTATAAACATGTCAAAAACTAGATTTAAAGTCGGTGCGCCGTCAAGAGGCGGCAAAACCCCATTTATTAAAAATACTTATTTTACCCAAAACATTTATTTTGTTCTCATACCATGTTCTAGAAAATATGTAAGATGAATAATAATGTTAAAAAATTCAAAATTTTGTTAGTAATATTCATAATGGCTAGTCCATAATATTATTATAACAATATATCGTTGTTTAGTGAAACCCGGTATTGCGTACTACACACGCTGTTGAGGAAGGTCGTGATTGCGTGTAATGCAAGCCAAGTCAGGGTTGTGTGTAGTGCAAGACTCCATTGTTGTTTTTTATAACAAAATACAACCATATTTCATTTATACACTAAATATATATATATATATATATATATACTCAATGTTGCATAGAATAACTACTATCAAATGAACTTGAAATTGTGTATAACACGATCCAAGAATAGTGTTGCTTATACTGCAAGCTAATATGGTTTTGCGTATAACACAAGATAATCTTGGTGTATCATAAAACACATGACATCAAATAAATTAAAAAGAATACTTATCATAAAATCTCATGGTGTTACATTCTACCCCCCTTAAAATGAATTTCGCCCTCGAAATTCGTCGGGATTATAAATGGTTTACTACCTGAAAGTTTCTTTCTTTGAAACCCACATCGTAAAAAGGTATACCAAAACATGACTTTAAAAACTAAAGTATGAAACATAACGGTTACCCAAATTAACTAATCACTGAGTTTCCACGTAGGAGAACATAAGTGAAAATATGGATATTGAAGAGAAATCTAACCATCAAGTTCTGATAGAGAGTGGTAGAGAACATGGCTATGAAAAAGCCAACAATCACAAAGCCATAAATTTGTGAGGATCTAAGGTACCATCTGATTCATCAGATATAAGGGCACTAGGACAAAATTTTTGGTTTTCAGGATCATTTTTCTAATGTTGTAGAATTTTTTAATCAAAATAAATACTTACTTGATTTTGGTACAATCTCACCGTTGTTAGTGCCTTGAACAATTTCCACTTCATCTCTTAATGAAATGAAGTTGAATTTGTCATTCATGAAGTGTTAGCAGATCATGTGATAAAATTATGAGTCATTCCATCAATTTCAAACCAATGTTTAGAAAAAGTTATCAAATATACATAAGTCCATATATAGGTGTGGTTAATCGTATATGATTCCATAAATGGACTTATACTTCATCTATCATACCGCTTAATAAAATAAAACTAGTTTCTACTAACCAGGGACTTCATGTAGGATAGTGGTAGGCGATAAAGGCCTGCCACACTTCAGTTGTGGGTTCAATTCCCACAGCCTTGTCCGACACAAAAGGTTATCGCCCGTCCTGCAAGTTGTCCTTTTTTTAGAACTACATTATTATAACATTCTTGCAATAATATCGAAAAAATTTCTTTCCTTAAACAATACTATCTTATGTCTAAATTAATTCATTCCAATCTTTATTCTTATACAAAATACTTCAGTCCATGCTCATAGTATAAAGAAAACGATTACTTGAAAGGTCACATAACAAGCACGTGAATACCATCACTTATCTCCCATATATCATAAGATATATCTTATTGGTCACATTACAAACATGTGAATACCTTAATCATGTATTCTATTTTTGAAAATAAAAACCCATTGAACCTTATTGAAAACATGAATGTTAGAAAAAGTTAACTCTTTCCACATACCAAAATCCAAAAATTTAATATACTCAAACCATGATATCACTTAGTCCATATATCAATCATGAGCTCATTTCATTTTTTCATTATCCATTCATTATGTGCATATCATCTTCTTTAAAAAACATTTCAATCACTTTTTCATGGTAACCAGTACCATATAATTATTGAAAACAAATACATAAAATTCCACAATTCCATAAATGAGATTCCATGATACTATTTTGAAATCCCATTACATAAACACTTAATTATTACACAACATCATTTTCATACACAACATCACAAATAGTGATTGCATGAGACTTCCCTTTATCCTTTTCCTTAAGAGGTTTCTCACGTTGATCATCAATAACCCATGTATTAGGGAATTTATTAGCATAAAGCCCCATTTTCTTGTAATTGAAGCATTGAAGTGTTGGGGGAGCGTTCTCTGTAGTCTTTTCTCTATTCACATCATTAGCAACATTTTTCCCATTAATTTGAAAATCAACTGCTCGATGACCTTATTTTCCACACTTAAAACATTTTCTAGTACCTTTTAGGAAATATCCACCATGCTTCTTTCCCCACTTTGAACATAAAGAAACATTCATCTTCTTTTCACCATTGTTCTGAGATTTCTCCTTGAACTCCATATTTCGTTTCTTGTCAAAACCATGAGATGTATATGTAACAACAAATTCTAGTTCTACCTTGATAGCTCAACACACAATTTCTTTATAGCTACTTAAGTCTCTTATAGCTAATGCCCCTCGAAGACTTGGTTTTAAGCCACTGAAGAATTGATCAACTTTACTTTCAGGTTGGATGATAAAGCCAGATGCATACCTTGAAAGCCTTGTAAAATTCACCTCGTATATCCCAACATATTCATCATCTTTTTTCTTAAGCTTAAGGAACACATTTTCCATCTTTGTTCGAAGAATACGAGAGAAGTACTTATCGAAAAATAAGTTCTTGAACTCATCCAATTCCATGGATTCAATTTCACCTTGGGGCGTTGTGTTCTTAATTAGTGTCCACCACTGGTCTGCTTCACCTTCTAAATGATAAATAGCCAGAATTACATTTTCATGTTCTGAACAGAGAAGAATGGAAAATATCTTTTCAATGGTACTGATCCATTGTGTAGCAAAAAGTGGATCAGAAGACCCACTGAAAGAAGGTAGACGTTGCCTCATGAAGGACTAAATAGAATATTGTTCCCTTCTCTACTCATTTGGAGGTCTAGAATGATTCATAGATTTTGTAAGTATAGCAATAATATTTTGTGCTACATCTCCCATAACAATGGTTTGTTCAGGAGGAAAATCATTGCATTGTCCATTACATTGATCAACACGGTTCCTTCGATTTCCAGCCATCGTCTAAAAGCCAAAAAGAATAGCGTGAGAGGAAACAATAATGCTAGGGAAAACAACATAATAAAGGGGGAGTACCTTAAATATCTAACATCTTAGGTTTAATTCTAAGATCATTACTATGATTCTAGGACTATAACCTATACTTATACTTAACCTTAGGGATATTCCTAGACATACCATAGAAATATCTCTAGGGATCTCACAAAAGTTTTCGCATCCTAGTTTCCAAAGGTTAACTAAACCTTTCCTCTGATACCAACTATAGAGACCCAGAGCTTGATGTACATGGACATTACATTACTTCTGTGGAATACTTAATACATAAAAAAACATACACACAAGGAACATAATAGTTTAGTGTCTTTGGAAAATCGGAACATAATCTTCTAATCGTGGTGAAAGATCTTCAACATCTCCCATAAAGATCTTCACCTTTTGTTTTCTTACCTAAAAACCTTTATTTATATCCTAGGAAAAAGAAAACATATAATGGGTGAGCTAAAATGCTCAGTAAGGGTAAGCATGGAGAAAATAAAACAAACCGTATACATTTGAACTTAAAATCATGACCATAGTGTTCAAACATGAAAATCTTGAGCAATGAGATAAAACATGAAAGTACATAAGGCATTGATCATAATGGAACATCAATCATGAAAAAATAGCATGGGAATAAAACTTGTAATTGTGGAAAAACATTAATCACATGATATGATTTCCATAGTAGCAAAGGCATTGCTACCAAGACCGTCTTAGTGGACAAGGTCCCTTACTGAACCGGGTTTACATGCCATTCCAGCCCTGTATTATTGAACCAGATTTATTTTTCATTCCAGCCATGTCTATCTCATGAGATATAAATCATTTCCCAATGAATTTTAGGGAGATATAGGTCCCACCCTTCTCATATTGAAATCATTCTTACATGGGCGACAAAATAATCATACATCATTCATAATAGCCCAACAAATAAAATGGGTTTCATAAACATCATCCTATCATAACACAATCCATATAAAAGAAATGGATATCTTTTAATTATAAGAAAAATTAAACCATGTAAATAATAGAGACATTATACCTAAAACATACACATATGAAATATTTTCATCTTAGATGGAAAATGGTTTTGATAAAACACTTGAAAAGAATTCTTGAGGAAAATATCCTTTCTTCTTCAAAATCATTTTCTTTTCACAAAATGCCATGAAAATTTAAAAGAAAAGGATTTTATTGAATATATTAATTAAATCTTGTAGATTAATCATATTTAAATTAAGGTTTTATGAAACTATAAAAATCTGTTCATGCCGTATAAATTTTAAAAAAACATTATCCTTGTACTTTTGTTGGAAAAGTCAAAAAAGTACCCAGTAACGTAAAAAAAAGAAATATTCCTTACATACAATGTTGTAAAAGTCAAAAATGGGTAAAAAGGAAACTAAAAATACATGAAACATTTTTTAGAAAACAGGGACATTGATGATAAATATAACCCCAGTAAATACTTACGAATAAACAATATCGGATAAGAATGAGATTGGAATAATTATCCCTTACATTAGGTTTGATATTCTTCGTATATATTCAAAACTCCTGTATAATGATTTAAATAATGTCATTGACTTATTACAGAATCAGATTCATTGTTATGATATGATATATGGTTTTCTTATGACTTTATATTACCCGTTCTTTTGTAAATCCCTTCTTAAAGCAACGTTTTGGGAAAAATCATCCTATTTATCGTACGTGTTTGGACTTGTTGTTCTTGATGTTATTATTACTTATATCATGATTTACTTACTTACAGAATGTAAATCATGATTTATATATCATATATATATTCATTATATATATCCATCATATACATGTATTTATAATAGTACATAACATATTGAGGTAAGAATGGAAATGCACCGTTCATGGAGACGGTAAGCCGTACGTACACATGAACGCTACTTTCATTTCTATTTATTATTTTAATGGAATTAAAACATAATGATACATAAGAATATTATAATTCCAGTATAATATCATATATAATATCATTTACTTCATCTTTTATACATCCCACATAAGGCATTAACAAATCACATCGCTTTGAGGGGGCGGTAGTCCGCACTTCCTCAATTGAGATTATCGTATTTACCAACTATGGAAACCATAATGGCTTGATATAATTAATAATTAAAGAAGAATAAGGAAATAATAAACATAATATATATCGTATATAAATACAGTGCCATCATAATGGCCACCATGAGAGGCGGTAGGAGAAAATCGAACAATCATCTTTTCATGAGGTGTTAGATTTCCATCCAGAGAGACATTATGTTCTTCACCCATTAGATGGAGGTGTGTGTAAGTGTAGTTCTAATACTTATAATAAGAACATATTAGTATTTTTAGGATATTTTTGTTATTAAAAAATAAAGGATTAAAAGAGTTTTGGGGTTGGAGAAGTAGAATAAAAGAAAATAACTTAAGAGAAACTATTACCTTTAATTTGGGTAACTTCCTTTGGTTTGAACCAAAAGGACTTCTTGAAACGCCTTCTACCTAATGTAATGATTATAGGGGGAGTAGAGGGATGTAGGGAGATTATTTGGGCAGAGTTTGGATGAGACAAAAGGCTTGAGAGGTGTGAGTAATTTCATAGAAGTGGTCTTCTTTTATAAGGCAGAGGAGGGGCTCTTTAGGAAAGTGTGAAAACATTATTTTATTATAAACATATCTTCGGTTTCAAGAGGTCCAAAACAAATTAATGTAAAATATAAGATGACTAATATTCGAAATAAAATCATCCAATAGGAATTGGACTGGTTTTGGATAATATTTTAATCATTATAATCTTATTTATTTAAATAATTTATTAATGAGGTAAATACTGCATCATTATTGTGTCATAAATAATTTAATTTATTTGATGTCTAAAAATTATAAAAAATATCAACATGTAAGAATTTTTTTAGCTTTCCAATGAATATTTATAGTTGAAAAGATAATTTATATATCCCCTTATAAAAATTAATTACTAAATGATTTTTGTTAAGCCCAATTTTGTCTTTACATTAAATTAATTAATCTAATGTGTCATTGTCTTTCATAAGTGGCTCCATGGGGTCCCAAAATAGACCAAAGGATTCCCATGGTCGGCCATTACTCATCCAATAAGGTTTGGACAAGTGTTAAGGTAATTTTTAATTATTATAATATTCTTTTAACATTTAATTACCCTATACTCTTTTAACCGTGGTAAATAAAAGTAAAAAGTTACTATTCACCAAAAATTATTTTTACCTATTTGAACCACATTCTACTCCGTGATATTAAACGTGTCTCTCAGATTTTCTAAATTCAACTCAAAGAAGCGGTAAAATTAAGTTTTATGAACAATTGCAAAAGCTCCTAGGAGGTGGGTAAAAGACGGTGAAAAGTTCAATACAATTTTTATAAATCTATAATTATTATAAACTGATTCCAATGAATTTCATTGAACTTATATATGTATTATGTATTTATTTTGACCTAAAATAAATTTAAATCAAATAAATGATTATTTAAATAAAAAGTCGGTTTTAACCAAAAACTCAATGTTTTCACTATTCATCAAAATTGAAGTTTTTCAGAAAAATACCAAAAATTCAGCCTAAGCTATATTTGATATTACGAATTCAAAAATGATGTCTATATTTGTATATTCAAATCATATAAGTGGCATTAATTAATTTTAAAAGTAATTCCCGTTATCAAAACAAATAGCGTGTTTTTAAGAAATAATAACTATCAAAAGATCATCACTTGTTTATGTCCAATTTCAAAGTGAAAATTTTTACAATGACCAACATTGGATTGAATGGTAAAAATATATTCTAATTAAACTTTAAAATCAATTAAAAAAATAATATAGCCATATAAATTATTGCGATGAAAAAGTTGTTTTTAATTAAAATATAGCGTGTTTTTACTATTCATCAAAATATGAAAGTTATCAGATAATTATGAAAAAAATTATCGAAATTAAATTTTTATATCCTTATTCCAAGGAAGAATTTTATTTTGTCAAATTAAACTTATAAGAATGTCAGAAACTAGATTTAAAGTGGGTGTGCCATCAAAAGGCGGCAAAACTGCATTTTTTGAAAAATACTTATTTTACCCGAAAAAATTATTTTGTTCTCATACCATGTTCTAGAAAATATGTAAGATGAATAATAATGTTATAGAATTAAAAATTTAGTTAATACTATTCATAATGGCTAGTCCATAATAATATTATAATAATATATTGTTGTTTAGTGAAACTTGGTATTGCGTACTACACACACTATCGAGGAAGGTCGCGATTGCATGTAATGCAAGCCAATTCAGGGTTCCGTATATTGCAAGACTCCTTTGCTGTTTCATATAAAAAAATCCAACCAAATTTCATTTATACACTGAATATATATATATATATACACTCAATGTTTCATAGAATAACTACTATCAAATGAAATTGAAATTGTGTATAACACTATCTAAGAATAGTGTTGCATATACTGCAAGCTAATACGGTGTTGCGTATAGAATAAGATAATCTTGGTGTAGCATAAAACACATGACATCAAATAAATTAAAAATAATACTGATCATAAAATCTTGGGGTGTTACAGTGGATATGTATAAGAATGTGAATTATTGTTCCTCTCAAAGTGCTCAGATGAATAATAATATTATAAAAAAGTAACAAGATGTTAAAACTAGAAAACATGATGTAATGTAGAAGAAATAAAGGTTTGTCGGCTATTTTTGGGGTATTTGGAAATTTGGGCATCAAACTGTTGACTTTTGAAATAATATGTTTATGCATGACAATTAAATAATGGTATAATTTAGAGAGATCCAATAATTTGTGAAGATAAATACTGTGGAATGGCAGCATAATTCGTAGCTAAAGAAGAATATTCATATCAAGGATATATCTGAGTGTTTTGAAAAAGTCTGTGATTATTGAGAAATAAGTGGTCACAATTAGGATGAGTAAAGGTATGTAACAATCACTCACAATGCATATGTTGATATTGAAGAGAGGTCACAACAAATGCAGAGGAAAATAATAAATGAATATAATCCTTCCTTGGGAGGTGAGAAGAAGAAGAATGTGAAGAAAGTTCTGAAGAATGATACATCCAAGATGAATGAGGATATAATTATTATACAATTAGAAATACAATTCTACTATGTCTGAAAAGGTCATATCATGGAATTTTGAAAATAGGTCAAAAAACCAATAATAGTGGAATAAAGATGAAGCATAAAAATAAATTAAACTCAGAAAGAAGTAACATGATTTATTTAGTGGATGATAATCAATATGAAAAACATGAAATTCAAGAGAGGGTTTCTAAAAAAATAGCCCTAATATTTCTAGATATTTGAGTGAAACATGCAAAATATATGGACATATTGCTGATAAATGCATGATATTTTTTCCAGGAAAAATAGAACAAGTGAAGAGAAAAAGTGAAGGACCGGTGGATTCTCATGATAAAAATGATACTATGAAGAAAAGGTCTATACAGAAGATGAAGTCTAAGAATATACCAAAAAAATGATTAATAATATGGGCAGAGTAGCTAAAATTTGACATAAAGTAATACCATGAACAAAATAATGAAATTGAATTGCTATCAAATGTGAAGAAGCCTTTTCATCAAAGAAGATTGTAGGGTTGAGATCAACTCTAAGCCTTGTTCCTCTAACTAAATATAATCGAATATCCACATTATTCCCATATATTTTGCGATTTTTTAAATGAAAGTAATTGAAGGTGAAGAATATATTTAGGGGGAGACCTTAATTAATAAAATCTTCTAATATATTAAATCTAGAAAGATATACATCATCGAATATTATTGGAATCATGATATTTATTTTCAACATCTTAAATAATATTAGAAATTTCTTGGAGTTTATTCTTGTATAATTACTATCATGTTGAATATGTTTTTAATGCATCTATTAAGGTGGAACACAAAAGAACATATATTTATATTTCTATGTCAATTAATGTCATATGAATATCAGAAGTTCCAGTGAGGTTTGAGTTTGATAATTCTAAAATTTTCAAGATATTTTACCTTTTCACCATGAAGGAATGTTGATGATATTCTCTCATTTTCACAATGAAAAAGATATTCCATGAAAAGGGACAAACTGATTTTTTTTATGATAAAATGAAAAATAATTTAAAAGGGTAAATAAATTCTTGCATTTGAATGTTTTTAATCTGTTTGCTGAGATGTATGAGGATATTTGTTGTAAATCATTTGAACAACCCCTGATATAAGGTATTAATGATTTATGTCACATGATATAAGTTCAATGATAACATTGATTTTAAATTTTATCACTCTCATTTTCTACATAAAGAATTGTTCCTGTAGATTTAGATTTGATTAATAATATATCTTTGCTATGCTAGTTGTGATTCCATCCTTCTCAGTAATTAATCGGACAATATGAGTCAGAATAGAAGAGGAAAATTTGAATTTTTGAAATGATAATTCTATCCCATGATTTTATCTTTCGATTTATTTCCAATATGGTGGATAACATGTCATTTATTTTTAATATGAATTATTAAAAAGAATAAAAATTTGGATATTGAAGTGATCAAATGATTTAGTGAAGTTGAAATTTTCGTCAATTAGTTAAGAAGATTAAATTTTAATGAGTTTTAAATTTAGAGATTGTGGAACTGGTCAGTAGTTCTAAAAACATGTGGAATATGTTTTTGAAACAATGTTTACAACATTAAATGAGTTTTTTTGTTTTTATCTTGAAAAAAAGATGCAATCATTTGGATTTGGTATTTGGAATTTGATAAGTTTTTCATGTATTTTTATTAAAAAAATTAAGCAATGTATGATCTAGGAATAAAAAACTCAACTCCTGCCTTATATGTGACATTTGGATGGTTGACCAAGACCAAGAGAATATTGTTAAACCAAGAAGTCAGGTATCACAGTTTGATTAGGAGTGTACCCATAGGGTTCCATTCATCGGTGGAACAACCACCATGTGAGAGGGGGGGGGGGTTAGGGGGGTCGGTGGGTACAACGATGAAGGTGGGAAGATGAGAATCTCTACAAGAACTGGTATGAGGTGTTTCTATAGAAGGGATATTGGAATTATGAAGTGGGTTTGATGCAATAAGTGTTACAAGGAAATGGGTAATTCCTTTCCATTTTTATGTGGGAACCGATTTTTTATCCTTAGATAAATCATGGTCGTCTGC
This sequence comes from Viscum album, assembly GCA_963277665.1. Taxonomy (NCBI): domain Eukaryota; kingdom Viridiplantae; phylum Streptophyta; class Magnoliopsida; order Santalales; family Viscaceae; genus Viscum; species Viscum album. The sequence continues at coordinate 819,995,033 of OY728125.1, read as the reverse complement.
TTAGTTTGATCATTTTATCGTGGCCGTCCAATCGCCTCAATATGTTTTTAAATGTAGGATCTTATTAGATGATAGTTTCTGGATGTTCGATCTTTCGGTGATCATCACAATGACATTGGATCCCATCAGAGCTCTTTCGTCTTCATCAGGAAGCTGTTGAGATCTTCTATTCATCAGAAGCTCTATGAAGATGACATCTGATTCTCAATCCATGTTACCCAATCTTCATTTGAGAGCACTCATGGTCTTATCATGATCAAAATAATTATGAAATATCATCTGAATTATATTATGTTGAAAAAACTATGTATTTTTGATGTGCATAAGATTGAGTTTTCCATGATGGTTTTTTAGTTCTTGCTAATGAGAAGGTTTACTCGATCAAGGTCATTGATTCTCGAAGGTTATGTGGTGATGATTGATGCCTATAAATACAAGAATAAATATCATTTTTGGTTGAGTTTTATCACACATAGTATATTTTCTTTGAGAGAGAAACCGTGATGTGAATTGCTCTAGTTTAGAAAGGATACTATGAAATTCAATTTTCACAAAGAAGAAGAGTTCCGCAATAACTCGATATTCCTCTAGCACACTTGAGGTGCTTCGTGAAGATTGAAATTCTAAAAATCCACTTTGGAGCTTGATATCCTTAATATATCTCCCTGGATTGTGTGATGACTATTTGATCCCATGATTTATACCTGTGTGGAGGTTTACATAAATTGATAGTAGATATCAGTTTTTTGTTGCAGACATGTATATATTTCTCTCAAAGTGAACATTCTGTTTTGTGTGAAGGGTTTTTGTGCATACCAGTTGGGCTAAGGAGTTGTGTGAATGGGAAATAAGAACATGCATGATACTCTTGCATTGAATATTGGGTGTGTGTGTGAATTTTTTGAGAATACACTTTGTGCAACATGTTTATATGTATTCTAGTTTGTATAGGAAAATTCAGTATATAATTAATGCACAATTCAATTTATTTGTGAAGATTCATATATTTAGATATAAGAGTGTGCATGGATAGTGTGACTTATTTATTTTGGTAAAGTAAAATATGTGTATATCTGTCCATAAATTTGAGGAGTGGAGATGAAAAGTGAGGCAATACATGTGTGCATGCATGTGTCTGCTTATATAATCACTTGAATAAACAAGAAGACTTTTTTTATTTTATTAGACAATATACAATCAATAAATGTGTTTTCATGCTCATGAATTAATTAATGAACAATATGAGAAGGCCATGTAATCTTATAAGTACATGCATGAGGTTTAAATAGTGAACATGAAATTTACTTTTTATAAATACAGTGTTGTTTTTTGAGACTAAATGAGGGACAATAATTATTTTAGTGATTCAGAAGTATTTTATTATCCAAATATTCAGTGTTCAGTGAGTCTAGGTCTTTATTAGAAGATACAATTATTCCCCAAGTAGTTTTTATTGAGACAACTTACCATTTACAAGTGATCAGTATTAGTTTATCAAGAACAACATTAGTGCCAAGTTTCTATAATTGAACACGAGCCAGTTTGATACATAAATCTCATGTATGAATATTTTAAGATCACATTATTAGTGTATAAAATATTGTTTGAATCATGAATGTTAAGTATTCATTAAGACTTTGAATTAGTGGAAGTATCAATTGGGACTTCGGAGATGGGTGGTGGGATGTTGGTAACACTATGGATGTAGTATAAGGATCCTCCTAAGTGAATCATGATTCACTAGTGTAGGTGGGAACTTTTAAACTCATGTGGGACTCTAGAGTGGAACACTATGGGACTCAGTGTTTATGAAAATGAGAATTTACGTGGATGTAACCATCTAAATATAGTGAAAATTTTATATCCAGGGGTGATTACCGATTACATCACGAACATAGGTCTTAGTACCGAACAATGTAAAAATATTGTGTGTTTTGTTTCATTTACATTATGCATTGCATAAATTATCCACTAATCCAAAAAATTTATAGAGGTTTGAAAGGGTTTATAAAAGAAAAGAATTTAGTAAAAACATGTCACACCTAATTCACACCCCCTCTTAGTGTGACTACAATGTCCTTAGACACTTCAAAGAAGACTTTGTTACCCAAATATTCTTGTGTCCATAAATGTTTGTAATTAAATATTTAGGAAACCATAATTTCATAACATATTTCATATAATCATATTTTAAAAATTTAAAAATAAAACTTTATTGGGTCTATATGGATAAAAACTAGTTTAAGAATTCACAGAATTGGAACTATGAATAAAATGGCTTTTTAACAATTCTCCCTTGTCAAAGTTGATACCCCATATTATTTGTGTACATTGTAGTAGACTTATTTCTAATAATTTTAGTAACAATATTTCTCTCATTGGTGAATATTTGAAGATATTTCATCAGTTTCTCATTAGACAACTTTAATTCATCGATATCCTTTAACATTTGATCATTTTTCTATTTTTTATTACTAATATTAGATTTAAAACAATTGGTTATAGAATTATATTTATTTTGAATTTTTATATTTATCCATATGTTCATTGAATGTATCTTTTTGTATGTTACAGTACTTGAACATCTCTTCACTAGAAAATTTGATAATTTATTTCAACTCTATAATTATTATAAATATGTATGTGAGAATAAAGAAAAAACATCAATTACCTCAGATGTGTTTTTCAAAGAGAACATGTTTTAACTATAATTCTTATCCACTTAGGTTATGTTTGAGTCACACAAGATATATTCTAAAGAAATCCAAGTTTCTTATATTTCATTACTATATCCATTATCCTTATCGTCATACTTTTTTTATTTCATCTTAGGACAATCAAATTTTACATTCCCTTTCCTCTTACACACATAGAAAATTATTTCATTTGAAGCATCATCCTTATTAAAATATTTATTCAGTTTAATCTATTAGAATATTTTACTATATATCGTTGTTTCTAATAATAATTCTTCTAATTGTATTTTTTGAATAATTTGGCTAGATGGGCCATTTCTTCATCACTGTTAGTATGCTATTCTTCATCACTACAATAATCTTGAATTTTATTCTTTTTATTTGATGTAATTCACATTGTCCTTCAATTACATTCCACATATCAAGACACCTGCTATCAATCTGTATTTTTATTTTAATTTCCCAATGAGCATAGTTACTGACATTAAATTAAGGTGGTCTTTTGTAGTATATCCCTATTTTCATTTATATTCAAAGAAATAAATTTAGAAATATTATAAATTTTATATCTTTAAAATATAACTAAATCATATTTGAAAGATATTTAAAAAATCAATTAGTGTTGTCTTTTGGTTTGACTAAGTAAATCAAGAGGGTGTGAGGATGAATTTAGTTCCCAATTTAATTTTTATTAACAAGAACCCCGAGTTAAAATAAATTAACCTAGTTAATCAAAATATTATTTTAATATATGTTTTATATTTGAAAATATTTCTCAAATAATGATAAGGGATCAATTAAAATAATTTTTAAAATTACTTTAACATTGGAAATCTATATACATAAAAAATATGTATATAAACACTAGTTAAGACTATTTTTCAAATTACAAGTTTTTATTATATATTTTAAAAAATGTTGTATAATATTTGAAATAAAGAAAAAAAAACACAAAAACACAATGGATTAAAGAAGTGGTTCAATATCAAACTGAGTCCTAACCCCCTCCACTTGGGAATCACCTGTAATGAACCAATATTTTTTTAAAGGAAATTAATTTCTTATAAATATGTAATAATCACATGAAATCACAATATAATTTAATACTAAGTGCTATGTGACCCTTAAAACATATGTTTTTCACTTTTGTGATGTGAATTTAAAAAATACAACATACATAGTTGTGATCAGTTTGTTATTTACAGTCCAGTAAGGAAAAATCAATTTTTGGTGAATAGTAACCTGCCCTTATGAATAGTAACATACCCTTATGAATAGTGATATAACCTAATGAATATTAACCTTACTTATGATAGTATATAAATAATATTCAAGAGTAAGTATGATATATCTATGCTTTAAAATAAGAAAAAAAATATTTTAAATCTCTTGTTTTTAGAATAAATTATGATTTAATTAAATATTAAATCAATAATATTTTGAAAATTATTTTGGAAAAATGGACTTCATTTTTTGATTCAACATGTTGAAAAATTGTTGGGGTAAATTTTTGGGACTTTTCTGATATACTTGATTTTTTGATGAATAGTGACATACCATAAATTGAAAAATTAAGATAAATACACTAATTATAGTGTCATGTGTGATGTTATCCTGATGTAAGCCTACTTCATTCGGGATCACATGATAAAATTACTATTCTTGGTCATGGAATACTCACTATTCCTTGTCTTCAGGAGATATTATAAATTAATGAATTTTATATTAAGAAATCCCCTCTCTCCTCCACTATAAAACCCCCTCTCACTCCCTCTCCTCTTCACTCCTCTAAAGCCTTGTGACTTCTCAAAATTCTGTCCAAATACCCTCCCAACCTCGTATCCCACATCTAGAAAGCTTTGGTCTCAAAAAAAGACCAAAACCTCTCCCTTAAGGAGGTTCTCAAGGATGTTTGGTTCAAGAGGTAGATTCCTCTTTTCAATTCTTTGTCTTTCCTTTCATGTTCATTTGTTTTATTTTTCTATTACCTCTCCTTGTCCAAATTTTGTGATGACTCCAGTACCTTATATGTACTGGAATTTTGTTCTGATAGTGGAACAAGTTATCATCATCTCAACCTTTTTACCTTCTTTTATATTTGTAGTAAGAACACCATCTGAGATGTGTCAATTTTACACATTCACGGATGATGGAATTTCAATTTTTATTATCATACTCAATTATGATCATGATACCATTATTGTTATGGTTGAAACAGATTCTTATATACAATATAACCTATTTAAGATTCTGTAATCCCCATGAACAAATGGTATTAATTTATAAAGAAAATGAGTTCTTTGAAATCAAAACCCACAAATTAACAAAAACAATTATCATTAATGTTCTATATGATAATTAATCCACTTTCCATGTAAACAAGTTATATAAATGACCAATAACACCTATTTATGTTCATAAAAAATATATAGTTTCAATTCTAGAGATTTAAATTCATTCCACAAACATAAAAACAAGTGAACCGAAGATGAAAATAAAGTAAATGAACACTTTGAAGAGATGGAATTCGATACAATAACTTATCAATAAGAACATAAATGAACCAACTAGAATTATGTTAAAATAAATACATGTCTAATAGGTTATTAAATAAGTTATTAATAAGTATAATTTCATATTCCAGGAGCTTAAGTTTGAGAGAGGAATATGTTTGGAGTTAAGGTAAGGGTTTTTCCACCAAAACTTCCATTTTCATTCGGGTTACTTTAATTGTATAATTACCTCAATGAAATTATTATATATTCTTGTGCACTACCAATAAATTCGGTTTGGGTATTATATATATGTACACCAACCAGAATCCTTCATTATTTTATGGATAGTAACACGTTTTAAAAGGAACATTCCAAACTTATTTCAAAATACAAACCTGATTCAAGGGAATATCTCAACTTCTTACTTGTTTTCAAGGGTAACCTGTAATCTATTTTTAGTAACCATTATATTTATAAAATCACTCATTTTATTATGAAAATAATATCTTACTTCAAATTTGAATTTATACAAATATTTTTCCAAAAGAACTCTTCTTTTAAAATTAAATAGTATTAATCTAATGATTACTAAATGAGTTTATACGAGTATTTTCATTTGATTAAACACTCTCATGGTTTCTTATGTATTATTGGGTTTAATTATTTATGAAGTAATATACCATATTTTATTTAATGGTTTATGACTAAATCTATTGTGGATGACATATCCTAAACCCATTCTCTATATTACTCAGAATAGTTAGTGTTTATGTTTAATGATTGGGGAAAGTTAGTTACATTTCATATAATAGTTTCAATATGAATGTATATGTTGTTTATGTTTATCCCCGCTCATATGACGAATAACTTTGACATATTATGTGACTGGTGGGGCCCTCTATCATCCCTCGATGCATCGGTAGGTCTCATGAGACAAACTATGGTCTTGCGTGAGGCCTTGACAAAATGATTATTTCTGGTCCCAGCATGAGGTCTAGACGGTATGGTTATGATGTCTGACATTTTCACTTCCCTCATTATGATGATAGTATTTGAAGATCATGTGGTTATTCGACTATTAGAATACCCATGATTATGTTTTATTATGACATTATTTATTGAGCCCATATTTCTTCCATAATGTGTTCAAGTTCATTATTGAAGGCATGTGTTTTAAATTATTCACCATGTATGATGTTTATGCTATCTTCCGTTGTATTGATTACTCTTACTAGAATTTGAGATCACCTTTTCTTGTGTTTCATTTTTCTCAGGACATGAAGATGTAAATTATAAATGACATGCAAGAAAAATCTAGAAGGCCTGATGTTGCTAGTGGAATAATTTAGTGTCATTTTTTCCTTTACAAATGTAAAGTTGAACTTATGTATGTATCTTGTTTCCAATAATACTAAACTACTTGGTCCTTCAAGATTCATATTCCTAGTATTTATGCCAACATAATCAAATAATGCACCGACTTCGGGCAACTGGGGTTGGGTCCTTACAGTTGGTATTAGAGGAAGTTTTGTAGAAAATATGGAAACTAGATTTAGAAAACATAGATTAGGGAAGAGTCCCTAAGATAGTCTTCGAGGATAAAAATAAAATAATTTCCTGGTATTTTGGAAAGGAATAGATTATGTGGATCATTCAAGCAATACATCCCTGTCTGGAAACGAGCAGGTAGAGGTGGCTCTGGCACAGATATACCTAAGAGTGAATGCTCCAACAAAGAGTTTTGGGCTTGACATGGGGTATCCTGGTATATGACAACAGGCCTTGCTAGACTCTTGGTTATAACACTCCTAGGGTATATGTTTAAGATAATTCACATTTTCTTTACAATCCATTACGAAGGATTTAAATGTAAATTTTTTCCCTCAAAGATACCATGTTTATGATTAAGAGGTTAGCTCTGCGTAAAATTTCTATTTATGCTCAGTATTTTTCTACATTGAGAATATAAATTATGATTCATACCCTTATCTTGTGTATTCCATTATTTAGGAAATTCTCCTAGTGGACGGAATGGAAACCACACGAATGCAGGTGTCCCCTGTAGGGATTTTCCTTCGACGCAAGATAATGATGTTGGCTCTGGTGTTGTGACTGGTGCTGACCAACTCATAACTATACTGGGACTACTTACTCAGGTTATGAATAATAACCTTACCCGTATGGAGCATCCGAATCCACCATGTGGTGGGGCCATGATAGATCACTTTATGTGACAATAGCCTCTATCATTCAACGGCACTACAATCCTATTTGTAGTAGGGTAGTGGATATGTTTCCTTGAGAAGAAATTTCTCACTTTGGGATTTAATGAAAGAGAGAAGGTTTTCATGGAAATAAATCATCTAACGGGAGATACAGATCAGTGGTGGTCATTAATCCAAAACACGAATAAGGAGGAAGAAATATAAGAGATGTAATGGAGGTATTCTAAGGAAATCTTCTTAGAAAAATATTTCTCTTCTGAGCAGCGAGCAGATATAGAGAGACAATTATTGAATCTGAGGCAGAAGGAGGATGAAAACATTGCCAAGTATGAAGCCAAATTCATAGGGTTAGCAAGACAATAGGTGGACTATATACGAAATCCAAGAAGAAAAATAGATCGATTCATTGATGGCCTAAAGACATTCCTCCGATGGGAAATGGTATCTAAAAGTTTTTCATCATACAAGGATATAGTTTCATGTGATATCAAGATAGAAAAATAATTCTCTAAGTCTTGCAAGTTTAAGGGTAAGCAATAGAAGAAAATGCTACTGAAAGATCTGGGAAAGGAAACAATGTAATTGGTAAGAAGGGAAGAGTTGAATTTCCACCCTATGATAATTGTGGAAAGGAACACCTTGGTGCCTGCTTAAAGGGAAAAGGAGTATGCTTCAAATGTGGACAGAAGGGACATCTTGTTGGTGATTGTAAGAGAAAGGAGGAGGCTAATGATTTTCAATGCTATAACTATCGGGAGATGGGACACTATGCTAATGATGGTCCAAAGCGTCAAGGACACATGCCACAGGAAAGGCCAAGGGGGCAGGGACAATCTTATACGATCACGACTGCTGATAGACAAGTTTCTAATGATGTGGTGGTAGATACCTTAATCATTTACTCAAATTTATCCAATACGTTATATGATTTTTTATTATTTCATTCATTTATATCTTCCCATTTTTTAAAGAAAATTCGATATGTCCAATTTAATTTAATAAAGGAGTTATCAATCAAATCTCCCAGTGGATGTATCATTGCAAAAAAGGAATGTCGATTAGTCCCCCTCGTGACACATAAAATCACTTTAGTTGCTAACCTTATCATCATACCAATGATTTACTATGATATAATTCTTAGTATGGATTGGATATCAATTTATGATACAAAGATCTATTTCAAGAGAAAGGAAGTTGCAATCTTTTAGAATGGTGTAGAATCCCTTATCTTTAGAGTAAAAACCTATCCATCAGATTCTCATCTAGATCCACCCCCAGTAGCTCAAATAAATTCAATTATTGGAGAGGAAAATAATGAAATATCTATGGGTGAGGAAAAGAATGTTTGAATAGAAGATGTAACTATTGTGCAAGAATATATTGATGTCTTTCTAGAGGATTTACCTGGACATCCTCCTGAGTGGGAAGTTGAGTTTCCCATTGACTTAATTTATGGTTCTAGGCCCATATTAAAGGCCCCTTATAGAATGGCCACTGTGGAGTCAGTGGATCTAAAGAAACAACTAGAGGAACTGAGTGATAAAGGATTTATTTGACCTTGTGTTTCTCCACGGGGATCCAATGTCCTCTTTGTCAAGAAGAAAGATGGGTCCCTGAGGCTGTGCATTGATTACAGGGAAATCAATGATATTACAATAATGAATAAGTACCCTCTTCCACAAATTGATGATTTATTTGATCAACATCATGGATCCCAATATTTTTCAAAGATTGATCTACGATCTGGATATCATCAATTGCTTGTGAGAAAAGAAGACATTCCAAAAACAACTTTTCGAACCAGGTACGGGCATTATGAGTTTTCAGTAATGTCTTTTAGACTAACTAATGAACCATATGTGTTCATGGATCTCATGAACAGAGTCCTCAAGGAATATATTGATGAATTGGTATTGGTGTTTATTGATGATTTCCCGGTATATTCTAAAAGCCATGATGATCATGAAAATCACTTACGCACTATTCTGAAGACCCTGAGAAGGAATAAATTATATGGGAAGTTTAGAAAGTATGATTTTTGGCTCTAATTAGTTTCCTTTCTGGGCCACATTGTCTCTAAATATGTAATATCTGTAGATCCTACGTAGTCAAAGGATGTGTAAGAATGACCTACTCCAATGAACATAACTGAGGTTTGTAGATTTATTTGTTTTGGAGGTTATTATCAGTGTTTTGTTCAGAAGTTCTCCCATTTAGCCAACCCAATGACCACGCTCACATGAAAAAGAGTTAAGCCCATATGGAAAAAAGAATGTGAAGAATGATCTGATGAATTGAAGAGAAGGTAGTGAATTCTCCAATCCTAACCCTACCATCGGGGAATGATGGGTTTGTGATCTATAGCGATGCATCAAAGAAAGGACTTGGTTGTGTCCTTATGTAGAATGATCGAGCGATTGCCTATGAATCTAAGCAGCTAAAAATTCAGGAACATAACTATACATCTCTTTATCTTGAGTTAGCAATGGTTATCTTTGCTCTGAATATTTGGATACATTATCACTATGGAGAAAAATGCGAGATATATATTGATCATAAGAGTTTGAAGTATATATTCTCACAAAAAAAAAACTCAACCTGAGACAAAGGATGTCGATTGTACTAAAATTTTATGATTGCACAATAAAATAACACCAGGGGGAAGTAAAATAATGTAGCAGATTCTTTGAGTAGAAATGACCATTGAATTCTGAACAAGATGAGAGTTGAAAGGGATCCTATGTTCTTGGATCTAGTGAAGATAGATATGGGAATTATCATGGAGGGTATTACATAACTACCTTTTCAAATGGTTTCCCAAACTTGTTTACTAGAGAGGATAAATTTTTTTCCAATTTCTAATGTGGAGATTCAAAAGAAAATTAAATCTATAAATTATTGGAAGTTGACTGACATCGCATATGAAGGTGGATTTTTGAAATTCGAGAAGAGGCTTTGTTTTCCCGCTATTCTTGAGCTAAAGAGAGAACTTTTGGATGATGCTCATAACTCTAATTTCTCTATACATCCTGGTAGCACAAAGATGTATCAGGATCTCTAAGAAAACTTTTGTTGGGAAAATATGAAGAGGGAGATTTTTGAATATACATCAAAGTTCCTGGTATGTCAAAAAGTGAAGCCTGAGAGGAAAAAGTCTAAGGGGATGATGCAACCACTACCTATACCGTCATGGAAGTGGTAGAACATTACCATGAACTTTGTCACCAGACTCCCAAGGACATCTATAGGAAACAATAACATACAGGTCATTATGGATCATCTTACAAAGTCATATCACTTCATCAGGATTCGAGAAGACTTCTCCTTGGATCTAGATGAACAGATTTACATCAAAGAAGTGGAAAGGATGCATGGAGTACCACTATTTATTGTATCCGAACGTGATCTTAGATTCACCGCGAAGTTATGGAAAAGTCTCCAACATGATTTAAGCATTGAACTGAACTTCAGTATGGCCCATCATCCTCAAAACGATGGCCAATCTGAGCGAACTATTCAGACACTCGAAGACATGTTGAGAGCATGTTCTATGGAATTCAAAGGAGGATTGGTCCAACATATTCCCCTGGTTAAATTATCCTACCACAACAGTTTCCACTCGAGCATCTGAATGGAACCATATTATGAACTTTATGGGAAAAGGTGTAGAGCACTGGTGTGTTGGGATGAATTCGGTGAGCGAATGATGCTAGGACTTGAGTTGGTTGAAGAAATGGAGGAAAAGGTGAAAACCATTCAGCAACATACAAAGCATCCCAAAGTCGACAGAAGAGTTATGCAGATAACTGTCAGCGAGACTTTGAGTTCAATGATGGAGACCTGTTATATCTACACATATCTCCATAGAATAAGGTCATGCAGTTTGTGAAGAAAGGAAAGCTAAGTCCCAGGTATATTGGCCCCTTTGAGATCCTTGATCAAGTCGGAGCTTTGGCCTATCGATTGGTGCTTCCACCTACCTTGTGAAAAGTACATGATGTCTTTCATGTGTCCCTATTATGGAAGTATATACCAGACCCTTCACATGTACTCTCTTCAGACTTTGTACAGTTGGAGGATGATCTTTCCTATGAGGAGAAGCAAGTGGAAATCTTGGATCATAGAGACAATGTTCTACACAACAAGACTACTCATATGGTCAAGGTACTATGGAAAAACCCTATGTATGAAGAGGCAACTTGGTAACTAGAGGAATCAATGAAGGAAAAGTACCCCCACCTCTTCTTGGCCTAGATTGTAAAATGAAATTTTGAGGGAGAAATATTTTTAAGGAGGGGAGAATGTAACGACCCAATATTTTTTTAAGGAAATTACTTCCTTATAAATATGTCATAGTCACATGAAATCACAACATAATTAACAACTAAGTGCTATGTGACCCTTAAAACATAAGTTTGTCACTTTTGTGATGTGAATTTCAAAAATCCAACATACACAGTTGCATTCAGTAATTTATTTCGAGTCCAATAAGAAATACTTAATTTTTGGTAAATAGTAACATAACCTTATGAATAGTAACATTCCCTTATGAATAGTGATATACTCTAATGAATATTTACCTTATTTATGATAGTATATAAATAATATTCAAGTGTAAGTATGATATATCTATGCTTTAAAATTAGTAAAAAAATGTTTTAAAACTCTTGTTTTTAGAATAAATTATAATTTAATAAATATTAAATTAATAATATTTTAAAATTATTTTTTAAAAAATGGACTTTATTTTGGGATTCTAAATTTTGATAAATGGTTGGGGTAAATTTTTGGGATTTTTCTGATATACTTGAATTTTTGATGAATAGAGATGTACCTTAAATTGCAAAATTAAGACAAATACACTAATTTTAGAGTCATGTGTGATGTTCTGCTGATGTAAGCCCACTTGGTTCGGGATCACATGATAAAATTACTATTCTTGGTCATTTAATACTAACTATTACTTTTATTGAGGAGATAAAATAAATTGATTAATTTTAAATTAATAAATTCCCTCTCTCCACTATAAACACCCCCTCTCACTCCCTCTTCTTTTCACTCCTCCCAAGCCTTGTACCTTCTCCAAATTCAGTCCAAACACCCTCCCAACCTCCTATACCATTTTAAAAAATATTTGGTCTCATAAAAAGACCAAACCTCTCCCTTAATGATGCTCTCAATGAAGTTTGGTTCAAGATGTAAATTCCTCTTTTCAATTCTTTGTCAGTCCTTTCACGTTCATTTGTTTTCTTTTTATATTAACTCTCCTTATCCAAATTTTGGGATGACTCTAGTAACTTATATGTACTATAATTTTTTCATGATAGTGGAATAATTTATCATCATATCCCCCTTTACCTTCTTTTATACTAGTAATAAGAACACCATCTGAGATGTGTCAATTTTACACATTCCCAGACGATGGACGTTCTATTTCAATTATCATTATCAATTATGGTCCTGAAACAACTCTTGTTATGGTTGAACCAGATTATTATATATAATATATCCTTTTTAAGATTCTATAGTACCTCTGAACAAATGGTATTAAGTTATAATGAAAAATGAGTTCATTGTAATAAAAACCCACAAATTAACCGAATCAATTATCATTGAAGTTCTATATGATAATTCATCCTCTTTCCATGTAACCAAGTTTTATAAATGACCAATAAAACCTATTTATTTTCATAAATAATGTATAATTTCAATTCTGGTGATTTAAATTCATTGCACATACTTAAAAACAAGTGAACCGAAGAGGAAAATAAAGAAAATGAACACTCCGAACCGACGAAATTCGATACAATAACTTATCAATAAGAATATAAATGAACTAACCAGAATTATGATAAAATAAATACATGTCTAATAGGTTGTTAAATAAGTTATTAATATTAAAAAATTCATATTCTAAGAGGTTAAGTTTGAGAGTGGAACACGGTCTAAGTTAAGGTAAGCGGTTTTCTGCCCGAACACCCATTTTCATTCGGGTTACTTTCATTGTCTAATTACCTCAATGAAATTATTATCTATTTGTTGACCTCACCTGTTTTGATAATCTCAATAATGTATTCATATGTGTTGAAAATCCCAATTATGTTTTCATTCTCTTTGATAATTTTTAAGTATCATTGCTCTATACTTTAATTCTTTCAAATCTGTGATCAAACCAACAATAATCATTAAAATAGTCTTTGGAATATGTTAATCCTCATTTATCCATGTTCATAAAAGTTATAAATTGATTATAACACAATCGGATGTGTTCTGCATAAAACAGATAAGTAATCTGCCTATAGCTACTGATAAAGAGCTACCGGTACCCAGTCTACCGATAGACTTAGTCTACCGACAGACAAGTCACCGATATACTTAACACAGAGCTACCGATGTTCTTATAAGTGTAAGCTACTGACTTACAGACAGCTACCGATACAATCATAGAGCTACCGATACAGCTACCGATACAAATATAGAGCTACCGGTGTAAGTATAAATAGCTACTGATGGAATAAGAGTCACCGATAGACGAAGCTACTGACAGACTCATAGCTACCGATACCGACGCATGGAGCTACCGACGAATGGAGCTACCGACACATGGAGCTACCGACGCATGGAGCTACCGACGCATGGAGCTACCGACGCATGGAGCTACCGACGCATGGAGCTACCGATAAACAAAGTCACCGATACAAGCATGTACCAACCGACGCATAGAGCCACCGATAGAGTCAAAGCAACTAATGACATTGATCTACCGATGTCCAAGCTACCATTGCTGATTACCTACCGATCACTCGACTCACTGTTTGAATTTCTTTATTTCCTATCATTATTTAATCTATCTAACGGTCATATCATGTACATTTTAATGATTTGTCAAGTATCTGATAAAGGTTGTCGGATGTCAGGAACCCGTACCTCGTACCTGCAGAAAGGAAATCTTTCCTGTCCCCTGTTGCCCATGAGATAAATACGAGAAGAGAAGACTACGTTGCAAACCAATATACAACAGAACAAAAAAAAGATAAGCGTGTGGTGGATGGAATATACCAAAAACACAAGAACGAGAAGAATAAAGAAGCTCATAGACAATCAAGCATACTCGAGAAGTGTTCTGTGCATATAAGAAGAACACTGAAGAACTTCAACCACTACATTCTCACTGTCTGTGAACCTGGAGCATACGACACTCTGTTTCTCAAACAGAAATGAGAAGAGGACTCAGACTCACTTTTGATCGAATCCAAAGGAGTTCAGAGCTACACTGAAATCACCAGAACCATTTCTAAACTCTACATCTCTTGTTCTGTGATTTATTATTATACTTTTCAAGCAGTGTGTGTTATCTACTTTATCTAACACATACACTGTCTCCTGTACTCAAACTAGAGGATTTGTAAATCCTTACCAAATTCTTGCATTCTTTCTGTCCCACGAATAACAGTGGTAGAGGTCGTGTGTGACCTGGATAGCTGGTTGCTGTTGTACTGTTTCCCACGAAGAACAGTGGTAGAGGTCTTGGACCTAGACAGTTGCAAACTGTTGAACCCCGATCCAGGGTGTGGATCATTTTTATATAAACTTTTGAGAGGACTAAGTCTCGGCTTGAGAATGAACCTCTTGGTTACATTTGTTGTGCCATCTCTTTCAAAGTTTTATTCCGCTGATAATCACTTTAAAACTAATACTGTTTTTAAAGTTACTTTGATAATTAAATTAGCAAGTGTTTATGTTAAGTGTAGATTAGTAAGTTAGTTTCAAAAGATAATCACACACTCCTGTGTTGATTAACTGGGAATTAATCAATCCCTTGGGAATCTAACAGAACCTCTACTTTAATATAAATTCACTACAGTTTAATTTATTATTTTATTTGGGGGTCTTTAAGACAGTGTTTTTAAATACAGAAATTTTAATTGGTACTCAATTCACCCCCCTCTTGAGTAAACCACTCCGACCAACACATGGTATCAGAGGATTGAAAATACTTTCTAAACATACTCTTCTTTTGAACTGTGATTGTAGTTGTATTTTAAAGTTCTTAAAATTTATGTTATATCTAAATTTTTATCTCTTTAAAATTTTCTCATCATGGACAATAGACTTGAGGGTGCTGCTACTAACTGGCCACCTTTCTTCAATGGAACTAATTATGCTCAGTGGAAACTGAAAATGAAAATTCATCTAGAAAGCATAGGTTTTGATATTTGGACTGCTATTGAATCAGAATACAAAATTCCCACTACTGCTAGATCTACTTGGGATGAACCTATAAAGACTGCTTACAATAACAACTGTAAAGCTATGAATGCCTTGTACTGTGCTCTAGGTGATGAAGAGTTTAATAGAATTTCTTCTTGTAAAACTGCATATGAAATTTGGGATACCTTAGCTATTTCTCATGAAGGAACAACGAATGTTAAAGAAATGAGATTGAACACTTATACTATCAAGTATGATAATTTTAAAATGAAGCCTGACGAACCCATTTCTGACATGTATCTCAAGTTCAATGAAATTGTCAATACAATGATCTCGCTGGGAAAGGATGTCTCATCGAAGGAACAAATTATGAGAATTTTGAGATGTCTACCTGATAGATGGAGAGGCACATCTGTCTCAATCAGAGAATCATGTGACATTGCTGCTCTACCTGTCAAGGAACTAATTGGCAAGCTGATGATGTATGAAGAAGAGCTTAAAGTGAATAAAGAGGAAGAAAATGAACCTCCAAGAAAGTCTGTCGCTTTCAAATCTTCAACTTCAAATAATAAGGAAAAAGAAAAGCTTCAAGCTGTAGTTGAAAGTTCAAGCTGTGAAGACAGTGAAAGTGATTCTGACAGTGATGCTGAGATGGCTCACATTGCTAGAAGATTTAAGAAATTTTATAGGAAAAAAAAGTTCTTCAGAAAAAAAAATTATAAGGGTAAGTATGATCACCAAGGTAAATGGAAAAGGATTGGAAGAAGAATGACAAATCAGATGATGTTGTCTGTTATGAGTGCAAGAGAAAAGGACACATTAAAGCCGACTGTCCAAAGCTGAAGTATAAAACGAAATATGAATATAAGGACAATAAGTTTAAGAAAGACATGAAGGATACTTGGAGTTCTTCTGAGGATAGCTCTACTGAATCTTAAAGCTCTAAAACTGAACACAAAAATAAGGCAAATATGTGCTTTACGACAAACACTTCTCAAGTAACTGCTGAAACTCCTGGTTTAAATTATTACTCTGGAGATAATGCAGAATCTGATTCTGATTCTGGAAAAATGTCTAAAAATGAATTTTTTGAGTACTGTGATATGCTGGAAGAGACATGTAATGAACTTAAGGATAAATACAAGTCATTAAAGAAATAGCATGCTCTCACCACTACAGTTAAAACCGAACTCACTATTGAAAAAGAGAAAAATGCTCAACTGTTAAAAGAAAACACTGAACTGAAACTATCTAATTAGCAACTCAAGAAAGACTTAGAGAAGTTCATCAATGGAAAAAATACACTAACACAGATGCTAGGAAATCAAATGGCACCTAAATATACTACTGGTATAGGATACCAACCTGGACAAAGGAAAATTGCCAAAACTAGATTCATTTCTAAATCTGGACAGAATGAAGGTAATTCTGGAACTTCATATGCTTAAACCAGTTATATACATAGCTATGGATCTAATAAAGTTTATCTTTCAAAGCATGTCAATTCTACAAATTATATGAGACCCATTAGACAAATATGGGTACCTAAAGTGTTATTGGCTAACCTGTCTGGACCCAAGAAAATCTGGGTACCAAAATCATCTCCCATATGAATCTGTTTTGTAGGGAACTTTCTTAAAGAGCTCCTGTAAAGAGACCTGGTATTTGGACAGTGGATGTTCAAGACATATGTCAGGAGACTTCTCTTGTTTTAAGAGTTTAATAAAAGTTGATGGAGGCTTTGTCACCTTTGGTGATAATTCAAGAGAAAAAATCATCGGCCTAGGCCAGATTGGTAACACTGATTCAATTTTTATTTCTAAAGTTTTATTTGTTGATGGCCTTAAATACAATTTATTAAGTATTTCTCAGTTATGTGATGATGGTTTTCATGTTAAATTTGAAAATTATTCCTGCAAAGTTTTTAATTCTAAGAATGTTTTGGTATTTTCTGCCTTAAGAAATGAAAATGTTTATGTTGTTAATCTGAATTCTTTAGCTAAGCAGAATATTACTTGTTTGAATGCTTTTCATAATGAATCTTGGCTATGGCACATAAGATTGGGACATTGCAACACTCACTCACTTAGAAAACTCTCTAGAAAAAATCTAGTTAGAGACCTACCTAAATTAGAATTCCCAAATGATAGAGTGTGTAACCCCTGTCAAAAGGGAAAACAACACAAAGTTTCTTCTAAATCAAAGAAAGAAGTTTCGACTTCTCAACCACTTGAATTGGTTCACATGGATTTGTTTGGACCATCAAGAGTTTCTAGTTTAAATGGGAAGCACTATGTTTATGTTCTTATAGATGATTTTTCTAGATATACTTGGGTATATTTTCTAGCTCACAAAAGTGAATCCTGTTCTTCTTTTGTTAAATACTCTAAATCTGTAGAGAACCTTAGTGGACTTAAGATCAAAACATTGAGAAGTGATCATGGTCGTGAGTTTGAAAATCAAGATTTTGAATCTTATTTCTCACACAACGGCTATACTCATAACTTTTCTGCCCCTAGAACACCCCAATAGAATGGTGTAGTAGAAAGAAGAAACCAAACCCTTCAAGAAATTTCTAGAACCATGCTCAATGAATATGACCTGCCTATTTATTTTTGGGCTGAAGCTATAAATACAGCTTGTTATGTCATTAATAGAGTCTTAATCAGACCTCTTCTTAAGAAAACCCCTTATGAATTGTGGAACAATAGAAAGCCTAAGGTTAATTACTTTAAAGTTTTTGGTTGCAAAGTATTTATTCTGAATACTAAAGATAATCTGGATAAGTTTGCTTCCAAAAGTGATGAAGGAATTTTTCTGGGTTACTCTATTTCAAGTAAAGCCTATAGAGTATTCAATAAGAAAACTAAATGTGTGGAAGAATCTGTTCACATCAAGTTTGATGAAACTGATCCACATGAGCCTAAATCCTCTCTTGAGAATCTTGAAGAAGATTTGTCTATTCTGGACCTTAATGATAAATCTAAATAACCTGTTATAAAAGCATCCAGTTCTGGACTTTCTCCAGAATCTTCTTCTGTTGAACCCGAACCTATAGATGAACCTGAAATTTCTAGTCCAACCTTTACCAGATCAACAAGGATTCTTAAAGAATCATCCTTTAGAAGCTGTTGTTGGTAATCTTGATAGAGGAACACAAACTAGAGCTTCTCTAAGAAACCAGGTTGAACATCAAGCTTTTCTTTCCCATCTAGAACCCAAAAATATCAATGATGCTATCAATGATGAATTCTGGGTAATAGCTATGCAGGAAGAATTAAATCAGTTTGAAAGAAACAAAGTCTGGGAATTAGTTGACAGACCTAAGGACACTTTGACAATAGGCACAAAATGGGTTTTTAGAAATAAAGTAAATGAATCTGGAAATATAGTTAGAAACAAAGCTAGACTAGTTGCACAAGGATATAGTCAAGAAGAAGGTATAGACTATGAAGAAACTTTTGCACCTGTAGCTAGACTAGAAGCCACCAGGATCTTACTTGCATATGCTGCACATCATGATTTCAAGTTATATCAAATGGATGTGAAAAGTGCATTTCTAAATGGTTTTATAATTGAAGATGTTTTTGTAGAACAACCACCTGGATTTACTAACCCCCATTTTCCAAATCAAGTTTTTAAACTTTCTAAAGCTTTGTATGGTTTAAAACAAGCTCCAAGAGCTTGGTATGATAGACTTAGCAATTTCCCTATCTCAAATGGTTTTACTAAAGGGATTTCTGATCCAACTCTTTTCATTAAAAGAATTTCTAAAGATGTTTTAGTTGTACAAATATATGTTGATGATATTATTTTTGGATCTTCTAAACACTCTTTATGTACTGATTTTTCAAAAAGTATGCAAAATGAATTTGAAATGAGCTTAATGGGAGAGCTTAAGTACTTTCTTGGATTTCAAGTATTTCAAAATGAAAATGGTATTATTTTGAATCAAAGTAAATATACAAACGATCTTTTAAAACGTTTTGGTCTGGATAGTATCAAGGAAAGTGAAACTCCTATGAGTACTACCTGTAAATTGGACACAGATGAAACTGGGAAACTAGTTGATCAAACAAATTACAGAGGTATGATTGGTAGTTTACTTTATCTTACTTCTAGTCGACCTGATATTATGTTTAGTGTGTGTATGTGTGCTAGATTTCAAGCTAATCCAAAAGAATCTCATTTTCTTGCTGTTAAAAGAATTTTTAAATATCTCAAACACACGGTTAACTTAGGTTTGTTTTACCCAAAAGGACAATCCTTTGAGTTAATGAGTTATTCAGATGCTGACTTTGCTGGTTGTAAGTTAGATAGAAAAATCACATCAGGAACATGTCATTTGCTTGGAAAATCTTTAGTTTCTTGGTGTAGTAAGAAACAGAACTCAGTTTCATTATCTACTGCCGAAGCAGAATATATAACTGCTGGTAGTTGCTGTGCACAAATTCTGTGGATGAAACACACTCTTTTGGACTATGGATATGTTTTTAAACATGTTTCAATCAAATGTGATAACACCAGTGCAATAAACATCTCTAACAATCCTGTATCTCATTCTAGAACCAACCACATAGATGTAAGACACCATTTCCTAAGAGATAACTATCAAAAAGGTGATATTTCTCTTGAATTTATTGGCACTGAACATCAATTGGATGATATTTTCACTAAACCTTTAAGTTCGGATAGGCTAAGTTACATAAGACATCAATTGGGAATGTTTAATCACAACCGATGTGAAAATCCTCACTGATGTGAAATTCTCACCGATGTTGAAAATTCTCACCGATGTTTAAAATTCTCACCGATGTGAAATTCTCACTGATGTGAAATTCTCACCGATGTGAAATTCTCACCGATGTGAAAATCCTCACCGATGTAAAATCCTCACCGATGTACAATTCTCACCGATTTGTTTTTCTCACCGATGATTAACTCACACCGATGTAATGTTTTAAAACATCTGTCTGCCGCCAAGAATACGAATCGTTTTATTTTATTTTATCTTACTCTATTTTAGTCATTTATTTGGAATTCCTAAATGATAAAACTAAGTCTAAGCCACTTCTTACCTCACCGAGCTCAAAATCTCTCACCTTCGAACCTTAGCTCCCAAATCGACCAAGAACCCTAAACCCGCGATGGAAAAAACTAAGCTTCCTACCGTCAGAGATGAATGTGTAGAACCAAACGCTAAGAAGAAGAAGACACAGCATAAAGCCTGTGTTAGTGAAGTCAGAACTAGATCAAGAAGGCGACCAGTGAATCCTCACTTGCAGAATAGAGACATAGTAATCGAGAAGAAACTGTGTGTGGAATGGCTACTGCCTAGCAAATCGTTAGTACTTGAGATTCTGGAGGACCAGAAATGGGTGGATTGTTTCTCGAATAACAATGGCCCATACTACCCGAAGTTGGTAAAATAGTTCTACGAGTTTGTAACCTTCAAGAAATCTGAAAATGAGAATCGGGTAAGCTCTTTTTTAAATGGAAAAGAGATGTCTTTTTCTTCAATAGAGTGGGCTGAGTGTTTAAAAGTACCACATGAATGTGTCTCTGGGTATGTATCAAGAGAAATACCACATAGCAGTGACTTGTTTGATTATGAAACCGCCTTACAAGAGCTGACTGGTAATGGGAATCAAAGGCAAGTGGTTGCTGCTGAAATGGATGGAGAGAATCGACTGCTCTTCAAGTTTGTTCAGCATGTGTTGATACTGAGGTGAGGAGATTTTGCAAATCTGAGATATCAAGATATCTATCTTCTTCATTTGCTAAGACATGGTGTGAAAATCAATCTGTGCAGATTGTTGATGCTTCAAATGGAAGACATGATTAGACCAAAGTCAAAGACTAATGACTTATTCTTTGCCAAGCTGATTTCAGTAATGATAAAAGTGAAAGGAATAGCTGAGTCTCAGGATGAGACAGTTGTAGTCAGGAACAATTTCTGCATCACCTCGACTGTTTGTAAGTACATGAAAATTAACTGGAACCCATGGAAGGGAGAATGGGTCAGTGATGATCAGAAGATATATGATAGGTTTAATCCTGTGGATCATCCCTCAAGACCAAAGGAAATGAGAGATCCGAGTCTGAGACCTGATGAAGAGGAACCTGTTTATAGTAGTGAAACAGAAGAAGAAACAGAAGAAGAAGAAGAAACTCCTATGGATGTTGGAGGAGATCCAGACTTTCCCCCAAGTCCTGTTGCAGAATTGGTTTATTCTAGGAAAGGAAAGGTAGAGGAAATTTTGTCTACTTATGAGGAAGACCAGTCTGTGCCTCACCAAGAAGAAGAGGAAAAGGAGAATGTATCTGAATCGTCTTCTTCTGGTAGGTTAAGTATGAGTCCTTTGATTGGAAGCTCAGCTATGCCTGCTGCTGAAGTAGAAAAAGATACAGAAGAAGCTGTACCTGTATCAGAAGATCTTCTAGATGCTGCACCGATGGAACTTGTAGTAGAAGATTCTGATGAAGAGAATCCAGCACTGAATGCTGTTGTGATACATGAGAATGTACCCATTGAGGGGGAGCATCAATATGTTCTTGGAAATGTTACAGTAGCTGTTGATTTTGGAGACTGGGTAGAAGACCCAGGGTTTATAGTCTGTGGATTGGATTATCCGGATTCTGATAATGAGATGTCTATGAATAGACCGAAGACCAATTATGATCTTGATTCTGAGTTTTTTCCCGATAATGTGGTCAGATTTCATGATCTGAATAAGCTGAAAGAGGACCTCAAAACCAGTTTTGTTGAAGAAGTAAAGTTAATGGAAACCTCCCTTGCATCTTCAATTCAATCACTAATGACTGATTCTGTAGTTAGTTTGGCCTCATCAAGGGGATCTGCTGCAGTTGTCTCAAATGATTTTGTCTCTAAATCTGATCTTGAATCCATGAAGAATGAGCTGAAAGAATCATTCAGTGTATCAGTTGCTGAGATGAAGCAAAGCTTTAATGAAGAAATGAAAATGTCAGAGAGATCCTTCGAGCTATCTCTGGCTTGTAATTTATCTTCTTTTATGTCTGAGCTTATGGAATAAGTGAAAGAGTGCCAGACTCAGTTTTCTAGAATCGAAGCAGTTCTTGAAGCTCTCAAGACATCAGTTTCTGCTTTGGATTCTTATATGAGCTCCAAGTCTCAAGCTGAAAAGGACCTAGCTTATGTGAAGAGTGTAGTAAGCCAGTTTGTCTCGGTGTTTGAAAGTTTCAAGACCTCAGTGAAGGATCACGTTCAATTACAAGACTCTCAAGTTCAAAGCCTAATCAGTGGTTTGTCTAAGAGTTTCAAAGAAACTGTTTCCTTCTCTCTTGGCCCTCTCACATCCAAACTATCATTTGATATGATTCAAGTTCGAAAAATGTTGAAGGAGGAGATTGGTTCTATTTCAACCAGTGGCTCTGTGGAATCATCAGAGTTGAGCCGAGTGGTGCTTTCTATAAGAGTTCTGCTAGAGAAATCATGAAGATTGTTCAAGATTATATGAGAGAAGCCTCTGCCTCTCAGGAAGCCATAAAGAGAAAAGTGGACTACTACTTCACCAGAATTTTCACCAAGCATCAACTCGAACACCACTTCAAGCTGATGTTGGAAAACATGAAGCTACCACCAGTCACTCAAGTAATTAGAGAACAAGTAAGCAAGCTAAGAGACCTGACTCCTGACTTAGAGAAATTCATGGAGAACAAAGATGATTTCATCTCTGCTATGGAAAGAGGAGGAGGAATTATTATGGATTTTAGAAATTTGTTGCTGCCCTTCTTGCATGTTGATGCCAGACCAGTCATCATACCTCCTGCTTTGCCTGCTTCTGCCTCAGCTGCTTCTACAGTCCAGCTCACTCCTGCTCAAGCTATTCGAAGCCTCGCACCAATGATCACCCAAAGATCTTCAACCTACAGGCCTGACTCTGTGTCAGTGGCCCAGCCTCCTTTGACCTTTTCTGGCATTCCAAAACCTTCACCTGCATCCTCACCACCCGAGCCTTCTTCTGATCCCAAAGGAAAATCTCACGTGGAAGATGAGGATTGATCCAGTGGCCATGATTTTTGATAGGAATTCCTTTGTATTTGGTTCTGTACTTTCTGACTGCTCTAATACAGAAGAACTCTTTTTTTACTTCTCATGTTTTATTTGTCTCCTATATATTCTTTCCCACTTTTTGATTATCACAAAGGGGGAGAACACAATGAGAGAATGAGGGGGAGAACAAAATGAGAGAATGAAAAATATTTTCAATGGAGAAAAATAACCTTCTTTTCAATTTTATCTCTGATATTATTATGTTACTTTTTACCTTCGGTACCTTATGATTGTTACCTCTGATAACTTATGTCTATATCATACTACTTCTATTATCTCTGATGCTGTTTTCAATAAGAACATTGAATTTAATATTATACTCTTTACTATTATATTTTCACTATGTTAAATGCCCATATCATAAATTATGATTATCAAAAAGGGGGAGATTGTTGACCTCACCTGTTTTGATAATCTCAATCATGTATTCATATGTGTTGAAAATCCCAATTATGTTTTCATTCTCTATGATATTATTTAAGTATCATTGCTCTATACATTAATTCTTTCAAATCTGTGATCAAACCCACAATAATCTTTAAAATAGTCTTTGGAATATGTTAATCCTAATTTATCCATGTTCATACAAGTTATAAATTGATTCTAACACAATCGGATGTGTTCTGCATAAAACAGATAAGTAATCTGCCTATAGCTACTGATAAAGAGCTACCAGTACCCAGTCTACCGATAGACTTAGTCTACTGACAGACAAGTCACCGATATACTTAACACAGAGCTACCGATGTGCTTATAAGTGTAAGCTACTGACTTACATACAGCTAGCGATACAAACATAGAGCTACCGATACAGCTACCGATACAAATATAGAGCTACCGGTGTAAGTATAAATAGCTACCGATGGAATAAGAGTCACCGATAGACGAAGCTACTGACAAACTCATAGCTACCGATACCGACGCATGGAACTACCGACGCATGGAGCTACCGACGCATGGAGCTACCGACGCATGGAGCTACCGACGCATGGAGCTACCGACGCATGGAGCTACCGACGCATGGAGCTACCGACGCATGGAGCTACCGATGCATGGAGATACCGATAAACAAAGTCACCGATACAAGAATGTACCAACCGACGCATAGAGCCACCGATAGAGTCAAATAAACTAATGACATTGAGCTACCGATGTCCAAGATACCGATGCTGATTACCTACCGATCACTCGACTCACTGTTTGAATTTATTTATTTCCTATCTTTATTTAATCTATCTAACGGTCATATCATGTACATTTTAATGATTTGTCAAATATCTGATAAAGGTTGTCGGATGTCAGGAACCCGTACCTCGTACCTGCAGAAAGGAAATCTTTCTTGTCCCCTGTTGCCCGTGAGATAAGTACGAGAAGATAAGACTACGCTGCAAACCAATATACAACAGAACAAAAAAAAGAGAAGCGTGCGGTGGATGGAATATACCAAAAAAACAAGAACGAGAAGAATCAAGATGCTCATAGACAATCAAGCATACTCGAGAAGTGTTCTGTGCATATAAGAAGAACACTGAAGAACTTCAACCACTACATTCTCACTGTCTGTGAACCTGGAGCATATGACACTCTGTTTCTCAAACAGAAACGAGAAGAGGGCTCAGACTCACTTCTGATCGAATACAAAGGAGTTCAGAGCTACACTGAAATCACCAGAATCATTTCTAAACTCTGCATCTCTTGTTCTGTGATTTATTATTATACTTTTCAAGCAGTGTGTGTTATCTGCTGTATCTAACACATACACTGTCTCCTGTACTCAAACTGGTGGATTTTTAAATCCTTACCAAATTCTTGCATTCTTTCTGTCCCACGAATAACAGTGGTAGAGGTCGTGTGTGACCTGGACAGCTGGTTGCTGTTGTACTGTTTCCCATGAAGAACAGTGGTAGAGGTCTTGGACCTGGACAGTTGTAAACTGTTGAACCCCGATCCAGGGTGTGGATCATTTTTATATAAACTTTTGAGTGGACTAAGTCTCGGCTTGAGACTGAACCTCTTGGTTACATTTTTTGTGCCATCTCTTTCAAAGTTTTATTCCGCTGCTAATCACTTTAAAACTAATACTGTTTTTAAAGTTACTTTGATAATTAAATTAGCAAGTGTTTATGTTAAGTGTAGATTAGTAAGTTAGTTTCAAAAGATAATCACACACTCCTGTGTTGATTAACTGGGAATTAATCAATCACTTGAGAATCTAACAGAACCTCTACTTTAATATAAATTCACTACAGTTTAATTTATTATTTTATTTAGGGGTCTTTAAGACAGTGTTTTTAAATACAGAAATTTTAATTGGTACTCAATTCACCCCCCTCTTGAGTAAACCATTCCGACCAACACTATTCTAGTGTACTGCCAATAAATTCTATTTGGGTATTATATATATTTTCAACAACCATAATCCTTCCTTATTTTATGGATAGTTACACGTTTTAAAAGGATCTTTCAAAATTGATTTCAAAATTCAAACCCGATTCAAGGGAATGTATCAACTTCTTACCTATTTTCAAGGGTAACCTCTAATCTATTTTTGGTAACCATTATATTTATAAAATCAATAATTTTATTATGATAATAATATCTTACTTAACTTTTGGATTTATACAAATATTTTTCCAAAAGAACTCTTCTTTTAAAATTAAATAGTATTTATCTCATGATTGATAAATGAATTTATAAGAGTATTTTCATTCGATTCAACACACTTGCTGTTTTTTAGGTATTATTGGGTTTAATCATTTAGGAAGTCATCTACCATATTTTATTTAATGGATTATGACTAATTGTATTTTGAATGGGCTATCCTAATACCATTCTCTACCATACTCAGAATGGTTAGTGTTTATGTTTAATGATTGGGGTATGTTAGTTACATTTCATATGATAGTTTCAATATGAATGCATATGCTGTTTATTTTTATCCCCACTCATATGAGAAATTAATTGGACTTATTATGTGATGGGTGGGGCCCGCTATAGTAACTCTATGCATCGGTAGGTATCTTGAGACAAACTATGTTCTTGGCACAAGGCCTTAACAAAATGATTATTTATGGTCCTAGCACGAGGCCTGGACGGTATGGTTATGATGTCTGAGATATTCACTTCCCTCATTATGATGCTAGTATTTGAATTTCATGTAGTTATTCGACTAGTAGAATACCCATGATTATGTTTTATTATGGCATTATTTATTCAACTCATATTTCTTCCATAATGTGTTCAAGTTCATTATTAAAGTCATGTGTTTTAAATTATTCACAATGTATGATGTTTATGCTATCTTCCAATGTATTTCATACACTTACTGAGTGTTTGAGATCACCCTTTATTATGTTTTATTTTTTGGAGGACATAAAGAAGTAAATTATGAATGACATGCAAGCATAATCTAGGAGACATGATGTTTCTAGTGGAATAATTTAGTGTCATTTTTCCCTTCCATATGTAAATTTGAACTTATTTATGTATCTTGTTTCCAATAATACTAAACTAATTCATACTTCGGGATTCATATTCCTTGTATGTATGCCAATGTAATCAAATAAGTCACTGACTCTGGGGAAATGGGGTCGAGTCCTTACATCACTTGCTGCCACATAGATTATTAGAACCAATAATATGATCCAAAACCAAGATCAGGTATGCACACAATAACACAATATATCAAGTCTCAAAGCCTATTACACAATTATATGTGGGTAGAAAAGAAAAAAAACCTCATAGGGGGCTCTTATACAATTATTTGGTGTATACATTTAGAAAGGGTTGAGAGAATATGAATTATTCTTTAGATCAAGAACATGAGTCAATGTGTGGAAATAAAAAGAGAAAAATAATAACATTACTCAAAAGTAAATAAAAAAATATAGGGAGAAAGTAAAAGGATATATAATATTTTGTACATATCAGTCTGTAATGTTCATGGTTATCGATATTCGATGGGATTATGTTGGTGAGGAACTCAAAACTATTTCACGAAAAGTGCTCGATAATAGAGTATTGTGGATTATAATTTTATTTCTATAGGAACATATCTTGATCTTCTATATACTCAAATCATACATATTTGAATGTATTAGCATGTAATTGCTCACTATAATGGAATAGAATAAGATTTTTTATTTTTTCAAGAGGTATTCCAATGGAAATATAAAACTATTCAAGTTATAATACCCATTGATGAATAATTATAATGATTTTTTTGGATCCTCATACCGAACTTATTACTTTTCTTCAATGAATTTGTCCAATGCTCTATAAATTTTCATTTAATAAACCCACAATACAAACTAAAATAATGAAAACATCGAAATAATTTTATTAAAATGGAGTATAACTATAATTATAGTAAGGTTAACAGTATCCTGGACTAGTGGAAGTATAACTCGTGATAACATGATATGTGGTTTTACAAAAGAACTAGAGATTTAATATATGGAGGTAGAACATTTGAATGTAATAGAAACTGGATGATAGAACATGGATAATGGTAACACATTACTGAAGGTATAATAGATATGTTGGTAGAATGACAGATCATAGTATGGCTGTAGCGGTTGCAAGATTCTGGTAGTGGAAGGGATCTAATAGTAGCAAGAGCTAGTGATAACATGATTATAGAAGTGACATCTACCGATGAAAGCATAAAATAAATTATCGTGGAACACATATCTATATATCTAATCTATTATAATGCTATAATTCCATCATTAGTATATTCGAACAAACAACGACACATTTTTATACTTAAACATATTTTTAAAAAGATATACTATCAAAAATCATTAATATTACTAGAAACATAAAAATGATTTGTGAGAATTTAAACAATGTGGTTCTGACACTATCAATAGAATAGTTATTTGGTTATAGCTTAAAATATGAACAATAGACCATTTATTGGACATTCTTCCTTTTATTGTAAATATTTTTACCCCTATATTCTAAAATACATTAATATCACCATAATTGTGAAAAGGGATAAAAAAGTTAAAACAAGAATAAAAGGGTTAAATAATAATCCAAACATGGGGAAATTTTATTTTATTATACTATTTCAAGTCATAGTCATCATATATTCTAATATTATAAATTTGGATCCATTTCAATATGAATATTAAATTATATAAACTAAATAATTTTATAAATTTTAATAGTGCCACACCTCTTTTGTAAAATGGAAACTTCTATCCTATTTTATTCAAACATAAAAGACTTTTGGTTCAACCAAAACCTACCAATTTACCATTATATAATCCCTCCCCTCATTAAAGAGGTCTTTTTTTAGGAATAATACAAATATTAGAGAGCTTAAGGTGTATAGAATATGAATTTTTCTAAAGAAGAGGTATAACATTTAACAGAATGTTTTAATTTTATTTATTATTAAACCTCCATAAAATATTATTCAATATAAAAAATATATTTTATATAATAATATTTTATTATATTAATGCTATAACCTATATCCATAACATTTTCCAACAAATGGGAAAGAAAACTATCGTTTATGTGTATGCAGGACTATCACCTCACAAACTCATGTAATTCATTTTATATTATAACCTCTCATGGCTTGTTATAATTATGTATTTAATATATATATATATATATATATTATTTTAATGAAATATTTATCATTCATCAAATGAAATAATATCATATAAACCATTACCCTCCCAATCTTTGAAGAATGATAACATTGGTCGTGCATATGTGGGGATTACCACCTCCGTGAATCGATGCGATCCATTTTTCATCACCACATCACATGAATGATATGTATTATATCATCATCATCATCATCCTAATTAAATTTACTTAAGAATGTAAATAATTAACTAAAGTTTAATTCAAGAATATAAAGAATGTGGGGATGATTCAAACTCAAGGTAATAGACACATTTTCATAAAACTAGGTTTTAAATGTATTAAAGATTTATTTTCGAATTATTTTTCTTCCATATACAGATTCATAAAATCATTTTTACAATTTTATTTATATAGACATAAAGGAATCATAAATGTCATATTTTTGCCTATTTTTTTTCATTCAATGGGTTTAAAATGGAATATTTTTTACACATAATGGTTTGAATATCATTACCAAAGGAAAAAAATGTTTTATTCTAATATTTACAACATCAATGGTTTATCCCACCACCACAATCATTATTTTATATTTTTCTTCCATTTTATGACAACATGTTTTCTTTAATGAAAATTATTTTCCACTTATTTTTTGTATTTATGTTTTCAAAATGTGTTTTTAAAAGGAAAGTGTATTTCAATATCTGAATGTGTTTTTCATATGGGTTTAAAATAATTTTTCAATGGTTATATGATGAAAATGTTTAGGCATAAAATCTTTTACTAATGATATGGTACATGAGTATTATATATAATAAATGAGTGATCCTGATACATCCTATATGGTGGGATGGTGCCCATTGTAGCCCATGGATATGAGTGAGTCTGATATAATTTATATTAAACCATATATATTGTTCCTATCATGTTATCATGGACAAAGGTTCTATTTTTTTATTAACTTGAAGAAGTTAAAGGAGTTATATCATATAATGGGTAAATGTGATAAATGGTTATAGATGAATTTCCATGTGGGTAAATGGTTTGAAGGGGGGGTGAAATTGTTTAAAATAAGATTAAATATTGAACTAGCATATTGATGGATTTGAGTAATGATTTGAATGAAATAAACCTTGGTAATTTGATAAATTAAGAGGTTCATACTTATTTTTATTTTTGGTTAAAAATGTTATAGATGATTAAGCTTGTACTGAATTCTAAATTGTATGGATAAGATGTTGGTATGAGAATCCTCTCAAGAGGTTTAGGCTACAATAATGTTATAGGATTCATCTATGAATTTTATTTTTTACGATACTAGACAGATTCCCAAAGCACATATGGCATGGAGATGAGATGGGTACCTGGACTAAAGGTCCAAAGTGCTCTGTTAAATTGGATTAATAAGTTAATTCCCATGTGATGTAAATCATTGAATCTCATTATGTATGGTTCATCCCACTAGTGTGGGATGAGATAATATTAGTTATCTAGTTTCCTGATGGATCCCAAGGGTCATGAGTATAATGAATAATTGTAAGTAGGAAACATTATTATTTTCACAGACTTATTTTATTAATCATGGATCCTGTAAATAAACATTAGTTGGTTGTATATTTTTTAAGAAACCATTTGTGGTATCCTATTGAGTTGTACTTATACCATGTGTTTGTGGAGGAACACATGAGGTCACATACCACAAAATCTCATGGAATTAGTTTGGTGGTTCCCATGATGGGGCATTGCAAAGTTGTATAAAAGATTTTTTATTTTTTATTATTTTACTATTTTGTAATGGTTAAATAATATTATAATGTGTTGGGACATGGTTATGATTTTTTACATGAGAATAGATAATCAATGTCTGGGGGGTAACCCATGTACCTTGCGTAAGAATACTGTTCTTGACATTTGATGTTACTGTTTAACGTTATTTCACCTTGGGAGATGCACTTATCTTGTGATGCTTTTATTTTATTATATTTTATTCTTGATCCAAAATGGAATGAGGTTGGTACAAGCATGCATCATTTTAGGAACACATGATTTATGTTACATGCATCATGTTAGGAACTCACGAAGAAGCATTTTATGGTGGTTTAGGGGAAAATGAAAATTATTTTCATGTATTGTTATAGTTTTAAGAAAAAAACCAAATAACAAAATAGATAATAGTTAAAATTAAAAGTGATAAATTGAATGGGTTAATTTTTTTATTAAATGATAAATATTTAACTTATTTTAATTAATTATGTTTTAGTTGGTGTGAAACAAATTTTTTATGTTTATGGATGTTCATTTTATCCCATGTTAGCCATGTCCCATGATATGTATGGTTGAGGATTGTTTTATATATTCCACTATATTAATTGGGATAACGTATGTGGTTTTAATTTATATTGGTTATTAGTGATCCATCTTTTTTATAAACTATGGAATCTATATGTATTCTATTTTGAGATGTATGCTTTGAATTATAGAGAGGTTCACTATGATGAAGTTTACCAGTTAAGTGAAATGAGGAAATCACTGAGAACCACCCTCCTATAGTGGGGAAAGATACAACAATTAAATTTATTTAATATAATAGAAGGATATTTGTGTGAAAAAATTGATAATTTTATACATTTTATTGAGAGATACCTAGGGAAAAAATCACTGAGTATGTTTTAATTTATGAGAACATTTCTGCTACAACACCCTCCGACCATTACCAGAGAGTGTGGAAATGAAGCAGTATAGTTCCTTATATATTCTATACAAATTATTTTTAACAATTTAGAGACTTCTATTTAGAACAGGGTTATGTTGGTAGAATATATGTTGTAAGGACTAGTGAATCACTAGTGGGATATAAGGGTTTAGATTGAGTAGAAAGACAGTTTGTTGTGGAACTATTTCCATGAATTTTTATTGAAATTATTCTCTCTAGAGACTATGATATATGAGAGAGATACATAATTTATGAGGCTAACTTAGGGGACTATATCCATGATGGAATATGGGAACCTCTTCACTAACTTTCAAAGCTTTGTTCTAGTATTGTTATGGGATGACACAGTAATGGAGAGAATTTTTCTAGATGAAATTAGATGTAATATCAAGCCGCATGTGAATATCATTCATTTAAATATTGTTTTTGTGGTGGCGGATCAATACCTTATTTATAAAATTATCTTGAATGTGGATTATATTTGTGATAATATATTATTAGTAAGGCCTTTTAGTGGTACACCATTCGATAGTAGGAAGCATCATTTTGAGACATCTAACAAGGGAGGTGGTGTTAAAAAATAGTTAGGGGAGAGGATCAGCCTCTCATGGTAGTGGTAATGTGTTATTCTATTAGTGTGGTAGGTGTGGAATCAATTTATATTATTTGAGTATTATCATTCATAAATATTACATTCTTATATATGAATATTCAATACATTACAAAAACACACACATGAAGATGGTAAATGTATAATTCCTTAGGTTACAAGACAAAAATATCTTTTTATATCTTGAAATATCTTCACAATAATCCATAATGATCTTCTCATAGAGTAATACTCTAAGTAATAAAATACCTAAATGTTTATTCATAACCTAGGGAAGGATACACAAGAAAGGGTGAGCTTCGATGCTCAGTAAAGGTAGGCATAAGAGACATCAATCTATGATCCTATAAAATAATAATATTATAATATGGGAATGTGATCATGAACATAACTTATGATGTTCATATAGAACCTATCAAATATCATAAACATGATTCATTGGAACACCTCATCATAGTGAACCTCTCTATAATCCTTAAAATATATAAAGGATGGTATAAAAAAACTATTTGTTCGTAACAATGAAAAATATTGTTCATGCTATACATGATAAAACAAATATTCCACTTACATTTTTGGTAAAATCCTGATATGAATTGTTTGGAATATTACACAAAAATTAATTTCATTTTTTTAAATTAAATTTTGGATAAAAATAACAACAATAATTTATTTTATTAATGTATAAAAAAATTTTAGAAACATTTTATGAAAACATGGTTTTATAAGAAAAAGGGTTTTCGACTGAAGAGATAAATAAAAACTCTTTTTTATTAAAAAATTTCTTTTGAATTATTGATTATGTAAAGAGGGTAAAATTTTGGGATACATGTACCATCATTACATAACAAATGGATAATAAAATTTATAAGTTTATTGAGAGATAGAACATTATAAAATTATGAGATCATAACATATAACTCTTACCAATTTGGTAAAACTGAATCATAATCCTCAAAAAATAAACATTAAATGAAAAATATAATATCATTATAATAAGGATATTCATGATATAAATTTCAAAGGGATAGTGTATAAACCTCATAGAATAATATAGATTCACAACATATCTTATGTCCCAAAGAAGCTAATTTGAGAGAAAATATATCATAACACATTTGAAAACTTTGAAATGTAATAAAAAAGTAAAGATTATAAAATTACAATTTGTATCCCTATAAATTTAAGTATTATAAAAATAAAATACAATACTGGTCAGTATATATACCACATAAGAAAACACGTGGTGAATATGGTATGTGTCTCACAGAAAAATTAAAGTGTGACATATGTCCTTTCCCTTATGTTTCGACACCCTTAATACATGTTATAAAATAATATTTAATTAATATAATTTTATTATAAATATATTACTGAACCACACTCATATATATAATACCATTTATTATTTACTAAGGACATTTTCACTCTTTTATAAATAATTATTTGTTAGAATTGGGTTTTTGGAAATAAGTGTTTTGTTTTAAATTTATGTTCAGAATTATTATATTTGATAATCTTAACTTTATTATGGTTTTGTAATAAAAAACATTTTAACCACAATTTAAATATCGTATATATTCAGTACATATGTATTTATATATGTATATAAAATGTAGAGGTAAAAATGAAATATTCCATTCATGGAGACGGTAGGTCATACATACACATGAACGTTGTTTCCATTTTCACAACGGTTTTAACGAAATAATTTTAAATAATATATTAAAATTTCATAATAATATTTATGTAACTTATATCTCATATTTTCATTAAATCTGTCCTTATTAAATTCTATGTAAAGCATGAACGAATCATATCACTACATGAGGTGGTAGTATTTTATACACATGATTGACATGATAATATTTCCATAGAATGGAAAGTGAGCATGAATATGTGATATAATTAATTGAGAATAATAATAATATAACAAATATAATATATTTACTATTAATCCATCATTATATATTGTCGTGATAGGTGGTGATAGAAAACTAAAAACATCGGTTCGCCAGGCGGTAGTCCTTTGTACATATGAATGATGATATTATGACCCATTTAATGGAAGAAGAAAAACATTTTGGTTATTAAATTAAAAATAATAGATAATTATATTTTATATACTAATGTTAACATATAATCAAGGTTTAATAATTATTTAACAAGGTGGAGGAAGAAATTAAATAAAATGCTCGATTAGGAACATTACCTCTAATTCAGAAAACTTATTTTGGTTTATTCCAAAAAGGCATCTAAGGTTTTATTAATGAACAATATAAGTATCCTATGATGAGAGGAAAGAAAAAAAATGTGATTTGGGTATTTCCTGGTGGAATCAATGAGGCTTTAAAGTTTTAATATGAGAGTAGAGGGTGTGATGTTTTTTAAGTGAGGTGAGTGATACACTTGTAAATTCCAAAAAGAAAAATTTATAACCTTGTTTTTCAAATACCACAAGGTTTGAAAATGGTATATTATAGATCATACATTATATAAGCCCTATGTTTGTACAATAAATAATTATTTTTAATTTTTTGGGTCAATTTAAGCCCTTATTTTTTTATTTTAACCCCTAGGAAAAACCATCTGTACCTTAATCGTGGAGAATATTTTTTTATTGTTTTTACTATTTACTGTGGAAAAATATTATGATTATTTTATTAGATAATATTAATTATGATTATTAAAAATATTAAAAACATTTATCTAAATTTAATTCACATAATTTGAAAATTTTAATTGAGAACTAATCTCACAGACATGATAAGAAATCATATTTCCAAAGGGAAAATATCCAAAAGTTTAAAAAGTTTTTTTTATAAAAATTAAATATCAAATTGATTAAAATTAAATAATTTGGATTAATGTATATATAATTGTACTAATTTTACCTCTAAAAAACTTAAAATCTTTTTTATGTTTTTATATACTTCAAAATAAATCAGAATTCTTAATAAAAACAATTATTTTTCACTATTAATCAAAATATCTATCTTCTGAAAAAATTATTAATGAATAATAAAAAGATAATTTTGAAATGTTGATTTTAAAAAATTTAGTCTATTTTTATATAAAAATTTCCTAGATGTGTCAAAATATTATTTTAAAATATTAATGTAAATGGTGAAAAAATTACTTTTTAGAAAAATATAGTTTTAAGAAAAAAATTGGATAAATTATTATCAATATTATAGAAAAACCCATTGATTAATGTTAAATATTTTTATGAATATATAATTTATAACATTCAATAAATTAATTAGAAAATGTAATTTTTTAAATTTATTATTTTAAATCAGTTTTGGGGAATAAAATATTTTTTCAGAAGAATGTGTCAATTATTTTCAAATAGTTTTTATTTTATTATATAATTAATTAGTCAACGAAGAATTAATTTTATATACATGTGTCGACCATATATTTTAATAATTTATTTAATCCTATTTAGACCTTATATTCGAATGGCTATGAGATAACAATCCTAAAAAAATATTTTAATAGTATGAAGCATTTATTTTAAAGTCGATGTTAGAAGTAATTAATGATAAACTCAGTTTTTCATGTAATTAAAGCTAAAAATAGGGTTGTGCATAATGAAAATTATTAAAAAGAGTAAATTTATTTGAAAGTAAAATTTCAGAAAATCTTTGGGTGTTACACATGTGTGGTCAGTGTCTGTGACCACCAGTCGAGTGCCAAGAATATGAAAAACTGAGTGATGTACAAGGATTTTCATGGAACCCTTAGATGGTGTGTAGTGATAGAGGATCGATACTAATACAGAGTTTAGGAAGGGGTTATACTACCCCATAACAGGTATGCAGTTGGAGTTCCTCTGGCCGTACCTGTTAGAGTGTACGGTGTGGTGATCTGGGACTTGAGTGACCATATCACTAGGGTTGTGCAGTGTATGGGACCCAAGTAGGTTATCATGACATAAGGGAAGTTTAGCTGCATGCAGTTTAGAATTCACCTGATAGTGATGAGGGTGGACTGTTAATTGTATAATGTATGATTCTTTTAGATTTTATGATTTCAATGATTTATCTGATATAGTATCCTCACATTATTTTATTTCATCCCTGTTAGTAAGTGGTTTGGGTTTAGTATTGGAGTATATGTTTGGAGTTATGTTAATCTACAAGCCAATGGGGGTGTGATCGAAGGGAATCTTTCAATTTAAAGAGTTTTCCCTTGATTTCTGTTTGTATTTTATCATTTGGGACTTTTACGTACTTTAGAATACTGATTTTTACAAAATAATATAGATGTAAGGGTTGGTTCCTTTCCTTGATCACACTGATTTTTACCAAAAGATAGCGAGTTTCAAGTCTCTTGTGGGTGACACTTTAGTCCGTACTGGGGAATAAATATATTGGTAGGCTATTTAGGGGTAGTTCTTCCAAAACTGGGTTAGATCAGAAATCATTTATTGTGTATTTTTCTAGATGACGATGGCGCAAAGCATGTCTTCATCCCTCAGATATTGGATAAGTTTCAAGATGTGTTTGCAGATGATTTTTTTGGGTTTCCACCAAAGAGAGGTTGATCTTATGATTGATCTTATTCCTAGAGTTGATCTAGTTTCTATTACAATATACAGAATGTCACCTGCATAACTTCAAGAGCATATAACTCAATTGTAGGAATTTGCGATAAATGGAGTTTAGCCGTTCGAGTATGTCACCAAGGGGTTTTCTATTTTTTGGGAAAGAGGGATGATATAAAATTTTAGTTGGGTGCTGATTATCAAAAGATTAATTGGTTGAAGGTTAAGAACCTATATACTCCTCCAAATATTTATTACCTCTTTGTATATATTAAGGGTTATTGTGTGTTCTCCAAGATCTATTTGAGTTCATGGTGTTGTCAGTTGAGGTTGAGGCCTTAAAATATTCCATAGACTGCTTTTAGAATTAGGTGTAGTTTATATGAGTTCTTTATAATGTTTTCTAGGTTGAAAAAAACACACTTATTATATGTATAGAGTTGATGAAGAAAATATTTCACCTATAACTAGATTAGTTTTCAGTTTTTTGGATGAAATCATTGTGTATTCCCGGACTCTTGATGATCATGACGAACATCTTGAAATCATCTTGCATACACTGAGAGAGCATCAACCATATTTCAAGATATAAATTTTTTATTTCTGTAAATACAAGGTACATTTGATAGGCCACATCATCTCATGGTACAGTGTGTTGGTGGAACCATTAAATATTCAACCTGTTGTATCTTGGGAGAAGCCCAATAATATTTTTAATATTCAATTATTTTTAGGATAATCTTGATATTATCGAAAGTTTATAATTTTTTTTTCTTGGAAATGCTACTCTTGGTCTTGAAAAAGAACATTATAAGTCTTGAGTGGGATCAAGAATGTGATAATTAATTTCAAGGGCTAAATTAACACATTACTAAGACATTGATATTTATCTTACATGATCATGGTAAGGTGCATACTATGTTTTAATGTATATAAGATTGGACATGGTCTAGTTTTGAAACAGGGAGGTCGATTCTGGACATATGGATCATGATATATGAGAACACATGAATAGAACTATCCTACCTAAGATCTTGAGTTAGACGTTGTGGTTTATACCTAAAAATGATTATGGTATTATATATTGGGATATAAGTTGGATGTTTTTACTAACTATAATATCCTAAACTACCCCTTTTCCAAATATGATTTGAATCTTCAGTAGTAGATATGGGTTGAGTATATGTTCTATTTTGACATTATATTAGTTTATACACAAGGAAAGGGGAAAAATGTCCCATATTATTTGAGAATAAAGACAGAAAATCATATAGTTTAAGAGTTTAGCTCTTCTTGGATGTAGATGGATTTATTTTCAAAGATGCATTTAGGTGTTCAGATAGAGAATGAGTTGATGACACTAAAGTCATTACCTGTTGAGAAATCACTACTGAATCATGTTAAGGGATAGAAGAATGAGGATTTATATTTTCTATATTTTAGGGCTAAATTTGATGGTGGGGATCCAACATTTTATTGGACTATTGATGAGGATGTGATCATTAATGTTCACAAATATTTTGTTGTGCATACTTGTAAGCAAGAAGAGATGATGCCTGAGTTTAATTCATCTAAGTAGGATGTTCACCATAGTTTGAACCTTATATTCTGAGATATTTAGAGATAGTATAGGTGATTGGGAAAGAAAATAGAGATTAACATATTTTTGACAAGATACTACACTAATCAGCATGTGTAGGTTGAGTATCATTGGCTTGATGAACTTTTATAAACCTTTTCTATTCCCAAATGGAAGTGGGAGAATGTTACAATGGATTTTGTTTTTGGGATTTTTATGGTAATATTTTATGAAAAATGTAATTTTGGTTATTATAGATCATTTGGATACGGTAGTTCATTTATTATCGATTCGAGAGAATTTCACCATTGACTAGTTGGGTGAAATATATGACTGGGAGATAACACATTTTCATGTGATACCTTAGATTTTTATTTTATATCATGATCAATATTTTTATTAATTATTATGGAATGGTTTGGAAAATGTGTTGGGTACTTTATTTTTTCTAAGTGAATCCTTTCACCCATAGATAGAGAGGTAATTAGAATGTGTTGTCTAGGTGTTAGAGGAAGTATTGAGGGAATGATTCCTAGACCTTGTTGGATCATGGGATAAACATTAAGTTACCACTAAGCTGACTTATAAAAACATTCATCAATATACTATTAAGATCGATCCATATGAGGAACTCTATGGAAAGCAATGTAGATTACAGTTATATTGGACGGATGTAGTGGAATATGAGTTTGTGGGAAAAAGTCTCATGAAAGAGACATCAGAGTAGGCTCAGTTGAATTAAAAACATATGGATATAGATTAGATCACATAGAAGTCATACACTAATTTAATACTTCATCCTCTTGAGTTAACTATGGGAGACCTTGTGTTCCTTTTGGTTCCATCTATATTGGACAACCATCACATTCAGAAACTAAGAATGTTTTAACCCAGGTAAGTGGGTCTTCTTAAGATTATAGGGATGATAAGACTGGTGGAATATCAACTGGTTCTTTAAAATTGGTATTTCGGAATGCATGGTGTTTTTAATGTGTTATATCTTGGATATTATCACCGTAATTCTTCTCATATGATATTTTATTGATGTCTTCTATGAGGTTTTTGCATCCTTTTAGGACCCGCAATTTTACCTTGAACCGACAATTTTACCTTGAACCCTTAGTTATTATTGGGAGTGAATCTCGGGGATGAGTAGTTATATGGAGGGGAGGTTTTAATATTTTGAACTTTTGATGTGGTATTTTCTGGTATAAATTTTGAGGTAACTCACTTTATAATGGTTAATGAAATGTGTTTTTAGAATATGAGGGACTATAGGGATGTCCTGGGGGATCAAGACATTAAATAGAATGAGAATAGGCTTTATTATACATGATTCCTAGATGAAACATGGTTTGTACTAATCATGAACCTTAACCATGTATAATGTAGGGGGAGGGTTCATAGTTGATAATCCATGAATGGGGAGTTTGGAAATCATCCAACTTTTGATAAATCCAAAATTAGGTACTTCCCATAGTCTGTTATACTATGTAGGATCCCCTAGAGGCAGTTCCACCTAGGAGACCTCTTGGAAAGAGGGTGCCACATGTTTGATGTCTGCTTTGGAAAACTGTGTGAAAAACCATTATCATTATTAAATTTGGGGAATTTTGCTTCCCCCCTGTCACGACCCGTCCTCGGGGCCCGTACCGTGACTACCCCAAGCCTGCCTTCCATAGGCCAGGGGCTGGCGACTAAAACCAATGCGTAATTCTCTGTAAAAATGGAAGGCATTTCCTTTGTAAAGTAAACAAACACCACAGAGCAAGGAAGCAGAAGTAAATAGTAAGTAAAAGCTGGGTACAATAGAAAGTGAGGTAAAGTATGTGGGCCAGGATACAAACCCAAACTGAAAGTAAAGTACAACTGAAAAGAGAGTACAACAACTGAAAAGTAAAGCCGCAGCGTCGACCGTCCACTGGAAGTACCACCAGAAGGGTGGGTACAGATAGCCTCCCTAGCCCCTCGGGTCCATCCGTCCGCTCCAAGTACGCCCCGCCCAGTGGTCGACCTCTGGGTACCGACCTTCTCCTCGTGCCTCAACCATGATCAGCGTTGTCCGTCGTCTTCAACCAACACAATGTAGTGCGGTCATAGCCCATGCAGGTGTGAGTATAAGCTACTCAGTAGGGATCCCGAGACTCCTGAGGGTCTCCCAGAATCCACAAAGGATAATCCACAAAGGAAAGATACAATCACAAAGTAACATCCGACACTACTTAGGAATATGCCCATACATATACCTAAGTCATCAATTTCTCGTTCGACTCCAACTTCCGAGCTCAAGTACAAGCCAGTCCACACAGGAAGTCACAACCCGATCCACACAGGAAAGCATAACGTAATCCACATAGGATATCAAGTCAATCTTATCGAAGATAAGGATTGAAAGTCAAGATTCAGCTCACACAGGTATACTTCATAGTAAGATGATAGAGATGATCAGATGTAGTCACTGATTCATCTGAGCTGTCGAACCCACACCAGATCGATAAGTACTAACCCCCGCAATGACCCACAGAGGATCGATAGGTAACTAACCCCCGCAATGACCCACATAGGATTGGACCCACATTGGATATGTAGGCGCTGGCCCACACAGGACCGCTGAGCACTGACCCACACAAGATCTGACCCACACAGGATTGGTAGCACTGATCCACATAGGATCGCTGAGTGCTGTGGTCATCGCTGTTGAATCCACTGAGGATTTCTTTAGAGTCGTCATCGTCGTCGCAGTCGTAGCCAGCTCTAGGGTTCCCGCACACAGTAAGTTCGTTCGGGAGGGTCTGATCCACGAGCCGAGGGGATGATATATCAACTAACACATAGTCCAGAGTTGATGTATCCAAAAGTTCCGTATCGTCAACAGGAAGTCAATGTCACAGACGGCGCGTCAATCGGTCGCCCGATCTGAGAGTTATTGGCCTTTTCATTCCAGGGACCCGGTTGGTTTTTAAGTCAAAATCAACCCAAATGTACTCCAACTGCGTACAAACCTCGAGCGGAGTAAACCAAAAAGGTCTGTCTCACTAAGCGTAATCCAACAAAGTCGACGGCACGTCAATTGGACATCTGGAGCTCAAGTTATAAGTGTTTCCGCTCCGAGGGCCCGGTTGGTTTCGTGTACGAACCAACCTGGCTGAACCCAAATTTCTCTGAAACCATGAGTGTAATATAGAGAAATGACCGTCTCGATCCAAGGATCGCATCGCTGTAGACAGTGCATCGATCGGAGGTCCGCAGCCCAAGATATGGGTAAAAGACCGTGAGAGGTCCGATATTAGGGGGTTCTGGCCTGGTACCCCCTGGGTCAACCCAAACCGGGTCGAATCGACCCAAGTCTGGGTCTGGCCCGCTTGGGTGCGGCCCAGCCCGGCTGGCATGGCCTGGCCCGGCTGACGCGGTGCGGCCTGGCCTGGCCCGGCACACTGGCGCGGCCCGGTCCGGCACGCTGGCGCGGCCCGATCGCTAGGTGGCTCGACCGTTTCGGCTGAGCGGATGGGGGGGGGGCGCTTTCCCCCTGTGTGTAATCGCAGCCCCCATGATGGGGGGTCCACTCATGCTGGCCAGCCGGGGGTCGTAACCCCCGACTCCTCCCTTGACCGGCCAGCCCACTCGGGCCGGCCGGCTGTTGCCGCCATGGGACCAGCGCTGGCCGGTCCCCCTACTCCGATGTCAGCGGCCCGGAACCGGCCGCCGGTCCCTGCTCCGCTGCGGCCCCACTCCGGCCGCGGTGCCTTCGGGGTTCTACGGCGTGACGTGATGGTGCCACATTCTTGTTCGATTCAACGGCGCGACGCGATGGCGTCACACATTCCTTGCCGCATGACCCCGCGCGGTGCGACGACACCGCTCCATCCTCATTCCATTCCACCACAAGGTAGACAAAAGAAAAGGGGGAGGAGGGTCGGCCGTGTTTGTGTGGTCCGACCCCCTCCCGTTAACTGATAACAAGCGGTCCAATTGTATGAGGAATGATGACAGAAGAAATTCAAAAATAGAAATGCATAAATCCCCTACCTCGTCGAATTCGTTGAGCAAGGGTTCATTGTGGAATTAACCATCATAAAAGAAGGCGTCGCGGAAAGAGAAAAGATTCCTCGGCGCCGCGTCGTCGATCTCCGAGGATCCGGCGTTCTTGTCAAACTTCATCAGAGGTCGGCTTTCTTCGCGTTCTTCGCGTTCTTCCTCGATGAAAAAGAAGATCTTCAAGCCCCTTAGATTTTCTCCAAAATCCTCTCAACGCAACAAGTCTAACCACAAACATAAAATAAGTCCTTCACTTATTTTATTTTCATGACTAATGTTTGAAATTCAAAAATTGAATTAATCCACACAATTAATTAACTCATGTTGTCTTAATAAATGGAGGGTTATGAATGGTTAGGGAAGATGAAGGGGTGGGGTTTGTGTGGGCCCCACCTCCCCCATAACCACACTTGGGTGGTTACCCAACTTCCACCCAAAGGTTAACCACTTAGAGAAAATAAAAATTGTAGCTAAAATTTTATTTTAACTTCCACAATTTTGAACAACTTCTCCCATGTAAACAGAACTCCAAAAAAGGTGTTCCTAAGATATTACCGGCATTGCGAATCCATTGGTGCCTTTGGAATTCGATTTCAAGCACCGGTTCAAAAGATAGAAAAACCCACTCGTTCGTTCACTGAACGTACCCGAGCTAAACTTCGGATAGAAATTCCGGGCACACCGGGCCTCAAAATCATGTTCCGTCAGAAACCGCATTCTTGTAAAATCCCAAAGAAAACTAAGAAAAAAAATTTCCCTTGATTTTTACGGGTCTTTACATTACTCCCACCTTAGGGCTTTACATCCCCGTAAAGATACATAAAAAACCAGGGGAACAAATGTGGGTACTGTGCACAAATCTGATCCTTCCACTCCTAAGTGCTCTCTTGGAGGTTCCCGTGCTGCCATCTGATGTGCACTAGAGGAATCAACCGTCCATGTAGGATCTGATCCTATCAATCCTCGATCTCCACCGAGACCTCTGCAAAAGTTTCCCCATCATCAATGTCCAGCTCCCCATGATCAATGATATGCGTAGGGTCATGCACGTATCTCCACACCTGGGATACATGGAAAACGTCGTGCACCCGGTGCAACTGAGGTGGTAGAGCTGGGCAATAAGCCACCTCACCAATCCCGCTAAGGACCTGGAATGGTCCGATGAAGCGTGGAGACAACTTTCCACCTCAGCCAAATCTCCATAATCTACATCGAGGTGAGACCCGCAAGAAAACGTGGTCACCATCCTCTAACTCTAGTGGCCTCCGTCTCCTATCAGCATAGGACTTCTGCCGGCTCTGAGCTATCCTCATCCACTCCTGGATGACCTGGACCTTCTCTTTCATGGCCTGGACCATCTCTGGTCCCACATGTGGTGACTCCCCAGGGTATGTCAAGCACAGAGGAGATCTGTAA
Source organism: Viscum album (assembly GCA_963277665.1). NCBI lineage: Eukaryota > Viridiplantae > Streptophyta > Magnoliopsida > Santalales > Viscaceae > Viscum > Viscum album. The sequence continues at coordinate 819,950,796 of OY728125.1, read as the reverse complement.
GGTCGGCCGTACAACACCTCATATGGTGCCATCCCGATGGTGGAGTGGTAGATGTTATTGTACGCGAACTCCACCAAGGGTAGGTGGTCCTCCTAGCTGAGACGAAAGTCGAGGACACATGCGCAGAGCATGTCCTAGAGTGTATGAATAGTCCTCTCTGTCTGACCATCTATCTGAGGGTGAAAGGCGGTACTCAGATGTAGCTGCGTTCCGAATGCCTCCTGCAACCCCTTCCAAAGATTGGAAGTAAAGTGAACATCTCATTCAGAGACGATGGATGATGGCACACCATGAAGCCGTACAATCTCCTGAACGTAGAGACGTCCCATGCTCTCCACTGAGCCCTGCTCTCTTATGGGTAAGAAGTGAGCCGACTTGGTGAGTCGGTCAAAAATAACCCAGATGGAGTCATGACCTCTGGAAGTGCATGGAAGTCCAGTCACGAAGTCAATAGATATGTTGTCCCACTTCCACTCCAGGACCTCCTAGGGCTGTACCAAGCCCACTGGTACCTAGTGCTCTGCCTTCACCTTCTGGATGGTGAGGCATCAAGAAACGAACTCTGCCACATCCTTCTTCATGCCCGGCCACTAGTGCTGTCGTAGGAGATCCTGGTACATCTTCACCACTCTAGGATGTACCTCCAAATGTGAAGTGTGAAACTCTCTCAGCACCTCCTCCCGTAAAGAAACTGGTACCAAGGTACATCCTATAAAAAGGACGTCATGATCTCCTCCTAAAGAGAAACCATTAGGTTCATGTCCTGAGGATATCTGTGCACATCGTGTCTCATAGTCCGCATCCCCACACTGTGCCTCTCTGACCCGCTGCAGTAGTGGATGAGTGACTGAAGAAAGGCTGATCCATCTCTATCCACAATGTATATCTGCAAAGCGGCTAGCTGCTTTGTCGCCTCCCCAAGTTGCTGAATGCCCATCCTCCTGCTGAGAGCATCGGCTACCACGTTACCCTTTCCAGGAGTATAGACTATCTCAAAGTCATAGTCCTAGAGGAACTCGATCCATCGCCGCTATCTTAGGTTCTGGTCCTTCTGTGAGAAGATGTACCTGAGACTCTGGTGGTCAGAATAGACTGTAAAGCACTCGCCCATCAGATAGTGTCACCACATCTTCAGAGCGAAGACCACTGATGCTTACTCCAGGTCATGGGTTGCATAGTTCTACTCATGATACCTCAACTGTCATGATCCATAGGCGATCACGTCCCACTCCTGCATCAGGACACATCCGAGTCTCGTCCCTAATGCATCGCAGTAAACTACGTACCCAACTCCCTTCTCCGGTAGCCTCAAGATAGGCGCGCTGGTCAATCTCTATCTCAGCTCCTGGAAGCTCTACTGAAATCTATCTGACCACACAAAGGGCTTCCCCTTCTTCTTCAAAGCTGAGAGTGATGCCGCAACTCTCAAGAAGTCTGGCACAAATCTCTGGTAGTATCCAGCTAGTCCTAAGAAACTCCGCACCTCCGTCATGCTCCTGGGTGCTGCCAAGCTTGCACTGCCTCGATCATCGAAGGATCCACCGCAACTCCCACCTCAGAGATGACGTGTCCCAAGAAGTGGACCTCACGTATCCAGAACTGAAACTTCGAGAGCTTTCCATAAATCTGGTACTCTCGGAGTGTGTCTAGTACAACCCGTAAGTGGTAGGCGTGCTGCTCCTCAGTAGTTGAGTATATCAAAATGTCATCGATGAAGACCACGACAAATCGATCGAGGTATGGATGAAATATCATGTTCATGAGGGCCATAAACACTACTTGAGCATTGGTTATGCCGAATGGAATAACCAGGAACTCATAGTGGCCATACCGACACCTGAAGGCCTTCTTCTTCACGTCCTCGTCTCGAACTCTGAGCCGGTGATAGCATGACCTGAGGTCTATCTCCGAGAACCACCGTGATCCCTTGAGCTGATCGAAGATATCGTCAATCCTCGGTAGTGGATACTTATTCCTCACGGTCACCTATTTCAGGAGATGATAGTCGACACAAAGTCGCACTCTCCCGTCCTCCTTCTTGGCGAACAATATCGGGGAAGCCCAGGGTGAAACACTGGGTCGGATAAATCCCTTTCCCTGCAAGTCCTCCAACTGTACCCGTAGCTCTCTAAGCTCAGCGGGGGCCATCTGATATGCTGGGGTGGATATCGGGGTTGTCCCGGGGTACAGGTCAGTATAAAAGTCTACATCTCTGTGAGGAGGTAGTCTTGGAACGTCGTCGGAAAAAATGTCCGCATACTGATCCACCACTGCAGGAAAACCAGGACTCGGCACGTCAACTACTCCTAGGATGAGGCTAGCCAACTGATGAATGATGGTATGTCCTCTCTTCTGTGAGAGTCCATCATGTGCTGTGACGACTCCCTCCTCACCGGTGAAGGTGAACCTGCTCCCGTCGGTGCGTACACACTGCACCTTGCGCCTAATACAGTCAATCTGAGCATGGACTGTAGATAACCAATCCATTCCCAAGATGACATCATAAGGCCTCGATACCGCTACAAGAAGATCCCAGCCGAAGCTCTTGCCTCCAATAGTATTCTCACACTGCCGACACTAGTGCGTAATCGTCGAGTCTGCTCCCGTAGGAGTCTCTAGCCATAAGGATCGAGCCAAAGGCTCCGTCGGAATCTCCGAGCTCTGAACAAGGGCAATGACTATGAAAGAATGACTCGCTCTGGTGTCTATAAGAATAGCAGCAGGGGTGGAATAGAAACATATAGTACCTCAAATCATCTCGAGCGTTCCGTGGTCGTAGGCCTCCGCTGCCTGAAGTTGTGCCTGTCTCTACCCGCCAGCTCCCTGTGGTCGGGGTGGACCTCCTGGCAGTGGTGGTGGTAGATCCTCAAAGCGTTGCCCACCACTTGCTTCTTGGCCAGCTCCTCTGCCTCATTTGCCTATTCCCTGTGGACCGCCACGGTCGACCCTCTTCCTCTACTTGGGTGGTCCCTCAACCGTCTGCTTCCCCTCTGCATGGCGGGTCGGGAAGTCACAAGACATGTGGCCCTGCCCGCCGCATGCGTAGCACTGTCTGCCTCTCGGAAGACTGGCTCCGCGCTGTGTGCCCCACACCACTAAGCATGTGTCTTGAGGTCATCTGCCTGAGGGTCTGGTCTGCCTGGACCCATGAGTCATCCGTCGACTGCCTACTTCAAATAACTCTTCTACGTGCCGCCCTGCGGTAGGTCTCGTTGCTGATGTAGGCTCAGTAAGGAAGCTCTCGATCAGAAGGGCTCGCTCCAGTACCCCTGCCTGTGTCGGAATGCTGGGGGAGATCAACGATGCCTTGATCTCATGCCTCAATCCCTACTCAAAGGTCCGGGCCCAGAAGAATGGGTCCTGTACCATGTCCTTCAAATAGCGCGAGAGATATGTAAATCTCGCCGAGTACTGGGCGACCGTCAAGCTGCCCTGCAGCAGCTGAAGAAGCTCTTGGATGCGCACCACACGGAGGGTGGCTGGGACGAAATCTGAGCAGAAGAGGCTCTCAAAGTCCGTCCAGAGGAGAGATGCCTCGTCATGCACCTGGAGCATCAATCTCCACTATTTGCCTGCTGCCGCGTGCAGGAGGATTGCGGCGAGGATCACCATGAGGTCTGCTGGTTTCCTTACTAACTTGAAAACTTGTACAATAGCCTCCACCCAATTCTCGGCTGCCTGAGGGTCCGTCTCCTCACGGAACCTGGGTGGCCACTGAAGCTGAAACTCGTGCAGTGCATTAAAGCGACGTGCATCGTCAGCGGCTGGGGATGGTAGCATCGGTGGCTCGGCAGGGAGAGGTACCGCCAGTGCCTCTGCTGTTAAAGGGCCTTGTACCGAGGCCTCATCGCTCGGTGGGCTGTCGTCACGCACAATTCTTGGAACCCTAGCTGGCTGCCATCATGGGGCCATCCTGAAAGGAAACTGGTGCGCCACAGTCAAACAGTATACCTGGTGAGCGGACACAAAGTAATCACAAAGAAAACTTTAAACACACATGAAATCAATGTTTTTGTGCATTAAGTCAAAAATCAGAAGTCAGGGTCCTGGTGTATGGATACGTCGGCCGCCACACCAACACTGGACTCCCTGAACTGATAACCACACCCAATACCCTTAACACTATTGCTTCACATAGAAGAAAGACCAGAGTCTAAAGTTCTGCAGTATAACTGAACTCCTCTGATACCAATTTGTCACGACCCGTCCTTGGGTCCCGTGCCGTGACTACCCCAAGCACACCTTCCATAGGCTAGGGGCTGGCGACTAGCACCAAGGCGTAATTCCCAGTAAAAAGGGAAGTCATTTCCTTTGTAAAGTAAACAAACACCACAGAGCAAGAAAGAAGAAGTAACACTAAGTAAAAACTGGGTACAGTAGAAAGTGCGGTAAAGTATGTGGGCCAGAATACAAACTCAAACTGAATGTAAAGTACAACTGAAAAGAGAGTACAAGCACTGAAAAGTAAAGCCGCAGCGTCGAAACGTCCACTGGAAGTCCCACCTGAAGGGTGGGTACATATAGCCCCCACAGCCCCTCGGGTCCAGCCGTCCACTCCGAGTACGCCCCGCCCAGTGGTCCACCTCCGGGTACTGACCTGCTCTTTGTGCCTCAACCACGATTAGCGCTGTCCGTCGTCTGTAACCAACACAACATAGTGCGGGCATAGCCCGTGCAGGGGTGAGTATAAGCTTCTCATTAGGGACCCTGAGAATCTTGAAGGTCTCCCAGAATCCACAAAGTATAGTCCCCAAAGGAAAGATAAAATCACGAAGTAACATCCGACACTACTTAGGTATATGCCCATACATATACCTAAGTCATCAATTTCTCGTTCGGCTCAAACATCCGAGCTCAAGTACAACCCTGTCCACACAGGAAATCACAACCCGATCCACACAGGAAAGCATAACGTAATCCACATAGGATATCAAGTCTTTCTTATCGACAATAAGTATTGAAAGTCAAGATTTAACTCACATAGGTATACTTCTTAATAAGATGATAGAGATGATCAGATGTAGTCACTGATTCATCTGAGCTGTCGAACCCACACCAGATCGATAAGTACTAACCCCCGCAATGACCCACAAAGGATCGATAGGTAACTAAACCCCGCAATGACCCACATAGGATTGGACCCACATTGGATATGTAGGCGCTGGCCCACACAGGACTGCTGAGTACTGACCCACACAAGATCTGACCCACACAGGATTGGTAGCACTGATCCACATAGGATCACTGAGTGTTGTAGTCGTCGCCGTTGAATCCACGAAGGATTTCTATACAGTCGTCATCGTCGTCAAAGTCACAGCCAGCTCTAGGGTTCACGCACACAACAAGCTCGTTCAGGAGGGTCTGTTCCACGAGCCGAGGGGCTGATACATCAACTGACACATACTCTGGAGTGGATGTATCCAAAAGTTCCGTATCTTCAACAGGAACTCAACGTCACAGACGGCGCGTCAATCAGATGCCTAGTCTGAGAGTTATTGGCCTTTTCGTTCTAGGGGCCCGGTTGGGTTTTAAGTAAAAACCAACCTGACAGTACTTCATATGCCTCCAAATCTCGAGCGGAGTAAGCCAAAAGGTCCTTCTCACTAATAGGAATCCAACAAAGTCGGCGACACGTCAATCAGACGTCCAGTTCTCAAGTTATATGCGTTTCTGCTCCGAGGGCCCGATTGGTTTCGTGTACGAACCAACCCGGCCATACCCAAAGTTCTCCGAAACCTTGAGTATAATATAAAGAAATGACCATCTCGATCTAAGGATTACATCTCAGCAAACGGTGCATCGATTAGAGGTCCACAGCCCAAGATATGGGCAAAAGACCGTGAGAGGTCCGGTATTAGGGGGTCTGGGCCCGGTTCGACCCGGCCCGGGTCCGGCCTGCTTGGGTGCAGCTCGGCCCGGCCAGGGCGCGGCGTGGCCCAGCATGCTGGCAAGGCACGGTCCGGCGTGCTGGTGTGGCCCAGTCACTAGGTGTCTCGGCCGTTTCGGCCGAGCGGATGGGGGTGGGGGGGCAATGCCCCCCTGTGTGTAACCGCGGCCCCCCATGATGGGGGGGACGCTCATGCTGGCTAGCTGGGGGTCGTAACCCCCGGCTCCTCCCTTGACCGGCCGGACAACTGTTGCCGCCATGGGACCGGTGCTGGCCGGTCCCCCTGCTCTGATGCCGGCGGCCCAGAACTGGCCGCCTGTCCCTGCTCCACCACGGCCAATGGCTGCGGCCTTGGTCCGCACGGCACGACACGATGGTTCCGCGCTCCTCCGCTGCGGCCCCGCTCTGGCCGCGGTGCCTTCGGGGTTCTCCGGCGTGGTGCGATGACATCACGATCTTGTTCGATTCAATTGCATGATGCGACGGTGCCGCACATTCCTTTCCGCATGACCCTGCGCGGTGTGACGACACCGCACCATCCTCGTTCCATTCCACCACAAGGTAGACAAGAGAAAAAGGGGAGGAGGGTCGGCCATGTTTGTGCGGTCTGGCCCCCTCCCTTTTAACTGATAACAAGCGGTCCAATTTTACGAGGAATGATGACGGAAGAAATTCATGAATAGAAACGCATAAATCCCCTACCTCGTCAAATTCGTTGAGCGAGGGTTCGTCGTGGAATTAACCGTCACGGAAGAAGGCATCACGGAAGGAGAAAAGATTCTTCGGTATTGCGTCGTCGATCTCCGAGGATCTGACGTTCTTGTCGACCTTTGTCGGAGGTTGGCGTTCTTCGCGTTCTTTACGTTCTTTGTCGAAGAAGAATAAGATCTTCAAGCCCCTTAGCTTTTCTCCAAAATCCTCTCAACGCAACAAGTCCAACCCCAAAAATAAATTAAGTCCTTCACTTATTTTATTTTCATGACTTTAGTTTGAAATTCAAAAATTGAATTAATCCACTCAATTAATTAACTCAAGTTGTCTTAATAAATGGAGGGTTATAGAAGGTTAGGGAAGATGAAGGGGTGGGGTTTGTGTGGGCCCCACCTCCCTCATAACCACACTTGGGTGGTTACCCAACTTCCACCCAAATGATAACCACTAAGAGAAAATAAAAATTGTTTCTCAAATTTTATTTTAACTTCCACAATTTTTAATAACTTTTCCCTTGTAAACACAACTCCGGAAAAGATGTTCCTATGCTATTACCAGCACTACGAATCCATCGATGCCTTTGGAATTCGATTCCGAGCACTAGTTCAAAAGATAGAAAAACCCACTCGTTCGTTCACTGAACGTACCCGAGCTAAACTTTGGATAGAAATTACTGGAACACCGGGTCTCGGAATCAAGTGTCTTCAGAAACCGCATTCTTGTAAAATCCCAAAGAAAATTAAGAAAAAAATTTCCCATGAATTTTATGGGTCTTTACACCCCCAATTGATTTTAGTTTTATTAGCTTTTTTTTCTTCTTCCCACCACCAACATCTTGAGTGATGAACCAAGATCTCACCGCACTTCCAAGGATTAATCTCCCATGATTTAGAACCATTTTAATTTTTATTGGTTGTGAATCAAAGATCTAGGTGAGTTTACTTATCCTTTTTCTTCATTTTTTTGAAGAAACATGGTGTGTTGTTTCTTCTCCTACTGAGGACTCTAAACCCTTGTTTTTAGTAGATTATATTTTTGGTCATTGAGAGCCATTTGTGCTTGAATCAAGGATCATTTTAAAGTGATCGGTAGACTATGAAAATTAGTTGGGTGGTATAAAATTTAGTTTCCCATATTCATGATGAATAATATTGTGTATGGGTTTAGATAATTAAATTCCATGGGGCACATTCATGTTTTTAATTAAGAAAAACATTTTGATACCAAAATTGACATGTGAAACTCCACACAATCCCTGATGTACCAGTTCAAATTGATTATACCAGGACAATGGTCACCCATGTGGTGTTCTACTCCATTGGATATAAAAATATGTTTCTTAAAATGATATATTAAGGGTTTACGATAAAAACCCATATAAATTGGGGTGTCTTGTTTTTAGGGATTAAGGGTATATTTGGCTTAAATTGAAGAAGTTAAATGAATTTTGGCATGAAATTAGTACATGTGAAAAATGGTTAAAAAGGCATGTCGATTTTGGTAAATGGTTTGAAGGTGGGGACCAATGGTCATAATTGTGATTAAACAATGTAATGGTATAGTTATGTATTTGAGTAATGATTTGAAAGAAATGAAACTTTGTAATGCGATAAATTATGTGCTGCAACCTTGTGGTCATTATTGGTTAAAAATGGTCATAGTTGATTAAAAACCTTAAAAATGATTAATGTTATTTTTAGGAATTTTGTATGAGTATCCACTCTCATGGGACAATAATGACTAATGGTCTAGGATCCACTACATAATTATATAGTTTAGGATTCTAGACTGATTTTCTAAGATCATATGTAATATACAAGAGATGGATACCTAAACTAAAGATCTCAAGTGTATTTATAATTTGGAATAAGAAATAAATTCCAATGTTATTTAAAATGATGACTCCCATAATGTAGAGTTAAATAAATCTGTGTTCCCTAAGGCATGTTTAGTAAACAGGTGACCTAGTAGAACCTGATGGCCAAGAGTCTAATGAATAATTGTTAATGGGAAACATGATTATTTTAAATTTGGGTTTATTATTCTTGAAACATGTATATATACTTATATTTTACTTTATATTATTATATAAACTATTGGTGGAGGCCTACTGAGTTATACTCACACCCTACTTGACCCTCTATAGGCTACACAAGCATACTTTTCGGTTGTTTTCAGGATAATGGTTTGGGCCCTATGATAGATGGTTTGTATTGGGTTTGGGATCAACATGGACGAAGGAACTAGACGTGACATCCAGAATAATCTAGAGGTATTTTACTTTTTATTTTTATTTTGTGTTTCTTTTGTATCTTTATACTACCATGAAATGGAATGTTTAATTCATTGATTTTTGGTACTTCCTCATATTTGGATATTGGTATATTATGTTTTGGTATTCAATATTATTTCTTGTTTCTTATGATTGGGATTTTATTTTTTGGGTTACTCTTATAAAGAGTTTTTAGTCTTCCCTAATGTTCTATTATACCCTCACTAAAAACTAGTAACCACCAGCATATAAGTACTCATACTTTAGGTGACGTACTCTACTAGCTCAGTGTATTATTCAAGTTTCTCAAAATATATGGCATTAGAGTCAATTTTATAGTTCTACCTGTTGTATGTGAGTTTTATATTGTCTTTCTAGAATAATTACGGGGTTTTCCACAGAATCCTGAAGTGGAGCTTTCAATAGAACTCATACCTGGTGCTATGTGAATTTCAAACACTCCTTATGGAAGTTTACCCAATTGAGTTGGGGAAATTTAAGAAGAGACTCTACGATAATCATGATAAGGGATTCATATTCCCTAGTTCATTACCAAGGGTTTCCATTATTATATATTTTAATAATAAAGTTCAACCAAAAAAGTTTTCATTTATTATCAAGGAATAACAATATAAACATAAAGATAATGTATCCTCTCCCATGTATTTATGACTTATTTGATCAACTACGTAGAGGTAAATAATTTTTTAAGACATAACATTGTTCTAGATTTCATCAATTGAGGATCAATAAAGAGGATATAACCAATTTGACATTTAGTATAATGTATTGACATTATGAATTTAATGTGATTCATTTTTATCTTTATAATACCCCAATATCTTCATATATTTAATGAGAATTGAATCTAGAGACTACATTGATCAGTTTGTGGTAGTATTCATTGGTTATATACTTATGTATTCAAAGAGAAAGTAAGAGCATAATGATCAGTTGAGGACTGTGTTGAAGACCCCTGGGTAGGATAATCTTTATTGAAAATTTTCCAATTTTGAATTTTGGCTTCAAAATGTTTCATTATTGGGTCATATACTCTAAAGTGATGGTATATGAATAGATCATTCAATGAAAAATGTTAAGGAGAGTTATCCTGGACCAGCCAAGATAAGTAAAATCCATAGTCTTATTTGGTTTTCTAGATATTATCAATACTATGAGGTATATTTCTCCCAACTGTCTAATCCAATGATCAAGTCGACTCGGAAAGAATTTAAGTTCAAATAGATGGAGGAATGTGATTAAAATTTTAAGGATCTAAAGACAAGGTTTTCCAATAGATGGAGTAGCCCAGTTCACACAGAACATGCCCCAGAAAAGGATCAAATCAATAAGAGTAGCAGCCACTAGATGCAAAGCTAACCAGACTAGAAGAATGAGAGGGTATGACAGCCGCCATCGGGATCAGGAACCGTACAGCTTTGTACGGGGCAATGCTAGCCGATCAATGATGAAAGCTGGGGAGCTTGGTGATCAATGATGCAGAATGTAGGGGGGGGGGGGGGCAGTTCAAGTGGGGTGGTCCTACGGGTCATTTATTGGGCATGGTATGCCTCTGGGCCTTCGGGTCATGTATTGGGGGTTGTCAGGCCTTGTGCCTTGGGCCTAAGGGTCATGTAAGAGTTCCCCTTAAACCCTTAAAAGGGGGTATTATCAATAATAAAAATAAAAAAGAAGGCCTTTGGGCTATTCAGAGTAAGAAAGACTATACAACTATGACTTGGACTTATCTATTGAAATTTTTAATTTAATGATATAGATGCATTACATATTTGGAGATAGGTGAGATATATATAATTATCATAAAATTTTAAATTATATAACCACTAATAAAGAGATAAATATGTTATAGAGATGATGGTTGGAGGTGAATAAAGATTACAACAAAAAAATACATTTCCCCCATGGGAAGTAAAACTAGGTGAAAGATGATTTGAGTCAAAAGGACCACACTTGACTATATACGAAGAGGATAAAAAATTATCCAATATTTCTATATTTTCAATGGATGGTTTTTGAAATCTTGAATTTATGGTAGAAATATTATCTTTTTCAGATAAATTTTCAACCATCTATCCATGCAAGGATTAAAGAATCACAAAAAGAAGATATGGAGATATAAAAGAAGGTGTAAAATATTCCCGATATCAACCTTGATTGTGAAGTAATGATGAGGTTTAGGAACCACGTATGTTTCCCATACATACTTTATTAGAAGATGGATTTATTGAATGTGGCTTATAGTTCTTTATTATCTATTCATCCAAAAAGTATTAACATGTATATTATCTTGAAAGAGTATTTCTAAGGCAATGACATGAGAAGAGATATTAAAGAATATGAATGTTGATTCTTTGTTTGTAAACAAGTTATGGTTGGGAGACTAAAGGATAATGGGATGTTACAAACATTAATTGTACGTTAATGGAAATTGGAAAACATAACAAGGGATATTTTCATCGGACTCCCCTAAACATCTAAAGAACATAATTCTATATTGGAAATTGTTGACCACCTTACGAATTTGAAAAAATTTATTGCAATAAAAAATATTTATCTCTTAAATAACTTCCCAAAATATATATAAAGAGAATGGAAAGATTTCACTGAGCAACACTTTTGATTGTATCTGATCAAGATATGACGTATACCTCGAAGTTCTTGTCTAGTATTTTGCAGGTTATAGATACAAAGATGAGTTTTATAATGGAGTATAATCCCAATAAAAATGGCCTGTCTAGGAATTCCATTCAAACCCAAGAGAATATTATAAGATATTATTCAATGGATTTCAAAGATGGTTGAGATCAATACCTTTCACTAGTTGAGTTTTCTTATAAGAATACCTTTCTATCAAACATTTATATGGCTATTTATATAGAACTCTATGAAAAAAGTTTATAAATTCAATAAAGTGGGTCAAAGATGGATAGAAATGTTTTTTTGGAATTGATCTAGCATTAAAAATGATAAATAAAATTAAAACTATTTAGAAAAACATCAAAGAAACTTGGAGTCTATAGAATAATTATTACGAAAATCATCGATGTGATTTGGAATTTAAAGTTGGTGAGAATGTTTTTCTAAGAACATATCCATGGAATAATGTTATGGGATTCTAGTAGAAAGGGAAGCTGATGCCTTGTAATATTGGACCATTCAATATTCTTTATTGAGTATGGACAATAACATATAGTTTAGTGCCGCCACCAATCCTATATAAAGTTCATGATGTGTTCCATATATCTCTTCTGAAAAAGTACATGTGAGATACTTTAAATGTAATGAAATCGTATCTATTACCACTGGATAATGATATTTCCAATGAGGAAAAGTTAGTATAAGTATTAGTTCTTATGGATAAAGTTATATTTTACAATACTACCCACCTGGTTAATGTTCTATAGGGAAACCACAAATTCAATGAAGATTATTAGGAAAACGATGATGTAATGAAATATATATATCCTATTTTTTATATATTATTGATGAATATTTGGGGTGAAATTCATTTTAACGTGGGTCTAATTTGACACCCTTACATTTTGTTTAAAAATATTTCCCTTTAAATAATTTTATTTTCTCGATATCCTTCCTTACATGAAACACCGATCTTAAACCAATTACAATATACTATTAAATTATAATTATTTGAGTATTATTCCCTAGGACTTATATTGGTAGAAATTAATTGTATTAACTGAATTATGAAAAATATATGTTCTATAAATTTATAAAATCAATTCATTTTTATCAAGTTATTTTAATTTAAAATAAAAATTATTTGAAAATAAAAGTGATGTTTTTCTAAAAAATAATTTTGAGGCATACAAACACATATTATCTTAATAAAATAAGAAAATCACTTCTACAGAATGATTTTAATGAGACTTATGTTTCAAAAAAATATAATAAATATAATATTTTGTAGTCATGGAATAAGAATAAAATCGAGTTTAATTCTTAGAATTGTTTTCTTATAAAAAATGGTTTTTGTCTCTCTTTTAGGAATATTTAAAAATTAATTGCTGATAATTTGAGAATTTGAATTTGAAAAATTTATTTCATATTTGAAATTTTGAGGTTCAAGTTTAGTAAAAATCCCCTAACTAATCAAGACTGATAGAAATTGGGTTAAAATTTATCACCTCGGTAAAAGTTATATTAGGTGAATCTAGGAAAATAATATTATATAAATATATATGTATTCATTTTAATAGTTATTTTATGAATTTAATTATACACTTATTAACTTGGCATCAAATATTATTATATTAGTGGAAACATTCCATGAAAATAATGAATATAATATTTAAATCCAACAAAATTACAAAAATGTCACCCTCTTAGTTTCAAATATATCTTATGATTCAATGTATGAAAAACAAGTTATCAATGAATATAAATATATAAATATATACTTTAATATTAATTTAATTATTTTCATGATATAAATATATTTATATTTATTTGTAATTATTTATTGACTTTAAATTCTTATGCAACACTAACGAATTATTTCCCCAATTAATAAAAAATTTAAAAAATATTATTAATTTTTTTAAATAAATACAATTTTAGTGAATTAATATATGAAATGAATTTATAGGTGAATATAAAATAATATTTTCTATATCAATATATCCTATTTAATTTTTTTCATCATGTATTTCATGTCAAATTAAGAGTATAATGTCTAAATTTACAATAATGATATTTTTTTAGAATAATATTTTATTAAATCACATAAATGTCATAAAAATAACAAAATTAGAAAAGGGGTATAATATAAAATAAAATATGTCCTCACTTTTCAATTTATAGGCTGTTTGAGAACCATTTGTATTCAAATTGACTTCATTATATTTTAATATTTTATGGAGTTCCAAGTGTACCTCTCCCATCCCTTATAAAAGGGAACCTCTACGTTATCTTCTTAAAATCACATTGAGACTTCTATATTGAAAATTCTATTACAAATTATCTTATCCATTTACCTATTCTAATTATAGAGGTTTTGGTCTTCTCAAAATACCATCTCTAGGTTCTTAAAGTAGACTTCTAATGGAGTTCTTTCCAAGAAGAGGTAATAACCTTAACCGATCATTTTTTTAATCTTATTTATATCCTCTAAATTCAGGGTATTTAAAATAATAACACTAGTATCCTAAATATAATAAATATATAGTTAGATTATGAATTTACCATTATTCACACTATTTCTAATAAAATGGCGAACATAACCATCATTTATGTGTACGGAGGACTACCGCCTCACGATATGATGTAATTAATTTATAATTTACAATTTACATGGATTGTAATAAAGTTGAATTTAATGTATATATATATATATATGATATAATAATAATTATTTTAAGGTGAGTTATTTCTTATCTTAATTTATTTCTATTAGTCAAAAAATGGAAACAACTTTCATGTGTATATACAATCTATTATCTCCATGAATGGTGTAATCCATTTTTCTATCTATACTATCTTTGAATGATAAAAAATATGCATATAATAACTATATAATTTTTTAATTCCAAGATTATAAATATATTAATGATCTAACCATGATCAAATTATATGGGTTGAGACTACTGAACCGAGACATGCTTGGAAAATGAACCAGTTAGCACCCAAAATAATGATTTTAATAATAATTATTAATAAATGGGAGAAATTATTACATAAATTAATCATAAATTTTATGATAGATAAAAATATGGTTACGAAATACATATATAATAAAACCATATTTATTATACCGGATGTCTATGACAATTTTGGGATCTTTAGAAGGATGAGATTATTTGTTACTGACTTTTATTTTTGTCAGGATCGATGATCAATAAAACATTTACACAACTATAAGCATTTTGATCAAGATAATTGAATCAAAGAATACAGACAAAGGACAAAATTCTAAAACCAAGCTCATGAACATCACATATTTTTAATTACTAACTTAATTAATAAAGAGTTAGCTTCGAGGACATTATTTCTTTGATGTTGTATTTGAAGATCTACATCATACCATAATATCATTTTATGAATCCTAATTATATTCCCTCTATCAGTGATCCACAAATGTTTTAAAAATATTTGGTCATCGTTGTGGGAATATATAGGTTCTACCATGGAATATTATATCACTTCCATCCTTTGCCTTTAATCACCATGAGAATCACATACAATGTATTCTTGTTGTTCACTCTTGACTCAAGAATGAAAGGTAGAGGATGATCATTCTATATTCATGTGATCATTCTTAGCCAGAGTGAGTAACTCAAGAGGGTGATAAATGAGTTATCAAGAAAATTTATGTTAAAAATGATTTAAAATATTATCCCCCAATTTAATTAAAAATATATAGTTAATCAAATTAGTAGTTTAATATATGTTAGATATTTTAAAATATCTCTCAAAGAATTATTAAGGATGATTTATAACAATATTTGAAAATAATTTAACTTTGAAATTTATTTACTTAATTAATTCCATTTTATATAGACTGGTCAAGATTAAATATCCAAGTAATTTTTGTTTATAGATTTAAATCAAATGTAGTTGAATATTTTAAATAGTTAATAAAAATAAACACAAAATAGAATAAAAAGGGGGTTTAGTCTCACACCGAGAATTAATCCCCACAACTTAGAAACCACCCAATACTAATCTGATTATTATATAAAATAATTTGATACACAACTTGGATCTGGTATAAAATTATCTAAAAGGATGTCTAGGCTGAAATAATCATCTATAGTTATACATGGGAAGAAATAAAACACATTTAGTGTAGTTAAATCATCCATACTTTCCATGGATAGATTGATAAGAGAAATTTTGAAATAATATCAATTATTCTCTAGTCTGAGCACCTAATTCTATGTGTGTAAATAAATTGAAGAAAAAGAGACATTGGTAAAATGTATGTAAAAAACAGATAAAACAAATAAAGATGAGTAAGTGTTGTGATTATAAGGTTATAATGCTTTATTTTCTTAAGGTTCCTCATATTGGTTTTGTGAGGAGCCTCATAAAGTTATATAAATGTTATATTAAAATTGTGTGATGTGGAGTATGTTTTTTTTTGTTTTCAAGTGCTCTGTAAATATTCCCTATAGAAATGTTCTTGATCTTTGAGATGTTAGACACTTCCATACATGAATGTGTTTATAAATGTTCAGTGCAAAGACACATATCCAACTATATCTTGCATTAGGGAGATCTTTTAAATATATAGCACTACAATAGAAAATATCCATTGATGAATAATAACTAATATTTCATGGATCCTCATATTAAACCTCCAGCACGGTCTTCAATACATTTTTAAACCGAATGTGTTAAATACCTTAAAATAGTTATAGGGATTACATCATTCAAATGAAATAGAAAAAAATGTATCAAAGTTGATGGTGTTTTATATCTGAATTCAACAATGATTAGCGGTAGAAAGATTGCTTTGGAATTATCCAATAGTATCAAGATCCAGTAGTAGAACACCTAGTGGTTGAAACTTTGAACAATTGGTAGTAAATTCCTACATGTATAAACAAGTTAGAGGTAACACATTTATGACTGGGGAACACATCTAATGGTAGCATGAGTCTAGTAGTGGCACACATGATAGTAGCACTCTAGTGGTATTTGAAGATTTATGGTGGAATGAATTTTACTTATAGTGGAACTTTTAATACATATCCAATTTTCTTCAAATTATGATTTTACAAAATTATATAATATCATAAAATATTATGTTTAATAAAATTATAAAATTAATTATTTTTAAGAATCATAATTGGGAGGTGCCGATCCCTTTTGATGATCACAAATCACAGAATTTAAAAAACCTTGTCTGAAGTAAAAATAAGAACAAATAAATGAATTGTAAAAGCAATAGTATTCCTAACCTTTCAATGTAAAGCTGTGAGATACAAAGATAAAAATTAATGTGTTAAAACATAAATTTAGACATAAAGGATAAAATTGAATCACTAAATTTGGAAAAGTAAATTACATCTAAATAATATTTCCCTCCTTTTTGGGATTATCAGAAAGATAATAAAATAAAAAATAAAAAATAAAGAGAAATAATTAAAAAAAGTAATATATAATATTCATTAAGAATAATATTCATTGAATTTTATCCAAAAATAAATACAATGTAAATACAAAAAAGTCCCTATCAATGACTTATACTAATATGAATCAATTTTAGCATGATAGGTAGGATCAACAATTCCTTTTCCTTTTCCCAAAGTAAGAGGAACTATGTTAGGGGATGAGGGTTCTAATGTAGTCATAGTAATCTCACATATTATAACTTGTATAATATGTCTTAATCCTTTGAT